>JAWDJD010000002.1:92365000-93565000 GCA_035047305.1 Bradypodion pumilum
GGGGCATGAAATTCCTTTTGGTACCTAAAGCTATGATTTGGTATTGAAATATCCATTTTGTAGTTTCACAGTAATGTTTAGGAAATTTACTTGTTGTATAGACTGGTCCAAGCTGAGTTTAATATTTGGATGAAAATTATTGAAATCGTGGTGGAATTTCTCTAGGGTTTCTTTCATGCATTCAAATCAAAAATATGTCATCAATGTACCTCAAAAAGATAAGTGGTTTATGGGTACAGCAGTTAAGAAAACATTGTTCTAGATAAGCCATGAATATATTAGCATATTGTGGAGCCGTGTGAGTACCAATAGCATTTCCATTGATCTGGAGGTTGAAAGTGAAGTAGTTGTGTGTAAGTACAAAGTTGCACAGGGAGGTGACTGTGTGGGCTTCATCTTCATTTTGAAAGGTGTTTCTGCTGGCTTGTAGTCCATCTTTGTGTGAGATGTTGGTGTACAGAGCTTCCACATCCATTGTGGCTAAGAGATATTTATTGAGAACATTGTTAGGGTTGGACTTGACAAAGATCTTTTTGGTGGTTTCATTCCCCAGTTCCTTTGTTTTGATCTGGTGTTAGAAGGATTAACCAGCAAGATTGCCATTCCCAGGCCAAAAAACCCCCCCTATCTTTAACACAGTATGTCACTCAATATTTTAAATGTGATAAAAACCAAAGCTCTAGGACGATAATTCTTTCCATTCTGTGTTACTAGCCAAGCACACTGACTTCACTAGGTGAACTTGTTTGTGCCATAAAAATTAAAGGTGTGAATCTTTATCAGGTTTGCGGTTGTATCTTAAAGTGTCAGGTGAAACCAGATAAATCTAGATATGGAAGATAAATTAGAGGGTGTGATTTTTTGCCTTATTTTTTCCCTTAAAATAAAAGAAACATCTGCACTCCCATCCCTGACAATGGCGGCCCAGCCTACCTCACACTTCTGGGGTGGCCGGCATAGGGGACCGGCAGACCATTTCAGGGTCTTTCACCCTGAAAACTGGCTGCAAGGGGCCCTGGCAACATGAAATGGCTGGGAGGTGGTAATACACATGTGTCACATCCGCGTAAACGCAGAAGCCTGCCCAGAGTTTCCAGGTGGCAGCACCTGGAACTCGGGGTAGGCTTTTGTGCCTGCACGGATTCCGGTGCATGCGTATTACTCCCTCCCCAGTTGGGATGCTCTACTGGCTAGCCACCATTTCAGCCGGAGGACAGCGGGTGGCCCGTCTCTGGAAGGAATGTGCTGACCGGGATGCTCCATTTGGCCCATGCCTGCCTTCTCCAGCAGGCATGGGCCGAATGGGGCGCCTGTGCGCCAGCTGCTTTCTGGAGAAGGGCAGGCGGGCCTTCCGCCTTGGCTTCTCCAGAAGGCATGGGCTGACCGGAGCACTATGTTCGGCCCTTGCCTGATACCGGGAACCACACATGGACTGGGGTTTCAGGCACCTAGCCCAAGAGAGCGCTGGCACCCAATCCGCGACACAGATGCCCTTGCAGGTGCAAGGTGAGGCAGAAGTGCTGGACTGGGCTCCATGGAGGAGGACACTGAACAGGCAAGGCAGCTGTCAGGTGGGGGTGGTTTCTCAGGTACGCGGGGGGGGCAGCTAGCCAAACTCCATGCAGCCCAGCCCGGGGCTTCTGTGCCTCTCACGGCAGTGTGGCTTGTGTCTTCAGGCAACGGCCAAGCTTCTGGAAGCGCCGGCCATTGCCTAGAGATGCAGGCCATGCTGATGGCAGTCATGCAGAAGCCCCGGGCTGGGCTGGATGGAAGAGGATGCCCCACAGGTGAAGGCAGAGGCTCAGGGGCGACTAGACAGCACACGGGGGGGGGCTCCATAAAGCCCAGCCCACCACCCACATCTCCTGCCATTGTGGCCTGCATCTCCAGGCAATGAACGGCGCTTCCGGAAGCAGTCCAATGTCTGGAGATGCAGGCCAGGGATGGTGTGTGTCTGTGTGTGAGAGAGAGAGGGGGGAGAGACAGAGAGTATCTGAGAGTGTGCGAGAGAGTAGGAGAGAGAGCAGAGTCAGAGTACACCACTCTGTGTGTGAGAGAGAGAGAGGGGGAGGGAGAGAGAGGGAGAGAATGGATGTGTGTGTGGGAGAGGGTGCATGGATGGAGGCCATGCTCCAACTCAACCCCGGGAGGTAGGACAGTCCCCCCCAAAACCCTGCCCATGCGAAGCCAGGCACCCCTGCTAGTAATTATTAAAAATCGTGTCTTCACTCCCGGAGCTTGGCTGAACCCCAGGATCAGTTGACCGGTGGCAAAACGGACCGGGGAAAGGTCTTCTCAGGAGTAAGCTGGTAAAAGTTTGTTTATTTCAGATTGGCTCCAACTTAGAAAGTGTGGGCTTTTTGAAATTGGATTTCTCCCTGCCTCTTCTGCCTAAAAAGTCAAGCACGGCTGCAGCAGCAAAGTAAATTTAAGGCTTTAAAATGATTTAAAAGTAATTGCAGTTTGAATTAAAATGCAGTTTTCCCGTCTTTGGAGCCATGCTTGACCATAGGCATGGTGAACTTAACTCTTTCATCCCTGATTGAAGTTTAATTAGTGGTTGCAATTAAAATGTTCCAACAATCATTGAAAATACTGAACTATGATTTTCAAAGTAGGAAACTTCCACAATATTTTCTTTAATTTTGAGCCTGCCTCGGCAGACCCAAGAGGTGTACCACATTCCAAAGGAAACATTCAATTAAAACTTGATGCCCAAAGGCCACACACTCATCTCCAAACTTCCTGAGAGTCTGCAGCAAATACTACAGTCTTGATTTCTTTAGGGATTATTCTTTCACTCTGTTGTATGTGTCTCTCATGTCTTTGTTTCTGGAGTCTGTAATTAACATACAGTATGTACATAATGCTGGTTGGGTTTTAATGCAGCTGATAGGGTTTTCTACCTGGAGATAGGATAGGATTATTTTGGTGGAAAATGCCTGAATACTTAATCAATTGAAGGTCCAATGATGCTGACTGGTCAGTTGAACCTCCCACCTCGAACATGCAGCACTTCTGATTGGTTCCTGTTTTCAAGCCAAGAGTGTTCATTGGTGCAATGCTCAACAAATTCAATCTGTCATTGGCTACTGTATTGACTGGTCTCTACCTAATCACCCAACTTCCTCCCACTATTCTTTCCTGGAAATTGTTACCTTTTTACCAGTACCACTACAGTAAAACCCTGACTTACAAATGCCTTGAGTTACATACAATTTGACTTACATAAAGATTTTGTGCTAAAACTATGTCCCGATTTACATGATTTCCTATGGGTTTGCTTCGAGTTACATAAAGATTCTTTTTCTTATGGGTTTGCTTCAAGTTACATAAAAAAACAATTTAAGCAAAAGCCTATGGAATGGACTTTTTTCGTAAGTAGGGTTTTACTGTATTTACATAAATACTTACTATTGTAACCCAAAATTGACTTACTTATCTATGAAACGACCACCTGCTACTAGGTTATTGTTTCTTTGTAAAAACTTTATTGTAACTATAGATAGATGATAGGATTAGTCTGTATTTGTAGAACTGTACAAGAAGACTTCGCAATGTCGGGACACCAGCTCTCTTTGAACAAAATAGTTAGGGAAGCTCATGTGTAGATTTTTGTAGCAGGCAAGGTTGAAAACTGACTTTGACCAGCAACAGGCCACTGTTGATTAAATGCATATTCAATAAACCTTCTTGTTTTTGCCAGAAATTGAAGTCTCTGTGGTTCCTGGGGGGGCCGAGCGGGGGGCTCTGCAAGTGGAAGAACTTTTAATTTCAGTAAAGCATCTCTGGTGCTCATAGGTGTACCTGTGACAAAGAAAAAAAAAGGGGATAGCGATTTTTAGGTAACACTGGTAGCTTCTAGTAGTCTTTGAGGGTGGGCCATTTTAATTGTTTTTAATTTAATTGTTGCTACCAGCAAGCTGAATTTATCACCAGGACAAAGTAAAAATCTTCAGAGTTGTCATATTCCAGTAATTGTATCCTTTCTTTATTGTAAAGACCAGGCCAAGTGTGTGTCCCAACAAAAGTGAGGGACCAGTTACATGCCTGTATAAGCCTATGTTTGTTGTGGTCTCCATGAACTCCATGGCTGCACTGGCAACTACTGCATCTGAATAGATTTTGAAGTCCCCCAGGAGCAATCACCTAAGAGATCTCAACATTTCAGGAGAGGTGAAGTCTGCAGCCCTGGAAAGGGAGTTTTGGGTTGTTTGGAGAGTAGTACACCTATGCTATCCCCATTCTATCCCTGCTGCCCACAGAAAGGAGGAGGGCCTCCCAACCTAGATTTGACATGGAAACCCTGCTGATTCTGATGAATTCCCTATGGATGATAGTGATGCCATCTTCCCACCCCTTGGATCTGCCCTGATGCTGAATGGAATACCCAGGCGGGCATATTCAAGTCAGAGCAACTCTTCCAGTATTGGTAACCCAGGTTATACAAGCCAGGTCAGCTTTCTCAACTAAGACCAGATCACAATTTTGGTTTCTCGCTGACATGACATTTAACAACAGAAGGGTCAGGTATAAGGATTGGCTAAGCTGATTACCTCATAACTGCCAGACAGGAGGTGGGTTTGAGCACACAACAGATATGGCAGATTGAGAGTGAACTCCCATGTAATGGCCAATTACCATCCCACATCATGGACCCACCCCACACCCCTGGCCCCATGTCACAGGAGTTTTCCTGACCCTTTAACCCTCCCTAGCATGAGGGAAACTTTTCCTCCCTCTCTGTAACCAGCCCTCCCCTCCCCAAGAAACCCAAACCTAATTCCCTTTGCTAAATAACCTCACAGTAGAAAAAATCCTAAACTTATAAAATACAAATAAATACAATAATAATCTCATGATGCAACACAACGTAATAATAACAATGATAACAACAACAACAACAACAACAACAACAACAACAACAACAACAACAACAACAACAACAACAATCTAACAATAGGCTTATAAACTGGAAAAAGAATAAGTCTAAAGGTCCTAAAATATTAAATAATAAACAAGAAATGAAAACAAAACAAACCACTGTAAAATTAATTAGATAAATAAACAAACAATCCCAAAATTTAAAAAATTAACCAAAAATAAATGAGTCAATCCACAGCCTATGGTTTAATTATACATGAAATTAATAAGCAAATAAGATGACACCCAGACCCATGCTGAGCAACTCAAACATCCAAGCTCCCCCATTTTAATCCCCCAAACACCCCCAAATGTCTACCAGATTATTGTAATGCGCTCTACATGGGGCTGCCCTTGACGACCATTCGGAGGCTGCAGCTGGTCCAGAATGCGGCGGCCCGGGTGGTGATGGGGTGTGGGCGATATGCCCATGCCTCACCGCTGCTTCGGGAGCTGCACTGGTTACCAGTTTGTCTCCGGGTGCAATTTAAGGTGCTGGTTTTGACCTTTAAAGCCCTATATGGCAGGGGGCCAGGATACCTTAGAGACCGCATCGTCCCAAGAGTGACTGCCCGTCCAACCAGAGCGGACCGGAGAGGCTCTCTGGTGGTGCCATCAACGAGGGGTGCACATTTGACTGGCACCCGAAGGAGGGCCTTCTCCGTGTCCGCACCAACTCTCTGGAACCTCCTACCAACAGATCTAAGACTTCAAAGTGAATTGCTGCCCTTCAGGAAAGGAGTAAAGACCTGGCTGGCAGGGCAGGTGTGGGGCCCGAACGGGACTATGGCCCCCGCCGGCTGGCTTTTATAAGACTCTCTTTCTTTCCCTCTGTGTGGTAGGTGGGACGGGTGAGTGGGATATGGGTTTTAAATGGGGGTGGATGTCGGTTTTTCTTATTGGGTGGGTTTTTTATTGGGTGGGTTTTATAAGGTTTTTATAATGTTTTTATGTATTTTCTTGAGCTGCTGTAATGCCGCCCTGAGTCGGGTTCTGCCTGAGTGGGCGGCAGTTACAAATGTGAATGATAAATAAATAAATAAATAAAATCAGAGAGGCTTCCAACCCCTAAACCTAAATTCCACCAATTTTGAAAGTTCCGAAACCATTACATTAACATCCATTCACCCTCCATTTCCCCCCACTTTGGTTCTTTTTTTATCTCTCCAGTCCACTCTCAAAATTTTCAAAACTCATCTCTCTGTGCAATTTCTCTCCAGATCTTCTGATTCCGTCTTTTCCTCCATCATCATCTTTCCTTCCAGTATTCACTCCATCTGTTCAAACTCTTCTCACAATTATCCAGCACATTACTTTCTCTCTCTTCTCTTCCATTTCTCTGTTTCTCTCACTGTCCTTCTCCCCACTGCAATCTTTCACTCTGATTTTCTTCCTCTTCATCCTTTGCTCCAACATCTTCTCATGATCTTTCACTTTCAAACTTTTTTCTCTCCAACTCTCTTTCTGACACATCTAACTCACTCCAGCACTATTCATCTGTCAAACATCAATTCACCCAGCTTAGATGTAAATGCCCAAATGCCAATGCTGCCCTCAGAAGAAAGATGATTTGGATTCCTGCATTGTCCAGGGTTTGATTGGGACACGAAAGAAGAAGATTTATTTATTTATTTATGGTTCAAATTTCTATGCCGCCCAATCAGGCGAACCCGACTCAGGGCGGCTCACAACAAAATTAAAACATACATATTAAAAACAGATTGAGTCAAGATTGATTTGGATTCCTCCACTGAGCAGGGGGATGGACTCAATGGCCTAAAAAGCCTCTTCCAACTGGATTCTGTGCTTCTTCTGAAGAAATTGCTCCACATAGCTAATCAAAAACTGCCTACGAGTCCACAGTGGGGAACACACCAGGAGAGATTATCCAACAGTGATGCCTTATCACCAATACTGCTGTATGTCGAAGGAAAGTCTATCTCATCCAATTAAGATATTTTCTTTCTCCTCATTGTCCAATTATTTATCATCTAAACATCTAAACATTTCAGAAAGTGACTGCGATAGTTTGGAAAACATTCCTCTTCTCATTAAACAAGCCAGCTCAGCTAATTAAGTACACTTAATTTTAACCATTTCAAGATAGAGTATATTGGGGAATTGACATGTGCCACTATACTCCTCAAAATTACAATGGCCTTCTGGTTTGCTTTTGTACCCAGGCAATACTCTCCAGCTCTGGCACATTCAGTTCCCTTCACATGCTCATGGGTTGTTTTCTCGATAATGGCTTACATCCTTAGACTATATATCTACAAAAAGCATTCATATATTGATTGATTTATATTTATTTATAATTCAAATTTCTATGCCACCCAATCAGGTGAACCCGACTCAGGGTGGCTTACAGCAGGTTAAAACATATATATATAAACAATTAAAACCCCTAAAATACCCCCCACCTACCCCCCCCCCCCCGTTCATATTAAAAACTAACCACATTAAAACTACCCGCATTAAAAGGTGGGGAGGCTTTATTTTATAAGCCAACAGACGTGGGCCACTCTTCCATCCAGACCCCATACCTGCCTCACCAACCAGGATACATGAAAATCAAAAGCAAAGCAAAATTAAATTCAAAACATTTGTCATAGATTTCAGAAAGCAAACTGATACAGTCATATTAAACATTCTCCAAAGGCCTGTCCCCAGTTGCTTTCATGCATTCCCCGGGGCCTTATGGGAGCCATTGCCACAAGACAGGCTTATTCTTCTTTCAGGGCTGTCTGGTACCATGTTTATGGGAATATCCAGGATACCATCCACCAACTATAAACCATCTCCTTCTGTAACAAAACAAGCATTAAAAAGAAGTTACTATAACAAACAAATTCCAGAAACAGGAACATTTTGATTTAAGATGTGATCCTCTTTAGGCATTGGTCATTCTAATGCTGCCCCCATCTCCCAGATGGTTGTGGATTCAGTGAAGAGAACATGTTGTGTTAGTGGAGACTGTAGGCAATCCAGAACCCAGGCTTTTTCTTCATTCTCATTTGTGCATGGAGACTCCATAGTCTGCTTTTCAGACACATCACTTTCATTTGAAAAAAAGTAATGACAGAAGGGGTGGAGCTAGTGTGTAGAACACACACATTTTTATTAATGCCAGTATAGGGTGAAAGTTAAATATTAACTTGGACAGATGTTCTCCTCATTGGTTTATGTAAGAAATTTTAAGGATAGATAAAATATTTAACAATATAGCAAAATTTCTCGTGTTTCATACATTCATATAGGCAAGTTAGAATAGTTCTTCCCCATCCATATGCTTGGTGGGAATGGTTACAAAGATCAGTGAGTCTTCTGTTGCTGACAAAATGTTATCCTTATCATTCAGTGTTAATAAGCCAAACAGATTGTTATGGTTTATCAATTTGTTATAAATAATTATGTTAGACCCCACTCTCCTTTTTTACTGAAATTTTAAAAATTAGTTATTTAGTGCTAGAGATTCAAAATGTTAAATAAGAATTTATTTTAATTTTGTCAGATACTTACTCTTCCTTTCCTGAAAATGTAAGTAAGTAAGTAAGTAAGTAAGTAAGTAAGTAAGTAAGTAAGTAAGTAAGTAAGTAAGTAAGTAAGTAAGTAAGTAAGTAAGTAAGTAAGTAAAAGTAAGTAAGTAAGTAAGTAAGTAAGTTGCTTTTTTAAAAAAGAGAATAACTTTTGGCTCATGAATAGATTTTTTGGCTACACAGTTAGAGCCTGAAGATTGAATTGAAATGGCATGTTCAATCCACGTTCTGAAGACATGGTACAGTAATAGTGGCCTGTCAATGTGTGTGTATGTATCTCACATCTACCACCCACAAAGACCAAGATTAACTTCACAGTATGACTTTGGGAAATGGCTTATGTAGGTTATTTAGAAAGAAAAAACCCTACTGTGTTATTTAAACTTCATTGCACAAGCCTTGGAGGCCTATAATCGGGTCACTCTACCGTGAGCTTTAGCCCTACATATTCACAGTTAAAGCAGGATGAATTAGAAATGTCAGCACTTTAGAAATGAAGTATTAAGCCCATGATATTTTTGACAGCTACTTTGCCTCATAGATTTTCAGAATCCACTGCTGAATTCATTTGTCACTTACTGTGTGATTTGCTACAAGGCAAAGTTTCACTAAGGAAAACCATTTTTGTAGTGAATTTGAACCCACACACCTAGTATGCATAAGCCCTCTACTTTGAGCATGTTCGTGGCAGTACAGTATCTAAGCTAAATTAACTGGCATTGAAAATTGCCTATTCAAATTTACAGAAAGTGAACACAAATTTCTATAGAATGCAAAAACATTTCTATCGTTTAAAGAACAAGTGCTCTCTGTTCACATTTTGATGAATTCTTTAAAAGCATATAGTTCAACTTGAATTTTGCATGGCTTATTTACTATGAAGACTTTCTGGGAATTAGAAGACATGTACTGTACTGTGCTTCTGTTTCTAATCTGTGCAGACATATGATATGTTGTTTTAAAGCAGTAAGGATAATTCAAACAAACAAAACATCTTTTATTGATCTGAAGAAATGTTTCACTTAATTTTTGCAATATGCAACCGATGTACTAATTCCCAAAAGAATAAAGCAGTCACTTATTCAGTAATTAACACATGAAATGAAAGAGGAAAAAGTAAAGATT
Organism: Bradypodion pumilum; assembly: GCA_035047305.1. NCBI lineage: Eukaryota > Metazoa > Chordata > Lepidosauria > Squamata > Chamaeleonidae > Bradypodion > Bradypodion pumilum. The sequence continues at coordinate 92,374,588 of JAWDJD010000002.1, forward strand.
TTTAAAAAATGAATCTCATGACAACATGATTGCCGTTCATAAACCAGTATGTCATTTTAGGACTTGAGGTTTGGGGAACCAAATCATTCATTTTTACTAGTTGGCCAGCAGGATAGTCAGAAGACATAAGCAATGATTATTGTTATCCACACCACAACTGAACACAGTATGTTGATGAAAACAGTACAATGAGCTGGTACAGTGTATACTTTATCATCGTGAAATCCATCATTAGTCCTTCACATACATAGTGTGTGAATCATGAAAGAGTTACCAGACTTCCAAGCCAAGTCCAGTCTTTTGATAAGGAAGAATTAAAGCCTTGCTTTTGTGGCAGATTTGCTATCCTTGACAATAAAACACGTGTTGCTTAAAAATTACCATTGTTTCATAGCACAAAATTGTATCCGGAGTGGCCCTTACAGGGCAACCTGAGATGGCAGAGTTTTTCATCATGAAAAAGTGCAGTTCTCCTGCCATTTTATAGGTAGTGAGGGGAACACCATAGGGTTGCACCCAGGCATTGCCGTGCTCAGAGTACAAACAGTGAAGTATGTGAGACTTACATTTTTATTGTTCTAGGTAGAGATATACATCCCCATTTGTTGCAAAGTTTTGATATTATATTCATCCAAGTCCAAATTCAGCCAAATAGACTACCATCTTTCATAGTCTAGAACCTATAGTTAGGAATCCATCTTGTCTGTTATCAGGAAAAGGTTTCAAATTCAATTTTACAATTTTTGGGTGTCTCAGCAATAATAATAAAAGCAATTGTGACAGCAAAGTATTGTGACTCCTTCCTGCCAGTTTTTCTTCATCAAGCTTAAGGTAAAAGGGTCTTGCAGTGGCAACTGTCAGCATGTGGTAAGGTATCCAGTACTAGTAAACTATGACCAGCTTCTTTGTTAAAACTAATGATGTCAGCAGGGGATCTGTTTAATAACATCCTTAATAGTAAACTTAGGAGTTCTTTCATAGTTTTATACATGCTATTAAAAGAATAAACAGAAAACACTGAATGAATTAAACATTGTCTCTAATTGTATGTATATATGCTTAATTTTTAACTGAAATTTTAATCCATGTTTTTTAAATAGACTGCTGGAAGTACTCCACAGGTTAGAGTAGCTTTGTATTTAGGGCTGCTGCCTGTCATAACACCAGTGTGATCAGTAAGCAGATATTGGACTGGTTGAAGGGAAACAGTGGCTCCTAAAATGCAGTGCAGTTATATTTCTCTGCACCCACCTTATTCTCTGGGAGAGAGGTGGTGTCTCAACAAAAGCAAGCAGCGTGAAGGCTGAATATGGACATTTTAAGTGGCAGCAATCCTCACAAAGGCACAAAGGCAGGAGTCACACTGTCATCCATGCCAGACATCCCCTGGACTTCTTGACACAGCTGGAGGCAAGGCTCCAAGTTATGGGCTAGCTGTAGAACCCAGAGAGAAGCAAGGAGTCTACAGCATTTAGGCTAAGGACAATGTGGCTAATAGCCTTTAGGCTTCGTCTGCCCCTTCAATTAATCTCTAGCATTTACTGGTTTTGTCCCAGAGCAGGGAGCAGCTCGCTATCTGTCACACCAGAGTGCAAGACATGGCAACCCTTGGCGAAAAGTGGCTAGCTATCCCAGTGCTATATCAGGCAGAACTACTGGTTTCTTCACACCATCTGGGAAAACTCAAGCCTGAAACCTTCAAGAAGGCTTGCTGGGGGGGGGGGGGGGTTCACAACCCAAAGGGCTCATACCATAATAATTCTGCTAGAGCTATCCTGACTAGGATCATCATATGAAGCAATGAGGGTGGGAAACCTTGTGGCCAGCTAGAGCTAGATAGCCAGGGAGTGTGACCACAGCACTACCGTTGTGGGACAAGGAATAGTTACTTGTTGGGAGATACTTACCCAGTGATATCAGGACATTGGGAATGTGTGGTATAATCATGTTTGATGCCTGCAACAACTTTTAGCTTCCTGTATGAATCTGATCAAGTCTGAGGTATGCCTCTACATGGGGGTGGAGAGGAACAGGCACCCCACAAAACCTTTATAGTGAAATAGAAGAAAATGTTCAAGTAATGTTATGGAACTGTGCTGAGTAGGTGTTAAGATCCCTTGGCATACCTTCTGTTGTTTCTCACAGGAGGTGTAGTGTAGTCATTGTCTGGTTTCTTTCCTCCTGGCTGCATGGCAATAGGTGCAATATTTTGACACTGACCCATAATAATTAATGGATCATTATTCTAACCTAAGGCTGGTTTGCAAGAGAATATTGACTTTTCTTTTTCCAAACAGAGGTGGTTCGGGTCTCTAGTCACTCACATTCCGATTTGCTTCCTATTTTACACACTTCTGCTCACAAATATCAACCACTCTGGGGTCTCTTCTGGAATCTTTCTTATTTGTGCTGAATATGCTAGTTGCCACTTGGTTTTCCATCTGGGAGCTGTAATTAAAGCCTTATCAACCTGGCAGAAACAGCTATAGTTTAAGAATCCAGGGTCATTTCCACTTCATGTAAAGATGGTAAAGTAGGCTTTTGTACAAGGTGTAGATGCGCCTCAGTAAATAGTGACATATGGAATATCTTCTTTTAATACTTTAATTGTAAAAGGGAGAATTAATACATTATTGTTTAATTTATGACTATCTCTGTACATTTAACCTAGAAATAACAATGACTAAAAACTGTGACATTTACTCAAAAGTTAATGAATATAGAATTGCACAATAAATAACCCTTCCACATTATTCCTCACAATGTTTATTCCATGTGATTTCAGCATGTCTGGCAAATTTGTGCTGTAATCCTGTGAACATATACTTAGGGATCAGCCCTGTGTCGTAGAATTGTTCTACGCAACTGCTGTGCATGTTGGTTGGGTTTTGGACTGGAGAGATTTGAGTTAGCCTTTTTACTTGGTGAAACTCTTAAAGAGTGCCTTTGTGCCAATCCAGGCTTCTTAGGTAAAGATCGTCCTTGCTCAAAAGCCAGTCGTATCTGACTCTAGGGTCCACTACTCATCTCTGTTTATAGCAAAAGAACCAGTGTTGTCTGCATCTGTAGTCATTTCCATGGATATGTTGCAGGCATGACTAGACACCGGAGTGCATTGAACGTTGTCTTTTAAATCAAGCAACAACCTTGTGTTTATTTATTTATTTACCTATTTATCTACTTGCAATGTCTTGCTTTTGAACTTCTAGGTTATCAGGAACTGGGACAGAGGTGGGGGCTCACTCCATCATGCAGCACTCTGGTCTCAAACTACTGACCTTCCAGTTGTCAAGTTCAGCTTCTTAACCACTAAGTCATCCCAACTTCTTAGGGCATCACAACAGAACAGAAGCCACTTTGTAACAACTTTAGTTGATAAACATGGCAAATATCCAGCTGTAGTTTTAGACAGGGCGCACTGGCATGATTTGTAAACTGCACAAGGGCTTCTGTGTCGGAGCCTCCCTGACTGTATCACCCTGGGTAGCAATGAGGGCCAACCCTGCTGCTTGCTGTCAGTAGCAACAGGAAGCCTCCTGGCATTGTGTCTTGCTTTATGCAAGGATTCACGTTAAAACAGGATGTGTGAAACAAGCACTCTCATGCCTGTTTTCAGATAACTTGCAGTAAAAATCTTATGAGGTTTATTTAAAACATGTAGTTCCTGCCTTTGACTAACCTGCCTCCCAGGTCTCTAAGAATAAAAATAGTGAAGAGGAAAGATACATGCCTCAAATCCCTGGGAGAAAAGGTAGGGTATAATTATAACACATAAATCAGTATACTATAGCTCCAGGGAAACAACATTCTCCATGTTTTAAACTCTTGTTTTATTTGCAAAAACCTCCTCGGTATGCTTTTTTTAAAAATAGTGATACTACATTTTGCTAGGGAAAATGGGTTAACAATATTTTTCTCCATTAATGAATATTTGTTATCGTTACTATGTTTAATATAATGCACCCTTGTATGTTTTAAGTGTTTCTTGAAATGGAGATCACAGATCAAGCCTCAAGCAACATTTTACCGTCTGGTGTCTAAACATGCTTGGTTGTTGATAAATTAAGAGCAAAGTTTGATGGCTAGGTTATTATTTAAATCTCAACTCTTTAATACTTTTCTAAACACATTTCTGTAACCATTAATTACTGAGGAAATGTCTTCTCTTTCTTCTTTTAAAAGCAGCTATGTTTAACCTTGAAAGTGTAATAATCCCCTTCAATATATCTAAAATTTAAAAAGAACAAAGTTTTTTTTAAAGCAAACCAAAGGGGAGGGATGTATTTTATCTGATGTAATTTTCAAACTGGTAGCCCTTTTAGTCTATGCAAGCATATCAGATAAGAAACAAAACAAAATAAAGAAAACATTGTGGCACCTTAATTGCTGACTGCAGTATATTAACATGAGCTTTTGGGGCACACTTTCTCAGACAAAGGACTGAGACTTTCTGGCAGGGATTCTCAACCTGCAGCCTGTGGGCCAGATAGACCCATGACACCATTTAATGTGCCCCCCCCCACTGCCTCCGCCACACCAGGAAGTCCCATGTGGTGGAGGAAGGCCAAAATGGCTGTCCAGCCCCAAAGCTGTTTGAGGGAAAGTGACCCGGCCCCCGGCTTTAAAAGGTTGAGAACTCCTGCTTTATGGTAATACATCATCCTACTTCCACACAGGGATACAGGACTGGTTAGTAGACAAACATTGTTAATAATGTTAGTCCTTGCAGCATTTCACACTTCGTAATAATTGAACACCCTTGATTGCGATTAAGATCTATTTGTGAAGCTTGCAAATCCAAGACTTCCTTTTTACAGAAGGATGTACTCTGCTGCTTCTGTCCCCACAGAACGCCTAAGCAATTGTACCTGGCCTATACAACAGGCCATGAAACATACTGTACTTTCTCCTGACGAAGTAATCTTTGAATCACAAAAGCTTGCAACAATGTATAATTTTAAAGCAACCACATTAAAGGCATCCTGCATTTTTTGATTGTCAAGCTTTGTTACCATAAAAAGTGGTAAATGTTTATGTTTATATTTATGTTTATTGGATTTATACCCTGCTCTACTCAGGCAAAAAGGCTGACTCAGAGTGGCTTACAATACAATAATATAAATATAATTACAATTTTTTTAAATATACATACAATTATAACAATATAAAAATACAAATAGTAAATAATACAAAGTAACCAATACAGTTGTAAATAATTCCTCAATGGTACAAAAAATCAACAATCAATATATCAATACATTACAATTCATATTGCAAAGTGCCAATTGCCCCGTATCAGTCCGACAATAACCGACAACAAAAACCCAGGGTCCAACCACCACAGTCCATACTTAGACCCCGGAAAAACTCTTTAGACGGAACTCCTGCAGCGGCGGCGACTCCCACCCACCTCTCCTCCCCAGAGCCGGTGGCGTGGGCCCTGGGGTGAGTTGTGGAGCATCCCGGGCTGCTGCGATGGTGGTTCCGTCTTTTCCACTCTCCAGCTGGTGGGTTCGGAGAGTGAGGGCAGCTGTGGCGGCAGCAACAGCTCCTACCCGCCTCTCCTCCCCAGAGCGAGTGGTGTGAGCCCTGGGGTGAGGCGGGGACCTGATGGAAAGAGCCCCAGGAGAGTCGGAGAAGTCCCGCAGCTCCATTGGCCCCGGCGCCTCTTGTGTTTAGTAGACAGATGAAAGGTCCAGGTCTTCAGTCGAGGTCTTCAGTCGAGGTCTTCAGTCATTGCCAAGTGTGTAATGCCACTCTGACTCAAATTATTTGCAATTTGTGTCTACTATATTAAACAACCATTGTGTACTTTTGTATCCCCACCTGATTATGGGGCCATGAATAAATTATTACGTACCATAAAGTCTCACTCTGAGAAAATGGACTTGATGTATGAACACTCACAATAAAATAAAATTTTAAAAGCTCACTGACTTCTATTTGAATAACTAATGAGAAATTCCAACCACATGTTACTGTAGCATTAAACTGTACTTTTCAGAGTCCAGTTGTAACTAGCTTTGAGCCCACCTTAAGAAGCATGACTGGCAAACATTTGCCATGAACTTTCAGGATATGCATGTATAATTTTTCTGCACTATATAGAAGATATTGGTCTAGTCTAAAGAGATGGTATCTCAACCACCAAATCTTGCTGATTGGTTTTTAGTGGTGTGATAAAGGTATCATCTTCTCCTGCATTTGTATTAAAATATAGCAGTTAGTCTTTAAGGTGCCAGAATATCTCTATCTTTATTTTGTTATCTTGTTTTGTATCTTAACTTTCTGATTCTAGCAACTGGATGAAAAATCTGGCTGGCTAGCCATTTAATCATTCTTTAGCAGCTGATGGATGAAACATGCAATGTTTCTAGGGTCATTTTCCCAACTCTGTGCCTAAATTCACTGCCTTTGCTTTCACTATAGGATGCAGAGATTTGAAATGATTGCTTTACATTTCATTGCACTGGAATCCATGCATAATACTGTACACACATATCTAAAAGACTTAACACAAGGGAGCTGCTTGATTTAAAAATGACATCAATAATGTCAAAATATATTGGTAAATGATAGAAGGTTAATTTACACCTATTTGGGAACATAGGATATTTTTCCAGTGTTGATGGTGCAGCTCTAAAATATAAGTTTAACACATGAGATATGTACAGCTGCAAATTTTAAGTCTCTTCATCTCTGCTCTGTGTGCAGTACCATCTTATTCAGTGGTTGTTACTCCTGGGGAAAAATAGATTTACATGTCATGACATCTATACATGTTGGCTTACATCCAAGATGAACTTTCTTTCTTTATTCATGTCAGATGCATCGCCAGCATATAATAACATACAAAGCACATCTAAAAACAAAATAGAATTTAAAAAGAGCTAGATGACATCTGCCCAATATCAGGCCACATCAACAGCATTTCCTCTTGCCAACATACAGGTGTGTTTTACTTCCGCTTCCGGGGGCGACGAGGGCTTTGTGGGCCAGATGAATTGGCATGGGGGGGCATAGTGACCGGCCCCCTGAACCACGTGACCGGCACGGCTTGAAAGGTTTGGGCACCCCTAGCCTAAACTACCGTCGTTCATCCTATTCTCTTCCCACTTGATTCCTTTGCAAGGAGAGCATCAGGGATTCGGGCAACGCGCGCGCTTGGACTTAACTTACCTGCGGGCGCCTGTGGGCGCCTATGGGCACGGGGGGGGGGGAAGGGAGGTGAGCGGGGATTGGAGGGAAGAGCCGAAGTATTCAAATTCAAGCGTCGCGAGGAGCCAACCAGGAGGCGGCGGCCGGAGTTTGGGGAGCCCGCTCGTTCGCTTGCAGCCCTCCCTCCTCCTCCTCCGCCCACTTTCCCACCCAGGGAGAGAGAGCTTGCCTAGCGCTGGGTGGGACTCTAACACTGCCGGGGGGCGGGGGAGAGAGAGGGAGGGAGGAGAGGGACGGGACGGGGCGGGCGCCCGCACTGACCATCTCTCCGCCGACGGGACCTGCTGCTGCCGCTGCCGTCCTTCCCGCTTCCCATCTCCCCGCTTCTGCTTCTCCTCCTCCGAAGCAGGTCCCGTGCCCTCCTCTTCCTCTCCGCCCAGGGTGAGCCTGCCCTGCCGTCGGGGCTCCCCTTCCTCCTGCTCGGGAGACCTCGGGGCTGCCGCCTTCCGTTTCCTTCCCCGCGGGGGCGCCGGCTTTCGCGCCTCCTGGGAACCGCAGCCGGAGGGCCAGCCAGGGCTCCAGCCAGCCCCTGCTGCTGCTGCTGCTGCTGCTGCTTCTTCTCCTCCTCTGCAGCGCAGCGGCGAAGGCTCGATCCCGGTTCCCGCGCCACTCTCTGCCTCTCTCTCCCCCCTTTTCCCTCCCACCAGAGGCGGCTGTGCAAACTCCACGTCGGTGCGCCAAAACTTTCGGCTCTCTCTCTCTCTCTCTTTTTTTGAAAGAGGAGAGGAAGGGATCGAACCGGCGGCCCAGCACTCCGAAGCCACCAGGAGACGAGGAGGAGGAGGAGGAGGAGGAGGGTGCTTCGACTCCTGCGAGTGGATGAAGAAGGGCAGGGGGATGCGACGGAGCACGCTCTGCTGCTGCTTCTATCAGCTGTGCTTTCTGTCAAATGGGATCGCTGCAGGTAATTTTTCCAGCTTCTCCTTTCTGCCCCTCTGGACTTCTCTGCGGCGGCTCCAGGGGTTAAGGGGCTCGCCTTGTGAGCTGGAAGGCAGTTCGCGACCCGAGTGCTGCAGGACGGAATGAGCGCCCGTCTCTGTCCCAGCTCCTGCCAGCCTAGCAGTTGGAAAGCAAGAAGTCGCAAGAAGCTCAATAGGGACCACTTCGGTGGGGAAAGATCTTGGGGACGTGAAAGGAAGCCTCATTCGTGGAGTTTCTCCAGTAAAAATCCTTTCGACCCAGAATGCACCTTTGTGTGCTTCTGAATCGATTAAAAAACAACAACACCTTTATGTGGTTCAAGCGAAAGGAGGTCCTTCTGTTATGCTTTCCCCTCTGCCACAACAGGGATCAAGACCAAGGGTCCAGGTCTCACTTGTGGTTTTGTGTGTGTGTGTGTGTGTGTGTGTGTGTGCGTGCTGTTAGTGGCTTAGTGGTTAAGACGCTGAGCTTGATGACTGGAAAGTCAGCAGGTCAGCAGTTTGAGACCCAGGTGCTGCAAGACCAAGTGAACGCCTGTCTCTGTCCTAGCTCCTGCCAACCCAGCAGTTCAAAAGCAAGAAATTGCAAGTAGATAAATAGGTACCACTTCTGCAGGAAAGGTAACAGCGTTCTCTGCGTTCCAGCATCCAGTTATGCCTACCACATGACCACAGAAACGCTGCAGTTGCAGACAGCGGTGGGTCTTTCGCTGTAAATGAAGATGAGCATCGGCTCCTAGAGTTGGACATGATTGGCTTTCAAGCAAGGGAAACCATAACCTATTTCTTGTTTAAAGGTTTCCCTTGCTCGAAAGCCAGTCGTATCCGACTCTAGGGTTCAGTGTTCATGCTCATCTCTGTTTCAAAGCCGAAGAGCCAACACTGTCTGCTTCTGTAGACATTTCCGTGGTCATGTGGCAGGCATGACTAGACACCGGCGCGCACAGAACACTGTTACCTTCCCACCGAAGTGGTCCCTATTTATCTACTTGCAATTTCTTGCTTTTGAACTGCTAGTTTGGCAGGAGCTGGGACAAAGACGGGAGCTCATTCCGTCCTGCAGTACTCGGGAATCGTTATTTTCTTGGGTGACATCACAGAAATATCTTTATCTGCATGCTTCCTCTGGCACCTGAGGAGTGCTTTGCATCTTTGTTCAGTGTGTGGAGTGTGCTGGGTTGCAGCATGAGCATTTTTAATTGTGTATATAGACTGTGGAAGGTGGCTTCCTCCTCTGCTTTTAAGAAATCCATAATCATAGAGGTGTTCAGGATGAAAGGACTTATATTGCAAAGCAGGTTTGCTGCTGGACTCATGAAATAATGCAGCTGTTGTGTGAGAGGCTGCATAGACAATTGCCAGTGAGCAATTCACAATCTGGCTTCATAAGAGAATAAACTGTGAGCTGTCTAATAGTGATGAATCTTAGTACAGTATCACCGTTACATAGATCATTAGAACTTAGGATGTACAAAGTCATTCATCTTATCTTTTTATCATTGTTTTGATCTGAACTGTAGAACAGTAATTCTGAACCTAGCATTTTCCAGGTGTTTTACACTACATGAATAATGCTTCCTATAGGTTGTTAAAGGTTTAAGCATAGCAGTTCTCCTTTACTATCTGTCCCTTCTCTTTTAGCTGATGCTGTAATGTTTTACAAGGTAGGAGTGATGAATGCTTGAGCCTCCAGATGCTGCTGGATTGTGTCTTCCACCAGTTCTAGTCACAGTGGCTTGTGGTTGGGGGATCTTGAGTGTTTCAGCCCAGGATCATTGGAAGGGCCATATATTTCCTATTCTTGCTGTAGGCCACGAAAACTCACAGGTTCTTGTCAAGCTGCTTTGTAAAAAGCTTTTAATAAATGCTTATTTTATTTAAATTTAATCTTGTGTGTTTCTCAGTGCCTACTGGCTATTTGAATGTAGAAACCGATCCCTTGTTTTGAAGTAATTTGGTTGGTTGTGCATCAAAACTGGTACCATTCAGCCACCAAAGTTCATAATTAAAAGGAAAAACTACCTGTTGTAGAGAGAAGGTTGGAAGTAACAGTGTCTTTCCTAAGTTCACCTCGTGAGCTGAAGAAACATGAACTGTGAGCTTTATGAGTGCAGTCTCTTGCCCACTATTTCTTGCCTGCTCATAATATTGTTCAGAACTGTTTAAATCAGGGGTGCCCAAACTACGGCCTGGGGGCCGGATCTGACCCCAACACCAATTCGTCTGGCCCACGCCACCCTCATCACTCCCAGAAGTGGAAGTAAAATGCGCCTGTACAGTCCCGTTTTACTTCAGCTTCTGGGAGCGATGAGGGTGGCGTGGGCTGGATGAATTGGTGTCAGGGGCCGGATCTGGCCTCCAGGCCATAGTTTGGGTACCCCTGACCATGTGACCAGCCTGAATCCTGAAAGGTTTGGGCACCCCTAGTTTAAATGATCAATACATTATGCCTTTTTGATACTTAATAAAAATTATACAGTTGTGAACAATCCTTAGTCTTAAACAAAATAAGTACTGTTCTGTAAATACATACCTATTGTATTTAAATAAACCAGGTAGATATATAGGTAAATAAAACACAAAATAGCTGCACCAGCCTTTAGAAGTGATATAAATGTTTTTCCCCATCCCTATTTTATGTAGGCCATGTGTTTTCTGGAATAGCTTAGCATGTGCAAACATGGTATACAGGTCTATCTCTATTTGTGACACTTTGCTGCCTGATTTAGGCAGCAGTAATACAAATGAATGAGGTATTAAAATGAGTGACACATCTTAAGTCTGACATGCACACTAAAATACCATGTATATCCCTTGTTATGGTCAGTGAGTGATTTGGGACACATTCCAATTGGAGACTTTGTTTTTTTTTTATTTGCAGGTCTGCAACCCTTGGCAGAGTCTGAGGAGTGGGAGATTGTCTACCCAGCATTATGGAGCAAGGGCCAACAGGAACCTCATGGAGGCAGTGGTGCAGGAGGAAGCTGTGGGAACAGCAGCAGTAATGTTAGTGCTACTTCTGTGTCCACCCAGGGGGTGGGTAGCTCTCGTGAGGTCCGCTCAGTTTCTTCCTCATCTGACAGTCAATTGCCACCAGTTGGAGAGACCTCAGAGGGCGAAGTCTCAGAGGATGAATATGAATCTCAGGAGTTCTATCACTGGCCTCCTCTTCCTCAGGGATCTAATGCTACTTCTCAACCACCTCCTTCACCTCTGTTGCCTTCCCCAAAAGATGGGGATGAGGTGTTACTTAGAGTACCAGCTTTTGCTCAGGATCTCTATCTGCTGTTGAAAAGAGACAGTCGCTTCCTGGCACCAGGCTTTGCAGTGGAAGAACGAGGGATGAATGAGAGGAGGAGTCTCCCATACTCTGTCCAGAGCCAGACAGAAAGAGCTTGTTACTACAGTGGGTCTGTGCTACATTATCCTGGATCCTTTGCTTCCTTCAGCACTTGTGGTGGTTTGGTAAGGTTACCATATTAGTAGTGTCCTGTCTGTGCCTTTCGCTATTCTTCAGTGATATTTTACCTTCCTTCAGCATGAAATGTTTTGTTTTCCTTATTCTTTTTCCACTGCCCCACTGTCATCTCTAGTTTTATTTATTTATATCCCATCCTTCTGATGGGGGACACCACTCAGGGCGGCGAACAGCATACAATAAAAACAGCAAATAGCAAACAAGAACTACAATAATACAACAACAAATTAAAATGGCATCAGCTAAAAAACGATCAGTAACCCCCCCCCCAATTAAGAACTAGAATTAAAACACTAAAACCTAATTGAATAAACATTAAAAAGCTATCCTCACCCACACTCAACCCATAATAAAACAATAAAAGAGAGATCACAGAGCAAAAAACAGGGTCCTTCAGACAGAATTAAATAAGCAAGCAGGCTTGTGGGGTTGAGTCCAGCACACCCCAAATCCGCTGGCATAGCCAGGTCTTCCACTTTTTCCTGAAAGATTGGAGGTCCGGCTGGAGTCAGAGATATGGTGGCAGGAGGTTCCACAGGGCTGGGGCAGACACAGAGAAGGCTGTCCTCTTGGTCCAAGTCAGATGAGCCTCGTTTGCAGATGGGACCACCATTGAGCCCCTCCTGTCTGCCCTTGTGGGGCTGAGTGCCTTGGGGAGATGCGGTCTCTTAATTACCCTGGACCAATGCCATGCAGGGCTTTAAAGGTCAAAACCAGCACCTTGAATTGCACTCAGAGGCAAACTGGGAGTCAGTGCAACTCCCGCACCCCATCACCACCCGAGCAGCCACATTCTGGACCAGCTGAAGCCTCCGGATGGTCACCAAGGGCAGCCCCATGTAGAGTGCATTATAGTAATCCAATCTGGAGGTGACCAGAGCGTGAGTGACCATGAGCAAGGAGTCCCGTCCAGGAGCGGGTGTAATTGGTAGATGACCTGAAGCTGAGCAAAAGCCCTCCTAGCCACGGCTGCCACCTGCTCTTCTAGCAGTAGCCGCGAGTCCAGGAGGACCCACAAATTACGCACCGGATCTGACTGGGGCAAAGATGCCCCAGTCAGGACCAAAGATGGTAGCTCCTAGGATAACATGGGACCCCGCACTCAAAGCCACTTAGTCTTGCAAAGATTCAGCTGAAGCCCATTGTTCCCCCATCCAGACCCGAACAGCCTCCAGACACCTGGTTAGCACTTTGACATCATCACTCGGGTCCCCAGGCGCTGAGATGTACAGCTGGGTATCATTTGCATACTGATGATACCTCATCCCATGGGAACGAATGATCTCACCCAGCGGTTTCATGTAGATATTAAACAATAGAGGCGAGAGTACTGAGCCCTGAGGCACCCCACAAAGGAGCAGCCTAGGGCTGGACAACCCACTCTCTAAAGACACCGACTCAGTCCGGCCCGTCAGAAATGAGGAAAAGCAGGACAACACCATGCCTGTTTTACATGTTCAGAACAGTTTTACCTGTTCTGTTATCTCAGCAAGCTCATAACCAAGTTTTCTAACTTTATTTCCTGCTTTTCTTAATTTTCTTGTTAGGTTACTTTTTCATGTTCCCTAACTATGTTCAAACTACCTTTTTTCTGTACATTGTAATAACTTGATACATTTTATCATTACTTTCAGTTTGTGTCATGCTTTCCATAACTGTCAAAAGTTTTAGCTCTATAGATGTAAACACTAAAGTCTGCATTCACTTGAACATAGACAAGCAGCATCAAGTATGCTAAAATACTATTCACACTGCTCAATTCACATAAGTCTGATGACATATTTAGCCACAGTCTTTTATTTTTTATTAAAAGGTTCATATTCCACCCTGCAAGACTAAGAATGGCAATTTTCTGATATAAAGGCTCCATTTCCCCCAAGGATCTCAAAATAATAAAAAGTTATGGCTGATGTCATCACCTGCCTTATGAGCATGGACCTGGGGCAATTCAAAAAAATGCCCTTCCTATTACTATTATACAAATTGTCACCTTATAAGGAAACTCACTCTGTCATGCAGTATTTGGGAATCGAACTGGGAGGCAGAAGGTCAGCTTTTTGATTCCCGAGTACTGCAGGACGGAATGTGCTCCCGTCTTTGTCCCTGCTCCTGCCAACCTAGCAGTTTGAAAGCAAGATATTGCAAGTAGATAAATGGGGACATCTTCGGTGGGAAAGTAACAGCGTTCCGTGCGCTCCGGTGTCCAGTCATGCCTGCCACATGTCCATGGAAATGTCTGCAGAAGCAGACAGTGCTGGCTCTTCGGCTTTGAAACAGATGAGCACTGAACCCTAGAGTCGGATACGACTGGCTTTCGAGCAAGGGAAACCTTTACCCTTTACTAATGATTATGTGATAAAACTGGAATAAGCCAGCACTCTGCCTCTTATTTTTCAGTACTTTTATCTTTAGTGTTCTTAGTTTCTATTTTTTATTTATTTAAATTCAAATTTTTATGCCGCCCCAATCAGGTAATCCCGACTCTGGGCAGCTCACAACAAGTTAAAACATACATAAAAAAACAGTTGAGCCATTAAAACCCAACATACCCACACACCTATCCCATTTATCATTAAAAGACTACCCACGTTAAAATTGCCTGCATTAGAATTAAAAGAAATGGGGACTTATTTAATAAGCCAACAGGCAGGGACCATCCTTCCATTTGGGCCCCACACCTGCCCCACCAACCAGGTTTTTAGGTCTTTTCTGAAAGGTAGCAGCTCCGTCTGCTCCCACAGCTCTACTGGTAGCAGGTTCCACAAGGCCGGTGTGGACACGGAAAAGGCCCTCCTTCATTTACCAGAGAGACAAGCACCTCTGGCAGATGGAACAATTAGGGAGCCCCTCCGGTCCGCTCTGGTTGGATGGGCAGACACTCTTGGGACGATGCGGTCTCTAAGGTATCCTGGCCCACTACCATGAAGGGCTTTATAGGTCAAAACCAGCACCTTGTACTGCACCCGGAGGCAAACTGGTAACCAATGCAGCTCCTGAAGTAATGGTGAGGCACGAGCATAATGCCCGCACCCCATCATCACCCGGGCCGCTGCATTCTGGACCAGGTGCAACCTCCGAATGGTTGTCAAGGGCAGCCCCATGTAGAGCGCGTTGCAATAATCTAGCCTGGAGGTGACCAGAGCATGTGTGACCCTGAGCAGGGAGTCCCGGTCCAGGAGCGGACGCAACTGACGGATGACGCGAAGCTGTGCAAAAGCCCTCCTGGCTACGGCCGCCACCTGATCTACAAGTAGTAGCCCCGAATCCAGGAGGACCCCTAAGTTGCGTACCGGGTCTGTCTGGGGCAAAGCAGCCCCATCCAAGACCAAAGTTGGTAGCTCCATGGATAACATGGGACCCCCCCCCATCCAAAGCCACTCAGTCTTGGAGGGATTAAATTGTAGCCCGTTGTCCCCCATCCAGACCCCAACCGCTTCCAGACATCTGGATAGGACATTGACTGCATCACTGGGGTCCCCATGGGTCAAGATATATAACTGGGTATCATCAGCATACTGATGATACCTCACCCCATGGGAACGGATAACCTCACTTCATGTATATGTTAAATAGGAGAGGAGAGAGCACCCAGCCCTGAGGCACCCCACACTGTAGGGGCCTAGCGCTGGACCTCTCACTCTCCGACCACACCGACTGGGTACAGCCCTCCAGAAATGAGGAAAACCAAGACAACACAGTGCCCTGGATCCCCAAACCTTTGAGCCGTTCCAGAAGGATACTGTGGTCAATGGTATCGAAAGTCGCTGAGCGATCCAGAAGAGCCAGGACGGATGGATGACCCTCGTCCCGCTCCCACAAGAGATCATCAACCAGTGCGACCAATGCCGTCTCTGTACCATATCCAGGCCTGAAACCTGATTGAAAGGGGTCCAGATAATCCGCTTCATCCAGGACCCCTTGCAACTGCCGCATCACCACCTTCTCCTGTACCTTCCCTAAAAAAGGGAGGTTGGAGATCGGCCTATAATTAGCTGGAACTGCTGGGTCGAGAGATTGTTTCTTCAGAAGGGGGCGCACCAAAGCATGTTTTAATGGTGCAGGAAACACCCCCTCCTGTAGTGAAGCATTTATTATAGCCCCAACCCAGCCTCCCGTCACTCCCTTGGAGGCTTTCACCAACCAAGTGGGACAGGGATCCAAAGGGCAGGAGGTGGTGTGAACAGCTGCAAGAAGCCTGTCCACTTCCTCAGGGACAACTGGATCAAACTGATCCCAGATAACACAGCCAGACTGGGCTCTGGTCTCCTCCCAACCCTCCCCATCCACGCCGGGATTAAACCCAGAGCGAATCCGAGCGATTTTCTCAACCAGATAGTCTGCAAAAACCTCAGCCGAACCCTGCCAACCGGGCACCGGCCCCTCCCTACCAAGGAGAGACCTGGTAACCCAGAACAGAGCAGCTGGGCGATTATCCGCGGAGGCAATGAGGGCGGTGAAGTATTGTTGCTTCACCATCCCCATCGCCACCAGGTAGGTCTTAATAGCAGCCCTAGCCAGTGTCCAGTCGGAATCACTAGAGGTGAAACCAAGGGGCTAGAACGCTGAACAGATATCACACATCGGATCCGCGTCCTCCGAGTGAGGCCCGCCCCTTGGTACCCGCTTAGTGCTCTCGGAGATGTTGAGTAGGACTTTTATCCAGATCTTGTTCTTAAGAAGTATCTTACTGATTGAGGACGAGGTCAGCCCTACCATTTGGCAAAATGAGAAAGCCATCTGAGGTAGCAGATACTAAATATTCTGGCTCAATCTTAATTATTTATTTCAGTTTTAGAAAACAGAGAAATGTGTGCCACACTTAGAAAATTATGGTGCTGAATTATCCTGTTGTCACATGCTCTGAAAGATGCTCTTTAATTAACAAGATTCTGTGTCCATGGGTAAGGAAGCTGCGTACTAATCATTGGTTTAAGCAGAAAAATACCTTGGACCAGCTCTGTTTTTGAATCTTGCAGGCTTGGTATGAGGGTGATGAACTATCTTATGCCTACTGTTTAATTTTTGAATCTGATTTGTAATTCTGTCTTCCATTACAGAATAGTGCTCAGGATAGCTTACACACATCATAAAACAAAATAAAAAATAATGGTTATCAATGTGGGGGCACATGCCCCACAGGGGGACTTCAGTTTCCAGAAACCCAAGTCAGTCCTTTGGCTGATCAGTGCTTTCGAGAATTCAATTAGACTTCTGTGGACTGAAGTCCAAAAACCAACACTCCTTTACAATTTGCATGGTTTCTAAGATAAGAACCTCTGTGAATTCAGCTAATCATTTCTAAAATCATCTGAGGCTGTATTATATAGTAATTTGTAAATTTCCTTGGACACTTGTTGGGAGAAATAAAGTAAGTAAATAAGTACAGTATATCTAAATAAATGACATGCTTCCTCACTTGTAGTAAATTTTACAAGTCAATTATTTTATTTGCTGCAAGAAGTATATTGCAATTTTATTCATAACCATCTACTATTGAATTTAGTGGGGTTTTGTTTCCAAATAATTCTGCATAAGATAGCAGTCATGTTCTGGTAACATGTACTAAAAGAGTAATACTGCTTCTGTCCACACTTTCAACTATTCTCTAAGGTCTCTTTGACACATGTCAAGTGTTGCACCTCCCTTAGTGTTATTATATTATCTAATTATAAAGGGCTGTGGTGGCTCAGTGATTAAGAAGCTCACCCTGGCAAGTCGGCAGTTCAAGACCTGGGTACTGCATGGCAGAATGGGCGCCCGTCTCTGTCCCAGCTCTTGGGGACATGAAACGAGCCTCATTTGGGTGTTCCCTGTGTGGAGTTTCTCCCAAAAAAATCCTTTCAACCCAGAATAAATTCTGACTCAAAATTATTGTTTTCTAATTATAAAGTCCAAGTATTCAATCATCCACAGTGTTATCATAGAATAAGATGAGTGTGTACGTCAGGGCTGCCCAAACCTTTTGGGCTGCGGGTCAATCACGTGGTTCAGCAGGCTGGTCATGTTGTCCAGCGGGCCGGTCACATGGTTCCTCCCACCAGAAGTGGAAGTAAAGCATGCCTTGCAGTCTGTTTTGCAACAGGATTTTTAGACTGCCATTTTCTCTGCGTAGTTCAGGAGTGCCCAAACTACGGCCCCTGACATAAATTCATCTGGCCCACACCACCCTTGCCGCTCCTAGAAGCGGAAGTAAAATGCACCTGTACTGTACTTCTGCAGAAGGGTTCTGCGCAGGTCCCGTATTTTCCGGAGACGCACTTGACAGGCATGGCCTCGACACTGGAGTGCACAGAATGCTGTTTACCTTCCCACCCAAGTGGTCCCTATTTATCTATTTGCAATTTCTTGCTTTCGAATTGCTAGGTTGGCAGGAGCTGGGACAAAGACAGGAGCTCACTCCATCGTGCCGTACTGAAGAATCGAAATCCGACCTTCCATTCATCGAGTTCAGCATTTTAGCCTCTTGAGCCACCCCAGTCTCTGTACATTCAGCTTAATCTTTTGAGTACATGTGAGAAACCAATATTGATTTAAGAGATTGCATTAGCTTTCTATCGATATCACAATCTTTTGTCCCAGCATCTGCCAACCTAGCAGTTCAAAAGCAAGAAATTACAAGTAGATAAATAAGGACCACTTCGGTGGGAAGGTAAACAGCGTTCCGTGCACTCTGGTGTCTAGTCATGCCTGCCACATGAGCACAGAAACGTCTGCAGAAGCAGACAGCACTGGCTCTTTGGCTATAAACAGAGACGAGCACTGAACCCTAGAGTCGGATATGACTGGCTTTCAAGCAAAGGTAACCATTCCCTTTACAGAGACAGATGCACAAGTTAGTGGCTTATGGAGTTAGTGGTCATGTAAATTGAAAAGCATTGCCACTAGTTTCAGGAGACTGAGTGGCTCTTCGGCTTTGAAACAGATGAGCACTAAACTCTAGAGTTGGATACAACCGGCTTTCGAGCAAGGGAAACATTTTAAAATGCAACAGAAAGTAGCAGGGTAATGGGAAGTAAGCACTCCATCTCTGCCAGTCTTCTTTAATGCAGGTTGCCAAGAGTGCTATTAAAATGATGCAGAATGCCACCAATTTGGATTTGTTTATTTGCAGGTGAAACTCGGAAAATTAGAATATCATGCAAATATTCATTCAGTTCAGTAATGCAACTTAAAAGGTGAAACAAATATATGAGATAGACTCATTACATGCAAAGCGAGATAGTTCAAGCCTTATTTTGTTATAATATTGATGCTTATGGCTTACAGCTTATGAAAACCCCAACTACCCCCATCTCATGTACCCCATAATCATCATATAATCTCATGTACGCTGTACGCCATGATCATGACAGTTATAATGAATTAAGACATGACATCTCTCGCTTTGTAGTGAGTCTATCTCATATATTTGTTTCACCTTTTAAGTGAAATGAATGAACATTTGCAAGGTATTCAGTTTTCTGAGTTTCACCTGTATTTGTATGACACATTTATTTATATGATATAAAGGTAAAGGTTTCCCTTGCTTGAAAGCCAGTCGTATCTGACTCTAGGGTGCAGTGCTCATCTCTGTTTCTAAGCTGAAGAGCCAGCGCTGTCTGCTTCTGCAGACGTTTCCGTGGTCATGTGGCAGGCATGACTAGACACCGGAGCACACTTTTTCTCCAAAAAAAGTGCCTGCAGTTTCTGATTACTAAAAGACATATGGATTTAAATGGTCTTAGGGAAAATTAGACAGGTTCGCAGAGGTTTTGATTTATGTTATGTTCTTGAAACAAACTGACTTTGATCTGTGGTTAATGATCCTGATTTGTTCCAATGTCTGTTCTTAAAAAGTAAGGAGTTCTTTGCCAACTTGTGAAGCCTTGGTTTGATGTTGAGAGGGACTATAGGTAGGGTTAAGTTTAACTGTAGATAGACAAGGACTGGAATGAGAGTAGAGATTGTCACAGAAGGGATATAGGCCAGTCATTGGACTGGCAGATTGGGAACCAAGCCCCAAAGGCCATGGGAAACAAAGGGCTATTGTTAGTGTAAGGAGAAAAATGTTGACTCCCAAAAGGGCAACAACAAAAGGTTGTGAGTGCCAGAGACAGCTTTCTGAAAAAATCCCAACCCGAGGCAGCTATTTGATAGTGAAAACAGAAAGGTTAGTTAGTTATCGTATGATGAATATCTACATTGTTGTTGATATAACAACAAGCACATATTGACCATCTCAAGTTCACGGCTAGAGTTCCACATCCAAGTTTGAAAGCCATTGAAAGTCTTTATCTGTGACACTATGGAAGTTCTCCAGTGTGCCTCCAAATGGGTGTAAAGAACACACACACACATATATAATGTGGTCCATGGTTCGGTCTTCTTCTCCACAGTCACATTGGGGAGAGGACTTCCATCCCCATGTGAACAGAGTGGCTTCGCATCTGCCACAGCCCATCCTCACTCTGGTCAACATCCTCTACTGCCGCCATGGAAGGGAAAATCCGGCTGGCCATTCACAGGGATTCTTGATTATGTGTTGATGGGGAATCGGAGGTAGATGTTGCCAGAGTTCTATCCAGGCATCTGAGATATTAAAATGGTTATTCTGACAGTTGATTGCAGTGCGCCAATCAGGTTGTCTAGATTTTAATCATTGGGTTGAGAGGGCAGTTATATCAGCATGGATTAGAAGGAGAGGATTTTTTATTATTTTTATCCATAGGTTTAATAATGCCAGTGATCTTTTTAGTGGAGGCGGCAGAATATGGCTCAAGACAGGGAGCCAGTGGGTGCTTGTTGGTCGAATATAGCCTGTGACGATACGCATTGCCTGATTCAACTGTATGTCTATTAGTCCTGTGTGTGCACTATTAACAGGAAGGTAGGTAAAGCCTTCAAGTTCCACTCAGATTTTCCCAGCTGATGTAATTGCTGACCTACAAGGACTTTAAAAGGGCTAGTGTGCCTTGCTTCCCCTGTTGCCTAGTCATTGGTTGTACATAAGATAAAGTACTGCAAGAGGACCTAGTTGAAGCTTCCTGTTTGATTTTGGTGTATAATGTGAAGTGTAACAGGTGTAAGGTTTCTGAGAAGGATATTAGAAACCTCTGCATCCTCTTTCAAATAACCACAGTTTACTATTAAGTAGAAACCTGCATAACTGTGATAAGTGTTAACTAGATCCATGAAGCAAAGTTACTTCGATCTATGGTTTATGATCCTGGCTTGTTTCAATAAACGAAAGGCTCACAGCTCAACTGGAATGTGTGGTATCTGCATAATGAGAGACAGTGGTAAGTTTCCAGCTGAAAGGTGAAAGGACCAGAAGAATATAGAACACTGAGGTCTTGTTATGTTAAACTGTGGCATGGAATGTTACGCGGTGATTTAGCATTATTTAACACCCAAGTTATAGAATGGCCTCAGAATTTTATGGTGGGAGGAACAGAATGACCTTTCACTATGTCCAGCTGTCTGTGCTTAGGCCCTGCCAGGTTTGAAACAGTTTCTGAACCTTTGATTGGATAAACAGATTCCTTGTGTTGGCATTTCACCGCTGGTATGACTTAAGCAGATTTAAGCCTGAATTACACCAATGGGAACCCGGAATTTAGCCTAGTGACAACAGCAGTGGTTTTAGCAGTGAAAAAAGTCCCAAGATATTTAAGGGTGGGTGGATAGAGTACTGGCAGCTGGGATGATGTAAAATCTTGGAACGATTTAAAACAAAGCAATTATTATTTTTCTTTTAGCATTTTATTAATTTGCACGTTTGCCGAACTACATAGAATAGGAACAGGGATGTTGTTGACTGCATCTATGGTCCTGAAGAGAGCCAGTGGCGTCTTAAATGAGCATATCCTGCTCTTTGTAGTTGGCTAGCTGTAATCTGTGGAACAGTGTGCTACAGCTATGAAGACATAATTGGCACTCATTCTAAAATCAGGTTTCAGCTAAAGAACATTGAAAACATTTTGCCAACATTTCGTGGGGGATTGAGTTAGTTTAATTTGTTTCTGTTAAACCTTGTGGTGTTGCCAGATTTGATAGAGTTTATAAAGTAAAATTGGGTAACAACGTGGGATCTTCTTGTTTAGATTCAGACTACTGGGGCTGGACAGTATTAACCAACACTTTTTTAAATTTTGACATGTAATTGCCATATTTCGTACATGTGTATTCCTGGGTTATGGCTGTGGTGCTGATTATGGAAAAACAATAGGCTTAATTAAGTACTGTGTAAATACTGTTGAGAAGTGTGTAACTTAATGTTTTTGTTCAAGGTTGATTCAGTGTTAATGTACTTATGGATACATGAATAGCATATTTGGGCAATTTTTGTCACTTGTCTTCTCCCCGCGCCAGCATATCTATTTTTACAATGACTATATGAAATTGGCATATTGTCTTATTTATTTAAGTGCATGAATTATTCCATTAGCAGTAACCTTCAGCTGGGTTAGGAATTGGGCGCTTCACTTATGTGGAGTGGCCTGAGCATTTTTTAATTATCACTTTAAATCACCCTACTTGGAATATATTGGACACTTTCTACAACATCTTTTTATTTTGTTTATAGTATCATAGTACCATTTTACACCAGATCAACATGGAGAGTTTTTAAACAGATAACATGTTATGTGATAGTGGCTGTCAGCTGGTCTAATTTGCAGTCTTGATCTCATTTCTTTACTCATTTCTGTCTTGTGTTTACCATTCTACAGACATGATGAATAAACTCCAAATTGTGTCAAATGTAAACATTTTTCTGGTGGGAAAGGGGAATATGTAGAACGAGAATATGTAGGTTACAGTGATTTATATAGACGATCCCAAAATTTCTTGAAGATCTCACCACACCCAGTTTTGTTACTTTTTCTGGTAGATTTTGAACATAAAGTAATATTATTTGATAGAAAAACTGGGTTCAATAAGAGAAAATAAATTCAAATTATCTTTCTCTGATTGTTGTCTCAGTCTGTGTTTTTTCCTTTACCCACCAAAATGGTCAACTGTCCTTGATCAATCTATAACAAATTTGTGCTTATTTTTGCTTATGCAACATACTGTTTTGTTTTTAATTGAAATTCTTCCAGTGGTCAACTCCGATAATTTAATAAGAACTATTTTTTCCTGAGCATTAATGCATGCAGCTTCCATTTTAATTTTGTTTTTTTAAAAATGTAAAACCATGTTAATGACATAGAAATGAATACAAATATCTATTAGTTAAAAGTTTTTTCTTTATTTACTTTATTATTTGCAAGACTAGCACTATCAGATTTGCCATCAGAATAAATTGTCTGGGTAAAAGGAGATTAATGGAAATGTCAAAAGGAAACAGACTGGTTTTATCCCAAAACTTAAGCTCTGTATGTACAATGTACTGGAGATCTGAACTTAAGTCTGGGAGGCGGAAGGTCAGCAGTTCGATTCCCGAGTACTGCAGGACGGAATGAGCTCCCGTCTTTGTCCCAGCTCCTGCCAACCTAGCAGTTCGAAAGCAAGAAATTGCAAGTAGATAAATAGGGACCACTTTGATGGTAAGGTAACAGTGTTCCGTGCGCTCCGGTGTCTAGTCATGCCTGCCACATGACCAGGGAAACTTCTGCAGAAGCAGACAGCACTGGCTCTTCGGCTTTGAAACAGATGAGCACTGAACCCTAGATTCGGATACGACTGGCTTTCGAGCAAGGGAAACCTTTAATGGAAAGGCATAACTTTTGGACAATTATTGCCTCAAGTTATGAAATCTCTATAGATCTTATCTGTTTCATACTGAGTCCTGTAACTCAAAATACAGTCAATTTCTATGAAGATTTCTTGACTTGAAACAGTTTTCTCCAAAGGATATGCATTTCACATAGCTATATGAGAGGATATCAGCCATTGTCTTCTCTATTTCTCTGAGACCTTAGTAGATTTATCTTTGGAACCTCCAGCCTTGTAGCCAAATGTACCAAGTGGATCACATTAAGTGAATGTCCAATTTACTGTTATTGGAGGCTGTGGTCTGGTTTGGAGAGCAGTCAGGACCCTTGCAGATATGAAACTTTATCTATACCTATAAATCTGTGTGTTAACCATTGGAATGTGACAAAGGATGTTGCACCAGGCCCCACTAGCCCTGACCGAGCCTCCCTGCACTTACCCGAACCGGGTTCGCAAGTAACTGTCGGGTTGAAAAATGTGGCAGTGGGGCAGGAGCCCCCCGAACGTGAACAAAGAAAAAGGACTTCAATTCCCAGTGTCCTTTGCACTGTGCAACCCCTCAGCCAATCAGGCTGAGCAATACGAGCACAGAGGAGGCTGGGAATGCGCGCTGACTTAAAAAAAAACACCAAAAAATGGTGGGAGCCGGAGGGAAAGACTTTGAAAGACCCAGCTGGAGGGAGCCAGGAAAAGATAAGTGTTAGGTAAGGGTTAGGGGGTGGGTGAGGGAGGCAATGAAAGGTGCTGGGTCCAGAAGGGTTGGGGGACAGACCCCTTTTGTCCCCCCAACCCTACCAAACCCAGGGGACAAGGGAGAGGAGATCGAATACCCCCCCACATACACACACTCCATTGTAAAAGAGAAGAAACCACTTGGTTTCTTCTCTTTAAAAACGGAGTGTTTTTTTTTTTTGGGGGGGGAAGGATCCTTTCTCTGCTGGGTCCCCTGGCTCTGGACGGGTTGGGGGGACAGACCACTTTTGTCCCCCCAACCCTACCAAACCCAGGGGACCAGGAAGAGGAGATCAAATACACCCCCTCCCAAACACTCTGTTTTAAAAGAGAAGAAAGAGCTTGGTTTCTTCTCTTTAATAACAGGGTGTCCTGTGTGTGTGTGTGGGGGGGGATCCCCTCTCTGCAGGGTCCCCTGGCTCTGGAAGGGTTGGGGGGACAATACACACACACTGCTTCTCTCTCTCTCTCTCTCTCTCTCTCTCTCACACACACACACACACACACACACACACACACACACACACACACACACACACACACACACACACACACACACACACACCACTCCTGCCTTGCCAGGAATTTTTAATGTGTGTGTTGGTGGTTGGAGTGGTATTGTATGGGTAGTGGTGGTTGTGCACACCCAAAACCACCCCTAACCACCAACACACCTCTTTTTTACATAAATTACCACAAAAAAAATATCCCTTACAACACAATTTAAAACAGCCCGGCTCTTTACCAACATTAAGGAAAAAAAACTCTTCCAAAACTATTTAAAACAGCCCGGCACCGCCGGGTAAAATCTGCTAGTATATTATAGATATCAGAAGAACCCTCACTTATGTTTTTGCAAACAGCTGATGGCTGCCTCTGGAAGTAGGAATGGCTAAGCAAATCAAAGACATGTGGTCTGTTATTATTATGTTTAGTTTGTTAGCTTTGTGCTGTTATGTGACTTTCGACGTATGGTAAGCCTAGTACAGTTTTTGTGATGATGTGCAATGAACAAAGTGAGATTTATTGTTATCACCCCCAGTGAGTTTCTATGGCCAAGTGATGATTTGAATCCAGGATTCCTCAACCTATCCACTATGCCACACTTCTTCTATTTTATATGCAAACTAGGAATTGTAGCTCATTTCTGTTACAATAAACCAAATTCATACATGAAAACCAAATTGTTATTTATTACCCTGATTTCTTGAGGAGAAATAAACGTCTAAGATCTTGTTCTCATTTTTAATGTAATGATAATCAGACCACATAGGAAAGATCTGTTGATTCTTTAGCTCCTTCTGCAAGAAGAGCAAAATTGGTGTGAGTGATATACATTAGCAATGTTGGCTTCTTCACTATAAATGAAGATTCTTAAGAATTCTGGTTTATGTGTAGGACAATGATCAATAATTACAGTAGAACCTTGGTTAACGAACGGCTTGGTTAACATAAAAATTGCATAACAAAAAGAAATCTATAGAAAATAGTGGCTCGGTTTACGGAATTTTGTTTTGAACGGATTAGATTTCAATGCATTTGTATGGGAAACTGCATTTCAGATAAAGTATTTTGGTTTCCAATGCATTCCTATGGGAAATTGCATTCAATGCATTCTTATGGGAAATTCAGTTAAAGTACTTTTCGCTGTAAGAAATGTCCCGGAGAATGCATTAATTTCGTTAACCGAGGTTCCACTGTACAGTAAAACCTCGCATAAAGAGTGCCTCGCTTAGAGATTAACTCACTTAAAGAGCAGAATTTTCTCTGAATGGTCGCCACACTTAACAACTACCGTAAAACCAACCAAAAACTCACTTAACAACTAAATAGGGGTTTGCAATCCCTCCCGCCAGAAGTCACAATTGGTCACTTACAGTGGTGTTTCGCTTAAAGAGCAAACTTGATTAAACAGCAATCCCATGGAACGCATTATGCTCTTTAAGCGAGGTACCACTGTATATTCAGTCAACATTTAATCATTGGCACAAGATCGAAACAAAGCTATGCTCAAAGGTTTATAATAAGAGACAGATAAGAGTTATATGATGGGGAAGCAGGAAGAAGGAAGATAGAATTGATTTGGGATATATCAGCATGTATGAATTTTTTTACTATTCTTGAATCACATAAAAAGGGCTGTAAAAATACAATGAAAAAAAAAGAATGCATAAAAAGCGTTATAAGGACAATCACAGGGCAATGATAATACCTTAAGTTCAGTTCCTTGATAGTGTTAGTGATCTTCCTTTTAGAAGAGCCTCCTCTCTCTCTCTCTGTCTCTGGGTGTGTGGGTGTGTTTCTTCTTGTTATGTTCATCACATCAAGAGGCAAATGATGGATATTCATTTTGTTTTAGAAGAGTGGAAAAGTACAAGTGAGACAAGATTGCCCAGTCATAGTGTGGAGAAAAGTCAAGTGAGAAAAGCCAAGCAATGTATAAACACTTGGAAGGAAGATTTTTTTAAAACATATTTATTCACTGAAGGAGGAGACAACTAATAAACTGAAGCCAGAAAAGGAGAAACATTGCTAAAGTAAGATACAGAGTAAATGAGAAAAGCAGCAGAATGCAGAACAGAAAAAATAAGGAGTTGTGTTTTGGAGACAAGAACCAGAATCCAGATGAGGAATAAAGAAAATCTTTACAAAAAATGGTATTGAAATAGGACAGGGACTGCATGCAATATGGCAGATGTTATTTTAACTAGCAAATTAAGGAAAGTAAAATCTCTGTTGTACTGTTATGTTCCATCAAGATGTTTCCACTTTATAGGGATCTTATGAATTAATGCCCTCCAAAAGAACTTGTCATTAGTTGTGCTCAGATCTTGCAAACTAAAGGGTATGTCTTCCTTTATTGACATATTCTAAAATATGGTGAAAATAGTTTTTAATGGAGAAAGTTGAAGTGTGATGCCTATCAGGCAAGACCTTCCATCCTCCTTAGACAAGCTGACTCATCTTCCTTGAGCTAAATCAGGGGTGGCCAAACATTTTTGGCCATTGGCCGGTCACATGGTTGAGCAGGTTGGTCACATGGTTCCTACCACCGGAAGTGGGTCATTTATGACAGCTTTTTGTGCATGCACATTTTACTTCTGTGTCCGGGAGCAATGAGGGTGGCACGGGCCAGATGGAATGCTGCTGCAGGCCGGATACTACCCATGGGCCATAGTTTGGGCACCCCTGAGCTAAATTGTTCTAGATTCAGGCACTTTTGTTCCTTTCCTTCTTATTTGGATATCCTTGATGTGTTTGCATACTTTTATTCAAATTGATAGAATTATGGGAAGATATTTATTTATTTATTTATTTTTCATGCTTATATACCGCCCACTCAGGTACAACCCAACTCAGGGCGATTTACATAGTGGACAGTAAATACATAAAAAGATACATGATAAAACAAAGTTAAAAGTTAAAAAACCCACCCCTAAAAGGTGCGCAAGTACTGAAGGGACCTTGGGGGAAGGCACACCTCTATACCAACCACCCAACAGTACCCCCATCCCCACCCGCACCCCAAACTTGGCCCGCCAGCCAGGTCTTTAGTTCCTTCCTAAAGAGCAACAACTCCATCTGGAGATGCAGTTCCACAGCCAGGAGGTTCCAAAGGGCCGGTGCGGACACGGAAAAGGCCCTCCTCCTTGTGCCAGAGAGGCGAGCCCCCCTGGTTGATGGCACAATTAGAGAGCCCCTTGGGTCCGCTCTGTTTGGATGGACAGACGTCCTTAGGGTGATGTGGTCTCTGAGATACCCTGGCCCACTACCATTTAGGGCTTTAAAGGTCAAAACCAGCACCTTGAATTGCACCCGGAGACAAACTGGTAACCAGTGCAGCCCCCGAAGCAGTGGTGAGGCATGGGCATAACATCCACACCCCATCACCACCCGGGCCGCGGCATTCTGGATCAGGTGCAGCCTCCGAATGGTCATCAAGGGCAGCCCCATGTAGAGCGCATTACAGTAGTCTAGTCTGGAGATCACCAGAGCATGAGTGACCATGAGCAAAGAGTCCCGGTCCAGGAGCGGGCGTAACTGGCGAATCACCCGAAGTTGGGTAAAGGCCCTCCTGACCACAGCTGCCACCTGTTCTTCTAGCAGCAGCCGCGAATCCAGGAGGACCCCCAAGTTGCACACCAGGTTGGTCTGGGGCAAAACAGCCCCATCCAAAACCAAAGATAACGCAGGACCCCCTATCCATAGCCACTCAGTCTTGCTAGGATTCAGCTGTAGCCCATTTGCCCCCATCCAGACCCCAACAGCCTCCAGACAGCTGGAAAGGACTTTGACTGCATCACTGGGGTCTCCACGGGCCGAGATGTACAACTGTGTGTCATCCGTGTACTGGTGGTACCGCACCCCGGGAACGGATGATCTCACCCAGCGGCTTTATGTAGATGTTAAATAGGAGAGGAGAGAGTACCGAACCCTGAGGCACCCCATATTTTAGGGGCCTAGGACTCGACCTCTCACTCTCCAACCAGAAATGAGGAAAACCAGGACCACACCGTGCCCTGGATCCCCAATCCTCGGAGCCTTTCCAGAAGGATACCGTGGTCAACGGTATCGAAGGCCGCTGAGAGGTCAAGAAGAGCAAGGACGGATGGATGACACCATCCCGCTCTCGCCAGAGATCATCCATCAGCACGACCAATGCAGTCTCAGTACCATATCCAGGTCTGAATCCTGTCTGGAATGGGTCCAGATATTCTGCTTCATCTAGTACCCCCTGCAGCTGACGTGCCACTGCCTTCTCCAGAACCTTCCCCAAAAAAGGAAGGTTGGAGACAGGTCTGTAGTTGGTTAGGATTGCTGGATCGAGGGATGACTTCTTCAGGAGGGGGCGCACCAGAGCATGTTTCAGCAGTGCAGGAAACTTCCCCTCTCAAAAAGACGTGTTAATTATAGCCCTGACCCAGTCACCTGTCACTGTCTTAGAGGCTTTTACCAGCCAGGCGGGACAGGGATCCAATGGACAATTAGTGGGATGGACCGCCACAAGGAGCCTGTCCACTTCATCCGGGGCAACTGGATCAAACCAATCCCAGGTAACACCGCAAGACTGCGCACCTGCTCCCCCTGGACCCTCCCCGTCCACGCCAAGTTTGAACCCCGAGCGAATCCGATCGATTTTCTCCACCAGATGGTCAGCAAAGTCCTCAGCCGATCCCTGCCAACCAGGCACAGGTCCCGCCCTACCCAGGAGGGACCTGGTCACCCGAAACAGGGTGGCTGGGCGATTATCAGTGGAGGCAATAAGGGTGGTGAAGTATTGCCTCCTCACCACCCCCATCGCCACTAGGTAGGCCCTAATAGTGACTCTAGCTAGTGTCCAATTGGAATCGCTCTGGGTCTTCACCCAGCGGCGCTCAAGGCGTCTCTTTGCCCGTTTGAGCTCCCGTAGTTCTTCAGTGAACCACGGGGATGACCTAGCTCCACGGGCTCTGAGAGGCCGTAGTGGAGCGATTGCATCCAAGGCAGATATCGTTGACCCGTACCACAGGTTAACAAGTGCCTCAGGTGAATCGTGTCGCCGATTCAGAGGAAATTCCCCCAGTCCCTCTGGAATCCATCCGGATCCATCAGTTGCCGGGGGCGCGCCACTTTAATCGACCCTGCCTCATTACGATGAAGTGTCGCCCCCAGAAAGTCTAGAGCCACCAGATAGTGATCTGACCATGGCACAGGTGTTATGTCTAGCTTCTGTAAACTCAGATCACTCTGCCACTGCCCTGACAAAAAGACTAAATCTGGCATGTGGCCACTGCCCCTGGTCAGGCCCTGAATTACCTGAACCAGGTCCATAGCTGCCATGGAAGCCATGAACTCCTGTGCCACCTCGGAACCAGACCCCAGTGAAGGCAAATTGAAGTCCCCCAAAACCATCAATCTAGGGAACTCCAAATCCAATGCCGAGATGGCCTCAAGGAGCCCAGGCAGGGAGTCCCTTACCCTGCAAGGAGGCAGGTACAGGAGTAGGACCCCCAACTGACCCTTAGGGCCCAACCGCAGGAGCAAGGCCTCACAACCCGGGATTTGTGGAGTGGTGGCCCTGGTGACTCCCAATGACTCCCTGGCTATAATGGCAACACCACCGCCCTTACCC
Source organism: Bradypodion pumilum (assembly GCA_035047305.1). Lineage (NCBI taxonomy): Eukaryota > Metazoa > Chordata > Lepidosauria > Squamata > Chamaeleonidae > Bradypodion > Bradypodion pumilum. Next base: position 92,404,745 of record JAWDJD010000002.1, read on the forward strand.
ACATCCCTAGGCTGGTGCCAAACACTGAACCCGGCCGAACACATCTCTGATAGAGGCACCCCATCCTCAGGTCTCAACTAGGTCTCAGTGATGCATGCCAGGTCAGCCCGCTCCCCCAAAATAGAGTCTTGTATTAGGGGAGCCTTATTACAGACCGACCTGGCATTCATCAGCAGCAGCCTAAGGGCGGGGTCACCCTGGATCAGCTGCTCGGGACCTAGAGGTGAAACCAGGGGGCCAGAATGCGGGACAGATACTATGCATTGGTCCCGCGTTCCCCAAGTGCAGCCCGACCCACAGTTCCCGCTATAACGCCCCATGCCCGTCACAACCTCTAAATGAGCCCCTGGAACCTCCACCATTAACCCAGATGGAGTGTCACCCTCTCTTCCCGGCTGGCAAGGCCATCTCTCCCTCCCTCCCTCCCTAACCCACTTAAAACAGACCTTCTCACTCCCTCCACCCCCCTAACAGAACTCCAATGACGGGAGTCTCCTCCTCCAGGCCCTGGTCCAAGCGCTGTAAGGCCGCGGGGGTGATGGGGAGGGGGGCGCTGCCCCTGAGGCCGCCAAGCAACCCCAGGTGTGGCCATAGTTCTCCTCCCCACCCCGGTCCACGCGGCATGAGACGTGATGCTGCAGGGATGGTGAGGGGTGCCACTTTTGAGGCCGCAAGCGACCCCAGGTACGGCCAATGTTCTCCCCACCCCAGTCCTGGCTGTGCAAGGCTCATGGCTGCCGGGATGGCGGAGGGCGCCGCTTTTATGACCGTAAGTGACCCCAGGTACAATCGACGCTCTCCTCCCCACCCCAGTCCTGGCAGCGCAAGGCTCGTGGCTGCAGAGATGGTGGGGGCACCATCTTTGGGGCCGCAAGCGACCCCAGGTGCAGCCAATGTTCTCCTCCCCGCCCCCGGTCCTGGTGGCGCAAGGCCCTCCTTGTAGCTGCTGCGCCGGACCTGCACAGCCGGGAAAAATATCCCCTCTCCGAAACCAGCCATGGGACGGAAGACAAACGTCCAATGTTCTCAATGGCCTCCACCCCCGAAGATGAGACCGGCTAAGCGGCGGTGGAGGCGGTGGCGGCGGCCTTGGAGCCCAACCAGGAGTCCAGAAGCTGCCCTGCCTCAGGTGTTCTCTCCAGTCTCCCTCCCGAAGGCGGTGTTCTCAGCAGGCCAGGGGCTGGCCACTTTTACCTTCTCCCAGGCTGGAAGAGGCAGCCCTGGATCAGCTATGACCTTGGTGTTCCCTGCAGGCTGGGGCTGGCCGCTTTTACTTTCCCTCAGGCTGGGAGAGGCAGTCCTGGATCAGCTATGACCTTGGTGTTCCCTGCAGGCTGGGGCTGGCCGCTTTTACCTTCCCTCAGGTTGGGAGAGGCAGCCCTGGATCAGCTGTGGCCTTGGTGTTCTCGGCAGGCCAGGGGCTGGTCGCTTTTACGTTCCCTCAGGCTGGGAGAGGCAGCCCTGGATCAGCTGTGGCCTTGGTGTTCTCGGCAGGCCAGGGGCTGGTCACTTTTACCTTTCCTCAGGCTGGGAGAAGCTGCCCAGGATCAGCTATGGCCTTGGTGTTATATTAAGCCTTGAGTAAGAGGGTTGTGCCTTCAGCACTGTACAGCACTTCCTTTCTTTCTGTCTGTCTAAAATTTATATCAGAAGTTTAAATTCATACCAGCATCATTAACAGTAACACAGAGATTCATTATTAAAGATAGCTTTAAATTATTCTGTCTTTAGCAATTTCTTGAACATAAAGAAGGAAGGAGCCTGGCATACCCCTGTTGGTAATTTCCACCAGAGACTGGGAGTCACCACCAAAAAGGCACAGTTCCTTTTTGTTGTCAATTTTGTCCTCCCTTGGTGTGGCCATTTTAAGATCAATTTATTTATTTTTAAAAATTAGTTTATTCTTCAGTTGGATTTGCAGTCCATCTAGAAACAGTTAAATAATCTTCCTGATTAATAGGAGTACCAATTAAATATGCTCCCATAACATAGTGGTTAAGTTACAGTACTGTAGTCAAAGCTCTGTTCATAATCTGAGTTCAGTCCCAACAGGATCAAGGTTGATTTAGCCTTCCATTCCTTGTGAGGCTGGTAAAAGAGTATCTAGCCTGTATAATGCAAACTGTAGTTTGCATTATTACCTATTGAACTGCTCAGAGAATACATACCACTATGGGGTATTATATAAGTGACAACAACACTAATAACCCAAACATAATAAATGCTACACATCATTTAGTAGTTTCCTATTACGTAGTTCCTGTACACAAAATCCAAAGTACTTTAACATTTTACTCATTGAACATTTAGCATATCAGTTAATACCTAACATCAGATTTTTAAATTACATTTTGTACTGATTATAAATGTAAATAAAAACTATTACAGAATAAAGAAAAGATGTAAAAATACTAGAAAGTTTTCCTAAGTTCACAAAACTCCTAATTGAAAGTAAAGAACATTAAAATTATTTCCCAAAATAGTTATAGAGCTTTACATTGGTTACACTGTTTATATTTCATGGCTTTTATTTCGCTAATGCCCCACTTCTTTGCATTTAGCTGAATAAAAATAAATTTTTGGGCACATGGTGTGTATTACACAATGTTTTTCTTGGTTCCACCAGTACTTAAATAAGTTATTTTCTGAATGAGTTTAATAAAAATGTGCCCAAAGCCAACTTGTTAAGTGATTTCATTTTTTTTAAAAAAAATGTGGTTATCTTCCAACAACTGCATGTGCTTATTTAATGACCTCATCTGGGCTATGCTGGAATCTTACCAGATCTTCAAAGCAGAGCTGGGTCAAGTCAGGCGAGTATTACTTGGACAGGGCACATCTCGGGAGAAGCCAGGTACTGGAGTTGAAGCCAGTCAGCAAATGACAGTCTTGTTTTAGAATCATTACACAGCATAAGCTACAGGAGAATAGAGACATTCACATGTGGCTAGAATTGCTGTTTCAATTGTGTTTTTTCTTTCACTTAATTATCCTTTTCTTGGAATTAGAATGATAGATTTTTACTTATATTGCTGTAACAACAGTTAGGACAGAATACGGAATGACAGAGTGGTTTGGAATAGGAAAAAGAGTAAGACAAGGCTGCATTTTGTCACCCTACTTATTCAACTTATACACAGAGCACATAATGTGCAATGCAGGGTCGGACAAATCACAAGTTGGGATCAAAATTGCTGGGAGAAACATCAACAACTTGAGATACGCAGATGATACTACCCTTATGGCAGAAAGTGAGGAAGACCTAAGGAAGCTGCTGCTTAGATTGAAAGAAGAGAGTGGAAAAGCTGGCTTGAGACTCAACATCAAGAAAACTAAGATAATGGCAACAGGCCCTATCGGATGGGGAAGAAGTAGAAGCAGTGACAGATTGGGATTGCAGTCATGAAATAAAAAGGCAACTGATGCTTGGGAGACAAGCTATGAGAAACCTGGGGAACATAGTGAAAAGTAGAGACATCTCACTGCAAACAAAGGTCCACATAGTCAAAGCAATGGTATTCCCGCTGTTAATGTATGGTTGTGAGAGCTGGACCATTAGGAAAGCTGAGTGCAGAAGAATAGATGCCTTTGAAATGTGGTGTTGGAGGAGAGTTTTGGGAATACCCTGGACAGCGAGAAGGACAAATTGGTCGATCTTAGAAGAAATCAACCCTGACTTCTCATTAGAAGGTCAAATAGTAAAGATGAAGATGAAGTACTTTGGATATCAAATGAGAAGAAAGGATTTACTTGAGAAAGCCTTGATGCTGGGAAAGATAGAGGGCAAAAGAAGAAGGGAGCGGCCAAAAATGAGATGGCTAGATAGTATTGTAGATGCAATGAGCACAAAGCTGGGTGGGCTGTGGAAGATGGTGGACAGAGGTGCCTGGCGGGCAATGGTCCATAGGGTTGCAAAGGGTCAGAATCGACTGTGCGACTGAACAACAACAAAAAATTTGCAAGGCAGACTTAAACTGGTACATATTGGGCAGAACTGCTAAATGGCTCTGGCTGCCAACGGAGATGACTACCAAACCCTAGAGTCGGTCACGACTGGCTTTGGTGCAAGGGTGACCTTACTTCTTTTGTGAGTGCTGCAGGTTTGTACTGCTTGCCCAAAGGTATAAAGGTTGATTTTTCTCCTGGGAGGCATAATGGGGAATTGATATTTATATTTAGCCAAACATAAAATACATAAGACCTGTTTGTTTTTTGCAGTGTTAGATCATGAAGGGAGATATTTAATCCCCAGTTCATTATTTACTAGTAGATTAAATTTTATGAAAAACAAAAGGGTTTTTATGGAATTTAAGAAACGGAAAAAATTTGTTTCATATAATTTTACATGGACGATAGGTTGGTTCTCCAGATGCTATCTGTAAGTTGTAGGTCACACAAAAGCTTGTTAGCCTTCAAGATTCCCACAGACCTTTTGTTGGTATTACTGGATACGTTATCTTCTGGAAGTTTTTAGTGGTTATCAATTGTTACATCATAACATTTAAAATATTTTATAAGCTAGCTTTGAAATAGATCTCGATAATCTGTGTAAAATGCAAAAAAATATATTTTGTACTTTACATTCATTGGACAGGTTTTTTTGTATTCAGTATTCTAATACACAAAGACTGAAGGAAGCAATTGAAAAGTAAGGGTGAAATGTAGGGCTTGTAAAATGGACATGTAGTGCTGTTTGCACTACATGCAAACATGTAAAAAAGATGGTGATTGTAGCCATGAAATAAAAAGGCAACTAATTCTTGAGAGGCAAGCTATGAAAAACTTGGGGAACATATTTAAAAGCAGAGACATCACCTTGCAAACAAAAGTCCGCATAGTCAAAGCAATGGTATTCCCGGTAGTAATGTTTGGCTGTGAGAGCTGGACCGTAAGGAAAGCTGAACATAGAAGAAATAGATGCCTTTGAAATGTGGTGTTGGAGGAGAGTTTTGAGAGCCCTCTGGACAGCAAGGAGAACAAATAGGTCAATCTTAGAAGAAATCAACCCTGACTACTCCTTAGATGGTCAAATAGTAAAGAGGATGAGAAGAGAGGATTCACTGGAGAAAGCCTTGATGCTGGGAAAGGTGGAGGGCAAAAGAAGAAGGGGGCGACAGAAGATGAGATGGCTAGATGGTATTGTAGACACAATGAGCACAGACATGGGCGGGTTGAGGAGGATGGTGGAGGACAGAGGTGCCTGCTGGGCAACGGTCCATGGGGTCACAAAGGACCGGAATTGATTGTGCGACTGAACAGCAAAAAGTGCTGTTTAATACACGAGTTGCAAGACATTTGAATAAACTTTGCTAAAGAGAGAGTTCACAGGTTTCTGGGTCATAAATCTAGAAACAAGGACAATTGTGAGTATATATTGGTCAAAACAGACCTTGGTTTTGACTGTTACTACAACCAATCTTTCATACTACTTTCTGTAGTCACAGCCTAACACCAATCTTGATCTGAAACTTTTTTTAAAAAAACCTGCTAATGTGCAATGGCAAGTATTGGTACATGGAATAAATAACTTATAACCAGGGGAAAAAATCTGCTTCAGGTGGTGACTGAGAGGGCTGAATAAGTTGCTTTGAATATTTGAATAAGAAAAGAGTTAGCAAAATATAATCTGTTTTACATGGGCTGGGGATGGATGAACGGAATTGGGTTGTTTTTTTGGGTAGGTGGCACTTCAAATTACCACCTAATACCACACCTAACAGACTTCTGCAGTGGCTCAATTAGTTTAGACGCTGAACTTGAAGTCTGGAAGGTCAGAATTCGAGACCCGAGTACTGCAGGACGGAATGAGCTCCCATCTTTGTCTCAGCTCCTGCCAACCTAGCAGTTGGAAAGCAAGAAATTGCAACTAGATAAATAGTTAATGTTTCGGTGGGAAGGTAAATATCATTCCGTGCACTCCGGTGTCCAGGCATGCCTGCCACATGTCCATAAAAATGTCTGCAAATGCAGACAGCTCTGGCACTTTGGCTATAAACAGAGATGAGCACCGTACCCTAGAGTCAGATATGATTGGCTTTCGAGCAAGAGCAACTTTACCAAACCTAACAGTGATCAGATAGTGACAAATTCTGTTGATTGCTCAGTCAGCCATGTTTTCACATAACACTAAGCCTATAGTCTTAGCTTACAAAGCAAGGTTATTAAAGAGCAGCATTTAACTGGATATAGCCCCTTTCCTACCACTTTTTTTCTTTTTGGAAAACAAACGGCAAAATAATCTGGATTATAATGGCAATTTCCCATATGCAGACCTAGAGAACTAAATTGTGTGTTCCTTGGAAATCAGTTATGTGACCAGGGTACACAGAAAGAGCCTCCTCAAAGATTGTGGCATTTTTGAACCATAATTGGGTGTACCCTGGGTAACGTCAACCTTGTTGTGCCGGCTAATATTTCTCACACTAGGTCTGGCAAAAGGTACTATGGAATGAATTCACTAAAAGCTGGTTTCAGTTTGGCAGTTTAAAGTCTGACCTAGAGATGTAAAATTTCTGAAAATTTTGAAGCTCGGAAAAAACCCGTTTATTTTCTGGGGGAAGCGGAAATTTTCAGAAAAATTGAAAATAATCTGATGCCATACATATTTTTTTTATAAATAATTTATAAAATATTTGAACCCGGCCTTATCTTAAAATATTTTATTCATCATGTTAAAATAAAACATCCCATAATATATTTTCAATTTTTTCAATTTTTCGGGAAAAAAGAGAAAAGGCTTCAGAAAAAAACCAGGGGGGAAACGGTTTCCCCCGAATTTTTTCAGTTTTTTTCTGGGCCTTCACATTTCTAGTTTGACCTAGACATGAAAGAAGAAGTTATATGATCATTGGAGGCCATAGAACAGTTTTTGTTTCTAGTTGCTGTGGATATGACTTAATTCCTTTGGAGATTGGAAGTACTGTATTTTCTGGCGTATAAGACTACTTTTTAACCCCGAAAAATCTGTGCCAAAGTCGGGGGTCGTCTTATAGGACAGGTACTTAACTGCAGCTTGTTTCCCCTTGCTTCATATGTCCGGCGCATATGGTGGGGGGTGCCGCGGCCGAGTCCCTGCTCTGTGCGGGGAGTATGAAGCAAGGGGAAGCAAGCTGCACACATCTTCCTGTACCTCGAGGAGGAGAACGTGAGCGTGGATTGGCTCTCCACCAGAACCTACCCATTTGACTCGGAGGGCTGCACGTCTTCGGGTTGAGTGTGGTTTAATTTTTATTTGGTGTGCATTGGAAGAGAGGTAGTCTTATACGGCAAGTATATTCCAAACTCTATATTTTAACTGGAAAAGTTGGGGGTCATCTTATACGCCCAGTCGTCTTATACGCCGGAAAATACGGTAACTTTAAAGGCCTTGTAGGCCTTTGAACTTGAGTTTTTGATGTATAATGAGAAGCTATGAATGGTGATGGTGAATATTATAGGTTATTTGATAAAATCATATTTCCCTGGTTTTGAAGAAAATTGGGAGCTCTAAAGCGTGATCCCCAATCTTTTTTTGGATATGGGCACTGCATCAGAGTATTCACTGCCTAAAGAGGTCCACACACTTTGATATTCAAACAAAATATTAACCTAAACCCTGGACAGTGAGGAGAACAAATAGGTCGATCTTAGAAGAAATCAACCCTGACTGCTCATTAGAAAGTCAAATAGGAAAGATGAAGCTAAAGTACTTTGTATATCAAATGAGAAGAGAGGATTCATTTGAGTAAGCCTTGATGCTGGGAAAGGTGGAGGGCAAAAGAAGAAGGGGGCGGCCAAAAATGAGATGGCTAGATGGTATTTTAGACGCAACGGGCACAGAGCTGGGCGGGCTGAGGAAGATGGTGGAGGACAGAGGTGCCTGGTGGGCAAAGGTCCATAGGGTCGCAAAGGGTCAGAATCGACTGTGCGACTGAACAAAAACAAATTAGAACAAAAGGTAAACATTCAGAGGTCATTGAAGAAATGTTAACTTGAATGCAATCTATTTTAGAACAGACGCTGACCTTGTCAGTGTGATTTTTGGAGTGCTGTTTTCTGTTACCCAAGGCATTGATGTCCTAGTCAAGATTTGTGACCTACACCCTTAAGTGTAATATAAATGTCTATCTGCAAGTTTTGACCTACACTTTGATTTCACAGATTTCATCTTGGAAAACGTTTATTCACAGATGTGTGTGGTGCCAAAGACTGTGAACATTCTTGAAGTAAATATCTTTAGGTTGATAAATATATCAGGTAGTCCAGAATAGAAATATAACAGACTGTTTTCTTTTTAAATGTCTTAGATGATCCCTTGCTTGCAAATCAATTAGTTCCAGCTGGTGTGCAATTAGTATAATTTGTATATTTTGAAGTATTTAGTGAAAAGGAGCTACTAAATGAATAGAGGGTTTACGAATCATGGCTCCAGATTTTTAAAAGATTGGCTTGTAATTAAGTTATATGAAGGGAAGTTGAAAATAGGATTTTATGTAGTTGAAGGCTTGTTCTAATATTGAATGAGATCAGTTTATTAGAAACAGTTTCAACTAATTGCCTTAAGATGCCGATTACAGCGAAAAACCTCTGTGGTTTCAGGTCTCTTGAGAATAAACTCTGGAAGGAAACTGATGCAGTTTTTCCATTTAAGATAAAAACAAGAACAAGAACCCCTTTTTTTCTAGTAGAGATTCCCTTGAACCGTAGACTTCCAAACTTTGGTACGGAAATGGAAAACTGACTTTTAGGAATAGAAAACCCTGTCTATAGATATTTTGAGAAATTTCCTTATATTACTTGTTATAATCTGTCACTTTATTTCTGCAGCTAAAACGTCTGGTGCTACCATGTTGCATTTTACAATACAATTTACTTGTGTGCTTACTTGAAGCATTAAGCTCAATGACACTTATCCCAACTGCATAGCATTGCATAGTTACGAAGCAATCTAATTCAAAGTTAGTGCAGGTAGGAGTAGACGCTGATTCACTGCTGTATGTCAAGTGCTAAGTAGGACAGAAGGTGGAAAATAGGATTTCAGATCGTTTAAAAAATGATTTCTGGAAAGTATGGAACCCGTACATAAAATTTAGTTTGACGATTAAAGTGGGGTTAAATCAACACAAGAAGAACTTAAGTTTTGGTCAGTTTTGATCAGTAGAATGTAAAAAGATGAAAAATGGCACAAGAAGATGTATAGCACTGGGGGGTGGATTTGTTTGTTTTTGTCTTTCTAGATATTTTAGAGTTTTGTGATGTATCAATGTATGTTGCACTTTGTTGTACTAGTTGGAATTTTTTAAAATAAAAAACATTTTAAAAAAGATCCTTTAAAAAAACACAAAAACCCAACAACAAAGCCTATGCTAGCTTTGAATTCTCCTATTGAGATGAGTAGGAAAATGGTTTTGAATCTGTTGGATCCAAAAGTAGGGCCCCTTCTTCTTGTTAATGGAACACTTTATTATGCTTACCCTAGAGCAGGGATTTTCAACCTGTGGCCTGTTGGCTGGATGCGGCCCGTAGCACCATTTCATGTGGTCCCCCACTGCCTCCACTGCACCAGGAAGTGTCATGTGGAAGGGCCAAATAGCCATCCGGCTTCCCTCCCCGAAACTTTCTGAGGGAGCGTGACTTGTCCCCCACCTTAAAAAGGTTGAGAACTCCTGTCCTACAGTCAGATATGACTGGCTTTCAGGCAAGGGTGATCATTATCTTTTTCTAGCTATAGCTAGCAACTAATAATAATAATAATAATAATAATAATAATAATAATAATAATAATAATAATAATAATAATAATAATAATAATAATAATAATAATAATAATAATAATAATAATAATAATAATAATAATTTCGTGTCAGAAATTATTCTGGGTTGAAAGGATTTTTGCTGGAAAATCTCCACTCAGGGTATGCCCAAATGAGGCTCCTTTCTTGTACCCAAGAGATGGGACAGAGACAGGTTCTCAATCCATCATGCAGTACTAGCAACTGTCAGTTAGCATGACAGCTAGCAACTGTCAGCAGCCTACTGCTTGCCTTGGTTAATTGAGGGTCTTCTCAAAGGAGCTACTAAATGAACTTTGGTAGAGAGGCATGAACATGTCATCCTAAATTATTTTAGTGTATGAACAGAGGAGAAGCAGGTAGTAGAATTATAGTCTTAATTGCTTTCTCTGTGTCTTATTGCACAGTTACACAAAAGGTGTGATCTTTAGAAGCAAATTGCTATAACTTGAGAAATTTTCATGCAGAGTTGTACAACTTGATGTACAAGAAACAGTGCCTGTGAAGACTTTTTAATCTATGGCAATGTACTTGCAAAAGTTACACCAAGATTTCAGGCAGTATTTTAGAAGGATTCTAAGAACATGGGAATAAAACATCCTATACATACATCAAGTCCCCACTAGGTGAGAGCCTTGTCAGGGCTTAAGCGGTCTAACTAGGCAGCGTTGCCCATCTCTTGTCAATTTAATTTAAATTTAATTTAATAGTCACACTTATACGCTGCTCACTCAGGTAAAACACGACTCAGGGCGGCAATGATATTGTCAATGATATTAGGCCAGGACTAAAACCCACCAAAGTGTCCTCTGTCAGATCCCTTGGGCAAGGTGAAAGCAGAGGGCACACATCATGGTGTGCCTAGCCAGTGGGTGATGTGATAACCAAATGGCTAAAAAACCACATGCAAATGAACTACATTTCTAAAGTCTATTTGCATATGCGGAATATCATCACAAAGATGTCTACCAATGCGCAGACTCCTCATTGAATAACGACTACAAGGTGTACATACATTAATTCTTCATTGCTTTACAGAGAGTAGTACTACATCATACGAAGAATTACCTTTTCTGGGTTGTATTAAGAAATTATGTTTTGGTGCAGACAAATTAAAACTAGGCAGAAAAGCTTTTGCTTAAGTGGAACCTCTTAATTCTTCTTTCATGCAGATAACTGATAGCTTTCCTATTTGATCAGGATCATGCAAATCTCCCCAGTTTCCATGTCTTTGGCATGATTACCTGTTCCATTCAGAGATTTGCATTTCTATTTAATGTAAGGAAGACAATCCAATAGGAAGGTTTCTAAGTCAACAGAAACTCTAAATAGTTCCTTTTTCAGTGGTGTTACCACATTAGACTGTAAGAATAAAAAGTTTATGCTTTCCATAACAGATTCATTGATGTCTATACTTTAATTGTCTAAAATCCATTTTTGTTTTCTTGCCTTTTGCCTCAGAAGACAAAAATGATTGTGTTACAATAAATCTATTACTTTTTCTTTTATTCCCCCCCCCCCACACGTGTATTTCAGGTTTCCTGTTTTTCTCGAAATTCTGTTGCCTTACTGTAGTGGACTTTAGACTATTTAATTCATGCATTCTGACACAGAAAGAAAGTATAAGTGGATTAAGAATATTACTTTCTGAAATATTGAAAATTGCACTCTTGGTATTTGTGTCTTGCAAATGCTCCCTTAGCGGATCCTGTGTTGTCATTACTTTGGATTTAGTTACCTCAGACTGAAACACAGCCAGGTGTTAGTCTCAGGAGGAAAAAGGGGAAAATAAATCACATAAATCTGTTCTGCTTTCTGCAGATTGCTATATGTGGGGTAATAATTGCTTCTGAATGTTATTTTGTAAAATACAGTAAGACCTCAACTTACAAATGCCTCGAGTTGCATAAAATTCAACTTACATAATGATTTTATGCTAAAACCATGTCCAGATTTACACGATTTCCTATGGGTTTGCTTTGAGTTACACAAAGATTCTTTTTCCTATGGGTTCGCTTCGAGTAACATAAAAAATCATTTCCCTATGGTTTGCTTCGATTTACATAAAATTTCATTTTTCCAATGGGTTTGCTTCGAGTTACATAAAAAACAATTTAAGCAAAAACCTATGGAACTGACTTTTATGGTAAGTAGGGGTTTTACTGTACTTTTTTGGATGGATATTTATCAGGGACTTGCATGAATACAAGATTAGCTCTGTGATTTTACAAGATGGGTTTCTTCAAGTGATTTTATTGTAGCAAAATTTAAATAGCACCTCTGAGTAATTACTGGCAAGAAAATACACAGTTGAACCTACTTAAAAATAAATTGTTTAAGATATAATCAAATAATGTTTTCTGTTAATCATCCTTATTAATGCTAGTTTTAAAAAAAAGATTTAAAAGAGGTATCTGTAAAAAGAATAAACATAATAAATGAATAGAAAAGCAAAGGGTTGCTCTATCTTTTTGAACCAGGAGTTCTCAACCTTTTAAAGCTGGGGCCTGTGTCACGCTCCGTCAGACAGCTTTGGAGGCTGGACAGCCATTTTGACCTTCCTCCACATGGCACTTTCTGGTGTGGTGGAAGCAGTCGGGGCCACATGTAATGGTGCCATGGGACACATCCGGCCCGTTGAGAATCCCTGTTCTAAACCTTTAGCTGTTTTTAAAAATTATTTTTAAATGTCTGTAAAAATGCATCAAATTTATTCAATAACTGTGGTATGAATACTTAGTAAGTCAAAGGTCCATAGTTATAGTATTCAAACTTTAGCAGTAGTGCAACTCGTGAAGGTGTGCATGAAATTCTTTGTCTTGGGTGTTAATATATAACATTGATTGCAGGGTTTTAAAAATAAAATCAAATGAGATTGTGTAGGTCATGTCTTTTTTTCTGTTGATCCATCTTTTTGTTACTTGAGCTATTCTACCTCTGAATTAAGGCTGAGATTCATAATCATTTTTAAAGTGCAGCAATTCTTTTGGGAGATTTAAGCTATGGCAACGTCCCTCCATTAAAATTATGAAGTTTTTTTTTAACTAGGGTTTGACCAGCTTTGCCTAGATGTGAGATATATCAGATAGTGAATATGTTGTCAGGGACTTGAAAGAGTCTGCCTTACCTGCTCATATAACTACAGATAATACAGATGGACCTAATATTTACTTGATACTTTCATTAATATGTTATAGCAGCATTTCTTAGAACTCTTAGGATCTAAAAACATAACATCACAAACTGATCTGGATTTCTTCACAATTGGCTCTTCCTTAAGAACCTGTTGCTCTCTTGACTTTGTTGTCATTATAAAGTCTCCCATTGTTTTCTTTATAGAATCTTATAACACACTGCAGAAAATATTTTAAAAATGAACATGTATCTCTTTGGAGGACTCAAAACAACAGTGTACCCCAGGGCAGTGTTCTGGCTCCTCTTTTGTTTAACATCTGCACTAAAGAACCAACAATTTCCTCAAGGCACCAAACGTTTTATTTATGCTAACAATCTTGCAGTCGCTGCTAAATTGGACAGCTTTCAGGTGGTAGATCATCTTCTGAAGAATGCCTTAAAATAAATTGCTGCACATTACAACAGAAGTCAAGTTAAACCGAACCTGACTAAGCGAGTGACTACAAGCGCATGTGGTTTTCTAAAGAGATGGGCTGGTTCAGAAATCAGATTTTGCAGTTTTTATACAAGATTATATTAAAGAGAATGCCATCATTGGGATGTACACAGGGAATATGTGTACAATGTATAAAGAAAAAGGTACTTTAAATATGTGATTGCTTTAGGGGTTGATACAAACCTGATGTTAGAAATGGCATGCACAATTACATTCCTGCACCTTATGCAGGCATTACTATCTTTTGGCAAAATATCACTAATGTGACATTTATGCACATAATTCTAATATGCAAGAATGTGGATTAAATTCTAAATTTGTGCTTTCAAAACATCTGATCCTTTATGACATTCTGTTTCTGCTAACTATGTTTTTCATAATTCTATATTGCTTTGAATAACCAATAAAAAGGATGGTCTGTGTTTCATAGAGAACCTCTTTGCCCAGCAATGAAGCTAAAACAGTAATTGATGAAAAAATAAATGCCATTTTTGCATTAAAACAGACATGGCAATGTTATTTTGTACATTAGCTTATTGTCTAAATAAATAAATAAATATATTTTTTAAAGTTTACTTATTTTTTTTAACTAGGCTATAAAGCTGGGTTGCAAATTAAGTATCAAACCTATTGTGTGTACTGCACGTTGCTGACAATATAGGGTTACCATGATCCTATCCTCCCAAACTGGGACTGCCATGTGTAAAAGTAAAGGTTTCCCTTGCTCGGAAGCCCATCGTATAATGCTATACAATGGACTCTAGGGTGTAGTGCTCATCTCTGTTTCAAAGCCGAAGAGCCAGCATTGTTTGCTTCTGCAGACATATTCCGTGGTCATGTGGCAGGCATGACTAGACACTGGAGCACATGGAACACTGCTTACCTTCTCCCCGAAGTGGTCCCTATTTATTTACTTGCAATTTCTTGCCTTCAAACTGCTAGGTTTGCAGGAGCTGGGACAAAGACGGGAGCTCATTCTTCAATAGAGGCAGCAATACAATGGCACTTTTTTTTTTTTGCTGTCTTCCTTTGCTATTGCTGTGCCACCTGCTGGTGTTCAATAGAATCGCAGCTCTATTGCAAGAAAAAAGTGCATATTTTTTCTTCAAACCCCCTTGCTCTGAAAAGTGGGAATTTTAAATGATGCTTTTGGAACCGGGCAAGGACAGATTCAACCCGTGCAATTCCTAGTTTTCCATTACGTATGGCATCCCTATGCCAATGTCATGTCAACAATTTAAAATAATGCTATACAATGGTCACTCCACATAGGGGTTATACAAGAGGCAGGCAATAAATTAAGCCAAGAGTTGTTGTTTTTTCTTTCAGATTTGCCAGTGGCCTAAGAGCTGAGGATGGTTATGGCCAAAGAAGCCAAACTGCATATTTAATATTTTGCTTCTGCTTCTGCTGTAGAGAGGTATGGGTGTTGCTAGAGACACTCAGGATCTCAAAACGTCAAATATTTATCAGATTTTTTTCAGAAGTATTTTTAAAATGTTGGGAGTATTTGAGGACATTTGGTAGGTCCAAGGATGTCCACATAGAATGTCTCTGGGTCCACATTTGGTCTATGGACCATATGCTCCCTCCCATGGTGTTGAGTCCGGCGCAAGAAGTACTCTAACCAGCAGGATCGGGTTAAACTCAGTGATTCTTTATTCAGGTTATAACTCAGACTGGGGACTATGTACAGGGGTGGCATCAATATATACACAGTGATTGACCATTACAAAAATAAGATACATTTAGGCAAGCGTCCAGAGGGCAAGCAAAGTTCAACGTTTCCCGCTTTGACATCTATTTGAATTTCGCGCCTTTAGAAATTGTGCGCGTCTGCTCTTCCACTTTGGCATGGTTTGTCTTTTAAACCTGAATTAGGCTTTGGACACAACATCCCTCACCCCTTAGTGAGGAACATAATCTCCCTAATGTTTGGGCGGACCGCAAGTCCGCTTGGGGCACCTGAGAATCTCAGATCTTGGTGCTAGGGGGGTGATCCTGCGGATCATTAAGAACTGGCATAGTTGCAATTCTAGGTCTCCAGCCCCCATGTGCTTAACTGTGTCTTTGACAGTTTGGACCTGTCTTTCGATCTGTCCATTTGTCACGGGGTGGAAAGGTGTGGCAGTAATATGCCTGATGACTTTATGGCAAAGAAAATTTTGAAACTCTGCCGGCATGAAGGTCGATGCGTTACTGGACACAACAATGTCGGGTAAACCAAAAGTACAAAACACTCTCCTTAACTTGCGGATCGTTACCGCAGAGGAAGTCCCGGACACGGGGATGACTTCCAACCATTTGGAATATGAATCTATGATAAGCAGGAATGTGGCTCCCCTGAAGGGACCAGCAAAGTCAATATGGACTTGCGACCAGGGACTTCTGGCAGTGTCCCACTCTCTGCTGGGATGATGTGTTTCCTCTGACCTGGAGGCTTGACATTCCCTACATCACCCAACCCATGCCTCGATGTCAAGGTCTAATCTCGGCCACCAAAAGTAGCTATGTGCTAGCACCTTCGATCAGACAATCCTTGGGTGGCTAACATGTAGTGTGCGAAGAACATTGTTCCGTAGCACCGACGGAATGACCACTCTGTTCCCCCATACCAAGCACCCTCGCTCTAGGGACAATTCATTACATTTACTCTAAAACACCTTGAACTCTTCAGAGACCAGTGGTGATGGCCACCCTTTCTGAACCTACATTGATACCTTTAACAGGAGAGGATCGTTCCTTGTTTCAACTGCTATGTCTGCAGTGGACACTGGCAGGGAGTCTAACACCTCTAACATGAGGACCTGATGGTCCATTTCAATCTTACCCACAGTTGCTACCGGGGACCTTGACAGTGCATCTGCATTACTGATGCTGGCACCTGGGCGGTGCTGTAGGTCAAACTGGTATGCCTGTCGGAACATTGCCCAGCACAGCACACGAGGAGACAGGATTTGAGGAGTAGGTTTGTGAGGCACAAAGATGCCTAGCAGGGGCTTGTGATCAGTGACAATCGTGAAAGCCCTTCCGTAGATAAAATCGCGAAATTTCTTAGTACCGGTGATTATTGCCAGTGCCTCTCTGTCGATTTGAGCATAATTTTTCTCAGCTGCAGAAAGGGACCTGGAATAATAAGTGACAGGTGCTTCTTTCCCTCCCCCCAGGTCCTGGCAAAGCACATCCCCTACCCCCACAGGTGAGACATCACATACCAAAATAAGGGGCTTCTGGGGGTCATAAAGCATGAGAACAGCATCTGATGTTAGGAGTTTCTTGACCTCACAGAACGCTTTGTCCTGGGAAAGACCCCACCACCACACAGTTTGTTTCTTTAGTAACTGGTGCAGTGGCTCGGCTACTGTAGCCTTTCATGTTAGAAATGAATGATAGAAGTTCAGGAGTCCTAGAAAGGCCTGAAGTTCAGTTTTTGAAGTTGGATGGGGAGCGTCCCACCCAGCTTTTACCTTTGTGTCAGAGGGCTTGATGCCATCAGGGGTAATGTTGAACGCCAAGAACTCAACTTCCCGCGCAAAAAACAACAACAACATTTGTCTTTTTTCACACGTAACCCTGCATTTTGAAAATGCTCCAACACTTTACTGAGTTTGGACGCAAGGTCCATCCTGTCCTCCCCGGCAATCAATGCATCGTCGAAATAAGGTAGCACCCCAGGGAGACCCTTTAGCAACCTTTCAACCAGGGCTTGGAAAATGCCAGGTGCAGCATTGACACTGAATAGTAGACGCTTAAGATGAAATGCACCCCTATGGGTGGTGATAGTTTGACACAGTGCAGACTCGGGGGTGACAGGCAGTTGCTGATATGCCTGAGCTAAGTCTAGCTTGGCAAAACACTTCTCACCGTGGAGGATGGCTAGGAGATGCCTGACCACTGGAACAGGATAAGAGCAGATAGCTTTATTAATTGTACATTTATAGTCTGCACAGATGCGGAAGTCCCCATTGGCCTTGAGCACAGTGATGATGGGGGTCTCCCATGGAGCAGAGTCCACCAGCTCAAGAATGCCCTGAGCGACCAGTTTGTCAAGTTCTGAGTCAATGCGGTCTTTGAGTGCAAAGGGCACTTGTCGTGGCTTCATACGAATGGGCTGGACAGTCGAATCCAGCTCGAAGTTAACAGTGGGTGCTTTGAACGTACACAGTCCCACCCGAAAAACATCAGGGTAGTGTTCACAAGCAGCTTCAATGGGGTCAGCCTGCACCCCATGAATCCCCAAAAATGCAATCCCTAGGGGCCCAAACCACTGTACCCCCAAAAGATTATTCCTACCAGCCTTCACCACAACCAGTGGAAGCTTGGCTGAAATGCCTTTGAAGTGCACGTCAAATGTGCCGATCCCCAGGACAGGAATGTGCCAGCCCTGCACATTGCTCAACCGGACTTTGAAGAGCCTGCAAATTTGGGCGGGCAGCAGGGGGAATTTGAAGAAATTCTTTCTGTGAAATAATGGAGAATGACATACCCAAGTCGATCTCCATCTTGAAGGGGCATCCTTATAGGCGGACGTCACCCAAGAACCTTTCAGACACTGCCTGGACAGTGGTAGATGCTCTATTTTTTGCATAGACTTTCGAAATCGGGTGCTCCCGCCAGCGACGACCCTTGTCACCTGGTTGACCATCCGAGCATTTTGCAATGTGCCATTTCCTACCACACTTGTGGCACTCTGCGGTCTTGAAAGGGCATTGGGTGCATAGGTGTCTGCTCCCGCAGCCTTGACACGGAGTGACGATGCCTTTGGAGTACTTAGTAGGCTTCTGCTGAACTTTACCGATGTCTTCCCCTTCCTTGCTGTCATCTGAGGATGGTGATGGACTGGCACATCATTGCTTCTGGACGGCTGAATCTTTGTGGGTAGGCACATCTGGCCTGGACTGGAAGAATTTCACCCCAGCATCTGCACCTTCGGATGCCAGGGCTTCTTTGAGGACATGATTAAATGTCAACGTATCCCTTTTCACTAGTCTACATTGGGCTGCTTCGTCTTTGAGGCCCAGGAAAAGTCGAAACAGGAGAACCTCATCCAGGTTGTGCCACTGGCATGGCACAGCAGCATGGTGGATGGCCGCAGCATGCCCAGTGACCGATTCCCCCACCTTCTGATCTCGGCGGTAGAATAGCAGCCTTGCTGAAAAGATGGAAACCTTCGGCTTGAAGTGATTCTGGAGGACGGCAAGGATGTCCGCCAGTGGAGTGTCCTTCAGGGCCCATGGCAGCAGCAGGTGCACGATCATCTCTATCATGGGCATCCCGCAACAGGCCAGGAATGATGCCTTCTGTCGTTCGACCTTTTCAATCTTCTCCACAACGATGAAGTTCTTGAACTGGATCTCGTACATGAGCCATCTCTGGGTTGGAGATGTCGAACGGCCCAAAAGAGGACGCGGTGGCAGCCATCCCACCTTCGTTACCAATGTTGAGTCTGGCACAAGAAGTACTCTAACAAGCAGGATCGAGTTAAACTCAGTGATTCTTTATTCAGCTCATAACTTGGACTGGGGACTATGTACAGGGTGGCCTCTATATATACAGTGATTGACTGTTACAAAAATAAGAAACATTTAGGTGAGCTTCCAGAGGACAAGCAAAGTTCAACATTTCCTGCTTTGACATCTATTTGAATTTTGCGCTTTTATAAATGGCGCACATATGCTCTTCCGCTTTGGCGCAGTTTGTCTTTTAAACCTGAATTAGGCTTTGAACACAACACATGGGTTATACTGTGCAGAGTAAAATACCTTTTAAATTAATACCTTTGAAAGAAAATGTCTGTGCCCCTTCTAGTTGTTGCCGGGAGTTCATATCAGGTGGAATCTCCATATGATAAAGTCAGCCCATGTGGCAAATTATCTTACACAGTAAGTTCTCATAAAACTGAATTATCACAGTATACAAACTCTCCAGAAACCTGTATGTATTATTTGTATTGCATTGTGAACTTGTTTATGGGGTATAAAATGATTTTTATCTATTTGTAGCAAGCAGAAATGAAAACTCCCCCCAAAATTCTCCCCACTGGGTGAAAAGTTTTGTGCAGGGCTTTCCCCCCCTGAGCAAGGGATTTGGATTTTTACTCTCTCTCTTTTTTTTTTAAAGAAAAAATCATGAAGGCTTTTATACAGAATAAGTCCTTGGAGTTTTTTCTTAATATTGCAAAAAATAGAGGTTTTCATTGCTGTATAAGAGTGAAAAAATTCACAGTGACTGCCTATTTTTTCCAATCGTGCCAAGATATCCTTTTGATTGATGAGAATATTTGAGAGCATTTGTTACATACTTAGTTGATTGTTGTGGATTTAGAATGAATGTTCATCCTAAAAAAAAAAAAATGTTGCAGAAGTCCCTGAAAGGCCCTTGGATACCTACAAGCTAACATTAAATAACAAACACTATCTTTATCCAACAAATTTAGGAAAGTCATTTGCAGATGTTTGTATAACTTTAAAGAGGTTGTACAGATGCAGCACAGCAAATATTTCAAGAAGTACAGATAATCAAAGACAGAGATTACTGGCTACCATTGTGTATCATTTCTTTAGCCTTCCAGAATGAAAATAGATGATGACAGAGGGCCATACTCTGAAAAGTATGATCGACTCTATTATTTATCTAAATATGGTTGCTGAATCTGACTATTTAACTGCTATGCTTGCTTTTTATTTAGGTTATTTTTCTGAGGGAATTCTGTTTGGAAATATTTAATGAAACTCAGTGGGCAGTTTTGATATTGCCATCAAGACTGTGGGTAGGGATAGCGAGTCGCATACAGCCACAAACATTTAGTTGCAAGTGTGCTAGGAGGTGTTGTTGATGCTTTTTAAGGAATTTCTGGGTAGAGAGAGGTGTACTGACCCACCCAAGTAGGCATGGTCGCTGCACAGCGGCACTACACAGAGAGTCTGTTTGAGGAGATATCAAAGTCCAAAAGGCAAGCCGTGGTTTGTTTACTGGTAGTCCGAGCCTTCTTTGGTACTTCACTCTAGCCTGCCTGCATCTCAGGTGTAGTTCCTTTCTGGACCTCTCCCTGACTGAGGGCTGATCACTGTCAGAGCCAGACCCCTGATCTGACAGATTAGCTCCCCGGGGAAAACAGACTTGGGCCAGGCGCAGGCTGAGATCCCTGGCTCAGGACATCCACAGGTTCAGGTGCAGGCAGAACTGTGTCGTAAACACATTTACAGCAGCTGTAAACACATCCACAGCCACTGTAGACATGTCCATGGCAGAAGCAGCAGCATTTAGTGCGAGGGTGGGGGCCTGATGGCAGTGTGGGCCAGATGGGCCGTAGGTTGCTGACCCCTGCTTTACAATTATGCTGCTTACCCTCCCAGGAGCTCCACAAGGTTGCTTAGGCTGAGACAAAGCCACCCAGTTAGCTTTCAAGCAGAATAGGCATGTGAATTTGAATTTTACATGTGCAAATTCTTCAGCACTGTCAGTACTTTACCAGGCGAAACAGAGGTAAAGATGAAAAAAGTGCAGGAAAAAAGGCATATGGCTAGAGAACTTTGTTTATTAGCAAAAAGCCACATATTTGAGGCTTTTAAAAATAGATTGATTGGGGCATAGTCAATATGTATGAAATTATGCATTCATGTAGAAGAAATGGATCTGGAAATTTCTTTCTTTCATTAAACTAGCAATGGTAGATTATCCAGTTAATATAATTAGTGGTTTCAGAACAGACAAAAGATAATATATGTGCACTTAAAATTATTTGGTTGGATTTTCATTCACAAGGTGACTACGTATAAGCCATAATTCACCAGAACTCTGCACATGAAGACCCTCAATAACAGCACAGCAGGTATTATACCTTGCTTGAAGATTTAAGATGATATATAGCTTGATCTGATTTGATTTGAATGTCTAAAAATAGTTTTTACTGATTTACAACTAAAACTCCCAAATAAAGGAGTATCTGTGATTTTATTTTGAAAGAAAAAACAAGAGTTCTGACCAAGGCACCTTAATGATTAACATATTTATTAGGAGAAAAATGTGGGAACCCACTTCACCAGTTTACTATTCAGTCCTTTTCATTATAGAGATTTCCCCCCTACATTTATATATTATTAACTGTAAAAAAACAGGTATCAGAATGTGTGGCACCAGTAGTTTTCTGCTAGCCATACATGTAATTTCAGATCACAAAGTTCATATATGACATCTCATATTCTTTACTGACAAAAGAAAAAGCATTTGTACTATTTCCCCCTGTACAGAGAAATTATTTCTATGAAAGATTATTAAATTGTTAAGATTTCTTTAAATTTCACTGATCTTTTTATTTTATATTTTAAAAGCACACTAATTTGATATGATGTATTGCAGTGGCTCAAGTAGCTAACTGCAGGATGGAATGAGTTCCTAGCAGTTCGAAAGCAAGAAATTGCAAGTAGATAAATAGGGACCACTTCAGTGGGAAGGAAACAGCGCTCTGTGCGCTCCGGTGTCTAGTCATGCCTGCCACATGACCACAGAAACGTATGCAGAAGCAGATAGCGCTGGCTTTTTGGCTTTGAAACAGAGATGAGCACTGCACCCTATAGTCAGATACGACTGGCTTTCGAGCAAGGGAAACCTTTACCTTTGTCTTTAAAGCAAGTGTATGGCGTGTACTGTACATATTTAGATTACATGTTGGGTCTCCATAAACAAATTTGTTACATTGCAAATATTTCACTGCATGTAGCTGACATGTAGCCATCAACTGTACAAATTTAGTCAAAGTAAAGTGTTTTGAAAGAAAGCAACTAGCAGAAGAGTAAGAAACCTAAAATTTCTGGTTCTCACTATATCATGTTGTGGCACTGCACTGAAGGAGCATTAGGTGCAGCTTTTTGTTATACATATAACAGCTGTTGCAGGAAAGCATTCATGCAGTTCTATTTCTCGAAATGAGAAGCGATGATAACGGACTTAGATTAAAGTAACGTTTTCCAAGTTCATTACAGAAGCAATCTTTAAAGCATGATATCTCATGTTAAGAGTTTATTTTGGGATTTTTTATGTGGATGATACAATTTAGGCATGTGCTAAATAACATATCTGTTGGTTTTGTGTTTACTTGCAGATGGGTTTTTTGCAGATGAATGATGACTTCATATTTATTGAACCACTTAATCACACATTGGCTGTGACAGGTCATGCACACCGGGTGTACAGACGTAAAAGATCCATACATGAGACAGCCACTGAGAAACCTGCTTCACATAGTCAGTACTGTGGTGTTCTTACTGGTAATATAATCTTTATAAATATATTTAAATGCAGTAGACTTTATTTGTAGTTCTTCATCATTGATTCCATGTTATTTAACATGCTCAGTGTTCAATGTAATTGGTACTAGGAGGCCTGTGTTTGATTCCCTATGTGGCCATGGAAAATCATGGTGGGTAGCCCCTTGAAAGCTCTAGTGGAGTCTTGAAGGAAGCATAAAAACAACAACAATAATAATACATGGCCAGGATCCCTATTTTGAAATCTGTTAAGCAGAATCAACCTTTCTTAATTTCAGTGGTTTGTGAAGAGGACTGTCATAATATGCTCTTGAACGTACATTTCATGAAAACTATTGTGGGGTATACTTCCAAATACACGGAAACTCTTCTCTATGTTTAAAAGCAGTAAAGAACTCTTCTACTTTGAATGGAATTTAACTGTAGACAGTAAGACTTCCAACTATACAGATGTTTAGAATTGATATGCCAGGAATCTAACAGCACAAATCATAAATGAACCTGCATACTCCTTTTTTGGATGAAATTACTCTCTCTTCTAGTTTGACATCTCATTTCCCCCCTCTGTTCTGCTCTATCTCATTGTAATTGTTGAATGTGGTTTTAAGATACTGTATATAGTTCAAGAGCTGAGCTAAGTTTGCTCTGTTGAGGTAGAGTATTTAGAAAATCACCTCTATTGTCTTCAAGATTTGGAGGATGTTTCCAAGTCAATTAAGCAAATTGCTTGAAAGTTTAGATCTGTATTACAGTAAAACATTGACAGATTGGAAGCAAAATAGAATGCAGTGATTCTTTTCACTGCTCAGTCTTAAAGTGTTAAAAGTCCACTGTTTTCCTCTGCTAGGATTTTAAACATGGTATCATATACCAGTTATATTGACCTATCTCTGAAACTCCTTATTAGGTAGTATACAACATTTGCACTTCAGTTATTTTACCAAATCAATTAATAGTGTACCATTTCCCCATCTTTTCAACTTTGAACTTAATGTGGAACATTGCATTGAGGTATCTTTAGGAATTATTGTGCTTGGTTGCCTTCTTTTTAATCCACTTCTTGTTGTTTTTTCCTGTCCACTGTGTGGTCTTGTGTTGTCCTTTATGCCACATGCTTTGTTTGCACTTAAAGAGGCTCTTCAGTTTTCAAGGACTCCTGCTGAGTGGCTAGGGGGAAGTATAGCAAGTTTAAACATAGAATGTTGTTGGAATCAATACTCTCTTGAAAAGGAAGAAAGCTATTAAATGTGACAGTTGTATACACAATGACCTTCTTGTTATAAATCGTTTTTGAAAGAAAAACAGCAATGCAAAATACTGTAAAAATGCCACTATTAATAGAGTGGCCGATTAGATACAGGGAAAGTATTTTCACTAACATTTTATCACATAAGAATATATATATTAGGTTGAACTAACAAGCTTAAATATTGAACTGTGATTCTGTTAAGCCTGCATGATCAAGGGAAAGAAAAATATGAAAGGATTTCATTATATCTATTAACATTCTTTCCTTTCTAAATAACTTTGTAACTATATTCTTGTATATAAATGTTTTCCTGTTTTATTTTAGAAAAGAGACTTTTGCATTTTTAAACAGAATATAAAAACATCCTTAACTTGGAAGCCATGTTAATATTTAGTGTATACTCATTTTCAGTTTTTTGTATGTGTAACATAAGGAGTTTCTTATGCATTTTTATTGTACGCTGTTTTACTCTACATGCAGAAGCTATGGAAATGCATTTGAGAGAGCTAGCTGTGTTTGCATCAGAGGGATATGTCCCCGTGGTGTAATTACCCCCAAGATTTTGGACAGCAACTCCCAGATCCTTACCACCATAATCTGTGGTCAAGCTCATGGATGCTGATGTCCAGCAGTATCTTGGGAGTAGGGTTGTTAGGTCAGCAACATCCTGAGATATCAGAGCCAAATGCTGGACTTGGGTGCCACTGTGGCAAGGCAGACAATGTTGGGAGAGGGATTTTCTGCCAAATTTTGTTCCAAACCTCTCAGGACTTGTGAAATAAAAAGTTGTGATGCTACTGCTTCACTCCCTGCCTTGCTCTAAATGGCATGATGAGCCCAAACATTCTAGAATTTTGAAGGGGAAAAAAACTCTTTAAAAACAAAGCATTTTAATGAAACATGTGACAAGACAATGCATCAAATTTATGTTAGTGCACTGTTGATGCAAAATGTCCAGTACTCCCATCTCCAGATCAGGCTGAGGAAGTCATTGGAAAGCTTCTTAATTGACATAATACTGAATCAATAGTTGGCACAAGACATCCTTCTCTGTTTGCGTATGTGTGTCACTTGGTTTTCTTTTGCTTTTTTACAGAGAAAAAAAGAGCCAAGGATCTAAGAGGAACAGAAAGTAGTAGAAGAAAGAGATATTCCTTTAAATTACCTCAAGAATATAATGTGGAAACTGTAGTTGTTGCGGATCCAGCTATGGTTTCATATCATGGAGCAGATGCAGCTAGGAGATTTATTCTAACAATTCTAAATATGGTAGGGAAATTTGAAACTTTGTAGCACAGGAATACAGTAATGTTGCTTTTAACTTTAGTAAAGCACATCAGCCATCAGGACTGGAAAGCTGGGCTCCACCATGTAGCACAAACCTAACTTAAATTTTTATTTTGACAAATGATTAGAACCTATCTCCAGCTCTGGTGTGGAACCATTCTTTTGATTCTTGTCAGCATGGTCAGCTTGAATGTGCTATGGGGTCTATTAGCCTATATCTTCCCCTACTGCTCTTTTCATTAGAGTGGTGTCATATGGCATTTATTGCATGTTCAGAACAAAAGCAGAGATCACCCACATATTCTATAAACACTGAAATAAAGCTATCTGCATTTTCAGAAGCAAACATCATATTATGATTTCAAACAAAAACAATGATATGTATACGCAAATACAGATGGCTTCTTTGTCCTTATTCTGGAAATTCTGTGTACTGAAGCTTCTATACCAGGACCAATTGCAGGATACCTCATCTGATCAAAAAACTGTAAGATGCTCTTCCCTAAGAATATTTTCTACTATTTAACTTCTTTATTCTTTGTTGTTGTTAGGTGTTTAATCTATTTCAACACAAGAGCCTTGGAGTCCAAGTAAACCTTCGAGTGACTAAGCTAGTTCTACTACATGAGACTCCAGTAAGAAATTATTGGATTTATCTTTTCTGTGTAAATTTTTTAGAATATATACAATATATAAGAGATGCACAGTGCCTAATAGTGTATATTTAAATGGTGGAAAAAATGGAGGGCACATGAAACTGTACAACTGTGATGGCGAACCTTGGCACTCCAGATTTTCTTGGACTTCAATTCCCAGAAGCCCAAGCACCCTGTGAATCCACATGAAGGGGTTTACTGTGATTCATCCGGCCTGCACTGCCCTCGTCACTCCTGGAAGCAGAAGTAAAACGCACCCGTACGGATGAATCGCAGTAAACCCCTTCGTGTGGATTCACAGGGTACTTGGGCTTCTGGGAATGGAAATCCAAGAATATCTGGAGTGCCAAGGTTCGCCATCACGGTTGTACAAAGTGTCACTCTGCTGTTAATAATTTCGCAGGTGCTTCTCTAAAGGGGGAGTAGTGTTGAATATGTGCTGTGTTTCTCCCGTTCTGCAGTGTACTTCTGTTCCCCAGTAAAAGGTATGGCCACAGTGCTCCAGAAGGAGTCTCTTCACAGCATCAACTGACTGTTGTTTCAGAGCCTTTTATTTGAGATTGGGCAACCCTCACTTTGATTTAGCTTTGTTTTTTCTCAACGATGTCATAACACAGTCAAATCTAATAGACTACATGATCTCATACTTCCTCAGAAGGAAAAGAGTTTGGAATTTCTTTAAAATTGTATAAATATTGATGGCACTTGACCAGAGTAGGAGGGTAAAGTGCATCCCTTCTCCTCAGTCCATGGGCTTCCACTGATTCTGAATCTATATAACTAAAATCAAGGTATCACACTGCATGTTACCAATACACAGCTCAACGCCTGTACCCAAGTCCTGGAAATGGCGCCCAGCCTACCTCACACTTCTGGGGTGGCTGGTGCGGGGGACTGGCAGACCATTTTGGGGTATTTCACCCCAAAAACCAGCTGCAAAGGCCCACCCACCCACCGGCAGGGATATGGTAATACGCATGCGCCAGAATCCGCGCAGGCACAGAAGCCTGCCCAGAGTTTCTAGGCAGCGGCACTTGGAACTCCAGGCAGGCTTTTGCACCTGTGTGGATTCTGGCACATGCGTATTACTGCCTCCCCAGTTGGGAGGCTCCACTAGCTGACTGCCATTTGAGCCAGAGGATGGCGGGTGGCCCTTCTCCAGAAGGCATGGGCCGAACAGAGAGCTCCGTTTGGCCCATGCCTGCCGGAGAAGCCAAGGCCCTTCTCCAGCAGGCATGGGCTGAAAGGGGCACCCGTACACTTGTTGCCTTCTGGAAAAGGCAGGCGGGCCTTCTGCCTTGGCTTCTCTGGAAGGCATGGGCTGACTGGTACGCTCCGTTCAGCCCATGCCTGATGCCGGGAACCACACATGGACGGGGGTTTCGGGTGCCTAGCCCGAGAGAGTGCCAGTGCCCGATCCATGACACAGATGCCCTCACAGGCGTGAGGCGAGGTGGAAGTGCTGGACTGGGCTCCATGGAGGAGGACGCCCCACAAGTAAGGCAGCCATCGGGTGGGGAGCGGTTTCTCAGGGGCACGGGGTGTCCCCACTCCATGCAGCACAGCCCAGAGCTTCCACACCTCTCCTGGCAGCATGGCCTGCATCTCCAGGCAACAGCCGCGCCTCCGGAAGTGCTGGCAGTTGCCTGGAGAGGCAGGCCACGCTGCTGGCAGTCGCGCGGAAGCCCCGGGCTGGACTGCACGGAGGAGGAAACCTCACAGGTGAAGCAAGCGACATGGGGGGCAGTGGCACATGGGGGGGGTGCCAGCATACAGGGGCTCCATAAAGCCCAGCCCAGTGCTACCCCACGTCTCCCACCAGCGTGGCCTGCGTCTCCAGGCAATGGACGGCACTTCCGGAAGTAGTCCGTTGTCTGGAGACTCAGGCCAGGGATTGTGTGTGTGTGGGGGGGGGGGAGAGAGAGAGAGTGAGAGAGAGAGACAGAGAGACAAGGGGAGAGACAGAGAGTATCTGAGAGTGCGTGAGAAAGTGGGAGAGAGAGCAGAGTCAGAGTATGACACTGCTCTCTGTGTGTGACTGTGTGTGTTTGTGTGTGTGTGTGCGTGCACTGAGAAGGAAAAAAGTGTGTGTGTGTGAGAGAGAGACAGAGAGGGAGGGGGAGAGAGAGAATGGATGTGTGTGTGGGAGATGATGCATGGATGGAGGCCATGCTCCAACTCAAACCCGGGAGGTAGGACAGACCTCCCAAACCCCGCCAGTGTGAAGCCGGGCACCCCTGCTAGTAAAAGCTATAAAGAAGTTTCTGAGCATTGTAATAAGTAAAGCAATGGGGAAAGTAGCTTGGCTTTGAAATACCAACTTCAGACCAGCTCTGCTTAAAATGTTCTGCTAAAACTTTCTAATTCTGCACATTCTTGCTGTAGTATTTAGGGAGTCACAGCCCAAAAAGTAACTTTTCCTGTTACTGCAGAGATATCCCCCAATTTTAACTTTGTGATTTATGATGAATTATTCTCTGAAGCTGTTTGTGAAGTCTATAATTAGCAAGAAGTTCATTTTCAGTTCTGAGTGGGCTTCCAAAAGGATTTCAGTATTCAAATTAATTATGGATGTTAGGAAGATGATATTAGTAACATAATAAAGACTTGATCTTTCTAAAACTAATATCATTGCTTGGAAGTACAGTAAAACCCCTACTTACGAAAAAAAGTCTGTTCAGTAGGCTTTTGCTTAAATTGATTTTTTATATAACTCGAAGCAAACCCATAGGAAAAATTATTTTTTTACATAACTAGAAGCAAACCCAAAGGAAAAATGAAATTTTTATGTAAATCAAAGCAAACCTATAGGGAAATGATTTTTTACATAACTCGAAGTAAACCCATAGGAAAAAGAATCTTTGTGTAACTCAAAGCAAACCCGTAGGAAATTGTGTAAATCAGGACATGATTTTAGCACAAAATCGTTATGTAAGTCGAATTTTATGTAACTTGAGGCATTTGTAAGTCGGGGTTTTACTCTACCATATAGTACAAACCAGGACCGACATCAGAAATTTCCGGGGCCGGTATGCCCCCCCTATTTTGGCCACACACCCCATGGTTTCTGCGCATGCGTGGTCTGTTTATACATGCGTACATTGGTGGTTTCCCGGTGGCGCCACGTCCACGTGGTTTTTCCGCGCATGCGTGGTCTGTCTACACATGTGCACAACATTTGTTTCCCGGCACCAATGGGTCCCCATCATTTCTGAGCCCGGGATGGGAGTCCTATTTGTCCCCCCCTGATTGCGGCACTGGTACAAATCAGTATATTAGTGTAAAGTTAATTGTAGTTAAATAATTACCCAAACATTTATTTATTCTAGATTTTTAAAGGTACATAGAAAAGGTACACCTATTTAAAAATATGTAGTCCAAAGAGTTCTGTGATTGTACATATTGCCTGAATAAAACTAGAATTTATATCAGTCAAAATATAGACAGAATTGGACTTTATTTACATAGGTTTACAACAAGTTGTGAGAAGAAGAGTTATGGTGGTTTTAATGAAATTACTTGTTTGATACCAAGATTATATTACAGCAAGGGACATATGAATACTAGGTAGAATGTGTTACAATAAGTATAATTTTGGGGAATAATTGTTATAAAATGTGATGCCAATACATTCATTACATTAAACTAAGTATTACCATTTTCAGGCAGATATGTATATTGGGCATCATGGTGAAAAAATGCTGGAAAGTTTTTGCAAATGGCAACATGAAGAATTTGGTAAGAAAAATGATATTCATTTAGAGATGTCAACAAGCTGGGGTGAAGAAGTGTCACCAGTAGATGCAGCCATATTAATCACCAGGTAATATACCATGTTTTCCTCTCATATATCAATAATAGCGATTTTGATATCATGTTCTGGCCACTTGCTGTTGGAAACTGTCCAAATGAAGTAAAGAGACAAAGGTGGCATAGAAGACAGTTCATTATGGTGTTTTGAGTATCATAACTTTCCTCCAGGGTGACTTTACAGTTTTTAAAAAATGAAACCAGAATTATCGTCTACATTGGTTTAATCATTTTAAAAAATATTGGTCTGCGGTGGCTCAGTGGTTAAGAAGGCCGACCTGTTAGCTGGAAAGCCAGCAAGTCGGCAGTTCAAGACCCAGATACTGCATGACGTATTGAGCATCCATCTCTGTCCCAGTTCCTGCCAACCTAGCAGATCAAAAGCAAGAAATTGCAAGTACTGTAGATAAATAGGGGCCACTTGGTTGGGAAAAGACATGAAAGGAGCCTCATTCGGGCATCTACTGAATGGAGTTTCTCCAGCAAAGATCCTTTCAACCCAAAATAATTTCTGACACGGAAATATTATTATTTTAAAAATATCTTGAAGTATGTGCTTCGAATATATTTGTAATATTTGAAGAATTATCCTTTTTCTGAGCCTATGTAGAGCACATTAACTGCAGAAAAATCTTAATATTCCAAAAACATGATGGACAGTTGAAGGGGCAGAAATTGAACAGTTTGTTTCGGTATTGATTAGCTGCAGAAAATCCTGAGCCACTCAACTACCACTGAATTCTCTGTTCAATTACCAATTTATTCTCCCTTGTTTTAGGAGAGATTTGCCTTCTACTAGGCAGTTAATTGGTTCTCAATCAAAATTTAATTTACAGTAGTATTGTGCAGTTTTGAAAATGCATAATGTATATAGTGTGCACTATATACACTATATAGTGTATATAGTGTAGGATAGTGAATACACTGATATAGTAGGCCACACACACACACACACACACACACACACACACACACACACACACACACACACTAAGCTAAACTAAGCTAAGCTAAGCTAAGCTAAGCTAAGCTAAGCTAAAACCTAGGAGAAAGTCTTTACTGGATTAAATTTATTAAATTAAGTCGGACATACCGTAACAAAGCAGTTTGACTCACCAAGTCCTTACTTACTCTACTTGTGACATACTCTTGGATTTGAGCCATCATCATCATCATCATCATCATAGAACTGCAGAGCTGGAGGGGACTCTATGGATCATCAAGTAGTCACAGTAAGGAATTAGACTCTCAAACCTCTGTCTCATACCTAACCCGCGGCTCCAAAAAACGGGACCTGTGCACATTGCTTGTGCGCTGGTCGCTTTCCACGCATGCGCGGAAAGCGTTCCCCCCCGCTGCCAATTTTTGGGTTTTGGCAGTGCAGGGCGGGTTATGACGTCAATCAACGTCAAATTTTTATTTTTATTTATTTATTTATAGTCATATTTATATATGCCGCCCACTCAGGCAGAACCCGACTCAGGGCGGCATTACAACAAGTTCTAAAAACACATAAAAACACTTTAAAAGCCCCATATCCCACCCACTTAAAAAAAACCCATATCCCACCCACCCATCCCACCCACTATAAAAAGAAGAAGGGAGAGTTCTTAATTCTTTACGTAAGCCAGCAGGCGGGGACCGTGTTCCCATTCGGGCCCCACACCTGCCCTGCCAGCCAGGTCTTCAATCCTTTCCTGAAGGGCAGCAATTCTCTTTGAAGTCTTAGATCTGTTGGCAGGAGGTTCCAGAGAGTCGGTGCGGACACGGAGAAGGCCCTCCTTCGGGTGCTGGACAGATGTGCACCCCTAACTGATGGCACCATTAGAGAGCCCCTCCGGTCCGCTCTGGTTGGACGGGCAGACACTCTTGGGATGATGCGGTCTCTAAGGTATCCTGGCCCACTGCCATATAGGGCTTTAAAGGTCAAAACCAGCACCTTGAATTGCACCCGGAGACAAACTGGTAACCAGTGCAGCTCCCGAAGTAGCGGTGAGGCATGGGCATATCGCCCACATCCCATCACCACCCGGGCTGCCGCATTCTGGACCAGCTGCAGCCTCCGAATGGTCGTCCAGGGCAGCCCCATGTAGAGCGCATTACAATAATCTAGTCGGGAAGTGACCAGAGCATGGGTGACCATAAGCAATTACGGGGTTTTCCCGGCCAAATTGGGATGGTTGACAGGTATGCTCTGTCTCTGTAGCTGGATGGCTAGTTGATTGAGCTATCCAGCAGTTCTGCTGCTTAAGAATATGATGGATTTTTGGCAAGTCTTAATATGAGCTCAGATTTGTTAGAATGGTTTCTACTGCAGAATTAAGCTGTGGCATTTAAACTGATATCCTTTGTCTCAAAACATATACATACACATACCACTCACATGTAATAAGCACAGAAAGACTAGCTGTTAAGAAACAGGCAAACAAATCATTTCTACTTGAAATGCATATAAAATCTTCTTTTACTTCCTGCTTGGAACGTATGCAAGTCCCCACCCCCACCCCCACCCCTTGATCATTTGTAATTCATGGTTCTGCCAAGTCTGTATTTTCCCTTTGACACATGGCATGGGGACACCTATTTTTCCACCTTTTACTCTCACCTCCATCTTCCTTTCCTCCCTTTGCCACTTCCCCTCGGTTATTTTCTAATATATTGTATTTTCCCTCAAGCGCTAATAGCATTTTTGAAAACCCCAGCACATATTTGAAATATTTTTTAAATGAAAGCAGGAGTATCAGTGTTTCATTATTTATTGCATCCTCATTTGCATCCTCATTTCTACCCAGGGCAGCTGTGTAGCACCTGAACCTTGTAAATGCATTGTGTTATTGCTGAAACAACTGTTGTCAGATTCTTTAACTGAATTCATTACTGAATGAAATAAATTAGCACCTGAACCAGCACTTGCAACTTATTAAACATTTAACGGACCAATAATATAAAATATGCTATAAAGTCTGGAAATACAATTAAATGTATGTATTAACTATATTTTAAATTTCATATGTCTGTATAATTTATATAATAAACATATATTACACATTTAATAAGATCATAAGCACTATGTAAATGAATCTACTAAATACATTTTTAAATAAATATGTACATTCAAAAAGATGATATTTTGCAGAAAAGTACATGCTGATTGTAACCTAGGTTTCCTTCCCTTCTATTTTGTGCCCTCAACATAATTTTCCTTAGTTTCTCCCCTTCTTTAGGATGGAGGAAGCTGACCACAGTAATGGATTTTTGTATCTTCTAAGTGAGTGGTTTTGTACAAGCAATTCAACTCACTCCAGTAAGAGTATTTAATCTTAGTATGTACACATACAGGGGCAGTTCAGCATTCTAATTTGGAAGTAACAATAACATTACTGGAGAATAAAGTAATTTATCAGAGCTTCGCGTCAGTTGCATTCGCTCCTGGACCGGGACTCCCTGCTCATGGTCACACATGCTCTGGTCACCTCCAGGCTAGATTATTACAATGTGCTCTACATGGGGCTGCTCTTGTCAACCATTCGGAGGCTGCAGTTGGTCCAGAATGCGGCAGCCCGGGTGGTGATGGGGCACGGGCGTTAGGCTCGTGCCTCACCATTACTTCGGGAGCTGCACTGGCTACCAGTTTGCCTCCAGGTGCAGTTCAAGGTGCTGGTTTTGACCTTTAAAGCCCTTCATGGTAGTGGGCCAGGATACCTTAGAGACCGCATTGTCCCAAGACAATGTCCCCAGCCTTAGCTTGGCTGACAGCCTTAGCCGGGAAGTCTCTTTCGAGCAGCGGTTTCTTCTGCGCTTCTTTTCTTCGGCTTCCCAGCGAATTGCGGCAATGCCTTCCAAAAAGAAGGCGATAGCGAACGCGGTTCGCACCTCAAGGAGGCGCCAGCCGGGTCGGAGGACCGCGACTGTGCCCCCTCAGCAGGCCCCCTTTCCGGGGGCGCCCACCGGGACCGGCGGGATGGGGTCGATTGCTCCCTGGCCCGAGGCTGGGCAGCCTCAGACCGGCCCTACAGGGGCTACGGCCCCCGGCCCGCAATTGGCGGCCACCGGCCCGGGCCTGGCGCATAGCCAGGCTGGGCCTTCGGGCCTTGGCATGCAGCTTCCAGCGGTGGGCTTTAACCAAGGGGGTTAGCTGGGTTCCCTTCCTGGCTAAGGCTGTCAGCCAAGGTTGTCTATCTGCCACCACTCCAAAGTATACTTCCCAAACCGTATCACTCCATCTAGGTTCCTAGAAGTACCAGCCCATCCAGAAATTGTTAAGAATCCATACAGACTTTGCACAGAATCTTCAAGCCTCTTCTTCTCTCGTACCCATACAGTGGTACCTCGGATAAAGTCCGATTCGGATAAAGTCCAATTCGGATAAAGTCAGGGTTTTCATGCACACGTGATGCATCGCATAAAGTCCAAAACCGCTTTAAAAAGGATGTTATCCGACGTATTTGGTATAGGAACCTCGGATAAAGTCCATTTTTGGAGGTTATCCGATGCATCGCCCATTTGATTCGGCTAAAGTCCAAAACCGGATAAAGTCCAAACTTGTAGAACAGAGTTTGGACTTTATCCGAGGTTCTACTGTGTTTTGAACCTGGCTTTCTGTTTGAGTTATCTTTTTCTGTTGAGGGACCATCATTACTCAGTAGTGGAACATTTGCTTTCTCTGCATAGCACGTTTATTCCCAGGGAGAGGTAGAAAGGATTCCTGGAACCACAAAGAGCCACTATGAGCTAGGGTCAACAATCCGACATTTAATAGATAAATACTGTAATCTGATTCAAAAGAAGCAATTTTTCCACTGTTTTTTTTCCTGCGGCTGAATTGTGTCTTGAAACAGCTAAAGACAGTTCAACTGAGAGAGCACTGGCATAAAATAATTCAAATGTAGCTACAGTAAAAGCTCTACATACTATTTTTCCTGTTCCATTAGGTTATTTGTATGTCAAAAAACTGGCCCGTCCAACCAGAGCGGACCGGAGGGGCTCCCTGATTGTTCCATCTGCCAGAGGGGCTCGTCTCTCTGGCACACAAAGGAGGGCCTTTTCCGTGTCCGCACCGGCCTTGTGGAACCTCCTGCCTGTAGAGTTGCAGGAGCAGATGGAGCTGCTATCTTTCAGAAAAGACCTAAAAACCTGGCTGGCAGGGGAGGTGTGGGGCCCAGATGGAAGAGTGGCCCCCGCCTGTTGGCTTATAAATTAAGCCCCCATTTCTTTTAATTGTCTTTTTTTAAAATGTGGGTTTATGTGGGTTTTAAAAGGAATGGGGTAGGTGGGTGGGTATGTTGGGTTTTAATTGGTTTTAATTGGTTTTACTGTTTTATGTGTGTTTTAACTTGTTGTGAGCCGCCCAGAGTCGGGTTTACCTGATTGGGCGGCATATAAATTTGAATATATATATATATAAATAAATAAATAAATAAATAAATCTATGGGTAACAAATTTTTAAAATTATAGTTCACTTAAGTGAAACATTAAACTGCATTTTATAACCTAATCCATAAAATATTTTTAAGTCTTAAAGCTGTGGAGTCTGTAGACAGAATTTGGGATGACACAAGATAAGCTAAGCAACACTGTACTCTGGGGTGATGGTCTTAACACTGTTTTGTATTTCCTGAAGTACAGTGGACATCACCAAGTCTTACTGTTAAAAGTAAAGCTTCATAATAGTGAGAATTTTTAATATAATTGACTGCAAAAGATGTTTTCTTGTCAACCCTTAAGCAAAAGACTTCATTGTTCCAAATTTACACCCACTAGCCTGAGAGGAAGTTCTATTTCAACTGGGTGAGATACACTTCTAAACAGACATAAACAGAACTTCACCAATACCATCTTTGATTCAATATTTCCTTACTTATGTTTGTGTTGTTGAAACAGAGGTTAATGAATCTCCCTCTTTCTTACTAATTTACTCCCTTCTCCTATTTTGTATTCCCCATTCCCTGAAAGATGCTCAGAACCCAGATTATTGCACAAGTGGAATCTAGAGAATTTTAACATGTATCTACATTTCATATATATTTCTAAAACATTTATTCTTTTCATACATTTCTGTGCTCGGTTGTCTCATTGAACAGTCCATGAGATGCTGTCAAGAATCTGTAAAAGTCTGGAAGCCACAATAAGCAGTGCGTAGTTCTCTTCTCCTATTGAGCAAACCTACATACATTTACCAAGTTTATACAAGGGATAATAGACCTTCATTCAAGTGGGAGTATAAGTATAACTTTTAAGAGATTTATGACAGAATTCTAAAGCTTTAATGAGGTGACTAATGGCAGAAAAGAATCTGAGGCAAGAATGGGCAACTGCTAGGCTGTCATTTTTATAAATTATATTTTGCTCATAAGTTTTTTAAACCTATTAAATACAGAACTGGAAGACGTCCTGAGGCAATTCAAAGCTATCATCAAGCTGCTCAAGACAATGCAAACTACTATACAGGAGTCTCTTCAAAGAAACAAGTAAAAAGCAGGCAGTTAATGTATTTAAAAGGGGCAATACAAAGCAAATAACAAAAAATGCAGCAGGGTAGAAGTATACAAGTAAAATCTGAAAACTAATTTTATTTGGAAAATCTGTACAGAATTATGCTGACTACAGTATTTAAATTAAACCATATTTTATAACTTTCCTTTGATTAACTTCCATTCATAAAATTATTTATTGCTACTGTTACACTATTGTAATTTAAAGCAATATGAAACAATAAGACAAGGAAAATTAAAGTAATCTATTAAAATGTTCAGAATAATATTGGTGTTCATGTAAGGTTTATATAAATGTGCTATGGGTAATTGCAGCTAACTGACAAGCTGCTAAGTCAAGTCATGGTTGTGTGTTTCATCATGTACCTAATTGTACAATCGAGGTATACCACAGCACCTTGTCAGTTAGCTGCGATTAGTCATGGCACATTTATATAAATTTAATTTAATTTAATTTAATTTAATTATCACATTTATATACCGCCCACTCGGCCAAAGCCAACTCAGGGCGGTTCACAACAAGAATTAAAAGCACGTGTTAAAAACAATTAAAACAGTTAAAACAATTAAGACTACCCACCGCCGAAAACAAGGGCTGCAGGATCCAAAGGCACCATAGGGAAGAGTTCTTCTACACCAACCACCCCATGGTGGTTACCCTTCCACCTGTGCCCCAGACTTGACCCGCCAGCCAGGTTTTAAGATCCTTTCTGAAAGGCAGCAACTCCGTCCGGAGGCGTAATTCTGTTGGCAGGAGGTTCCAGAGAGCCGGTGCATACACGGAGAAGGCTCTCCTCCTTGTGCCAGAGAGGCAAGCCCCTCTGGCTGATGGAACAATTAGAGAGCCCCTCCGGTCCGCTCTGGTTGGCTTATGCAAACACCAGTAGGGTTCTGATTGATATTTTAAACCGAAGAAAACTATAACATTATTTTAAATGTTTTTAAACATAAAATTAATCTGAGGTTATCCCTATGCTACTAATGTAGGTTCCGCTCAGATTTAAGTATTATTGAACATTTAATAGAAAGGTTCATGCAAAATGAAAAGAGGCTTAAACATAAAATGCATTATTTTCTACAAAAACTAAGCAACATTTACATGGTAGGACTGCATGCAAGAGAAGGTACCAAAGGTGAAAACTACCACTCTTGCAATTTGTTTATTTTTTCTGAATATCTCACAACACACCTTTAAAAAAGAAAAAACCTCATGCCACTATTTCATTATATGCTAATTTTTGAATATTAAGTATTCAGAAATTGTTTATCGGTGCCTTTATCTGGTGGCACTTTATCTGGTGGATTATGCGGCTTTCCCAAGGCGACATAACTCCATCAGTCCTGGAAATCTTGGCTGGCTCCTCTCCTAGGAATGACATTGGGGATTGAAAATCTGCACAGGAACTGCAACACACTAACTTTATATTTAGAGCTGTCTACTTATTAAAGGTGCAGTCCTAATTAGTTAGGCTAGCTGAGGGTTGGCTGCAGTTGTGTTTAACTCAAACCTCTCCCAGCCAAAATATGTTGAAAATTATTTAGGATTACCATGACTCTAGCCAAGCTAAGACTAAGTTGAAAGGAGACTGGATCTGGTGTAATTCAGCTCTTCCCCTGGTTCTCCAATCTCTTGGATGGCTGATTTCTGTTAGCATAGCAGTTTGGCCAGTAGATCAACTCTTACTCTCAGATCTTTCATCAGCCAGCACAAGTGACTTGTGCTAATGCAATGGTAGTTGTGCTAGCACAGGACACTTCTGTTCCTTCCAAAGTCACTATAACTGGTGTATTTTAAAATGTATGCCAATAACATGTGTAAATTCCTCACACAATCATCAATAATGTGACAACAATGTTTTCTTAAATATTTGTTTTTCTCCTCAATTTTAGAAAAGATTTCTGCGTACATAAAGATGAGCCATGTGATACTGTTGGTAAGTCAACTGACAAATAGCTGTAATGAACACTTTAAATGTAAAGACATAAACATACTTATAACCCTAGGTAATATGTTGTAGACAGACTTTCAAAATTGATGGTAGTATCTGTGGATGATTTTTTTGCCAATTTAAATGTAAAGTTGTGAGTTTCCTTAGTTTGCAAAAATATGCATAGTTTGCAATCTTTTATGTTAATAATGGCTAAATGTTTTGAAATCAGTGCAAATCAAATTGTTGGGATTCATTCTGTTTGTTTGAGTGATTAGCTACAGCAAGGATTCTCAACCTACAGCCTGTGGGCCGGATCTGGCCAGCGACACCAAATCATCCAGCCATTGCTCCAGCTGCCGCTTCTGCCACCACTGCTTCAGTCCTCATCTCCTCCACTTGGCTTGGTGTGTCCCTAACAGCGCTCCATAGCAGGGCAGATGTTGTAAGGCTTACAACATTCACACTGCTACGGAGCACCATTAGGGACATGCCAAGCCAAGTAGAGGAGGCAAGGATTGAGGTGGCGGCAGCGGAAACAGTGGTGGAAGCAGCGGCTGCAAGGGCATTTCCAGCAGCTGTGGGGGTGTTTCTAGCATCCACAAGCACATTTCTTTCACTCACATGACACAGTTCTCCCAAGCTGCTATGCAGGGGAGCAGTGGGGGTTGGGGTTGGGCTTTATGGGGTATGGTGGGCTTGTGGCGGTGGTGTTGGGGACCATCAGTCCAGCCCCTCAACAGTCTGAGGGAGTGGCTTGAAAAGGTTAAGGACCCCTGAGGTGGAGCCCAACTTGGCAGTTTTGATACACCTAAGTTCCTGTTGCAATATATCTTTTCACTTGTCAGATGAGTTCACATAGAAAGATAGAACTTTTATCCTATTTAGTCATGTTTTAAAGTGTATGGAACCAACATGCATTCAAGAGTGTGTGCTTACTTCCCTCCCATCTTTAAGTACAGGAATTTGACTATCTAGAAAAGGGAGGCAGCTGTGCCTGAGTTGTAATCTTACATTTGCTAGAATCCTATCCGAGTATTGACCCATGTAAAAAGGCTACCTGGGTACAGTGTCCTCTCCTCCTTCCATGCAGCCACTTTTAGGACTAAAAAGATTGTTTTAAAACACAGCTGAATAGAATTGGAACTGCTGGTATCTCCTCGTTTTTATCGTGGTATCTAAAGCTTGTTACTGTCTGCCTTACGTCAGCCAATTTTTAAAAAAAAATTGAAAAGCTTTGTGTGGCTTCTGAGACTAGACTCTTGGTTACTTGCTCCCAAATAAGCCAGAAATATTTTTTTTTTAAAAAAAAATCTTGTTTTATTTTTGGAATACAGGCCAGTCTTGTTAGTAAGTGTCAAACCAGAAACCCGGTTTGGATGTTGGAAAAAGTTTTCCATTTCTGGTTTAACAAGAATGAACAAAATTGTTGATTAGCTTTACAGTTCAGTCCTATAACAGTGCTGATTTCCATAAGCACCATAAGTCAAAATCTGTGCCTTTTTTTGGAAGTGAAAAGTTGCATCTAAAATGTGAATAGATTAGTAGGATTTGATAGTAGTAGTGACAATCATGTGCTGTTAAATCTATTTTAATGTATAGTGGCCCTTTTTTGGTTTTTCTGGGTAAAGAGTATTCAGAAATGGATTAGCATTCCTTTCTTTTTGGAGCAACCTTGCCCAAGATTATACTTGCTGGCTCTTCTCCTAAGAAGCATATTGAGGAATTGACCATACAAAAATAAACCATACTGAAATTGAATTATCCAGCTAGGTAGAATGAGATAGAGGCAAATAAATATGAAGTAACAAAGCTTCTTGCAATTAATTTACGGGGAGAAAAAACTAGGACATTACAGCAGTGTTTACCTTGCTATAAATTAATCCTTTACTTGGATGATAGCACTTAGCCAATCTGTGGATAATTTTACATGAATCTTCTGAAAGGTAATCACCTTTGCAGATACAGGTCTTCCTGAAATACTCTCTCTCTCTCTCTCTCTTTCTCTCTCTGTGTGTGTGTGTGTGTGCGTGCGTGCGTGTGTGTGTATTTTTATGGCATGTTACCAGAGCTGGTCATTAGAGGTCATTATCTGCAATGTGATGTTTACATGGAATTGAGGCAGACATTTTGGTAGCTCTCATGTAGAATGATGGAGGCATTTGTACCCCCTTCCCTGTTTCTGTGACTCAGGTATACATGTTAAATATAGGCTTTACTGTTATTCATGGTTTCTGCGTGTCAATATCAGAAGAAAACTTTATGTCTCTGAAAGGCATTTAACTCAAAAAGCAAGTATTTAGCCATAGAAAATAAGCCTCAAAAGTTTTTTTTAAAAAAAATGGAACCTGTCTGTAGCCAGGCACTGAGTGACTTTTACACTTCCCTGCTTCTAAACAAAACTGGAACTTTTTTCTGTGAATGTTCAGTAAAGCAATGCAATGCAAAAGTTTATGGAATAGGCATGTGGTTTGAAACAATAATTTCTAACTTTTATTAGTGGCAAAAGGAGAAAACTGTAGACTTCCATATATGGTTTATCATCAGACTCACCAGATGACAACTTGTTAGACATGACAATTTAACAATATAGTGGGGGATTATATTGATTTCCAACATCTGATCAAAGTAGACCAAGATTCTTTGGGGAGTGACCAAACTGTATCTGTATTTCCATTTCTTTACTGAGGAAAAGGCTGCTTTTTAAAAATGGTATCTATCAATATTAACAAATAAAATCAACCCAGCTGCTAATGTAGGGAAACTCAGATAGGCCCATTTTTTAAAGAGAAGTTTCAGCAGTATTGCTTTCAAAATGAAGAGGAAATAAAACTGGGAAATTAACTACAAGACTTGAATGGCTTGTAGAAGTGGGCGTTTCTTTTGAGTTCTGCCCTTCTTTTTTCTTGATCAAAAAGTTTGAGCATGTGATACACATAGTTGTTACTGAGCCTATATTTCATAAATTGATAAAACCATTTTATTGTTTTCAGTTTACTGTTGTCCTTAGACATAACTTGCACATTAAAAGCTGCAGTCTCATGTGTACTAATCCGAATTCAGTTGAATTCTTTCTGATAAAGTGTATGTAAGATCTGGCCTATGTCTTTAGTATGGTTTCGTCTCAATCTAGCAATTGCAGACTTTAAACTCTACCTCACCTCACAGTCTTTCTAAGAATTATCAGTAGAATGCTGCTACTGATTTCAAGCAAAGATATTTCAGAGGGAAATTATGTTAATTTTGCTGTTTTGTAGAAAATGCATAGGGTTGACTGGTAAAAGTTTAACCGTTACAGAAGATCAATTGTTCACTGCCCCTCTGGATTTAACCTTGGAGTTATTCCAGCTGTGTTAATAAACCACAGGAAGAAGCAGAAAACGTATATGATTATTTTATTTTTTAAAGAAAATCTTACTTTTACCTAATGCTGTGATGGCTAAACACTAGCAGCTGCTCACTCGAAGCCAATTTCTATTTCTTAACAAGTGAAATTAATAACAAAGGACAAGAGTTGAAACTAGTTCACAACTGGTAGTTGGCTGATCTACATTCAGTAGCTAGTTTTTGATGTGGCTTTCAAGTACAAGGTCAACTTTGTTTAATAAGAAATAAGGTAATGAAACACTGATTTCTTTGATATTTTCCTGGCATCTAGATTCTAACATTGTAAAACAGTAATTGGGGGAAAATTTATATCTTAGAAGCATCCCACAGGTTCCCCCCCCCCTATTAAGTGACTTTTAATAAGCAGCAATCAATGCAGTGGAAACTCAGGAAAAAAGTTGAGTGTATTACCTGTATGTTTCTTTAAAAAGAAGAATGTTGCATAGAAAGCATTAAAAAGAAAGATGGTCAGACATGTCTCAGGGAGTCAGTAAAATCTGAACAGTTGCCACTGACAGCACACTCAACTGCCACAGTGAATATAACTTCTCCATAGAAG
The DNA here is from genome assembly GCA_035047305.1 of Bradypodion pumilum. Lineage (NCBI taxonomy): Eukaryota > Metazoa > Chordata > Lepidosauria > Squamata > Chamaeleonidae > Bradypodion > Bradypodion pumilum. The sequence continues at coordinate 92,446,780 of JAWDJD010000002.1, forward strand.
CAGAATACACATACTGTATCCCGCATTGTCAATTGTCTAAGGTACAGTGCTGTGAAAGCCCAGGAGATCATCAACAGGTTATTTCAAGGCTGAGAAGATAGATGTACACCATTCATAAGTGAGTGGATTAAATATCTTACTTACACACAAATATTTTATCAACATTTTGTTGTTCAGTTGCACAGTTGGGTCCGTCCCTTTGTGACCCCATGGACCACTGCATGCCAGGCTTCTCTGTCACATGCCATCCTCCAGAGTCCACCCAGATCTATGCTCACAGCTTCAACAATGCCATCTAGCCATCTCATCCTCTGCCACGCCCTTCTCTTTTGCCTTTGATCTTTCCCAGCATCAGGGCCTACTCCAGTGAGTCCTCTTTTCTCATTTGGTGACCAAAGTACTTGAGTTTCAGCTTCAGTATTTATCCTTCCAAGGAATAGTCAGGGTTGATTTCCTTTAGGATTGACTGATTTGATCATCATATAGTCCAGGAGACTTTGTATGAGGCATGCAAAATCCACCAAGGGAAGCGTCCGGTGAGAGCGGGGAGGCTTTTGCAGACGCTTCCGTGGTCATGTGGCAGGCATGACTAGACACTGGAGCACACGGAACGCTGTTACCTTCCCACCGAAGTGGTCCCTGCTCTCACCAAGGGAGAGAGAGAGAGAAAGCAAGCGCTGCTTAGCAGGCCAGCCAGCCACGGCCTTTCCTTGGGTCTCTTCCCAGGGACCGCTCCTCTCAAGCGGGGCAGTGCTGCTGTCGTCATGCCCGAAGAGGAGGAGACTGGTCGGGTCTCCAGCTGCCGCCCCGTAGTTCACCAACTTCCTTCCAGCCCAGAAGCGCCATTCCTCCTCCTCACCCCATTCCTCCTCTCCTGTGCACCACTGGGCGAGGGAGGTCGAGGCCGCTTGGCTCCGTTGGTGGGTGGCAGCCATGGGAGGCAAGAACAAGCAGCGGACCAAGGGTAAGTCAGTGGTCGGCGCTGGATATTTTGGGGGATTCCCCCATGGTTGCTTCTCTTGTTCACACCGGCTGCCTCACAGCTGGGGCCAGTCTCGCTCCCAAGGGTTGCTTCCCCTCCCGGTGAGAGCGGGGAGGTGGGGGCCAGACTCCGGCATGGCAGGTCTTCTTATGGGCCACGCCGGCTGCCTTACAGCTGGGGCCAGCCTCTAGCAGCCCCTTCCCCGCTCACAACCAAGGGAAGCGTAAAAACCCTAATGCCTCATACAACGTCCGGCGACGGTGTATGAGGCATCTTTTTTCTGTACTGTACTAGCCTTTGTCCTGCTTCATTTTGTACTCCGAGCCAAACTTGCCTGTTATTCCAGTTACCTGTTTACTTCCTACTTTGGCATTCCAATCTCCTATGATGATAAGGACATCATTTTTGGTGTCTGTTCTAGAAGATGTTGTAGGTCTTCGTAGAACTGATTGACTACAGCCTCTTCTGCATCAGTGGGTTGGGGCATAGACTTGGATTACTGTGATGTTGAATGGTTTGCCTTGAATTTGGACTGACATAATTATGTCGTTTTTAAGATTGTATCCCGTTACTGCTTTCTTCACTCTTTTATTGACTATAAGGGCCACTCCATTTCTTCTAAAGGATTCTTGCCCACAGTAGTAGATATAATGGTCCCCTGAGTTAAATCCACCCATCCCTGTCCACTTAGTTCACTGATTCCCAAGATAGCAATGCTCAGTCTTTCCATCTCATTTTTGACCATGTCCAGCTTGCCTTGATTCATAGATCTTACATTTCTGGTCCCTATGCAATATTGTTTCTTACAGCATCAGACTTTCCTTTCACATCGGATCCATCCACAGCTGAGCCTTTCAGCTTTGGCCCAGCTACTTCACTCTTTCTGGGGCTACTTGTACTTGTTCTCCGCTCTTTCCCATTATCATATTGGATACCTTCTGACCTGAGGGGCTCAACTTCCAGCATCATATCGTTTAGCCTTTTGATACTGTCCATGGGGCTTTCTTGACAAGGGTACTGGCATGGGTTGCCATTTCCTTCACCAGTGGATTGTGTTTAGTCTGAGTTCTCCGCTATGGCCTGTCCATTTTGGGTGGTCTACATGGCATAGCCCATAGCTTCATCAAACCATGCAAGCCATGGCAAGGCAACAATCCTTGAGGGGATTCCTTGAGGGGAATAGCTCCAAACAAAATCTTATTGGGCATATGGTTGGCTAGCAAAATGCCTTCAGAGAATGCTTTGTATCATGTAGTATTAGAGCTTAGAATAGCTTTTTTTCCTTTATTTTTCTAAGGATGGGAAGGAAATAGTTGACTGTTTCATTTTTATTCTTTTGCTTTACCATTCTGATTCTGCCTTTGGAAAGTATCAAACCTCTTTGCTTTTTTTTACTGCTTTTAATAAAAAATTTAACATTTTACCAAGGCTTCTGAGTTTCCTGCATCCCTCCCACCCCACTTTTTTTTGCTAAGTAACAGATTCTGAATGAATGAGAAAAAGCTTGCCTTGATTCATAGATCTTACATTCCAGGTTCCTATAAGACTGGGATCATTCAGCTGTAAAGCAGTCATTTTTGACTGTTCAGTACTTCTCAGTGTAAGTTAAAGGTTGCCGTGAAGAAATTCAAGGTTGTGATAGTGTGAACATTATGTTTTCCTGAGCTTCTTGAAAGAAGGAACTTACTTTGAAAGAAAATGTAAAAACCAGGAGTATGTTTTTAAAATATGTATTTCTAAACATATTATAGCTCAAAATAAACAATTTATGTGAAACATAGAAATTCCATCTCTATAGTTGGTAGTGCAAGGTTAAAGAAGCGTGGTATTCATGAACATGCATCATCTTTTATTATCTATTTGATTATCTTATGGCAATTCTTAAATAGCTGCTTCTCTTATGGCGATTCTCATGCTTCTCCTTACAGCTATAATCTCTGATAATGCATGTATAAGGGCCATAAGACAAAAGATTTTAACATTGGAACCAGTTTATTTGCCAAAACTGAGCCATAGAATTTGTAAAGTAATGAATAGTAAAGGGCTTTGCATGAAGTTGTATAAAAAAGATCTCTTACCAGTGCATAATTTCCAGTCACAAGTTAGAGATTATGTCAGGTTTGATGGAGGTTATGCCATCTGGCTGGATATAATGGAGACAACAACATTTTTGTAGACGTCAAGTTAATTTCAACTAATGCCAACTCTTTCCAGGACATTCAACAGAGCGAGTGGTTTACCGTTCCATTCTTCTGATAGTGGTATGAGACTGTGCAGATAAATAGACTGGCTCTTTTGAATGTGCGTGGGGCTGGACAAATCCTTTCTAAAATCAGAGGAGTTGGAGGATATGTAAGATATATCCTATGTTTCTTCTTCATAGTCTCTGTCCGTCACACAAGTGGGTGTTTCTGTGCCTGTGCAGAACCCCCTGGAACATTCTAGAGCTTGGAACAAAAAGATCATTATGCCTGTGCTTAGTGGCCATCTCTCAGTTCCCTTTAGCCACCACTGAGGAAACTTGTTGGAACATGTTCTCTATAACTTTTTTCATACTTTAGTCCTTGCTTTATCTGTTGACATCTCAATTGTTGTAGTTTTCTTCTTTTTCTGTGAGTCTATCTCAAAGAAGCCTCATAGTATTAGGTAGTGTTCAGTTTGTAGTTTTCTGTTCAAAGACTTCCTGCCTTATTATGGCCCCAGCAGGCCTGTTTAGGAATTAAATTGTATGTGCCAACAAACTTCCAACCACAGTTACAAATAAGAAACTGTTCTTATCCCACTAAATATTTATGAAACAATTGATTGTGGAATAAAGTTCTGTGAAGGTTTCTGGCAGAGATCCAGACTTGCCAGTTAACCACTGAAACACATTAAATATATATAAGGGCAATATTTCATTCTAAATATTTCATTTGCAGTGTGCAAACTCTCTTGGATTTTGAATTCTCTTTGCTAGACTAGTTGTTAAACAAAGCTGGTGTGTGGGCTGTCTAGAGTGATTCTGCCTTATAGTCAAAAGCCAAAATCCTATTGCATAGCTATGCCTTCATAATTTGAAATTGCACAAAGGGTTGCAAAATTCATGTGTAGGGGGAAGTAATATCTAACAAACTGTTCTTCAGGCACAATTGTACAATTTATTGGATAATAATAATAATAATAATAATAATAATAATAATAATAATAATAATAATAATAATAATAATAATAATAATAATAATAATAATAATAATAATAATAATAATAATAATAATAATAATAATAATAATGTTTTATTTATATCCTGCTTCCCTCAATCCAATGGACGACTCAAAGCAGCTTACAAGACATTTAAAGATACAATAATAAGATACAAAATTCAGAAATACAGTATGACAATATAATCAAAACTATAATCTAAAGATACAAAATAACAAAACCAAAATACATTATAGCAAAAACTAGTAAAGCTATAAATTTTCCCCCAAAATACCACATCAGCATAACATCCCAAAAGACTAAAGTCCACAGATGACGGAGCTGTTGATGTCACGTTGGTCGCCTCACCAAAGGGTCAGTGTCTCCTCCCCACATCAGTTATACAATCTGGTATGCAATCTAGGCATACCTCTGTGTGGATTTACACAACACCAACTGTAGTAGAATATCAGACACACTCTTAAGACATAATGGAAGGAGGTTACAAGCTTTTAAGGTAGGTTCTGTGAGATACAAACAGGTTTCAGGTTGTAGTTAGGACTGTTTGAGATCACTGGCATGAGTAATATGCAGTGTTGGAAAAGTATACAAAAGTAAAAAAAATCCAGGTTATAAATTATTTATCTGAGGTAAACTACCCAACTTGTTTTTATTTTATTTTAAGTGCATATCATGCTAAATAAATCTTAACTAGGTAAAGGTAAAGTTTGCCCTTGCTCAAAAGCCAGTCATATCCGAATCTATGGTTCGGTACTCATCACCATTTATAGCCAAACAGCCAGCACCATCAGTGTCTGCAGACATTTCTATGGATGGCATGACTAGATGGAACATTGTTTACCTTCCCACCGAAATGGTACCTATTTATCTACTTGTAATTTCTTGCTTTCGAACTGCTAGGTTGGCAGGAGCTGTGACAGAGACGGGAGCTCACTCCATTGTGCAGCACTGTGCTCCCAAACTGCTGATCTGCTGACCTTCCAGCCATCAAGTTCAGCTTCATAACCACCAAGCCACTGCAGTGCCGCTAAATTATCATAACATAAAAACTAGAAAGCTCTTTATGTCTATTTTCGGTCTACCATGGAATTTCATACTCATTTACTTTTCATAAACTCTGGTTAAGAATTCTGAAGAATTTGAAAGCACATACAGATTTTGTGACATTTTACTTGGATTTCTAAAGAAATTCCCTGAGATTATCTCCCCCCCCCCAATGTTGTCTGTGAAGATTGAAAGAGAAGACTTTTGAGATTTTTCTAGGCAGCAGTATGAGAATATATTGGCTTCCTGTTGTTATGTCATGCTGTTACTTTATTTATTTATTTATTTATTTATTTATTTATTTATTTATTTATTTATTTATTTATTTATTTATTTATTTATTAAAATCTAATGCAAACTATATATTTAAAAAGTAATATTGATAAAGATTAAAATCAATACAGTGATACCTCATACAACGTCCAAACTTGGTTCCACAAGTTTGGACTTTATACGGATTTGGACTTTGTATGAGGCATGCAAAATCCTAGCCGCGATGCCTCATACAACATCCAAAACCTTGCCGCAATGCCTCGTACAACGTCGTTTCCATAGAGATACATTGTACTGTAACAGCACAGACTTCATGGCAAAGTCAAGGAAACAGACAGGAAACTGACAGAACTTTAAGAAAACATTGTCTAAAGGCTAAATACATTACAAAAACATGTCAAACAACCCTGATTGTCCAAGAACCTGAAGAATGCTGCAAAAATCCCAGGAATGCTTCTAAAAATTCTGATGAAAAATTCAAAAAAATCCAAAATCACGCTCAAAACCACTCCTAAACACTCTTTGCCTTGTGCAAAACCCACAAGAGCAATGCACGCATGTGTCCTGTCTTTTATACTGCCCAGGCACAATGCAACCTGGGAAAAGCTGAATGCCTCATACAAAGTCGAGCGACTTTGTATGAGGTAACTTTTTTCAAGAAATTAGGCGATGTTGTACGAATCCGATGTTGTATGAAGCGGACTTTGTATGAGGTATTACTGTATTTAAAACATTTGAAAATATTTTTAATTAAATTTCATAAATACCATATTTGCTGGAGTATAAGACCTATTCCCCCCCCCTTAAAATACACTGGAAAAATGGAGTGTGTCTTGTACTGTACATAGTGGCCTATAGTGGGCTATTTTGGTAATAACGGGGTGTGTCTTTTACTCCGATGCATCTTATATGCCGGCAAATATGGTAAACCATTCCCTGGAACCCCAGTTATTTCTGAAAAGTCTGCTTGAAAAGGAAGGTCCTTGGCCCCCTCCCTCTTACCCTTCCAAAATCAGGCAATCTGGCTTCTTGGGACAGTGCATTCCAGGGCCTGAAGTAATCAATGAGAATCCCCTCTCATGTGTCTTCACCAAACACGTTTGGAAAGGTGGTGGAACTGAGAGAAGGTAAAGGTAAAGGTCACCCTTGCTTGAAAGGCAGTCGTATCCAACTCTAGGGTTCGGTGCTCATCTCTGTTTATATTTATTTATTTATTGTTAGATTTCTATACCGCCCACTCAACCAAAGCCAACTCAGGGCGGTTCACAACATGAATAAAACAGATAAAAACAGAGTTAAGAACCCACCCCTAAAAAGGGGTGCAGGTACTGAGGAACCGTGGGGGAAGGCATACTCCTCTATAGGTCTTATAGCCAAAGAGCCAGTGCCGTCTGCGTTTGCAGACGTTTCCATGGACATGTGGCAGATATGACTAGACACCAGAGTGGAGGGCATCCACATAAGATTGTCGGTATGTCAGAAATCCACTGCTGACTTCCTTTTGAGGAAGAGCTACTCTTAATATATATTATTTGATTTCCCATCCCTCCCAACGTTAAATGGGTCTACATTTGTTGGGACTAAGAATTGGATCTAGTTCTAGCCTTTAAGCATTTAAAAGCCAGTGTTTCCCAACCTTTGGCTTTTGGACTTCAATTCCCAGAAGCCTAAATAAATTCCCCAAAGCATTGATCAGCCAGTGTACGGACTTAGGCTTCTGGGAATTGAAGTCCCCCTGTGGGGCGTGGGCCCACATTGGGAATGACTGATCAAGGCTAAGCTGTTTAATACATCAAGTCATCTGCACACTTATATGAGTTCTCTTTTCTGTGCTGCACATTGCCTCTTAAAAATTATGTCAAGATGTTTGCTGTTTTGCAGCTTGCTGGAAGAAGATTCTGTTCTAGATGGAATGTTTCGGTCTCCTAAAATGTAAGATTATATTACAACATACTGTAATTAATTGTAGTTATTGTGTTTCCTAGGTATAGCATATTTGAATGGAATGTGCAGTGAAAAACGAAAGTGTATTGTTGCAGAAGACAATGGCCTGAATCTTGCATTTACTATTGCCCATGAGATGGGTCATAAGTAAGTAAAAGAAACAAACAATATTTCAATTTATATTTGAGTATAGTAATCTGAGAGTAAATTCTAATTAAATACAGACATAGGAAATTTCATATTAATGCATAAAACTTTATTTGTTTGTTTGTTTGTTCAACTTGTATGCTGCCCCACGCGCATCGCAACTCTGGGTGACTAACAAAAAATCACAAAGCATCACAATTACCATAGTACAATAAAAAAGAATTAAAAACTATCAAACTACAATAATACAAAAAACATTTCAAAGACAATGCACAATAAACAATGCATATAATACTGCAAAAAACTCAAACCCCAGAAGCTATGTCCATTTCCCTCCAGGCCACGCAGGCTAAGGGAAGGAGTCCGGAGGTGGCGTAGGCAGGGCCTTTGTGGCCGTGGATCCACAACAGCTATTCCACTTCCATCCAGGCTGGACGGTGCTCCAGCTGTTCTTGCACTTCAATTCTCAGAAGCCCTGATCAGCTGCATCACAAAAAAATAAATATTGTCTACTACTTGGTCTAATCCATGTGTCCTATACTAAATCAAGTGTGTTGAATCCAAATTTGAAGTTTGATTATGCCGAGAGCATCAGGATATTAAGTTAGCAAATCTCACCCACTTGGTTAGGTTCTTGCATTGATCATGTGGGGTATATTTGCCACAAATGTAGCAAAAATTGCCTGGTTTATTAACACAGCTGCACCTACTCATCTTTAGCTCAAAACAGACTCACTGTGGCCTAGCTGTACTATCCAATAAGATGGTTTAACACTGGAGACAAGCCCTTGCTCCATCTCGCCTTATATACCTATTTCTGATGTCATCTCACTGACTTGCCCAGACATGATCAGCCACTGCTGGAACATGCATGCCACCAGGGGATGTGATTCAGCTGAGGCAGCAGTAGGCATAGTGGTAGTTGCAACTGTTATAATGTTCCTATGTAAAAATACATTACCCAATTACAGGCCATTTCAACAGCTATAGCATGCCTTAAAATCTGTACATGATAGGCAGATTATGGGTTCAGTTTTGGAATCAGCACATTCGATGTCATGTAAGCCACCTGTGTTATTCGCAGTAACAAAAGTGTTGTTGTGCAGTGTAATTGAAGTCCAAGAACAGATGGAGTACCAAGGGTGGCCACCTCTGGTCTACACTGTAGAAATAAATATGCAGTCAATTTATTGTCACATGATTTTTGTGTGCATCCTAATGGGGGAGCCTGTAGTCCAATGTAGTATTTTGGTGCTGAAGATCATGCGGGATTTCAGAAGAGATTTGTGAAATTTTAAGTGCATTTATCTCTGCATAAAACTAATTACTTTGCAAACAATAAAAAACTTGCCAAACTGGTTGTCAGAAATGAAGATACAGTGGAACCCCGGACAACAACTAAAACTTGGTTCCACAAGTCATGTTGTTGTCTGATTTTTGTCATTGTCTGGGGCATGCATTGGCTAACACTTTAAAAAAAAGCCCGGCTCCCTCCGTGAGGGTTGAGGGAGCCGTTCTGCGCCTGTGCCCACCACTGCGAAAAGGACGATGTGATCTCCTACCTTCCCATGCTGGAAAATCGCCATTTTTGGGTCCCTGTTTCTGAGCAACAGCTGATAATCGTTGTGGCCACCATTTTTATTTTGTTTTGCTTCAGCTTCTGGGAATTGTAGTCCAAAACAAAAAATCAAAATGGCGGCCGCAACTATTGTGCGGCACAGGAAGGTCCTAGGAAGGCTGGAATAGCTTCTCCCAGCCTCCCAGACCCTCCTGGGAAGGCAGAGAGCCGGAAACAGGGACCCAAAATGGTAATTTTTTCCCCTCCCCAACCAGCATGGAAAGGTAGGAGATCAAACACAATGCATCAGATAACAACACAATGTCATTATCCAGTGCACAACTTTTTAAAAAAATATAGTGTTGATATGCAGTTTTGACGTTGTCCAATTGTGTCGTTGCCTGGGGTTCTACTGTATATAGTAAATATACATGTATGGCTAAATGTGGCTTCATCTTCAGACTGTAATCAGTAATTACTGTAGGTGTGTGCAATTTGTCATAATTTACCTTAAACATGTCCAGCAGATTAATGGGTTTAGAAAGTAAAATGTTTTATTTCTTTCAGCATTTCTTTCTTATGTCTTGTATTTATACATAAGATAAGCTCTGTTTTCAATACGTTCATATTTTTAGTATGGGAATAAATCATGACAATGACCACCCATCCTGTGCAGATGGTCTCCATATCATGTCTGGAGAATGGATCAAAGGGCAAAATCTTGGAGACGTTTCATGGTCCAGATGCAGCAGAGAAGATTTGGAAAGATTTCTCAGGTAATTAATTCAACAAGTTCCAATCTTAAATGTGAGTCTTTTCATTTATTCACTTGTTTTCAATGAGGGCTATAAATTTCAGGGTTGCCTGAAGTTTTTCAACACCTTGTAGCAATTTCTGTATCAATTTAAATGAATTCTTCTTGAAGTTACCAGTGATTTTCTGTAGCCAATAGAAGCCATAGATTTTTTAGTGCTGTTGAAAGAACTCTGTAAAGTTTTTGTTAATTTTAACAGGAAATGTTAAATCCAAAAACAATTTAAAAAACACAAGTTTGACTGGGGCTCAGTTATGTGGTTACAGTTGATGAGAATCTTCACTAAAGATTATAGTCTAGTAACTTTCTTGCTTGGTAAATTACAGTAAAACCCTGAGTTATGAATGACTCAAGTTATGAAAAACTCAAGTTACGAAAGAGTTTCTTTGTAAATTGGCGTCCCGATTTACAAAAAAAAACAACAACCCCAACTTACAAAAGGGGTTTGTGTAAAGTTAAGCCCAGGACAAACAATGGAAAAGCCTTTCCGCTCTTCAAACTGGGCTCGTTTTACCCCTGGGCACCTTCCTAGCCTACCTGGAGGCTGGAAAGGCACCGTGGAGTGAAGTGGAGTGAAGTGGAGTGAAATCTAAAGAGCGGAAAGGCTTTTCCACTTACAAAAGGGGGGTGTAGTCCGAAGAGCAGAAAGGCTTTGCACTCTTCAGACTGGGCTCGTTTCACACACACCCTCCCGTGCCTTCCCAGCCAGCCCAGAGGGCTGGGAAGGCACCGGGTGTGAAGGGGAGCCCAGCCAGACCGGAGGGCTGGGGAGGCACTGCAGGGCTTTCGGGGCAGTCAAGTGACGGCTGTGCCTGACTGCCATGAAAGCCCCATTCGGATCCTGCAATCGCCCAGTGGCTTTGGGGGGAGGGATCTGGTTTCTTCACCTACCTCCCCCCAAAGGCACTGGGCGATTGCAGAATCCGAACGGGGCTTTCGGGGCAGTCAGGTGAAGGCTATGTCTTATTTGCTTTATTGACCAGTTAAGCCTCCTTCCCATGTTAAGAAGTGCATCTGGCATAGAGATTGTTTGTGTACATATTATAAATCGGGAGTTCTCAACCTTTTTAACCCGGGGGCCGGGTCACCCTCCCCCATACAGGGGCCAGATGGCCATTTTGCCCTTCCTCCACCACATGGCACTTCCTGGTTTGGTGGAGGCAGTGGGGGGCCACATGAAATGGTGCCATGGGCCACGTCTGGCTTGTGAGCTGCAGACTGAGAATCCCTGTTTTAAATCAAATACAAATCTCAATGCAGCATCTTAAAACAAAGAGCCAATTGTTTGACTCTTTTCTAATGGCCAAACTCTATTACTTTTTGATATTTGATAAACCCACACTGGCAATAAGTGTTGGTTTTTTTTTAAGAAAAAAGACTGGATGAAACAGGGCAAATTTGCTGATAAGGAGCATCAACAATCTGGAGGGTTTAGGATACAAAAAACAGTGATCTAAAGCAAAAATGATCTTAATCCTAGTGCAGAAACTGGTTACTTCTACAGCAAATGCCTTTAATTAAGACCTTCTCACCTTTGGAGTATAGCTAATTGGAGGCTTGCTTAGATAAATGCATCAAACTGGTGAACTTGGAGATAATAATATTGGTTGTGTGGGTGTGTCTTTTAAATACTCAATCAATATTCATTGTTACACAGAACAGCTAGTCAATACTGTAAGACAATATTCTTTTGCTTTGAAAAGGATTTCTTTTTTTAATTTTATTAGGTTTTTAATTAATAACAACAAACTAACAACTGCAAATACAAATTAAAAAATCAGTACAGTACAAAACAAATACCAGTACACTACAATTACAATTACCTAAATACAATACAAATACAAAAATTAAAACAGAAAATACAAAATGCATTCTAAATACAAGCTTAGCAATGTAATACATTCCCATTTTTCATAATTCTATAACTACTTTTTATTATCATTCAATATGTTATAAAACTCATATAATTACCTTAACATATATATTCAAAATTGAGTTCTATATTCAATTATTTGATTACCATCTTTAATATAACAAAAACTTACTAAACTATTACATTGCTATTTTACTACTACCAAATTGTAACCAAAATACAATAATCACATTGCACACCTTGTGTATTATACAATGCTCTGGAGGATGCGGCATATCACATTAATCTTTCACTAATTTTGAAAAGGATTTCTAAGTATTGAAAAGTGCTTGTTCAAAATGATAATGTGAGAAATTAAAAAGACACCAGTGAATTCAGGAATTGTTTCCAGAATGTTAGAATGCTGGCCACAAATCTAGTGAACCAGACCTTCCAGTGAAGACATACACCAGGATTCGCAACCTGCAGGCCACATCTGGCCCACCACCAAATCCAGCTTCTATCCTTGCTCCAGCTGCTGCCGCCCCCACTGTCAGAATCAGCCATGGACTCATTTACGACCACATAAGAGGGTTTACTACAGCTGTAAATGAGTCTGCAGCCATCGTAAATGTGTTTACGGCAGCCATGGATGCTTTTACGGCACCAGTTCAGCCTACTCAGCTGTCTGAGGGGCAAGGTCTGGTCCGTGGCTGAAAAACATTGAAAACCCCTGATCTACAAAGTCTATATGACTGCATGGCCTGGACCCAGCATACAAATCTGTACATAGATTTTTCAATATTGGGATTGGATCTGGGATTGTGTGCAGTTACTGAATGCAAGTATACACCTAGATAAATGTATGTATGTTTATTAGGAAAGTGTCTTTCATTACATTTTGTGTGTTTCCTCCCACTGGCATTTCTCTTCCAGATCCACGTTATCTTTATTCTCTGATACACTTTATCTTTAATAGTTTTAAACAACTTCTGAGGCATATAAAACAAAGTAATGCTTATTCTTAATTTCCTTAAACAAAAGCACATTCTCTGTAAAAAAATATGTAGCATATGTAGGTTCTGTGTCCATACAATAATTAGCTGTTATAACTACATACTGTTTTCTAAACTTCTGTGTATTGGCAGGTCAAAGGCCAGCAGCTGCTTGCTGCAGACAAATCCCCAAAGCCTCAATTCTGTGATTATTCCTTCCAAACTGCCAGGGATGACATACACTGCAGATGAACAGTGTCAGATTCTCTTTGGACCAACAGCGTTTTTCTGTCAAGAAATGCAGGTAAAAATAACAGCCTGCCTTATTTATCTCATAATAAATTCCTTTCCCCCCCTCTTTTTTCATTCAATAATAGAATAGAAAGTTAATGAAGTTTGAAATGCTTCTATGTTGTTTAGTTTATTAGTTGCCCAAAGCTATCCCAAATGATTTTCATCTTAAATTTTGGAGGTGGGGTTAAGTGTAAAAAGGTTAATTTTTTTCCTGGCAAGAAGATTCTTTTTCAGAATAGTATAGATGCAATACTTATTTTCCCTCCCCTGCTCTGCCTGATCATGATGTTTTTCAGAAAACAAGAGTCCTGAAGTGAACAATAATTTCTTTTGCTGTGGAGGAATTCAAGTTTTGGATAAAAGGCTGCCCAGAATGTGATTGTGGGGAAGTATAGTGATGTGCTGCCAAAAAATTTACTACCCTACCCTGGGCGTGGCTACCTCTGTGGGCATGGCTAACTCTGTGGGCCACACCCACTTGGCCGGCCGTACCATGTCCTGGGGTAGGGAGATGGGCATGGCCAGCCAAGTGGGCATGGCCTGAGGAAATTTCTGCTACTGGTGCCTGCGCACCTGTGGGCACCAGGAGCAGCACATCACTGGGGAAGTATATTATATTTTGGTGGGACCGCAGTGGCTTAGTGGTTAAGACACTGAACTTGATGACTGGAAGGTCGGTAGTTTGAGAACTGAGTGCTGTATGACAGAGTGAGCTCCCATCTCTGTCTCAACTCCTGCCAACTTAACAGCTCAAAAGCAAGAAATTCCAAGTTGATAAACAGGTGCCACTTCAGTGGGAAGGTAAACAGCATTCCGGTGTTGAGTCATGCCTGCCACATGATCATGGAAACATCTGCAGATGAAGACAATGCTGGCTCTTTGGCTATAAATTAGGATGAGCCCCAACCCCTAGAGTCGGATACAAGTGGCTTTGAAGCAAGGGCGACCTATATTATATATTGAGTTTTATAATGGTAATGTTAAAGGGATCAAAACGTGTGAAAGGTAGAGAAGTAGTACCTGAACACCTTTAGCACTTACCTCTGCCTATTTAGGGTAAAATTGGGAGGAAGTTGCATATACAGCTACTACTTTCAGCTGGCTGACTGGCTGTCCCTTAATGCCTCTTCCTGTTCCACAAGGAGAATACAGGAAAAAATGGATCTGCTTTTCTTAGGTGTGCGAGTTTTCTTAGGTGAATTTATACAAAGAATATCAGTAATATCTATGAAGACACAGTCTTGCAGATCAAGTTGCTTATGCTTATCCTAATGGAGAAGAGTTGTAACTTACTAGTAGAATCCATAATTTAACTTGCATGACAAAGATCCCTGGTCCACTGGCAATAATTATGATCTACAAGTTTTCTGTATTTTGATTTGGGGAAAATATATTCATTTGTATTTTAATATTGCTGTTGTGGTATTTGGGTATATTTTTGAGGGTAAAACCCTCTGAGTTAGAAAGAACTCTTCTGCATTACAGATCCAGTGTGTCGTAAAGGTTAAAGCATGTTCCCTAACTAATTTTATTTGGAATAAATATTTGTGAATTCCTCTGATATATGAAGTGTTGACTCAGTTGGATAGCTAAATCAAATCAATAGTATTCCTCGAACTGCCTGTTCTTCTGAACATTTTGCATACAGGCTGTTGTGCAAAGCTGCACCCAGGAAAACTGTTCAGTAAATTTGTAATTAACAAAGTCGTTAGTTCAGCTATTTTCCAATTTTGTTAGAAATTGTTTAGCTCATTTCTAAACCAATCATGTGTAAGCCATGCAAAGTTTGCCCATCCCTGACTCTATTACTCATCCCCCAATACCAATGTATAAATAGATATCTAGATACTGATTTGTAGATAGTTTAATAAATACTCTAGTACTAAGCACTATACTGTGAAATGCAATTTCTACTTTTTTGTCTATTCTGAATATAGACTACACTTTACAATCCCTCAAAAATATATTATTTGCTGCCAGTGCATATAGATCTACAGAACTGTATCTTGAATTTTGTCAAATCTATGCATGATACTTTGATTTGTAACATCCACATGTGAGAGCATAGAAAAAGGCTGCATCTGTGGCCAAGCAGTATTTTTAGGTAAAACATAATTCTCATTAAATGTAGCAGTTTCCTGAAGAAAATGGTGAAGTGTGTGCATATTAGCTTTTCCATTACTTAAACCTATTGCATCTATATCTCCCCAGCATGTTATTTGCACTGGATTATGGTGTAAAGTGGAAGGCGAAAAGGAATGTAAAACTAAGCTGGATCCCCCAATGGATGGAACAGATTGTGACACTGGAAAGGTATACTGTTACATCATATCTCCCAAATAAGTGGAATTTGTGTATCATTTGGTTTTGCTGTCTTTGGTGTGATCTTAATTCTCTCCTTCTGTAAAAATTTTACGTTTTGTTTAATCTGTAGTAGCTCTAATACAGCAATAACACGGTTTAAAAAATGCAACCCTAATTAATATATAGATAACCAATGAGGTATAGTAGATAGAATGACTGTGTGGGAGACCTAGGCCAGTGATGGTGAACTATGGCAATCCAGTTGTTCTTGAACTTCAATTCCCAGAAGCCCTGATCAGCAGGAGCGCTGACTTGGGCTTCTGGTAATTGAAGTCCAAGAACACCTGGAGTGTCAAGGTTCGCCATCACGGACCTAGCCTCAAATCCCTGCCTGGTCATGGAAATGTACAGGGTGGAGAAGATGCAAGAGTAAAACCACTATAAATATCTCATTCACCTTGAAACCCCTATTAAAGTCTCTATAAGTCAATTTAAACTTGGCAGCACTTAATACACAATGTATGTATAGATTTGGGACTTTGTGTGCAACAGTCACCTTCCTGAACAGGATTGCTTCTTATTTGGAAAACTTTGAGTCTATGATAGAGATGCATAAGAAAAGAATTTCACAATCACATGCTTTGTTAGATTATAAAAATGGGCTATCCTTTTCCCTGTACTTATGGTATGTTTTGTTGTGACCTAATACTGTCTCAAGTGGCTAAGATGGTGACTGGGAGGCAGAATCTCAGCAGTTCGATTCCCGAATACTGCAGGACGGAGTGAGTTCCCGTCTTTGTCCCAGCTCCTGCCAACCTAGCAGTTTGAAAGCAAGACATTGCAAGTAGATAAATAGGGACCACTTCGGTGGGAAAGGTAAACAGTATTCCATGCGCTCCGGTGTCTAGTCATGCCTGCCACATGACCACGTAAATGTCTGCAGAAGCAGACAGCGCTGGCTCTTTGGCTTTGAAACAGAGATGAGCACTGACCCCTAGAGTCAGATACGACTGGCTTTCGAGCAAGGGAAACCTTTACTTTAATAGTGTTTTGCATGATATTTTTCTTTTAGTATATTTTATAATAGAATAAAAATGCTGATTTGTAATCATGCTGCAGGATAAAAGCTGGCACCTCATTTTCATAGTCCCTTGTGAAGCACAGATAATGGAAACTGAGGTCCTTTTCTTTAGAAGGAAAAAGCAGCTTAGAAAAATAAATAGAATTATGTGAAATCCTAATCTGTTAAAATCAATAAAATCTTTTTGGGTCACTTACATCTATTAAGAAAAAATATATTCTATTCATGGTTTATTGTCATCAGCTTATTTCATTTCATTTTAATCCTTAAATCAGACCTAGAAGGTTATAAATCCGTGCAATCTAATTGTATACCTTTTAATATGAAGATGTTTGAAAGCTTACATTGACAGATGATTCTTAAATGCATGTGAAAACACCACATTATTCCTCCTTAATTGTTGCCCTAGTTCAGTGATGGGGAACTTTTTAGAGACCAATTGCCCAAACTGCAATCCCAAACCCACTTATTTATTGCAAAGTGCCAACATGGCAACAGGGGAGGGAGGAAGCGCTCCCATTGGGCTGCGGGGCAGAGGGGTGGGGTGAACTCTGTGCTGGGGGGAGGGAGGAAGCACTGCCATTGGGCTGCTGGATAGAGTTGTGGGGCGCAATCTGTGCTTGGGAGGGAGTAAGTGCTCCCATTGGGCTGCTGGGCAGAGGAGCAGGACAAACTCTGTGTTGGGGCAACCGCACGGGTGCCCACAGAGAGGGCTCCGAGTACCACCTCTGGCATGCATGCCATAGGTTCGCCACCACTGCTTTAGTTTATTAGAATGGACTAAAATGAGCACAAAAATAACTATTTTAAAAAGAAATGTTTGTATGTTTTGCCCTTGCCTTGTCTGCTTTTTTTTTTTTAACCATATGGGATCATACAGTAATGTGGAAGAAAATCCAGTGTGGAAAATCTAGATAACATGAAACTGTAAACGGAAGTACCATATTTTCTGGCGTATAAGACTACTTTTTAACCCCGAAAAACCTGTGCCAAAGTCGGGGGTCGTCTTATAGGACAGGTACTTAACTGCAGCTTGTTTCCCCTTGCTTCATATGTCCGGCGCATATGGTGGGGGGTGCCGCGGCCGAGTCCCTGCTGTGTGCGGGGAGTATGAAGCAAGGGGAAGCAAGCTGCACACATCTTCCTGTACCTCGAGGAGGAGAACGTGAGCGTGGATTGGCTCTCCACCAGAACCTGCCCATTCGACTCGGAGGGCTGCGCGTCTTCGGGTTGAGTGTGGGTTAATTTTTATTTGGTGTGCATTGGAAGAGAGGTAGTCTTATACGGCAAGTATATTCCAAACTCTATATTTTAACTGGAAAAGTTGGGGGTCGTCTTATACGCCCAGTCGTCTTATACGCCGGAAAATACGGTACATG
The DNA here is from genome assembly GCA_035047305.1 of Bradypodion pumilum. NCBI lineage: Eukaryota > Metazoa > Chordata > Lepidosauria > Squamata > Chamaeleonidae > Bradypodion > Bradypodion pumilum. The sequence goes on from JAWDJD010000002.1 coordinate 92,464,648, forward strand.
GAAGCAGGGTGTCTGATTTAGCCATGAGCCAAACTTGATCAGTTGAGATGGCTAAATCTCTACAATTTGGTCAATATAGCTCTACTTCATAAGTTGCATGGGCAATAAGATTGCTACCACAGCCCCCAGCTTTGTGGAAGAGGTTTCAAATGTTGTAAATATAAACAGTCAATCAAGCAAACCATTGTTGCAAAATCTTTTTGTCTTTGGAAGGTGCAGTCAGCAAGAAAAGATAGTCTTTTTGTAGAGAGTTGTGCTTGCTGTAAAACACAAAGAGGCAACTACTGTATTTGCCGGTGTATAAGATTCACCCCGTTATTAGCAAAATAGGCCACTATATATAGTACAAATCACACCCCATTTCCCAGTGTATTTTAACAGGAGGGGGGGGGGTGAGTTTCATACACCAGCAAATACAGTAGTTTATATTTGGTTTTGGGTATTGTGAAAGGGCACCAGAATTATTACTTTAAAGTAACAAAAGCAAAAATGTTATTGTTTTGTTCTCAGAAGGAAATTCTTGTATGCTATGCTTTTTAGCCTCAGATGGAAACATATTACTATTCAACACAATTTGCTCTCCCAATTTCACACAAAAATATTCCTGGGCTGGCTATGTCACCAAGGCTGTATATAGGATCTGTTAGCCCCTAGGCTGAACCTGTGGTGCGGGCCCTACCGGGGAAGGTATTTTTCTAAAATTAACCTACAAAAACCGCATTTTCAGCAATTATCCAATTAAAAACTGAAAAATAAATGTTTAAAGTTTATTATTATAGAAATTTTACATACGACATACTTATACAGTATTTAGAATTTGATGAATTCATGAGATGATAAAAATGAAAAGAACTTGCATAAACAGGGCCAAACTTTATAGCAAATTTTAATACCAATCAGGGATTTGCTGTTATTAGTAAAGGTAAAGGTTTCCCTTGCTCGAAAGCCAGTCGTATCCGACTCTAGGGTTCAGTGCTCATCTCTGTATCAAAGCCAAAGAGCCAGTGCTGTCTGCTTCTGCAGACGTTTCCGTGGTCATGTGGCAGGCATGACTAGACACACGGAACACCTTTACCTTCCCACCAAAGTGGTACCTATTTATCTACTTGCAATTTCTCGATTTTGAACTGCTAGCCTGGCAGCAGCTGGGTCAGAGATAGGAGCTCATTCCGTCTTGCAGTACTCGGGAATCGAACTGCTGATCTTCCGGCTCCCAGTCAGCGTCTTAGCTACTATTTCTCTACTTGACATTTCTTGCTCTCGAACTGGTAGCCTGAAACAGAGATGGGCGCTCACTACACACACACACGCACGCACGCACGCACACACACACACACACACACACCTATCAACACACCTGTAAAGGAATGCCCGCATTTTGCATGCATGCATGATGCCCAGGCAATAGGAGTGGGGAAAGGCGTGCGCAAGTTCCCCCCTCATACCTGCCCCCCATTGCCTGTGTCGCCTGGGTTGCTGCGGGGAGCAAGGAAGCCAGCAAACGCTGCTCCGCTCCCTGTAGCTCGAGCAGGATGTTGTTGCCGCAGCTGCGCGCTGTTTGGCTTTTGGCGGGCGAGTGAGGGCACTTGGGGCTCCTGCCTCCTCTCCTCCATCACCAGGGCAACACGCCAGCCAATCCCCTGAGTCAGACGGGTGGCTGTCACTCTCGCTCCCATCCCTCCTTTGCCCAAGGTGCGCCTCTTTCTTGCCTGGTGGTGCCTGCCTTCATTTTTGGGGAGGTTCGTGGTGCAGGCCCTCCTGTGGTGCGGGCGCATAAGTTGCAGCCTAGGTAGCCAATGCTTAAATCTGGCCCTGTATGTCACATGTGGTAAAGCCAGTTCAGACGTTAAGCTTCCGTAAGCAGTGGAGTGCACCAAATGGTTTCCAATGGCAGTCATAGGCAGGGGTCAGCAACCCTTTTGAGTCGGGGGCTGGGTCACACTCCCTAAGCCACATCTGCAGCAGTTGTAAATGTGTTTACGGCTGTCGTAAATGTGTCAGCACTCAGCAGCCACTTGTGGTGGTGGCAGTGGTTGGGGCGAGGGCACGGGTAGGATGATTTTGTGCCATGGGCCGACCCCTGATTATATATTATGTATTATGTAGAAATCTGTTTTGAATAGCATAATGAAGTTGGGTTAAGGAAAGTGGTCAGAGAGCAGGAAAAAGCAAACACCTTTTTGGACTGCTCCTCCCAGAATCTCCTAGACAGCATAGACAGTGGACATACTGTCATGGTGAGATTTCTGATGCCTGATCATTTCACCAGAAATCATTCAGAAGTTATAGACCTTTAGGGAAAAAATCACGGTGAAAGTCTTTGTTGCAATACTTCAAGGCAACACCAACTTGTCTATTTCCACAGGCTTCTTTTTTAACATTGTTTCTGTTTTATGTACACAAATTGCTTTGAAGTATTATTCACAGGTGTGGCACATAAAAAAAGTTTTACAGCCATGAAAGCTGGGGGTACAAACATTTAAAATTATATGGAAACTAAACTCAGGTTTCAGGCAATTACTTAAGTCAAAACTCCATAAAAATAAAGGAGCATAAAAATACAAAAAGGGGAAAAATGCTTAAAACATAGATCATTATTTATGAAAAGGTACTAGCTTGCTATGAAATGCATGATATGTCACAGTAATGAAGCACTACAAAGAATATATTTAAAAATGTTCAGCAATGCCAAAATTCAAAGGCTTATATTCCAAGAAGGAACATTGCAAACAACATAACACATCTCTACAGTGGACTTGATCCACGAAAGCTAACATTAAAATACAGGACTTGGTCTTTAAGGTGCCACAGCATTTTTTGTCTTTTGTTTTGTTTTGTTTGCTCTGTGATATGCTTGCACAGGCTAACACAGCTACCGCTTCAAAAACATCTCTAAAATACTCCAATTTAAAAATAAAAAGCATTTATTAATGTTTAAGCATGTTAAAATAAACTTGCTGTATTTATCGACCCATACGACACACACACACACACACACACACACACACACACACACACACAAAGTGGTGGGGGATGAGGGTGCATCTTATACTCCGAATGCTATGCAGCAAAGCTGTTGTAAAATGATACTTTACAAAATGATATTTTACAACATCCACGGCTGGCCAAAGACCGCCACTGCCACAGCTGTTCTAGGGCCAGGGAAAGAAGGGCCGGGGAAAGAAAAACATAGGTTCAACAGGCCATTACCACAAGAGGGCACAAATCGCAATTTCCCATTTAAATGCATTGAAAATAAATTTATTTTATTCTAAAATGCATTTCATTGGGAAACCAAACCTGTGCATAAAAAGATAGGATTTCATTAACCTTTCTTGCCGTTGTCCCTGCTAAATGTGGTGAAAATGGAGGAGGAAGCCATCCTGGTTGTAGAGAGAGCAAGAGGCTAGGCTAGAGCATCGCTTTCTGTCTCAGTGCAATTGGTTTGCCCTCCCATTTCCCTTGCAGCACCACCACTGGTTGGTGGTGCAAATACAGTACAATTTGGTTCAGAATATTTTTTTCTACATCTGTATGCTCACTGAAGCCGTGCCTGCATAATCTATGGGGGAAATTCCATGTTCCTTGTTTACATAATTGGCTTCTAGAAGTCTCCTGTCTTGGCTGCTACATATCTCTGGATGTTGTTCTTTGTTTGGAATGTGATGTGGCTCAGCCTTGTGTAAAGCTGGGATGTTCTCCTTCGTGAGTCAGGCTGTCTTTCTGGCCATTATTTACACCTTTTCGTTGTCCTTATCTAAACATATATTTTTTAGTAGACCTTGGCTGGCTCTAGAGAAGTATTTCCCAACCTTTGGTTTTTTGGACTTCAATTCCCAGAAGCTCAAGTCAATTCCCCAAAGCACTAATCAGCAAAGATACTGATTTAGTCTTCTGGGAATTGAAGGCCTTCTGTGGGGCATATGCCCATGTTGGGAACCACTGCTCTACAGTTACAGTAGCAGAGATTGCTGTTTATATACAAATCTCCATAGGCATGACAGACCATGTTATCCTCTAGTCCAGAGGTGAGAAGTGCTGGCATGAATTATTTTGTCAAAATTGACTGCTCTAGAGGGGAGTCTGATCCTGTGGACCTGCTGGCAAACCTAGTGAATATGTGCCCCTGAGAATTTATACTAGTGTCACTAAATGGTGCAATAAAATGAAATGTCTTTTAAAAATTCATTCACATTTATTTACAGTTATGTTTACATTTCTCAAAATAAGCAACATTTAAAAAGCTATCACAAGTAGAATAACAGACATTTGGCTGACAAAATATTTAGATCCTGTGACCTCTCTTAATAGGACTCCTGGACCTGGGGCAATGATGAGGTATAAGAAATCCTATATTGACAATACCAGGCCAAAGGATATAGGAGTTGCTGTTGAAAGACATAGCTTTTCCAGCCTCAGAAAGCAACTTAACCACAGCTAGATTCTACCATTGGTCGTTGTCGTCTGCAACTTGTATCTGAGAATGCATTTTTTTTCCTGAAGCAGGAAAAATGTCACTGGCGTGAATTTGTTTAAGGTGGATCCCATCTTGCCATGAAGTGACCCACACACTATGATCACCGAGTCATCTCCTGTGGCACACATGAAATGAGACATGCAGGATTTAACACCGGGACTGCAGTAGACTGCTGCAGCCTTGAGGATATTATCAAGGTGCACTTTCACAGCCAGTCCATCTGGCATGGTCTCTTCTGCCTTCATGACAGTTGAGAATCAGAGTTCCTCTTCCGCTCATTTTGCCGTTGGGCTTGATATGATGGTTTTCAGTGGTGTTTCCTCCACTGAAAGGACCATCACCCCACTTAAAGGGGCTTATACGCCCATAGTTGTTGGCCCCCTTAGGGAGTCAGGTTAGTTAACCGCTGCCTGACACTCAGTGTTGAGTCACTGGCTGTACGGTCTACTCCATTACCATAGCAGGATGTCCAGCCAGACTGTATACCATTGTTAAATCAGCCCAAAAGCACCAGTTTTGTCTGATTGGAGAAGCTAATCAGGATTCAGTCTGATTGATATTTGGATGGGAGGTCTTTAGGTAATAGCAGGACATGTTTAGGAAAGAATCTTGTCAAAACCCTAGAGAATGGTTCCCAGTCACAGCTGATGCAAAAGAGTGCCCAGACTGCCAACAGAGATGCTGATGTTGTCAGTAGCAGTAACAACAATAACAAATAGTTCAGGAGAATGAAGCTATGCCAATGCTGAGATTCACATCCAACAAACCTTAGGAAAATTGCCCTCCACAGGTTTTTTTGACTGCAAGTTAGGTCCAGAATTTTGAAAAGTCATCTGCACAAAAGCTGTTGCCATTTTTAAAATGATTGATAGTCAGAAATCTTTGCCAGTATACTTCAGATCACTTAGAGATATAACAGTAGATATCAGTGTAGTTCCGTTCCTAACCATAGCTTATACTGCATAGTAGCCAGAATCTCAAGAACAGGACAGTTTCATGAATATGTAGGTTTAATATCTTTTTGTATATGCAGAAGGTAGATTTGAAGTAGGAAGGGCATGAGATGTGCATTGTAATTTGATGGTTGTGGTCTCTGCTTTCCCTCAACACCCAATGTGGTAAAAGAGGACACAAAGAAGAAGAATCTCTGCATTCCACCTCAAACCATGTTTATGCTTAATCTGTGCTGTCTGTTCATCAGGACCATTGGTGCAGAGGCAGATGTGGTACTAGGGTGGGTTATGAGTATGTAGGAAAATGAAATTTTCTAAATATGCCTCAGATGTTTTAATCAAAAATGTGATTTTTGCAACAGTGGTGTAAGGCTGGAGAATGTACCAGTAAAACATCTCTCATTGGACACATGGAGGCAGAATGGAGTACATGGAGCAGCTGTAGCAGAACTTGCAACACTGGGATCAGCAGTCGACAGCGTAGATGCACTGGGTAAAAAGCATAAACCTTTTAATAGCTAACAAATATGTGTTCAAGTAAACAGAATAGATACATAATGATGCACTTAGTTGTCATGCTTAGAGTAACTCAGTAAGGTAAGCCAATATTATTTAATAATTGTCAGTTTTGCGATGGGCAGACTGAAACTAAGTGACATAGTGCTTTGCCTAAGATTTCTTAGTGGGTTCAAGTCATGGATGACTTCTTGATTCATAGTTCATTCTTTTAGCTATCATGTTACAATTGGCTGAAATCCTGTTGCTTAGCATAGTGAGTCACACCAGGGCAGGCCCATTGAATCACTGGAGATTTGGTGAATCAACTCCAATATTAAGTTCAATTCAGGGCCATAGCCAGGATTCTAGATTTGAGGGGGGTGAAACATTTTTCAGGGGGGGGGAAAAAAATTTCAGGAGGGGCAACAATGTCACACTCACATATATAACATTGGCATTCTGGGTTGGGTTGGGTGGGGGATGCTATTAGCTCAGGAGGGTTTTCGCCCCCTCTACCCCCCTCTGTCTACGGCCCTGGTTCAATTTATTCAAGTGATCCTACTCTAATTGAGACTTACTACACTGAGCCCTGGTGGTGCAGTGGTTAAATTCCTCTACTGCAACCAAAATGTTGTGAGTTCAATCCTGATCAGGACTTAAGGTTGACTCAGCCTTCCATCTTTCCAAGGTTGGTAAAATGATTACCCAGCATGTTGCTACTTAACTTGTGAACCTTCTAGAGAGTGCGCTAAGAGCTATCGGCTGGTATATAAGTGTGATTTCATTATAATGATTTATTTATTTAGTGGTCGCTAAATTTTACAAGAAAATAAGTATATTTTGGCAAATTCCTTTTATGTAGCTATACCACCTTATGGAAACAGAAAAATATCCCTCCTGTATTCTCAGCTTTATCTTGAATCAAGTCAAATCTAAGAGGCCTACTGCAGCTCTTAATTAGCATAGTTCCACTTAGACTTTTGAGACCAGGTTATCTTAAAGTATAGTAAACAAATCAAAAAAGGACTTTTCCATCTATATGCAATATTTTAAGATAAGAAGCCTGTAGTTAGCTTTTACTTTTACTCCTAAATCCAGCATAGTACTAGCAGAGCAAAAATCCCTATGAGCAAGGAATAGTTGTGCTTGATTCTGCCATTTTGCAGACAGTGGTGCAAAAGATATTGCAAGCATGCAATCTATATTTTGCAACCACCTGTGCCGTGAAAAATTGTTGTGGATATCAGCCATGTCCTAACTCTGCAAGTATGTGTGCATCAGAGCAACAGACCTTGCAATAGCACAGTGACACCATTGGATAAATGGTCAATCAGAAGGGAATTACCACTGCACTTTTGGGAACTATGGAGAGTATAACACACTCCTCTCAAGTGTAGAAAAAGGGAGGACGCTCAATGGTTACAAATGGTTTCGGTAATGTCTGGCTTGGAACAAAAATGTTCACATAGCTCAGCTGTAAATAACTTGCTATCTGTTCCCATTATTACAGTATCAATCTGATGCTAGATTCTCCTTTAAGACTTCTAACCACCTCTTAAAAGCAAGCTGCCAGCTGTCATCATGGTTACCTATTGCAGCCCTAACATGTAATTTGTTAAATCTCTGATAATTGAACAAAGTATCTCCAGCGCAAAAGCGACTACTTTTATTTTTGTTTTCCCTAGTTCAGTTCATGAAGGAGGAGAATGCCCTGGTTCCAGGATACAGTATAAAATATGTGGGAACCCTCCTTGTCCTCCTGGAGTACCTGCCTTCAGAGACTGGCAGTGCCAGGTCTTTGCGGTTAGGCCATCATATCAGAAACATGTACACCAGTGGCAGGCTGTGATAGATGAAGGTAAACATAACCCAGATTATTACCATTAGCTTGATGTGATTATGACTGATTAATAATGTTTAAAAAATCAAGACTTGCATCTTTTTTCATAAAGTATCTAAATGTTTCACTTATATGACAGTAAGAGACAAAATAATTTGTACTGTTTAATTCTCATGTCAGCCCATCAACAATAGAACCAGAGAAATAAGTATAGTTGTAGAGCTTTTTATTCAGTTGATTGAAAAAGGTTGTGTGCATTTATTTTCAAAAGAAAAAAAAAGGAGGTATGGGTTTTCACATTTAAATATTTTGCATGCCCTGCACTAGATATTGGCAGACAACCAGGTCTAGTGGATATCTTGCTTGGCATGCAATACTTTCTTTAAATTGAGTTGTTGACAGATTGCCACACCCAAGCCATTATATTTTGCATGTATCTCTAGCAGGTATCCATCAGGGAAGAGATGAGCAGGATGCTTTAGCACAGTGATGGTGAACCTTGGCACTCCAGGTGTTCTTGGACTGCAGTTACCAGAAGCCCAAGTCAGCACTGTTGCTGATCAGGGCTTCTGGAAATTGAAGTTCCAGAACATCTGGAGTGCAAAGGTTCGCCATCACTGCTTTATCAGTATCCAGACTTAATCCCACACCCACTTTTATAATACTCTCATTTGTGTTATAGTTTATAAAAGGTTAAAACCATGCAGCAAGAGTTTTTCTGAGGAGAAGATATGTGCAGTTTCTTACCTCCTTTTTTCTCAAAAATGAGCAAAAAATATACTTCTCTTTTCTTATGATAGATGATTTTTGGAAATTGAACAAGCCAACATTTTACTTAATGTCCACAGGTGGATTGTAGGCAGTATGTCCTTGTAGTAATTGGAGGTGAAACCCTGTTGCTCAGGCAATGAACTGCCCATATTATTAACTTAAGGCTATATTCAAATAAGGAAACAATGCTGCATCAAATATTAGTGATAGTTTAAAGTTAAATTAGACATTGTTTGTTGACCCAGAAAACAAAAACATTTACAATGCCAAGATTGCAAACTTGAGTTGCTTTATAGATGGGTTTGCTTCAAAATGCAATATGCTGTCTAAAGGAATAAAAAGTTGTTTTTATTCTATTTGTGTAGAATAAAAGTTGAATGTGTATGATAGCAGTGATAATCAACTTATGACAAAGTTTTAGGATATGTCACAATTTTAAGAATGAAACAGAGAATTGAAATGTAGATTTTATTTACAAGGGTTAATATTTACCTGTTTTAAGATGCATGATAAACATATGGAGGGCAATTTCCATTTTCTCCTGTGCTTATTCTATGATCAGGGCTAGAAAATAACAGCCAAGTGCATTATGAATAACAGCAGCACAGCATAACTACTCTATGCAGCATAACACTGCGCTGTTGCCTTCAATCAAGAAGTAAAAAGATAATGGGAAAACAACAACTTTTCATTAACTAGGTGTCTCTAACCATCTATAACGCAGGTCAAGGATTACCTTCTTCCTATTGTTTTAGTCTAATCTCCCCAGGCACCACTGTAAATTCAGAGAGGCCTTCCCATAGCCATTTCTGACTCAATTCACAGGACTGAAATTCAGTCATGACTCAAGGATATACTTCTCCTATGTGCTTCAATTCTATGATTCAAAGGATCCAATTGCTAGCCCCACATGCCTAACAGGGCCCTTGGAGCTCACAATGACCATCTGAGTTCTGTGTAATATCAGCCAAAATGTGACTTATTGACATTTGTCATCCACCCCCAGATCAATCCCTATGTCCATGGGAAAGGTATAGACAAAAAAATCTCTGGACTCCTTGTTTATGCCAATCAGGGAACCTAGACTCAAAATTTCTAGTCCAGAAAAAAACAGGAGACTTCACTTTGGATCCACGGAACAGAGTGGTGGGCAAAGCCAAAGAGGAAAGAGGCCTACATTATGGGAAACCCAGCCTGTAAATGCTTGTATGTCCTTCACACCAAAGACAGAAAATAGTGATAGAAAATAATAATAATAAATTTTAATTTATATCCTGCACTTTCTTGGCCAAAGCTGACTCAAGGCGGCCATTACAATATGTAAATACCATGCAATATAATAATACAATAATAAAGAAACATGAAAAGTAAATTCAGTACAATAATCAATACTCAGTAATAAACATAAATTAATCACAATATAAAGTATAAATTAAAGATACAATGGCAATAGCTATTAATCAATAGCAATAACAATTAATCCTCCAAAGCTTGCCATGCCACTACCTCCCACGGATGACCAGTCCACACGGAGAGGTGAAACGGCAACAGTTGAAGGTGCGCCATTGTCGGCTCCTGGTGCCGAACCTCCCACCAATCACACTGGACCTCCTCCCACCAGCCCAGCTGGGAGGGAAGGGAGGCACTCCAAGACTCCAACAGTCCCTGAGAATGAGAATGTCCCAGGCCGCCAGCTGTAGTGAGTCTCACAAACCACCCGCTGAGCTGGTGGAACTCGCTCTGGTGGTGGACAAAGCGGGATGGCTTTTGAGGAAGTCCCCAGCCGCCAGCTGAAGCGAGTCTCGCCATCTGCATGCCAAGCCGGTGGAACTCGCTCTGGCGGCGGACAAAGCGGGGCGGTTTTTGAGGATGTCAAATTTAATATTTAAAACAGATAAGAAATACATTTTTAAATTTACCACTGTGCAAGGAACATGTTCCTTCTAGGGAGGACCACTGGTGTAAGTGAAAGAAGACTTTCTCTTATGCCCTCTGCTCATGTCATGTTTCTCATTTATGCTAAGGTTTGAAGAAGACAAGGAGTTTTGAAGAAGCTCTTGCTCTTTCTTAGTTCTTTATGTTATACCATGCTTAAGAGTATACCTTTCCCTTTCCCTAAGCTACATTATTTATGTGAGAGACCTTAGAAATCATCATATATAGCTACTTAGAAAAAAAACATGAGATCAAGGAAGATTTTAGCATATTCCCCTCATTAGAAAGCCTACTTGAAAAGGGAACTTTCTTTGTCCAAGACTACTTAAATCACAGGGAATTTCCAGTCTTGAGAACTCTTATTTTAATGAGGCATGTTTATGTGAATTTTGTTTTGGCATATGGCCACAATTCCAAATGTAGCAGTAATATAGCTTAGAGGAATATGGAGAAACATTTGCTGTTCTTGAAAAAATGTTATATCAAGATTTGTTCCCCCCCCCCCACTACAGAAAAACCGTGTGCACTATTTTGTTCTCCAAATGGAAAAGACCAGCCTATACTCATAACAGAGAAGGTAATGGATGGAACTTCATGTGGCCATCAGGAGCTAGATATATGTGCAAATGGCAGATGTCAGGTAAATCAGCCTTCCAATATGTATTTATTGTGTAACATTTCTCAAACTGGGCTAATGCTTTCAAACTTATTCTGTCTTTGAGATTGGGATTGGGTGGAAAAAGAAATCCACTACATGCTGTCCAGAGTCCATAAGTAAACATAGACATGTGGGATAAAAACTTTTAGAGCTGAGGACTATGGTTCCCCTAAATAGGAATTTACATTCCTCAACTGTCTGAGGGAGCATAACCCGGCCCCCAGCACAATGATTATCTTTATTATTTTAAAATGTATTTATCTGTTTGTTTTATTTGCAGGTCACTTTTCTCCCATATTCATTGTGATTGTAAGCATCATTAAGTACTACTTAGCAGTGGAGAGGCAGGGCATAGATAGATAAATTTAACATTATTCCTGTCTTCCTTTGCCCCCCAAAAATGATCCAGGGCTGTTAGTGACCCAAGACATGATGATGATGATGATGATGATGATGATGATGATGATGATGATGATGATGATGATGATGATGATCTATTTATGATTTTGGTCAAAATTTTCAAAAAAAATCAGGGTAGTTAAGCTCACCTAAAGTGACTTCCTGAGTTCCTTGGTACTCTGAAACTGTCCTAACTTAAATTTCCTTTCTAACAACCAGTCAGGACTCATTTCCTCCTAAACCACCTTCACTAACCTTTCTGCAAATTCTCTTTTACAACATGAGCACAACAGGATGTGCCCACACAAGTAAGAGATTAAACCAGTAAGAGGTTAAACTGATTAGCATATGTTTTGCTTGGCAACTTCACACTTTTAATATTGAAAGGGGACATTTAAAACTAATCTGAATAATCACTTGTTACTGCTAGCTGTAGGAAGCTGTATTGATATGCATGCTGGTCTATCATTCTGCTTGATTACTCTTTACCTCATTGCTTTGTGATCCATTTACCTTTTGACATCTTGAACCCTGCATCTGGTGTATATAAACCATGCCTGGAAGTTTTACTCCTTTGTCTGAAGAAGTGGACTTGATCCACAAAAGCTCACAGTAAAAATATAGCAGTTAGTCTTTAAAGTGCAGCAGTGTATTTGTTTTTATTTTTGTTTTTGTTTTCTGATATGCCTGAACCACAAACTAACATGGCCACTATTCCAATAAATTCAACTGAGAAAAATATCTTCATGTTATATACCTTAAGATACAACATAGTATATGAGCATCCCAATGACAAATACAGCTGTGTCTTCCTCATCCCATATGTACAGCCTTGTGCTTGTTGACTTCTTCCTTTGGGTCTCAGGGTCAAATTAGATGCTACAAAAATCACTGACTGCCCTTTGAGTCCCCCCACCCCCGGCCCTCTTCCCTTACAAAATAACTGCCATGGTTGGGAGATTGCCGTTAATTCATGGCATGGTAAGAAAAATTCTATCAAGGCTCAACCAGAGTGTCCAGTCTAAACTGAACCGAAAACTAGGAGGGTTGACAAAAGAGCATTCTGGAACAGAGAGCAAATGATGGCTGATACTGGAGTAAATAAAGAATCCCTAGCTGAATTATGCTGAGATAGGAAGCCTTGTTTTACACATTCCTGTCCAAGAGGAGCCATTGGCTAGCTTAGGTAGAATCACTTTGATTAACTGAGAAGCTGTGATGCAGCTCACCACATGAAGTAGTTGTCAGCAGTTCTTGAGAAAAGCTTTGATCCTTTTTATTCACCCCCTCTCACTGGCAAGGGAGTCAAGGTGGCATACAACATCTAAATCAGAGCAGATTTTGTCTGTAATGTGTTAAACAAATTCTTCACAACAGACTGTTAAGTAGTCCACATTCTCTTTTTGTTGGCCCAGACAAAATACATGCCTGTATACTTGAAATAGATCTACTAGTAGAACTAGTCATCTACAGTGGTGGCACAGAATACTTTATTTGTTGATAGCACCACCACATGCCTGTCAACCTTCCCGAATTGGCCGGGATTTCATGGTTTTTGGCGCCGATTTGCGCCATTTCCCGCGCTGCCGAAACCCTGGAATTTGGCAGCGGGGGAAAGGAGGTACTGTGCAGCCCTTCTGCGCAGGTCGCCTTCTATGCAAGCGGCGTAGCCTTCTACACATGCGTAGAAGGGTTTTACGCTTGCGTAGCCCCTTTCTACGCATGCGTAGAAGGCGACCGGCACAGAACCGTTTGCGTAGGTCCCGTATTTTCCGGAGCCGCAGTTGACAGGTATGCACCACCATGGAATAAGCTTCTAGCCTATGCTCCATCAGATCCACTCTGTATTGTATGCCATCAGCCCTTCCATCTCCATTCCACTTGTTTCATCCCTGCCAGTTGCCTAGTACACCAGTGGAGGGAATGCTTAGGAGTGATTGTATCAATTGTCATTTTCATGTTCCAGAAGTCAAACAGAACTTCAGCAGGTTTGCAAGCTGAGGGAATAGAAAATTGCCATCAAGATACCATTCACCTGCTAGGACTGGCAATCTTAATAATTCCCCAACACTGTGGAGACTATGAGTTCCAGCAAGTTTAAACTCTAGCAGGCATTGATTAGTCCTTGCAATGGGAAACACAGAGAGCATTTCACACCCATATCACCCTCCTCCATACCAGGTCACTGGGATAGAAAATCAGGTCCAGAGTATGCCCGGCTACATGAGTGGGGCCAGATACTACTCAGGGTAGACCCATGGTTCCCCAGCACAACAAGTCAAGGTAGCTCCAGCATGACCACTGAAACCAGCTAGGTTCAGGAAGGAAGACTATTGTGCAGTAGGGTGGGCAGTACACTAACAGAATCCCTATTCGTCCCAGGCTGCCATTTACACACAAGCAGGACAGGACACATGGAAAGGGAGATGGGATCGCAATAGATCACTGCATCTCCTCCTCCCTACCCCCTTGGTTTGACCTACTGCTGCACAGAAAACTCAGGTTGGCAGAGCTAGAAGAGACTGACTCCCCCAGCTCCATCCAACCAGATGTCCATAATACAGGCCAGGATCCTCATCCAGAATCAAGTTCCAGATGGCTGCTGTTTTTTGTTTCACTGACCTGACATTCAACAGCAACACATTTAATCCAGGGGGACCACTGTCCAGGCTATTTAAAGCTGGAGTCAGCTATAGGATCACCAACAGCCTTTTTATTTCCTCTCATGTTCCAATTTGCATTGGTGCCCATCAATAGGATACCAATTAACACCAACAAAATTGCCATTAACTTCAGTTGAAGTTTTGTTCCTGTGTAGAGCAGCACCAGGGGAAGGGGCTGTATCCTGCACTACAGCCCTCCTTCATGAGTGTTCTCTAATGAAGAAAAAGTGGGTGATTACTAATGTCATTTCCAGTTTGGTCTTCAGAATCAATTCTTCTCACCCCTCAAACCCCACCCCCACCCCCAGTTTTTGCAGCAGTCCATATTTGCTGTTATATCTAAAATGATTATGATTTGTATTAATTTCCCATATCAGTGCTAGTATCCAGCTTGATAGCTCAGCTGTTGTTTGTTGGTCTGGAATTTTGGTTCACAAGCTAGAAAGTAACTAACAATTCTGAGAATATAATGAAAGCTAGGAACTGCACATATCAGTTTGGTATTTCCATTATATTTACCATAGTTCAGAAGATCAGAAACATTACTCTTGAACTAAGGTATAGTTTGAAAGTTTGCTTTTCTTACAGTGAGGAAATTAGTTAAATATCGCATACACCTACATTTACCATTTTATTTATGTCAACTCCAGCAGCATATCCCACTCTGCTCTTTATAATTCATGTTTTGTTTTTCTGCCTCTGTATAAATTTACTGCAGACTTTATTTGTTGTATTAAAGCTGTACTTCCTCATGAGTAAATTTCACAATGTTAAGTAATAGTAGCATGCCTTATTCCTTTCTTTACTCCATTACTATCTTTCATAATTTGTCAGAAAGAATAGCTGTGCATTGCCTGATCCCCGAAGGGACAAGGAGGTAATGTGGCTGCACAGTTGTTTTAGTAGATTAAGTGATATGTCATGTTAAAAACAACTGGCGCAGACATTTCTTTAAAAGCATTTCATGCGGTAGAAATTAATGAATAAATAACTGTTGTCATTTTAAAATACATTATTGGAAATGGTAGTAAGACGGTGAGTGTTCAGTTGCTGGCACAGCAGATTAAAATGGAACAGGGGAAAGGACCTTAAAAAGTATACTGTTTGCATCAAGAGAGCAAACATTCCAATTCTAAAGCTCAGCTTTCAGAAAAAGTTGAATATACAGTAATACCTCATACAAAGTCCACTTCATACAACATTGGATTCATAAAACATCGCCTAATTTCTTGAAAAATTTGCCTCATACAAAGTCGTGCGACTTTGTATGAGGCACTGGGTTTTTCCCAGGTTGCATTGTGCCTGGGCAGTATAAAAGACAGGACACATGCGTGCATTGCTCTTGTGGGTTTTGCACAAGGCAAAAAGTGTTTAGGAGTGGTTTTGAGTGTGATTTTGGATTTTTTTGAATTTTCCATCAGAATTTTTTGAAGCATTCCTGGGATTTTTGCAGCATTCTTCAGCTTCTTGGACAATTAGGGTTGTTTGACAAGTTTTTGTAATGTATTTAGCCTTTAGACAATGATTTCTTAAAGTTCTGTCATTTTCCTGTCTGTTTCCTTGACTTTGCCCTGAAGTCTGTGCTGTTACAGTACAATGTATCTCTATGGAAACAACGTTGTACGAGGCATCGCGGCAAAGATTTGGACGTTGTATGAGGCATCGCAGCTAGGATTTTGCATGCCTCATATAAAGTCCAAATCCGTATAAAGTCCAAACTTGTGGAACCAAGTTTGGACGTTGTATGAGGTATCACTGTATATTTGATTTTAACCTTTTAGATGGACAAAAATATAGTTCCATACAAATAACTATATTTGATTATGAGGAACAGAAATGTTTTACTATTCACATAATGTGGTGAATTGCAAAATATTAACTGATAACTAGACTTAGGTTGGACTTTGGTGTCAAGTTTATGCTCTAACAGGTGGCCGTGTCCCCCTGTCTCTAAAGGTCTTGGAAGGGCCAATCAAAAATGGCTTTAATGTAATATTAACACTGTTTCTTTGCATGCAATATTGAAAGATACCATTTAATCTTCACAAGAATGTGATGATGTTTCCTTTTTACCTCAGAAGTTTGGATGTGATGGTATATTGGGGTCTTTGGCATGGGAAGATCACTGTGGTGTCTGCAATGGCGATGGGAAAACATGTAGAGTTGTTAAAGGAGATTTTAATCATACTCGAGGAGCAGGTAAACCACTTTTTAATGTAATTAGCCCTTCTGTAAGGTATATAAATGTTATGAGCTTGTTATACATTGGATAAATTGTTTAACAGTTTCCTATCTTTTGTGTTGATTAGATTATAGCATGATATTCACAACAAGTAGAGGTTACCAGAAAAAGCATTTTTACCCAGCCTCAGAGATGTTATTGCTGAGATGTGGATGATTAGTAACAGATGGGAGCACGTATTTTCTAAACCTCTCATCATACTTTGTGATACATAATACCTAGGTTTATTTATTATAGCTGAATATAAATATTTATCTGGATTAGCATCCTTCCAGTGCTGAAGCCTTAAATTAAGCAAAGAAGAAATATCATTTTCAGAGAAAGAGAGATTAGACATATATTGACTTGATAATTACACTTTAAAAATAGTTTTATGAAAGAATTGTGAAATTAAATAAAGGTACAATTTTGAAATACATTCGTTTTCAGGACAACAGTTTTAAGAATTATTTTACATTGAAAAAGAGAAATATGTAGACAGCCTTAAACACATAATATAGCTAAAGAAGTTAAAAGATGTGTGAATTTCCCTGCTGCCTTTCCTCCATGATTATTATGCAACAATACAAGCCTCTACTGAAAGTGGATTGATGGGTTGTAGGATGTGTCAGGAATGTGTGGCTTGGGAAGGCTTTACACCTGTAAACGTGACACCATCTGTATTCCCAGTGATGATAGGGCCTCAAATGGGCAACGTGGGTCACCTTGACTTTTCTACCCTGTGTGGTTGCATATCAGTTTCACAAACTACAGCAGCTTTGACCCGACACAGTTATTATTCTGAAGTGAGGGTGGATAAGCAAGATAACACAAATGGTAGGTTTGAGTAAGCAATTCCTCCAACAAGGTCTTCCTTTCCCAGGTACCACCTTTTTCCTCAAGATAAGAAGCTTGAAAGAGATGGATGTATTTCTTGAATCCTAGCACCACGGACACGTCATACTGCTGCGGATGGCACACTGGATTCAGTGATTGTTTAGCTCATGTGTGCCCAAACTTTTTGGGCCAGTCACATGGTTCTTCCCACCGGAAACAAGTAAAACGTGCCTTGCAATCTGTTTTGCAACAGGATGAGATAAATTTTAGGTTGCCATTTTCTCTGCTTAAACCAAGGGTGCCCAAACTATGCCCGGGGGGCTGGATCCGGCCCCCAACAGTAATTCATCTGGCCCTTGTCACTCCCGGAAGTGTACGGGCACATTTTACTTCTGTTTCTGGGAGTGACGAGGGTCGTGCAGGCCAGATGAATTGCCATTGGGGGCTGGATCCAGCCCCCGGACCATAGTTTGGGTACCCGTGGTTTAGCTCATGGAGTGGTATATGCTGGTCCAATTCCTATTTTGTACTTTGTTGCTCTGTCTCTTGGTCTTTTAACATTGTCACGGTCATTTCCCATTTGACCAGTCCGTTTGTATCCAAATCCAAGAAAAATCATGACTGTCTCAAAGTCTAAGAAGCAAAAATAAATATGTATGAGCAAGCACTTAAAAATCTTCACAGTTATGCAGCTGACTGCTTATCAGCTACATAAAATGATAACAGAAGAAAACATTTGTCTATTGCAATAAATTAAATTCAAGTCTTCACATAAATGCCTCCTAAAGTAAACCCCAGGTTTTAAACATGTTAACCATTATCCATCAAGCTTATTTACCTTCAAGAAAAGGATTATGCTTGAGCATCAAAGCCTCTCTGTCTGTTCTAGCACAGTAGCCAACTGCTTATAAAGTCCTCTCCTTCCCCTGTTTTTCAGAAATAGCTTTCAGAGCAGATTCATGTGCATATTACTCAATGGAACTAACTTAAAACACTATAAAAGCGCTGGCAACAATCTGTGCCTATTTATGCAGATACAAATCCCATTCATTTCTTTGAGAATTATACATGCATAGCTGTAGACATTTGTAACCACAAGGCTTATCTGTGGTCTTAATGATAAAACACTATTTGTTTTTGTTGAATCAGTGTCACTTCTGTGGTTTTTGCCCAAAGAAATGTTTAAAGCAGTGTCTTACCCTGTTATGTTCATTTAACTACAGATCACAGTTTATACATACAAGTCACATGCCTATGTATTTGTTTATTTTGGACATGGCTACTCAGAATTTGCCAAGTCATTTCTGATGAGACTAGGGAGTTCAATTTCTTTGCCCCCTGCCTACCCTGGAAAAGAGTAAACATAAGAGCTTTATCTTTGACATCTTTTGTTGATGCAGGAATGTTAGTCTGATCCAGCAGAACACTTCTTATACTCTTATGTTCTCAGTATTAAACACATGGGTATTATGTTCTCTCATTGACACATTGGATGCGTGTGGCCTGCTCTTGAGAGAAATTAAAATGTATAAATAAGTGCAAATGTGGACTCTGAAATTTGTGAATGACATCAGTGAGGACATTATTTGTAACTCTTGTATGTTATCCATTAAAAGTTGGGGGGAAACCAATATCTTCTATTAGAAGAAAATAATATAATGATTAAAATAGGAACCAGATTTTTATCTTATAGCTCAGGCAATACTCTAGCAAAAATATTTAGAAGATTTTGGAAATGTTAAAAAGAAACATAGTAGAATAATTAGTTTAATGGAGGAACAAAAAAAAACCCGCAAGAGGGCTTTTCCTTTTGACTTATGGAGCCTCACTATAGTCTGTACACATGGTGAAAAGAGATAATATATTGGAAATATACTATTGCAGAGCAGCGTGGAATCCAGTAGAAAAGAATTACTTACTGACCATTCCCAAAATACAAGCATTAGGCGGATTGAGATACCTCAAGATAAGCATTAAAGTACTTTTTCACACAGTTGTGTGGACTGTCTACCACGTCCAAAACTGGTTTAAAACAAGTCCCAATCTCCTATGCACTGAACTTCATGATGACAAACAAGTGCTAATGTTGCTGACAACTTGTCATAAAATCGTAGAAATGCTCAGCTTGTCTGTTGGGTAGTTCCAGTGTGAGTAGTTAAAGTTGGCCGCTGTCTCAGTCAAAGAATATGGCTGTCCACTAGTGCAGATGGTGACTACTGTATGAGTCCAGTTTTTGCTCCTATCAGAAATCTTACTTATTCTTAGCCTCAGAACAGATGTAGGCCTAAATTGTCTGTCAGTCCACTTTGAAATGAATCCTGAGTGTTTGGAGAATGAAATGGTCTCAACTGGCCAACATGTTCAGGGCAAGCATTTGTCTGATGTGCTGTCCCAGTAGTTCTCATCTTCCTTTTCTCTAGCACTGTTATAAAGAGATCCAACTGAAGAAAATACACTCAATAAATGCTCTTCTGTGGGCGTATTTAACTGATAAGAACATATATGACATAGTGGTTATAATGTCAGATAAAAATTGGAGATCCATGATAAAAGAAATCACTGACTCATGAAATGCACTGGTCTGTACATAGGGTTGTTGGGGATATAAGGTAGGGCGAGAGCAGTGTGTGGCATTTTAAGCTAATTGAAATGAACAGAAATATATAAAACAATGCTTGAGGTACTACTGATTTGCTTAGTAGGTAGTACTAGATCAGGTCTGTTGAATCAGTGGAGATTTGGTTCGTCAACTGCTCCATACATTCCATTGATTCAAATGAGTTTACTCTAGTTTCATGTTACTTTAACATAATAAGTTAGAGTAAGCCCTTTTAAATAAGTGGAACATAATGATCTGTTGACTCTCCAAATCCCCATTGATTCAATAGGCACACTCTACTGTGACTTGCCATTTTAAGCAATAAGGTTTCAGCCACTATATAACGTAGATGAAGAGGATTTTGCAAATACACAAAGTTCATTGTAGATTCATTTTAAAAGTGGGAAGGGTAGAAAACATTTCTCCCTGTATTGTCTTTGAAACCACTCTCGGGACAACTAACTCATGATCCAGATTTGGATGTAGCCCATAATTTCTTTACCTGAACACATTTCTGAAGAAAAAAGTGAATCTCTGTAACTAAGCATTCCCTTTGCTTGCCAAACTTCAATATTTTACATCTAATGTCCAAAAGCAAAATTAATGTAAAAATATAATCAAACAGCATTAGTGGACATTTCTTTAAGATAGGGGCTCTTAGCCTCTGGTCTTCTGGATGGTTTGGACTTCTGTTCCCAGAAACCTTAGCCATCAATAAGATAATAATGGGTTATTTCAAGGAGAAAACTAGTACCAAGTGCAAAATCAAAACAAGTACAAAGGTTTGATAAGATGTGTTTACAGTTAGAGCACGAGCAATTTCAGGACTTTGTGAACAATTTAATATAAAGAAAATTTCAATGTTTTTCAGTTATACACATGTGGAATACTTCATTTTTTTAAATTAGGTTATGTGGAAGCTTTGGTTATACCTGCAGGAGCAAGAAGAATCAAAGTTGTGGAAGAAAAGCCAGCTCATAGCTACTTGGGTAAGTTGTAGTCTAGCTGCAAATTTTGATAAGTAGTTTATATATTATATATAAAATCCAGAGATTGGGAGTTCAATTTCCCACTGAACATCTCAGAAGAGCCAACCTGTGTGTCTCCTTGTGTAAGCTGCACAATCCTGGGAAGCCCTTAGAAGAAGGAAATGGTAAACCACTTCTGAGTATTCTCTATCCAAACCAGTGATGGGCATCAACTGGTTCGCACCAGTTTGCCAGAACCAGTAGCAGAAATTCTGGCTGGCCTCGCTCATCCAAGTTTTGAAATAAAGTACAGTAATACCTCATACAAAGTCCGCTTCATACAACATCGGATTCATACAACATCGCCTAATTCCTTGAAAAAAGTTGCCTCATACAAAGTCGTGTGACTTTGTATGAGGCATTGGGGTTTTCCCAGGTTGCATTGTGCCTGGGCAGTATAAAAGACAGGACACATGCATGCATTGCTCTTGTGGGTTTTGCATGAGGCGAAGAGTGTTTAGGAGTGGTTTTGAGCGCGAATTTGGATTTTTTTGGATTTTTTCGTCAGAATTTTTAGAAGCATTCCTGGAATTTTTGCAGCATTCTTCAGGTTCTTGGACAATCAGGGTTGTTTGACAAGTTTTTGTAATGTTTTTAGCCTTTAGACAATGATTTCTTAAAGTTCTGTCAGTTTCCTGTCTGTTTCCTTGACTTTGTGCTGTTACAGTACAATGTATCTCTATGGAAACGATGTTGTATGAGGCATCGCGGCAAAGATTTGGACGTTGTATGAGGCATCGCGGCTAGGATTTTGCATGCCTCATACAAAGTCCAAATCCGTATAAAGTCCAAACTTGTGGAACCAAGTTTGGACGTTGTATGAGGTATCACTGTAGTCCTAATTCAGGTGCAATGCAGGGCTTCCCCACATCCACCACACCATGCCCACAGTGTGATAGTAAATTTTTTGGAGCCCACCACAGATCCAAACTCCCCTGAAATGGATCAACACAGGCCAGAATCATCCATATAATTCTCAAACAATTTCAAGTGGAAGTAGAGATTCTGAAATATGTCCCAGTTAAGGTGCCACATCAATGTTGGTAGGCTTTAAGCACACTATTGCTTACTCAGCTTGAATCTAATTAGGATGGAGAGACTGATCGTGAAATTCTATAGGTTTGCATAGCAGAATTGTTGTAAGGATTTCTCTAGATAAGTTTGACTACACAGACTATCATTCTCACTCATTCTACCCATTCCCATGGTAGCTGAGGATAATGGAAATTGAACACTGAAACATTTGGAGAACAGCAGTTTGGGAAAATATGACCTAGATCAGTGATGGCCAACCTTGGCACTCCAGGTGTTCTTGAAATGCCAGAAAGAAGCCCAGGTCAGCACTCCTGCTGATCAGGGTTTCTGGGAATTGAAGTCCAAGAACACCTAGAGTGCTAAGGTTGGCCATCACTACCCTAGATCATATATGGAATATACTTTGAATACCTGGAATTGCCATATAAATGTCACATATTATTGTTATTGCCACTACTCTCAGCATTAACCATAATTTATTTTCCCCATGTATAACTGTCTTCATTAATAAGTTATATTTTAGTCTTAACATTCCAAGCTCTGGTTTAATTTCATATTCTGTTAACTCTTAGTTTCACTGCATCAAATATATAAGGTTATTCCTTTTCAGTGACTTGTCACAGCTTTTATTTTCAGGCAAATAAAACTGTTTTACTGTTATATTTCTGTTTTTTAATCTGTTCCCTCTATACTGTATTACTGTTAACTTCTGTAATTCTGTGAGTATTTAAAAATATGCAGTAACCCTTTTTGGGAATAACGGTCAAAAAGGAGAGAAGAAATTTGCCAAATAGTTTTAGTGCATTTTAAAACTTAATATCTCTTTCCTCCACCCCTGAAAGAATTAAATACGGTAATGTTTGTTCTTTTCAATCTGTTAGCAGTTAGTTTGAAATTTTTATAATGAATGATTCAAAAGCTGCAAAATTCATAAAGCTGTATGCTGTCTATAGAATTTTTTTATGAGGGCTGCAAATTGTTTTTATAAAACATGAAAACAAAGAAGTCTCTGTGGGGCTTGCTGTCTCTTATAATCTATCACAGAATCAACCAAATATTGGCATGAAGGAAAAAACTGGCATTTGGTCCTCACAGAATTGGTAGAACTGACAGCAACTGAAATGAACATTTTGGAAAATCTCCAGAATTACGAGTCTTAAGACTTGCTACACTCAGTTGATATTTGCTTATACCTTGTGGAAATATTTAGAGGGACCTGGGTTTGCCAAAGCAGTAGACAGAAATCTGAAAGGTGATACTACAAGCAGTTATTCCTAATCAGTCACAAAATCTCCAAATCTTCGGTAGTTATTTGAGCGTGAATCTACTTGAAATAAATGCAGCTGCTTACTCCCATTTAAACATACATTAGATGTATCTGACCCGTGACATGCTTTAGGGAATTAGGGTCATTATTAAAAGAAGGTATAGATGTTATCCTCTTTAAAGGAAACTGAATGAATATGGCCAAACTGTTTCTCCTCTTCTCTTACATCTATACATAGCCATATAGGAACAACATACATAGTCAGTAGGAACAACATGGCCCCCAGATGTTGTTAGATGGTGCATTTTCCAAAAACAATCCATTGACCAAACTGACTAGTGCTTCTAGGAGTGAAGGTCCAACAATTTAGGAAACATGTTTTGGAATCACTAGGATAATGAGAAGGGAGGATTCACTTGAGAAGGCATTGATGTTGGGAAAGATGGAGGGCAAAAGAAGAAGGGGGAGGCCAAAGATGAGATGGCTAGATGGTATTGTAGACACAGTGGGCACAGAGCTGGGAGGGCTGAGGGGGATAGTGGAGGACAGAGGCGCCTGGAGGAAAATGGTCCATGGGGTTGCAAAGGGTCGGAGTCGACTGTGTGACTGAACAACAACAACAACAACAATGATATGGAATTGTATCTCAAGGCTTCTACCATACTTGGTACAGCTTTCAGGAGGGCCACTATACTGCATCAGAAGTATAAGTATTATGCAATCAGAAATAGTAATGCATTTTAATCTCACAAAGTGGGACCTTAATGATTTTTTTCAAAACACACCTTTATCTAACAGAATGGAGGTTAAACAGTTTCAAAACCTGATGGACTGGACAGCAATATCCTAGTCTGGTAGGGAAGGTCAACTAGAATTTTACATTTCACAGAACATTTAAATTGAGATTTGATTTTTCCCCAAGAATCTTTTTTCTCGGGGGGGGGGGGGGGTGTCTAACATCAAATAGACTATTTCCTTTACAAGTGAAAAGAAGCTATATTTTCCAACCTTCTCTTTCTCCTTCAGAAGCACATACAGTGGTACCTCATACAACTATTTTAATCTGTTCCACGGGGCTCGTTGTTGTACGAAACAATTTCTATACGATACATGCATCATATAGCGATTTTCCATATGGGATGCATTGTACAACAAGGTAATTTTTTGTTTTTTTACTAAGTGGTTTTTCTACAAATTTTTTCCACAGGGAAAATTGTTATGCAGGTCGCCATTTCACCCCCAAAACCTAATTGCTATGCGATTTCGCTGGTATATGGGGCAATTGTTGTATGAGGTTCCACTGTATTCTTAAAATGTTTCACGATACATTTCACAAATTAAAGGTCACAGGAGAGTTTCAAAATAATGAACACAATTTCTTAAAATGAAATGGTTTGTATGTATGACTGAACTGTAGAAATGTGGATGAGCGCTCAATCCACATCTGTATTTGTTTATGTGAACTTAGTGCTGGTCTTCTTGGTGTGTGTGAATCTGCTTAGCAGAGTATGACAATGGTAGTAATGAGAGAAAGGGAACTGGTGCCCCAGTTAAAAGTGTGAGGAAGAAATGGAGGCATGGAGGTCATGTCAAGTAGTGGGGAGAGCATACAGGCAGGAAAGAGTTTATGATCTCCCATAAGAGCAAGGATGGGTTTTGCAACACATCTCCCCTCCTCTTACTTGTTCTCCTTAAATCACTTACTACACTAGACTAGACCAGACCAAACTACACTGTTATCTTTCAAGCAGTCTTCCTCCTCCCAGCCAGATCTGGCAATCTTCCTTGGCAAACTGATAGCTAGCTAGAGGAAGATCTCCCTTCTGTTTTTTTCCCTGTAAATAATGAAGAAATGTTACTTTGCTGCTGTCACAGCTATGCAATTGTAATCTTCTCCAATAAGCACTTTGCAGACAAAACTGCTAGCACATCTCCTACTCGGATGCAAATCCTTGTGCGTCCATGGTCTCTTTAGTTGCATTTGGTTGGATCAGTTTCAGTTGCTGATGTTATGGGGCAACCAAACAATCAGATCATAAGCTCAATTTAGCCAAGAGGTAAGGAAATGTTTGCTACAAAACCAGAGTAGATGTGTTGTCTTCATCTAATCATTGTCATGGGAATATACAGATTCAGTGTCTTGCCTTAAGAGTTACTAAGTTTAGTTCTGCATGGCAGACTTAGAGATATTGTTTAGTCTGTGTTAATGTTCCTGTATCTTTGCCTGAAGTAAAGAAGAAAAGGAAGTATTCTTTGTCCTCTCATTTAGGCAATCTGAGATGAGGCCTTGGTTTGTCATTTTGGGGGCAAGGTTATCAAACTGGGGGATTTTCCTCTGGATCAGCTACACGATTCATCCGAGGCACTCGTTGACCTGTGGTACAGGATGACTACCGCTGCCTTGAATGAAATCGCACCACTACGGCCTCTCCGAGCCCGCAGGGATAGATCTTCCCGTGGTTTACAGAAGAACTGCAGGAGCTTAAACAGGCAAAGAGACACCGAGAGCACCGCTGGGTGAAGACCCAGAGCGATTCCAACTGGACACTGGCTAGGGCTGCTATTAAGACCTACCTGGTGGTGATGAGGGTGATGAAGCAGCAATACTTCGCCACCCTCATTGCCTCCATGGATAATCGCCCAGCTGCCCTGTTCTAGGTTACCAGGTCGCTCCTTGGCCAGGAGGGGCCGGTGCCCAGTTGGCAGGGTTTGGCTGAGATTTTTGTAGACTATCTGGTGGAGAAAATCGTTCGGATTCGCTCTGGGTTCAATCCTGGCGTGGATGGGGAGAGTCAGGAGGGAATCAGAGCTCAGTCTGGCTGTGTTATCTGGGATCAATTCGATCCAGTTGTCTCTGAGGAAGTGGACAGTCATCTTGCAGCTGTTCACACCACCTCCTGCCCTTTAGATCCCTGTCCCACCTGGTTGGTGAAAGCCTTTAAGGTGGTGATGGGAGGCTGGGTCGGGGCTATAATCAATGCATCATTGTGGGAGGGGGTGTTTCCTGCACCTTTAAAACATGCTTTGGTGCACCCCCTCCTGAAGAAACAATCCCTTGACGCAGCAGTTCCAACTAACTATTGGCCGGTCTCCAACCTCCCCTTTTTGGGGAAGGTATTGGAGAAGGTGGTGGTGCGACAGCTGTAGGGGGTCCTGGATGAAGCGAATTATCTGGATCCCTTTCAATCAGGTTTCAGGCCTGGATATGGTACAGAGATGGCATTGGTCGCACTGGTAGATGATCTCTGGCGGGAGCAGGACGGTGGCCATCCATCCGTCCTTGCCCTTCTTGACCTCTCAGCGGCCTTTGATACTGTTGACCACGGTATCCTTCTGGAACGGCTCAAAGCATTGGGGATCCAGGGTACTGTGTTATCCCAGTTTTCCTCATTTCTGGAGGGCCAGACCCAGTTGGTGTGGTTGGAGAGTGAGAGGTCCAGTCCTAGGCCCCTATGTTATGGGGTGCCTCAGGGCTCGGTGCTCTCTCCTCTCCTATTCAACATTTACATGAAGCTGCTGGGCGATATTATCCGTTCACATGGGGTGAGGTATCATCAGTATGCTGATGATACCCAGCTGTACATCTCGGCCTGTGAGGACCCCAGTGATGCGGTCAATGTCCTATCCAGATGTCTGGAAGCTGTTGGGGTCTGGATGGGGGACAACGGGCTACAATTGAATCCCTCCAAGACTGAGTGGCTATGGATAGGGGCCCCCGCGTTATCCAGGGAGCTGCCAACTTTGGTCTTGGATGGGGCTGCTTTGTCCCAGACAGACCCAGTACGCAACTTAGGGATCCTCCTGTATTTGGGACTGCTACTTTTAGATCAGGTGGTGGCCGTGGCCAGGAAGGCTTTCGCACAGCTTCGCATCATCTGTCAGTTGCATTCGCTCCTGGACCTGGACTCCCTGCTCATGGGCACACATGTTCTGGTGACCTCCAGGCTAGATTATTGCAATGCGCTCTACATGGGGCTGCCCTTGATGACCATTCGGAGGCTACAGCTGGTGCAGAATGCAGCAGCCCTGGTGGTGATGGGGTGCGGGCGTTATGCTCGCACCTCACCATTGCTTCGGGAGCTGCACTGGTTACCAGTTTGTCTCCGGGTGCAATTCAAGGTGCTGGTTTTGACCTTTAAAGCCCTACATGGTAGTGGGCCAGGATACCTAAGAGACCTCATTGTCCCAAGAGTGTCTGTCCATCCAACCATAGCAGATCGGAGGGGCTCTCTAATTGTTCCATCTGCCAGAGGGGCTCGCCTCTCTGGCACACGAAGGAGGGCCTTTTCCGTGTCCACACCGGCCTTGTGGAACCTCCTGCCAGTAGAGTTGTGGGAGCACACGGAGCTGCTGCCTTTCAGAAAAGAATTAAAAACTTGGTTGGCGGGGCAGGTGTGGGGCCCGGATGGAAGAGTCGCCCCCGCCTGTTGGCTTATAAAATGAAGCCTCCCCATCTTTTTAATGCAGGAAGTTTTAATGTGGTTAGTTTTTAATAGATGGGTGGGTATGTTGGGGTTTTAATTGTTTTTAATATGTATGTTTTAATCCTGTTGTGAGCCGCCCTGAGTCGGGTTCGCCTGATTGGGCGGCATAGAAATTTGAGTTATAAATAAAATAAATAAATATGTAGTTTCTGTGAACATATTTAAATCTATCTTTTGAGGATGTACAGGGAGGAGATGCATAATTCTGATGGATTACTTTTATGTAGAAAAGGATGTTGAGAATTGTGATTCTTATAATCAGTGGTTTTGGTACTATTGAAAATACAGGTAAAACTCGGAAAATTAGAATATCATGTAAAAGTTCATTCAGTTCAGTAATGCAACCTAAATATGAGATAGACTCATTATGTGCAAAGCGAGATAGTTCAAGCCTTATTTGTTATAATATTGATGTTTATGGCTTACAGTTTATGAAAATCCCAACCCCCCAATCTCATGTACCCCATAATCATCACATAATCTAATATGATCATCACAATTATAACTAATTGTGGCATGACATCTCTCGCTTTGCATGTAGTGAGTCTACCTTTGAAGTGAAATGAATGAACATTTGCACGATATTCTAATTTTCTGAGTTTCGCCTGTACAGGTATTTGCATAGGTCATGGCTCTACTGTTACCTCATCATCTGGTGTCAGATTATTCCTGCATGACCTCTTAAAATATAATAGGAATTTTTATCTCCCATTTTCAGTCATAACTATGAATGTTCACTTACTGTACTGTGAAAACCCATCTGGAAATGTAAAGAAATAGTGTTGTGAATAGACACAAGTCTGCTTCAGCTGCATGTTAATTTTCCTCAGGTTTAGGAGATGTGGACTAAATAGGGTCAAACAGAAAATTGAATCTTCTAGTGATGACTGATGACCCTGTGCTGTAGGACAGGGTCTGCAAACATGGCTCTCTAGGTGTCTTTGGACTTCAATTACCAGAAGGGCAAGTCAGCACACCTGCTGATCAGGGCTTCTGGGAATTGAAGTTCAAGAACATCTGGAGAGTCAGGCTTGCAGACCCCTGCTCTAGGAGCAGTGATGTAGCACATTGTAGAAAGCTCCTGATAAGGTTCATAACTTTGGATGCTACTGCATGTAGCTTTGCTTATGGTTTTGCCAATTATAGATGTAGCAAAGGAGAGCTGAAATGCCTTTATAAAATAACAGCTTTTATTAAGATGATTTGCTTTGTTCTGTTTCAGGTTCCCTTTGACAGTTGCATTTGACAAGTAAAGGTGTTTCAGAATATGGTTACTATATAAAAAAAGCATGTAGTGGTTGTCTGTGTGTTCAAATTAATGCTGCAGTAATACATTCACTAAGTAGAGGATATCTACTTCTATTCAACTGTTAAATAAAATACTTTAAAGCCATTAGAACAAAAAGGAGTACTTAGAACTAAAATATTTTTGGATAGTGCAAAGATGTTATAAAGTGTATTTGCTGTGCCTTAGTGGCATGCGTGATTGCTGGATAATGTAGTTGACTTGTACTGCTGCCAATTGATGGTGCTATTGCCATTGTTTCCCATAGAAACACAACAAAACAGTACAAATATGGACAGGATAAGAGTTGTTTGCCAAGAATGACTCACATTAACGTATAACTTTATGAAGAAATTTGGGCAAAGACTGAGTAGTTGAGGCACTTTTACATCACTGATGCCAAGCATGGAGTTTCAGTAAGAAAGAATGTTTAAGATGATTTTGTCCAGAAGATGATTTTCAAGCCTATTTTACTTCCCATAGCTGAATTAAGGTTCCTAAGACATTCACAATTCACATAACAGAGATTAAAATGAAGAATCATGTACCACTAGTGACAAGTCATATAACCTCTGTTGCTTATAGTGTTTCTAACCTGATATCGTTAAATGTATGTAGGGGTTGATTGGGTGAAGGAGAGAAAAATCAACCCAGAAAAAACTAGTCCTGTCAGGAAATATCATATTAATGTTTAACTGCAAAATACATCATTAGGAATGCCTAGAAATACACTTCAAGCACATAATCAGTTTGAGGCTAAAGAAGATCAGGTATTTGCAGGCTTATTTATCACACCAACCAAAATGCAAATAGGAATGATCAAATGCATTTGGAATACTTTTGTATATTTTCACATGGGTTCTTCTTTAGACACAAATCCTTAAAAATGAATTTGTTAGATGGTCATGAGGATGACTATGAGCTACTGTACTTGGATATATGTGTCTGTGTTGACCTGAATGCTTTCCAGATGCAACCTCATATAGAACATAATCCAAAACAGATGTAGCTACGGAATATGTTACTGTGGCTGATCAGACATCTCCAGGAATGGGCACATCTGGCACGCTGGTTTTTACTGTACAATGTTCTTCTGGTCATTGCCAAGACCTGGGTATCCTGACTTAAAGATGAATCCTGAAGCACATCTAAGCTGTGAATTGTGTTTTTAATCCAAACACAGGATGAATCCTTATTCCCTGTTCTGTGTTTTAACTGAGGTGGAGCACCTCTGTCTTTTTGGATTACATTTCAGTTTATGCACCCTTATCTACTCCAATACTGCCACCAACACCAATTTAGAACTGAAACGGCTTCCTTGGAATTTTATGGAAAGGAGAGATAGAGTTGCATGTCATGTGCATATGGTTGACACTGAATCTAAAAACACCAAAGCAGACAACCTCTCCTATTTGTTTCATATTTTAAATAGCAAGAGGGACAAAACAGAATCCTTCTGTTACTTAACCTTTTGGTTTCAGAATATGTTTAACATAGATTTTTCTTACCTCACCCAACCAAGCCTGAAGACTTTTTGTCCTCTTCTGTTTAAGAGCTGCTCAAGGGAATAAAAACCTGCACCCACCTTTTACTAGATTTGTGCACCTCTGATAGTTCTTTCTGATTCTCTTACAGTATACTGTACATAGAAACCCTTTGGTTTTTGGAGGCTACTTCTAATCTTTGCAACTTCATGATTTTGACAGCTTTCCTGGTGGTAGTAACTATCTCACTTTTCATAAGGACAAAGTGATGTTATGCCCTGTTAAAACTAGTGTCACAATTTCATTTGAAGCTAAATAAAGTGTATATAATATCTACATTTGTATTTGTTTATTATATTTAGCTTGTTAATTGTGAAACAACTTGCAACAAGATTATGGTCTAAATCCTGTAGTGGTTTATCTTACTCCTTTACTGAGCTCAGTTGTGACCACAGAAAGGGTTGCACTAGTAATTACATACATGGGTATTTATCCCAACTGGGAAATAGATTAAGGGTTTCCTTGTTGAGTTTTTTTCATCATGTTTATGAATCATAAATAGCTTTATAGTTTGGGCCCCATATCTCTATCAATCTGAAAAAAAAGGATTATTCAGATACAACTAATGACAAAGGTGAAAAATGAATTCTTCTCTTCTATGATGTTTTCCAATGTATCTGCAGCTCTTCGAGATGCCAGCAAACAATCTATTAATAGTGACTGGAAGATAGAACATTCTGGAACATTCAACATTGCGGGAACCACTGTCCATTATGTTAGGAGAGGACTATGGGAAAAAATATCTGCCAAAGGTCCAACCACATCGCCTTTACATTTATTGGTATGGTAGCATGGATGATAATTTAAAACTGCCTTAAATTATGAAGCTTAAGAAGCATACTAAGCAGTGAATCACACAATGGAACTGGATAGTTCAGAGTTATATGACAAATTGTTACTTTCACAACTCCAGATATGCTCAAACATTAGCAGTATTGGGTCTCAAGTGTTCCGGTATTGCCCTTGTGTAGAGCTACAGAACACTTTCTCATAAAACTCCCATTTCTGGTGTTTTAGCCTGTCATTTTACCGGAAAGATTCTATGCCAAGGATGCACAAACTTTTCAGGCCATGGGCCAGTCAGGGAGCCGGTCGCTACAGCCCAGGGGCCGGATACAGCCCCCAATGCCAATTCATCCACCCTGCGAAGCCCTCATCGCTCCTAGAAGCTTCCAGGAATGATGAGGGCTTAGTGGGCCGGATAAATTGGTGTTGGGGGCTGCATCTAGCCCCCTGGGCCGTAGCTTGGGAACCCCTGTTCTATGCAAATATATTGCTAATACATCCACTTAAGTACAAACAGCCAGCCAACAACCCCACCCTGAATCATTTCAGAGTAGAGTTAAACTAGGGAGCTAAGAAGATGAAAAATGAAGTTCAATTAGGGTAATGGTATAAACTGTTGGCTAAAGTAGAAGTGGCTTTCCTTTTAACCACACAATGCTCACTATTATTTTTATTGGAGCATAGCAAGAGTTTAGTCATGAAGTAAGATTATTATTCAAGTATGTTTCTAAAATGTATTTCTAAAAATATAGGCTTATTGGATGTTTTAAATCCTTAGGCTGGAAGAAACTACACCTCAGCTGTGTTCTTGCAGTCTAATGAGTATTGCAGGTAATGTTTGTATGACTAAAGCTCTCCCTAACATCTGTTACATTGCTGCAGAGTAACTACTGTCTTTGAATTTTTTGAAGTGGTAGCCATGTTAGTCTGTTCAAGCATATCAGACAAGAAACAAAACTAAACTAAAACAAAAAAAGAATACAAACATATTTAAAAGGCTTAACAGCTATATTTTAAAGTGAGGTTTCATGGATTAAGTTCACTTCCTCAGAGTCTTACTGTTTTGTCACAGGAAGTACACTTAATTTATGAAAGTTCACATTAAAATATTGCATCTAGTATTTAAGTGTTACAGCATTTTTGTCTTTTTGGGGAGGGCTGTTTTGTTTATTGTCTGATTCGCTCTCTTTGAAGTGACAGCTTAAATTATTTTCTGCATTTCTGTAGAAAGTCTTATTGATCACTAAAATTAATTAAAGACCTATCTCTGCATCTCTGATTGTTGCCCAAGCATTAACCATAGTTTTCGTACTGTACAAAGAAGTACAATGGAAATCCTTTTCAGAAGTTCCCTCCGTGTGTTGATAAACGTTCATGTCTAATATCCTTTTGATTTTACCTATGATGTTTTTAGTATATTCTCAAATGTCTTTTGTTGATGTCAAAACAACAACTGTCTATCACTGATCAGACAATGAACAGTACAAACATATTCTCTTTTGTATTTATGAACAGATGCAGCTTGCTTATACTGGTAAAAACTAATACATCTGATATAGGTGACTACTGCTGGCATAATGTCAGAGCATTAGAAGTGGGATCTCTTAGCTCTGCAGTTAGAAATTATTTTATTGTTAGAGGTTGAAATTAGGACTTCAAACATACTGAGTATCTGCATTACCATAGAAGTGTACTGCCATTTATTTATATGCATGCTTCATTTTTTGTACTTATGTGATAATTAGCCATTTATATTTGATTTCTTTTATATTTCAGGTCCTGCTTTTTCAGGATCAGAATTATGGACTACACTACGAATACACTATTCCTTTGGACCCTATCCCTGAAAATCAGAGTTCCAAAATATCTGAACCACTTTTTATGTGGACACACTCAGGTTGGGAAGATTGTGATGCTGTATGTGGAGGAGGTAAAAGTCTTTAAAAATCTGTGCTATCAGTAATTATTTGTTGACTTAATAGTGGATGTTTGTTGTTGTTTCACAGATGTACAGTATTACCTCTGTTATCACCACTTGACAGTGTAATTATGAAGAAAACATCAAAGTCCTTATTCCTTCTCAGGTTTAAATTCAACTATTTATAATCATAAACAAAGACTATTATATGATAACTACTATCATATAAAGTGGGGGATTGTTGCTGAACAGTACAGATGTCTAAATAAAAAATAAAGCAGACATTGGTCTTTTTTCAGAACCGCTAGGCATGATATAATACCCAATGTGGTGTAGTGGACAGTGATGGCTTAGGACTCAGGAGGCCTGAGTTTGACTCCCCACTTAACCATTGAAACTCACTGGAGATGTGGAAGCCATTCGTAAAATATCTAACTTACCTTGAAAAATCACGTTGGTTGCTGTAAGATGGTTCCAACTTGAAGACACATAACAGCAAAAAAACCAAGGTGTTACATATTTATTCCATGTATTTTCTGTCTTGCCTTTACCCTGAGGAATGGTGTCCTTAGGGTGTTTATTGGGCTTATAGACATTTTTAGAGGCAACGTAAAAAGCAATTTACCTCATAACCTACAATTTTAGATGAGATCTAATTTGTCTGAATCAGTGGTTCCCAACCTATGGGATATAAATCCAGTAGTAAATTGCAACTAGAGTACACCCATTGAATCGGTGGAAATTACATATGTTTTGACTCACCAAATCCCACTGCTTTAGCATGCTTATTCTAATATTGATTTATTATGGGATTTTAGCAATTATATACAGTATTATGTTGGGGGAAATCTTGTTGCCTTGTTATGCAAATTAATTTATTTTAGCAGTTCCTGAAGGACATTCAGGTACCTTATTTTCTAGAATTTATTGCATTTGCCTTAACAGAGATAAGAGAATAAAAAAATATGCTGAGTTTATTTCTTAATCAAATATTTCTTTTGAATGCTTTTGTTTGTATGGAAATAATAAGCTGTGTTTTTATAGGCCCACTAGCAAGGGTTGCCCGGTGTTGCCGGGCTTTTTTGGGGTTTTTGTTTTTAAAAAAATATGAGAAATGGTTTTGGATGTTTTTTTGTTGTATGTGTATTTAAATTAGTTATGTTTTTTTAATGTGTTGTTTTTTTATACGTAGGTAGTGTTTTAAACTGTTATTAAAAAATTTGGATTTTAAAAAGAGATAAGGTTGATATATTTTTTCCCCAATAATTGCATTTTTAAAAATAATGTGTTCCTATGTGGTTTTTGGTGATAGGTGTACTTTGGATAAGATTTTTTTAAAAATGTGTAAGTGTATGTTTTTTGTAGATGGTTGTAATCAATTTGAATTCATTGAGTGTAATATTTCCTGTGGCCACTTGGTGGTGCTGTTGCGTAATGTTTTAATGTTGATTTTGTCCTGGCCTGTGTATTCTTCCTGTTCTTTTCTCATTTCAATTCTGATTCTCGGAGAGGCTGCACGTGTCTTGGTAAGTTGTGATCTCTGTTTTGTTAGGGGTGGCTTTGTTGTGATTTTTGGGGGGGTGGGGGGTTGTGTTTGTCCTTGTTTTTTTTTTTTGATTGTTTGTGGAAGATTTTCCTTGTAATTTTTATGTTTAGTATTGTTTTTGCTTTTTTTTAATGTTGTTGTTTGTGTTTTTGGAGTGGCTGGGTGGCCCATTGAAATACCATGTGTTGTTAGGCTGGGGTTTTTTTCGCTGGCCGGACTCGTTGGATTATCTACTCCGCCGGCCCGTGGTGGGGATGGGGGCATGGTCATTGGGGGTTAGGAAGGGTGGGCTAGGTGGTGGGGAGGGGAGCTGTAGTGTGTTATGGTGCTTTGTTTTTGTGGAGTCGTGCTTTGTTTTTGTGGAATCGTGAAAGTAGATCGTTTTTCCCCTTTAATATCAGTGGGTGGGGGCTGCGATCCCCCTCCCCGCTGGCTTCCCTAGTGTTGGGTGGTTTTTTGGGATAAAAGGTGTATATTGGCCCTACACTTCTAGACACAGAGGAACAGGCAGAGAGGATCGATCCCCCACCCCCCCTCCTTAAAACAACTCCGGTTTTAAAGAGAAGAAAAGACGGAGTTTTTTTAAGGAGGGGTGGTGGGGGATCGATCCTCTCTGCCTCATCTTTTGTTTCCAGATGGGTTGGGGCAATATAGTCCTTTTATCCCCACAAACCTCCCAACAGTAGGGTAGGCAGCGGAGAGGGGGATCGCCACCCCCTCCCACTGATGTTAAAGGGGAAACTCCATTCGGGATCTTCAGGCGCCGCGGGAGAGTAAAAGAAAGCCGGCTGCTGTTTGCTTGCCTGTAAGCTGTTTTTCTTTTTAACTTTCCGGACGCCGTTTTCCTCAGTGTTCTGCGTGGGCGCGCAGGACGCTGGGGCTTGTAGTTATGGGTTGGTGCTTTGTGTTTTTGCTGGGTTTTTTTAAAATGCGTTTCTTTCGATTGGCTGCTGCGCGTGTCCGAACGCTGCACCGTGCGAGAGCCTCTCAGTGTGATTGGCTCTGGCGCGGCGCAGCGCAAGGAATGTTGGGAAGTGAAGTTCTTTCCCTTTCTTGCCGTTTGTGGGGCTGAGGCCCCCGTGCCGGATTTTTAAATCCTTCGTTGACCTGCGTAGGCAATTCGGCCGTGCGCACGAAGGGTGGGTGCGGGTCAGTAGGGCAACGCATAGCAACCTATAGCCAGTTCCAACGGTGAACACTTGGATTTATAGGTTAAGATTCTATTAAGGTTTCTTTTTAACAGTGATAAAAAGAATGAGTTCATACTGTATAAGAGTGTGACTCTGAGTTTTCAGTTAGTCTTGTTTCTTTATACTTTGTTTTTCTCCTTTTGATCCTGAACACATTGAAAGCAGTGACAGTATTCAAAGAACTACAAACTAGTTCCCTGTGCCCAAGTGGGCTTATGCTTATTCAGGAAAAAAACACCAAAATCCCACACCTCAAACTTGGCCTTCCAGATGTTTTTGAACTTCAATTCCCAGAAGCTCTGATCAGCAGGTGTGTGGACTTGGGCTTCTGGTAATTGAAGTCCAAGAACACCTGAGGAGCCAAGTTTGATGACTCTTGTCCCATGCCCATGTTGCTTGCCAAAGGCAACTTATGATATGGCACGGGAATTTGCTGTTCAGAGGAAGAAGAGCCTGGTCATACAATACATGAAGTAGTTCTTACTCACTGGTTTAACGAAAACAGTTGCCTGAGATAACTTTTATTAAATCAACATTTTTCTTTAACCCAACCAAGTCTTTTTTTATGTCTTTTCAGGAGAAAGAAAGACAACAGTATCCTGTACAAAAATTATGAATAAGAATATCAGTTTTGTGGACAACAAGAAATGCAAATATTTAACAAAACCTGAGCCACAAATCCGGAAGTGCAATGAGCAGCCCTGCCAAACAAGGTGATCCTGAGCCAAATAATGAAGACTCCCACAGGCCTGTTTCTAACACCGGGTACCACAGTTTTAAAACCTGTTTAAGGATATGGTGTTCCATTAGGACAGTGGTTCGCAAATGTTTCTTCTCAATGGACCGGTCCCACCCCTGATATGCAGCTGCGGGGGCCAGAGGTGGGTTGCTCCCCGTACCTACATTGCCATCGTCATCATCAGCTGCGATGATCGTGGTGGTTTTGCTACTGTTTCCACAGTCTCCGCTGCTTTTCCCAGCTGCAGGAGACTAGGGAGTATATTTGCTCCATTTTGGTCTTTGTCCGAGGTCCCTCCGTTGTGCTTCAGCAGGGAAAGTGTGCCATTCTGGGTCTCCCTGGTTCTGTGCTGGGTGCCCAGGTGATGATGTCATTGCCTGGCACCCGGTGCAGGATCAGGAAGTCCCAGAGCATGGTACTTTCCCTGCTGAAGCACCATGGAGGAATACCCGAAAGACTCCAAAATGGAGGGATTATATTCCCCAAAGCCTGCCACTGCAGGGAGAAGTGACAGACTGGAAATAGTGGCAAAACTACTGCAGTAAGTGACGTATCATGACTTCTGGCAGTGGGGGCGGTCCTAGAGGTGGCCAGGTGACCACCACAGGCTGAATTAATGATATGCATGGGCCCAATTAGGCCCATGGGCCATAGTTTGTGAGCATCTGCATTAGGAGAAAATTGGCACAGAGGTCTGATATAGTATGTGAGTCTTTGCATCAATGCTATCTGTTATCTGCTACTGTGATTTATAGAAATTCCCTGCACTCTTCAGAAGCACAGTACATAAATTGTGTTTTACATACATTTGAACTGGAGTCACAATCAGAAGTTATGCTTATATGTTTGTATTTGAGATATGTTGCTTTTTAGCAGCATGTCATGAAGAGAAACTACTTAGCACTGCTACAGATATGTGATCATACAGTTCATGTTGAGGTGGATCTCAATCCTCCCATTTTTCTACTTATAAAGTACTGAGCAGTGGCTATGGATTCCTCCTTTTGACCATGCTCTGGGACTGTGCAGCTTGCCCAGAGCTGCACAGGTAACACAATACATAACCATGAATGGACCCTTTCCCAGGAGGCACTGTGAGAATTCATATTCTCATGCCGTGGTTTGGAAACCAGGTGCTCTGAGCAGCTGAGCTATACCAGCTCATGAGAACTTGAGAACTATTTAACAAAATATCTTTTCTGTAGGTGGATGATGACAGAATGGACTCCCTGTTCAAGGACATGCGGGAAGGGGACCCAGAATAGGCAGGTAGCCTGTACTCAGCAACTCAGAAATGGAACCTTAATCAGGGCTCGTGAGAGAGACTGTGTTGGCCCCAAACCAACTTCAGCCCAGCGCTGTGAAGGCCAGGACTGCATGACAGTGTGGGAGGCTGGTGTGTGGTCTGAGGTACAGTATAGACTGTTTTGTGTTTGTCTTGCATGTTTGATTGTTTAATTTGGGGAGTGGGGGTCAGAATTGTGGGAGATGAACGAAAAATGAGAAGCATCTATTTGGAATAGATAGATAGAATAGATGTAAAAGTGCTTAAAACAAAAATACAGTAAAACATTGTCTTATATATTGTTAATAAATAAATAAAATAAATGTACATAGTGGAATCATAACTCAAGGATGTATTCGCTGTACTGGGTTAAGATTAAGTACAAGGATGGTGTATTTTGCCAAGAAAGAAAAGGGCCAGAAAAAGAATGGAGTGAGAAAGGAGCTGAATTATCTTACATCTCCTGCAGCCCATAGAGGCAGTAACAATTTCAGGAGTATGGCGGGCCAGAATAAAGATAGTCTCCTAAGTAAATTCAAACATTCTTAGGCTGGGAAGGGTTTGAGTTTGGCACAAATTCAGCTGGATGAATGTTACCTCACCTGGCCTTTTGCCATCTTGGCCAGTTAGGAAACTTGGCTAGATATTATAAAAACAACAGGCTAGACCAGACAAGAGAATATAACCGTTGAAAGTCAAGGCAGAAAGAGTATTCTTAATCTAAAATTGGACAGGTTGTAAAGTCAATGCTAGTTGCATCTGTTTGAAGTGAGCCTTCCAGAACAGGGTTATAGAAAACCATAGAAAAGTCTGCTCCTTTTTTGGTATTTATTTGTCTTATTCAGATATAAATTATATTGATAGCTGGCGAAGGGAAAGCACAAATTCTGCATTCTGATGAAGCCAGAATTACTGAGCTTTGTGCACCTCCACAAATCCACTTTGCTCATGCTTTTAATGTGAAGTTGAAAAGCAAATCAAGAAGCTGCAGCTAACCATCGTTTCCTGTGGTGGTCGGCTGGGACCTACGTTTAATGACTTCTAAACAGTCTGTGATTTGGAAGCCAACTCAAACTGTATTCTAGCTTGTTAAGAAAGAGTTAATGCTATTAATCTATATCTATCTTTCTAAGGGTGGAGCAGCAAAAGAGTAGAGGGATCATATACAGATACAGGTCTAGGTCTGTTGCAGTCAAAGGCTTGTGAATGTTAAATTTAGAAATCTTACATTCTTTTTGCATTGGTAAGTCATTATTTGATTATCTGAAGAGGGCAATTTCTGAAATATGAATACTATGAAGCAAACTGCTTTCTGCTGTGTTGATCACTTATACCTTTAGTTAACCTGTTTGTGTTTCTTATTTATAAATAATATTCAAAAAAAGTTATTTCCTGTATGGAGTACTAGCTATGAAGGTGCTTAATTTTAAATGTGTTGCTGCAGTGTTCAGTAAAATGTGGCAAAGGCATACGACATCGGACTGTAAGATGCACCAATCCTCGGAAGAAGTGTGTTTTGTCTACACGACCTAGAGAAGCAGAAGATTGTGAAGATTATTCCAAATGCTATGTCTGGAGAATGGGAGACTGGTCTAAGGTACAGAATGCTTTAAGGTTTCTACCAACTTTTCAGTTTTTTCAGCAGCCATAGTTTGTATATTTCATAATGATTCTTCAGTGGAGAACAGAGTTGGTAAAAACTAAAAAGAATAATGAGATTAAAAGTTAGCAAATTGATAGACCTTCTTGTTCAAGTGCCAAATCTGATTACAAATATTGGCTGCCCTCATGGCAATCAGCCATGAAGATTATCCTGGGAACAATATAATGCAGTGGTCTTCCATTTGCCTTCCGCATCGCAGCATGACACCCATACCACTGATCCAGTTCCGCGAGTCATTTTCTGGTCCTCAGTCCTTTTGGCACACAAAATCATCAGCCCCAGACCAGTATTTATGAAGCTGCTGCCCTCCACCGAGATGGATTCAAGTGAGATTTAATCCATTTAGGGACCATCACCCTTCCCTGTGGACTTCAATACCCAAGGCCATTAATCCTCAGGATTGTCAGGTTAGTTAACTGCCACCTGACAATCAGTGTTGTGTCGCTGACAGTCTACAGCAGTGGTTCCCAACGTGGGGCCCACACCCCACAGGGAGATTTCAATTCCCAGAAGCCTAAGTCAGTACATTGGCTGATCAGTGCTTTGGAAAATTGACTTAGGCTTCTGGGAATTGAAGTCCAAAAACCAAAGTTTGGAAAACACTGGTCTACAGTAATACAGTAGTATCAGGTCTCAGTCTAAACAGTATTGCATAAATCATGGGGTTGTGAAGGTCTGCTACTCACTGACTGGTATTTTAATCTGTGGTTTGTCCAAGATGGAAGTGTATATGAGGCAGTTTGGTTGATCTGTATGCCTCTGTGCAATGTCATAGTGCAAGGAACCTTTTCCTTATGGTAGTAGAAGGAGGAAATGTAATAGGTTAGAGCAATCTATTTTGCTGAGATACAAGGGTTATTCCCTAGTGTTGCATCTCCTATGTTACAACCAGAACACTCCTGGGAAAGAAGATGGGATATTTGTGATCGGGTGCTTTTGTATATGGATATGTGATTGTTTCAAGGCTGATTGAGAGTTACGTGGTAACTTATGAGATCTGCTGCTGCCATGTTGGAGGCAGGTTTAGAAAGAGACTTTGCTTGGTTTTTTCCCCCCTGGCATTTGGCATCCTTTGACTCTCGTGCCACTTGAATTTGTTATTACATGCTTTGGACTTCTTACCTTTTTCTTTCCATGTTGCACACCATCTGAAACAATGTTCCATAGCACTTATAGAAGTTATTTAGCATGTGACAGCTTGAGTCTAAATATTATGTTGT
Organism: Bradypodion pumilum; assembly: GCA_035047305.1. Classification (NCBI taxonomy): domain Eukaryota; kingdom Metazoa; phylum Chordata; class Lepidosauria; order Squamata; family Chamaeleonidae; genus Bradypodion; species Bradypodion pumilum. The sequence goes on from JAWDJD010000002.1 coordinate 92,505,489, forward strand.
TTGTGTAAGAGTTCAACCATGCACAGTTCTTGTAGTATATCTGTATTTTTTTAATTTATTTTTTATTTATTACATTTCTATACCGCCCATTTGGAAAATTTCCTATTCTTGGAGATGTACATATAAATATTAAATAACTCAACAAAACACAGAACAAATAAAACCAGACCAACCAAACAAATACATCCCAAAGTATAAAATAGTTGGCATCTGAGGGCACATAGGATCAACTAGCTGGCTAATTTATTGCTAAAGGCAAGGATTATAGAAGCCAGTATGTTTTCCCACTACTGATTGTGTGTGTTATAGCACAGTTAATGAAGCCTTCCTTCACCCTTTCAACCACTGCTTTTCCACTTAGGAATTGTCCTTGACATCAACAGGGAGGGTGTTTCCCTGAGAAAAGCCAAGCTGTTTTCAAACTAGTACCAAAACACAGCTCAGTAAATTCAAATGTAATTTTTTACACATCGAAACAACAGGCCTAATATTATTCCTGCAATGAGCAGGGGGTTGGACTCTTTGGCCTAAAATGGCCCTTCCAACTCAGATATTCTATGATTATGATCTTTTAAAACATCTCCTTAAATTTGCATTAGGGGATTAGTAAAGCATAAGGTTAATATTTTAAGGTTGAATTATGTTGAATCATGGATGACATCTCGGTGGGTGGTTTTATTTTTATTATTAATGTTACTATCATTTGATTCAAATTTGTTTTTAGTTCTGTTGTAATTTTTATGTATGTTCATTGTGTTTCAGTGCTCATTAGCCAGCCAGAGGAGTGCATATACTACCGCCAAAAGCGGTGTTGGCTTTGAATGCAGTGCAATGCAGTCTATGAGGGAGCTTCTATATATAGTTTTCAAAGTCTTTAGAGTTTTTAGAGTCTTAGAGTTTTAGAGCTTTTTAGGGGTTAAATGTGTATATGTGGGGTGGGAGTATGTTGATAATTTTGTATAGTTGTATTTTGTTTAGGTTTTGTTGGGTTGATAAGTGTTTTTTTTCTCCCCAATCTCATTGTTCTGTGCAGGACAATTACAATAAAGATTTATCTATCTAAATCTAAATCTAATTGGGCAGGATACAAATCTAACAAATAAAGATATCTTTACAATCCCTGTTCTTGTTTTATAACTTCTGTTATCATTTCCAATAAAGGATTCTGCTATGTACAGATTTTTGTTTTTCACTCTGCTTCCAGGCATTGACTCTTTTATGCAGAGTTACATCTTGCCATCCTGAACAGCTTGTCAAGTAAATAAATAAATCACATTTATTGTCAATAAATCAACAATAAATATATTGATTTATTACATTTATATACTACCCATCTGGGTAATTTTCCCACTTTGGCCGGTTTTATGGTTTTGTTTTTATAGAGAGCTGAGCTTCTCCATATTCTGCTTCTAATTACGTATTCCATTTGATTTCTGTACTGGTTATCTGGTGATATCTATGTGTAGAATTATCTGTTAGATTGCCAGAAGCAAGCTATCAATTTTAGTTGGAACTTAGACTTGAGGGATGGATATGATCATAGGTTTCTATGAAGGCTGGTTGATATTATGCAGTCAGACATTTCATTATAGCACCTACCTGCTTGTGCTACATCTCACTGTTACTGCCACCCATGTCTTCTGATTTTGTTATTGCCAGAGTAAAACATTTGTAATTATCCAATTGAAAAATGTCCTATTGCAATCCAAATTAATTCGCTCATATTCAAGTGCCATCATGTAAAAAAAATCATTTCTAGCTTTTGGGTTTTAAACTTACCTTGCTTCATGCATCTCTCTTTCCATCTTCCAATTACATACATCTGCAATTAGATGTTCTTTTGGCATTGTCATGTTGTTTTATCAGCTGCAATACTGTTCTTATCTGTTTTTCTTCCTTAGCAGCTGATTAAGTGCCTTCTGATCTAGGAGTCTCATCTTCCAACAACACCTCTTGTTTCATTTTAATTTGTCTCATTACATTGTTTTCAAGCTAGAAATATAAAGGAGTCTTTACAATTGCCTTCTGCTCAATACTATCAAGAATAAGTTTGAATAGCATTGCTATTCAGCTGCGGCCTCTGGCCCCGCCTCCCTCCAGCCCTGTCTGACCGGGGGGATAAAGAGACGCTGCCGCGGAGCCTCACCAAGCCTCTCCCGTGCCCCTGTCACCGGCCTGGGATGGGAGTCAGCTGCAGCCACCAGCCCTGCCTCCCTCCGTCACCGCTTCCCTCCAGTCCTGTCTGACTGGAGCTGTCACCGAGGAGCCTAGTCATGCCTTTCCTGGAGCCCAGGCTATTTTGGGGTGTGTGGGGTCCGGACTCTTGAGGACTCTCCACCGACCCACCCTCGGACTCAGCCCTGGATGAGGCAAAGAGGCCCGTCAGCCACGAGTGCCTGGACTGTCACACCTACCAGCGCTTCTGGGCCCCGCCCCCTGGACTGGGCTAAAAAGACTGCTGCAGTGGTGGGCAGATGGATTCTCTGCCGCCCCTACCCTCGGACTTGCCCCTGGTTGGGGCGAAGAGGCCCACTGACCACGAGCGCCTAAACCACCTCACCTGCCGGTGCTCCCCCACCCCCAGGACCGGACTTGGAAGGGTTTGTGTTGTGGGGCTTTATTTTATTACTAGCATATTTTGCCCGGTGGTGCCGGGCTTTTTAAAATTGTGTTAGATAGTAAAGGGTTTTTTTTTTTTCTTGAACCAATGGTGCTGGGCTGTTTTAAATGGTGTTGAAAGGTTTTGTGATTTTGTGGCTTTGAGACGCTGCATCCGCCTGTGGAGGACTTGCGCTCCCAGTGTGTGTTTTATTTTTATTTTTTGTGCGCCGGCTTCCTCAGTGCCAGGCTCTTTAAATTGGTTTTGGAAGGTTTTTGTTTTATGTTTATGCAAATGTTATTTTAATTTATTTAATGTAAATTAAATTTTTTATTTTAAAATTTAATTTTGGTTTTTTAAATCTTTATTTTTACCCATTTTTTATTTTTGGTTTTGGTTTTTTTGGGGGGGGTTTGAGTGAAAAGTGATTTCTGTTTTGCTTCGGTATTTTTTGAGATTATTGTGTATATTTTTGAATGTTTTGATAATTTATTTGATTAATTTGGGAATTAATCTTATTAGTTTCAATATTTTGAATGTTTTTTCTCTTGTGGCCTCTGGGTGGGGGTGGTGAGCTTTTCTTCCTCTCTACAATTGTTCTCTACTGTCCTCTGGGTGTCGCTTCCGGTAAGTATTTTCTTTATTTTCTCAGTTGAGTTCCGGTCGTCATGCAGTGAAGACATCTCCTGGTAAGCTCTCTGGGTTTTTTTTTTTGTGTGTGTGTGTGTGTGTGTGTTGGTTTTGGTTTTTTTTGGGGGGGGGGTCTTTATGATTTTTTTTGGTTACTTTTTGGATGTTTTTGTGTTTCCTTTTTGTATTTTTGATTTTTGTTTTTGAGTGTTTTTAACTGTTTTTGGTTTGTGTTTTTGTGTTTACTTTTTTAGGGGGAGTCTTTCTTTTCCGCAGGCCAGGCTCAATGCCTGGCTCGTGGAAAGGAAAGATGGGGCGAGGGGGGGTGTCTTTTTTTTCACGGGCCAGGCTCAAAGCCTGGCCCATGGAAAGTAAAGGGCGGGTGGGGGGCCTTTCTTTTCCACGGGCCATGCTGGCTGGCTTGTGGGAAGAAAGGGCAGCGGCGGGGGGGGCTTTCTTTTCCACGGGCCATGCTGGCTGGCCCATGGGAAGGAAGGGCAGCAGCAGGGGGGGCTTTCTTTTCCATGGGCCATGCTGGCTGGCCTGTGGGAAGGAAGGGCAGCGGCGGGGGGGCTTTCTTTTCCACGAGCCATGCTGGCTGGCCCATGGGAAGGAAGGGCAGCAGTGGCGGGGGGCCTTTCTTTTCCGCAGGCCATGCTGGCTGGCCCGTGGGAAGGAAGGGCAGCAGCGGGGCCTTTCTTTTCCACGGGCTATTCTGGCTGGCCCATGGGAAGGAAGGGCAATGGCGGGGGCCTTTCTTTTCCATGGGTTATGCTGGCTGGCCCGTGGGAAGGAAGGGCAATGGCTGGGGGGGCTTTCTTTTCCACGGGACATGCTGGCTGGTCTGTGGGAAGGAAGGGCAGCGGCGGGGGGGGGCTTTCTTTTCCACAGGCCATGCTGGCTGGCCCGTGGGAAGGAAGGGCAATGGCGGGGGGCTTTCTTTTCCACGGGCCATGCTGGCTGGCCCGTGGGAAGGAAGGGCAGCGGCAGGGGGCCTTTCCTTTCCACGGGTCATGCTGGCTGGCCCGTGGGAAGGAAGGGCAATGGCGGGGGGCTTTCTTTTCCACAGGCTATGCTGGCTGGCCCACCGTTTTAACACCCTGACACCACACGGGCTCAACACCGAATGGGACCTCTCGGCGTTTTTATAGCAATAGAAACGTCTTCTAAGGGATAGTCCTCTAAGGAAATGTATACGCCTTTAAGCCATCCGGATAGCTCCGTAGCTGATTACAGGAATCCTATTGAATAATCTAAACCACATGTCCCTCATTTTTCACTTAAGTGTGTGTATATATAGATCTTTTTGCAGTTAATAGTTAACGCGTGCACACATAGAGAGAAACGCCAAAAGAGGTGCGATACGCGCATATTACTGATTCATAGGTATGTACTGTTTTTGACTTAAAACCTTTAGCTTACATAGATGCTTCTGTTAGATCGTTTGATTTTACGGGCATTTGTGATGTGTGTTATAGATTATACATCGTTTATATTCATATCACTGTAGACACTTGAGGAAGATACTCGAAATGTCCAGATACCGGAAGGGCATCGTGTAATTTTGTCCACCGTCTTCCATTGATGCTCGCCGTCCGGGAACCCTTCCGTGAAGTAAGACAGCCACGCCCCACCCCCGCGCCAGTTTTTCTGCCCAGCTTTTCATCCTATGGCTACGGACTCTCAGAGATTTGTACTGACTGGAATATTAAGGGCTTACGATTGATATCACCTTTGGACTCACACGGGGATTCGCTGGATTGGCTTCACGGGGGTGTTTGGGTTATTTTATGGGTTCCCAGGATATTTGTATGTTTGAGGTTTATAGCTTAACATTTTGTAGTTACTAGTATGAAGGCATGAAACGTGTATAGAACGAACACTCAGGTGTATTAGATTAGTTGTGTTAAGTTTACCTACCCACCTCATGCCTGATATACCTCAACATAGGACGAGTATATGAATATTTCCTATGAATAATTCCTATGATTAAAAACACTTTTATATCGTGCTTTCATACTTCTGGGAGTGATTCTACTCGTTGCCCATGGGAAGGAAGGGCAGCGGCGGGGGGGGCTTTCTTTTCCACGGGTCATGCTGGCTGGACCGTGGGAAGGAAGGGCAGCGGTGGCAGGGGGGCCTTTATTTTCCATGGGCCATGCTGGCTGGCCCATGGGAAGGAAGGGCAGCGGCGGCGGGTTTTTTTTACTTTTATTTTTCATGCGCCAGCTGCCTCAGCGTTCTGCACGCTAATGGTGCATAGGATGCTGGGGCTTGTAGTTTTGCCTGCGCGTGTTTGGTTCCTGCAGCAGTTTTTTTCCTGCGGCTTCTTTTTGATTGGCTGTGGCGCGTTTCCGAACGTTCCTTTTGCCACGCCGCTCAGCCTGATTGGCTCTGGTGCGGCACGGCGCAAGGAACGTTGGGAATTGAAGTTCCCTTTTTCTGTTTGCATCTGGGGGGCTTATGCCCCCCGGCCGAAAATTTCAACCCGACAGTTACCTGCGAACTGGGTTCGGGCGAGTGAACGGAGGCCCATTACGGGCTAGTGGGGCCTGGTGCAACATCCTTTGTCACATTCCAACAGTTAACGCACCATTTTATAGGTATAGATTGTATGTGGTCTTCGGATAGGGTATTGACTGTATGTTGTGTAGATTATTGTGTATTGCGGATTATGCTTAAATTCTTTATTTTTAGCTTGCATTGTATTTTTGCTTATGCTGGATATTTTGACTGTATTAATTGTATTGTATTGTTTTTTTTATTCGTTGTATTTCCATTGTATTGTAGTAGTAGTATTTGTTGGGAGCCACCCTGAGTTGGTGCAAGCTGAGTAGGGCGGGATATAAATATAAATTGTATCGTATGTATCGTATTATATATGAAAAATATTTTTAGGCTCAGTTTCCACTATTGGTGCTTTCCAGTGGTTGCTCTCCAGGAATTTCTCTGCCCTCAATACTGAGAATATCTGTTTTCATCTGCTGTTAATTCCTGAAATGGATGGCTGCATCTTATTCTGGGGTCTCAACTTTGACCATTGTGGTTTGGGTGACCCTGTTAGGAGTCCAGCCTCCAGGCCATATTGCGGTCAGCTTCTCTGATCATTCAGACTTCCTTAGCATGTTAAAGGTGTACATGAAACAGGAGATTTATGAATTTACCTACATGAAACATGCAGATTTTCAGTCCATACAAATTATATCCCACCCACCCCAACCAGTATCCAACAGTATTCCTGTACTAGTAAAAGATTTCACAGGTGCATTGTACTTTTATCGAGTTTTGCAAGGGCTCTATTAGCACAGTTTCCATTGTGTGAGTGGTTGTGCAAAGTAGATCTAATTATTGCTGTATATTCAGTTGTACTACTCCTTGTGTGGTGTGTCAGCACCATACCCATCAAGCGCGGCTCCGGAAAATACGGGACCTGCGCAGAACCCTCCTGCACAGAACCTTCTGCATATGCACAGAAGGGTTCTGCACATATGCGCATGCACAGTAATTACTTTCCCCGCCAATCCGGGATACTTGACAGGTATGGTCAGCACATCAATCTTAACTTTTGCATTTTCTTAGAAAAAGATGTGAAATAGAAATGTGCAGCTTCTCACTTTTGGAGAGAAAGGAGCAGGGGTAGTGGTGGAGAGAAATCACACTTCTCTCCTTTTGGGACATCTCACTGATTGCTAAAAGATGTTGTGGTCATTCTTTTTACATAAGAAATGCCAAACCAAGCAGGATTGATACAAATTTTTGATCAGAAAGAATGCTAAGGAACGCAGAATTTCACATTTCTAGCTCAAAAGTGTAGGCAAAAGCCGAAAAGAAAAGCATAGAAAAGACTTATTATATTTAAACTAGCAGAGGTTGCCCGGCGTTGCCGGGCTGTTTTAAATTGTGTTAATGCTTGTTAAAAATTGCTTAGTCTGTAATTTTTAAAATGTTTATTTATACAAAAAAATTTGGGCTTGGCTGGCTGTTTTATGTAACTGAATAATGTTTTAGTTTTTGGGTTTTTAAAAAAATAGTTGTACCGTAGGTAATAATTTTAATAATGTGAAAGTAAAGGTTTTTTACATTCAATGTTTTTAAAATGTGTTTAGTTGTTTTGGGTTTTTATTTGAGTTAGAACTCAGCACAGGATTTTAATAAAAAATTATTTTATTTTATTGACATATGTTTGTGATTTGTGTTAAATTGTGTTTTTGTGTAATTTTTTGACTTGTTATTATTGTGACCTTTTGTGTAAAATTGTGATTTTATGTTATTGTTTTGATCTGTTTTTACTGTTGTGGCCTTTTGTTTGGGGCTGTTGTGTGTTTTTGAATAGTTTTTACTATTGTGGCCAGCAGGTGGTGCTGGTAGGAGTTTTCTTGTATTTTGACTGTGTTTTCTCTCCTGGCCTCTGGGTGGAGCTTCTTCCGGCAAGTAGTCTCTTTCTTTAATCATTTCGTTTCCGGTCATCGTGCAGGTAGGACATGTGTTGGTGAGTTGGCTTGTTTTCTGTATTTTGTGTGTGTGGGGGGGGGGGGTGTTGGGTTTTGTATTTTTTGACTGTTTGTTTTGTTTTTTATTGTGTTTTTGTTTACTTTGTATTGTTTTTTGGTGTTGCTTTTGTTTGTTTTTTGTATTTTTGGAGGATTTTGATTGTGTTTAAGGTATTTTTTGTAATTTATTTATTTTTATATATTTTTGGTGTTGTGGCTTTGGGGGGATTTGGTTTATTTCCACGGGCCGGCCTAGCTGGCCAGACCACGGGAATTCCAATGCCGCTTTATGCGGCATTGGGGGGTTATTTCTGCAGGCCGGCTTCGCTGGCCAGACCGCGGGCATTAGGGAGGGGGGCTTTATTGTCATGGTGCTTTGATTGTGTGGAGTCGTGAAAGTAGATTGGGGTTTCCCCTTTAATATCAGTGGATGGGGGGTTGCAATCCCCCTCTCCGCTGTTTCCCCAGGGGTTGGGAGGTTTGTGAGGACAAAAGGGGTATGTCCCCCCAACCCTTCTGGACCCAGGAGACCAGGGAGAGTGGATCGATTCCCCCCCTCCTAAAAAAAATCCTCCATTTTTAAAGAGAAGAAACCGCTTGGTTTCTTCTCTTTAAAGACGGAGTATTTTTGGGGGTGGTGGATTCGATCCCCTCTCCCTGTTCTACTGGGTCCAGAAGGGTTGGGGGACAGATCCCTTTTGTCCCCACAAACCTCCCAACCCCAGGTGAGCCAGTGGAGAGGGGGATCGCCACCCCACACTTACTAATATTAAAGTGGAAACTCCGATCGGATTTTCCCTTTTAATATCAGGGGGTTGGGTTGGAATTGATCTCCTCTCTCGGGTCCCGTGGGTCCGTGAGGGTTGGGGGGGACAAAAGGGGTATGCCCCCAACCCTTCTGGACCCAGGAGACCAGGGAGAGTTGATCGATTTCCCCCCTCCTAAAAAAACCCTCCATTTTTAAAGAGAAGAAAACGCTTCGTTTCTTCTCTTTAAAGACAGAGGGTTTTTTTAGGAGGGGGGAATTGATCCACTCTCCTTGGTCTCCTGGGTCCAGAAGGGTTGTGGGGACAGATCCCTTTTGTCCCCACAAACCTCCCAAACCCAGGTGAGTCAGCGGAGATGGGGATCGCCACCCCCCACTTACTGATATTAAAGGGGAAACTCCAATCGGGACCTTCAGGCACCATTGGTGAGGGAAAGAAGGGCAGTTGGTGTTTATGAGGCGGTGAGGCGGTGATTTTTTTATTAATTTTTCGGGCACTGGCTTCCTCAGCGTTCTGCGCACTCATGTCACGCTGGACTCTGGGGCTTGTAGTTATGGGTTGGTGATTTGTGGTTGTGGTGCGCTTTTTTCCTGTGGCTTGATTTTGATTGGCTGTGGCATGTTTCTCAATGTTCTTTGTGGTCGCGCCTCTCAGCCTGATTGGCTGTGGTGTGGCACGGCACAAAGAATGTTGGGAAATGAAGTTGTTTCCCTTTTTTCGCGTTTGTGGGGCTGTTGCCCCACTGCCGGTTTTCTCAATCCTTCGTTGACCTGTGGACCCAGTTCACCCGTGTGCACGAATGGTGGGTGCAGGTTAGTAGGGCCAGGCTTAGGAACCTATACAAACTTCCAACAGTTAACCCTTGGTTTTATAGGTTATGATGTATTGTTTATATTGTCTATACCAGCCCTGTTCACCTCATTCTCCAGCTGTTTCATCAGTGGAGTTTGCTGCCACTACCTGGGATTGTATTGAGGGACTCAATCCCAGGAAAATGCAAAGTACAGTAGCATTCGAGGGAATGCTACTTTGCTTCCTGCCTCAGATGTTCAGAGATCACTGGCTGCTCTGGTGAATTAAGCACATTCTGACATCAAGATACAAACCTAGAAAGAAACAATTTCAGTGGTAAATTTAATATCTCCAAAAAATTGATTGAGCAGTACACTACATGACGAACCCTCTGCAATGCAGAATGTACAAAAAACTTTCTCCCTTATTTTCCCTCCCAGTTTTTATCGCCACCATACTCTGTCATAGATTTCTGTTTTACAGTATGAATGGTTCATCCTGCCTTCTGCTATTCAGCCTTTGACCACCGCAAAATACAGAAGATCATCTTCAAGTGTCTTTAAAATCCTGTCAGGTAGTTGTTTATGGTGTATGGTTATAATTTAATCTTAGTTAGGGCCCAGAATCATATTATTGCATCAGACTTTTTTCCCTTTCCCTCTGTTTTCTTAAGTCAGCCAATTTTAAGGTGAACCCGTAACTTGCAGTTTTCTAAGACTTTGCTCTACTCAGTGTTCAAGAAGCTGTTGGTAAGATCCAACAAGCCACAGATTTTATATTCTTTTTGTAGTAATCCTGGATTAAGTAGTTTGTGGATTAAAACCAAAGTGATCATTTGTTCTTGGAAGAAGTAGTCTAAGTCTGTATCATTAACACTCTTACAAATTGGCATTTCCAGTTGCAGATTTTTATCAAGATCAGTGGTGATTGCTGTTGTCTTGGCTAAGGTACACGGTTTAAATGCTATTCTCTGCCAGTGACAATTTTTTCCTTAATTTACTTCTCGCTGAGGCCAGCTGGAAGTGGCTGTGGCATTAGTGTACCTTTCTCAGTTGTTGGTCTAAGTATTACATATTGGCTTTAAAATACATGCCTTTGCAGGTAGAGGAAAGACTCTTGGGTAAAAGTTGTGAGTGCCAAGTTGAAAGATCACTCATGTGATACTGTTCAGTGATTTGAATTATGCAAAAGAAGGTCTTTAAGGAAATACCACTTATCTTACTTTTCAGTGGCTTTTGAGTATCTTTATTTTTGTATTTTTATTTTGCAGTGTCTTTGACCAGAACGTTCTGCTTTACTTGATGCTTATACTGTTTTACATTATGCTTAGGACTGCATTCAGAATCCAGAGGTTTGTAGGAAAGTTTTTTTGAATCAGCGGAAGACAGAATTAATGTATAAAATAAAGGAAATGTATATACTGTACAATAGTTGAAATATATATATGAAGTCCACAAGGAAGGGTGATAGTCCTCAAATGGATTTAATCCCACTTGACTCCATCTTGGTGGAGGGCAGCAGCTTCATCAATACTGGCATGGGGCCAATGAGGGCTCTGTGTGCCAAAAGGGCTCAGGACCAGAAAAGGGCTCTGTGTGCCAAAAGGGCTCAGGACTCACAAAACTGAATCAGTGGTGCAAATGTCATGCTGTGATGCAGAAGGCAAATGGAAGGCCACTGCATTATATTGTCCCCAAGACAATCTTCATGGCTGATCGCCATGATGGTAGCCAATATTCAGAATCAAATATGGCACAAGAAGAAGAAGAAGAATATATGATAGTGTTATTGCATCTAAACTGAATTACTCAAGATTGACTCAAATCTAAATTATTTATCATAATGTATTAGAAGAAAATGTTTTCACAACTTTATATTTAAAATGTTCTAGATTATCTGAGTTATTATTTTGCAAGTAAGCCTAATTGTATAACACATCCCAATTTAATTATACATAAGCAAGTTTATACATAAACAACTGGATGGTTAGCTCATTGATTTAGGTATCGGGCTGCAGAATTTGAGAGTCCAGTTTCCTGCTGTGCATCTCAGAAGAGACAGCCTGTGTAGCTTTGGGCCAGCTGCATAGTCCCAGGGCAGCCCCAGAATAAGACAATGAGAAACCATGTCTCTGAATTCTCTTCTTAGAAAACCCTGAAAAGGGTCAGCATATGTCAATAGACTTGATAGCACACAATCATCATCATCATCAAGGATACATGGGAAGCATGGTTATTGTAAGCCTGGTATACATTTTGCCATAACTGTTGAAGCTTAGGTCTGAGTTAGTTCTTACATCTTTTGGAGCTTCCAGATATATGTCAAAGTATGACTCAGGTATCAAATTCAAAGTTTTGACCACAGGCTGCCAATGCTTATAATGAAAATATTTTTTTTTACTGATTGGAGGAAGGAATTAATTAAAGAAACTGATTTCTTCCCACTCTAGATTTAGCATTACCTCATTGAATCACATCCTTGGGCTTGGTTGCTTCCATCTCCTCCCTTGGCATGGCCATGACGAGAAGGTTTGAAGCATCAGTTTATCAGCTTCCCTAGTGCTTTAGTCTTATACATGAACTTCCCAGATCAATATATATGGGTAATCACTTCAGAAGTCATTAACAGCTGTTCCTTCTGGGTGGGTGTTATTTATCCGGTTTTCTTTCATCACAACTTCATTGAAGGTGAGTGTTATTTATCATTATTGAATAGGCATACATGGAATGTCAAAGGCCATGTAAGACTAACTTGAGACTGATATGCCTGTGTATAATCTTAATGATCTTTCTTTAAAAAATCAGTAGTTTTGTATTTATTTAAAATTCTATAATAGAATTTAAATAAAATCTCACCTGGGAGATAATAAAACAGTTTTCCTTCTTGTCTCTCTTACTGTCTTTCAAGTGTTCTGTCACCTGCAGCAAAGGAATGCAGTCACGAGTAATCCAGTGCATGCATAAGATCACAGGACGTCATGGCAATGAATGCTTCTCCTCTGAAAAGCCAGCAGCTTACAGACCGTGCCAGTTGCAACCTTGCAATGAAAAAATCAATGTGAACACAATTACATCACCTAGGTTAGGTAAGCAAATGGCTGCAGCGTCATGTAACTTAGTTATTCTTGCAATTTTTCACTCCCAACCCCCACCCCACAACCATTCTCAAAACAAAGTTTCCTTCATGTAGGGATCTAAAATGTAGGGATATAAATCTTCACTTATTTCACTCTTGTAGAAGACAATGAAGCATTTCAAAATTTCTTCCTGCAAAATATTCAAAGACATGTTTATTACACAGATACATTGCATATGTTTTGCATAGAAAACCTTACATTTTACAGAGAATGTAAAGGTTGCAACATAAAACACAAGGTTTTGTTAAAAAAAAAGGTCCTTTTTGCCAATGCTGTTGCTGGCAAAAGTGCTGGTCTTTTCACTCTCAGGAAGAAGCAAAACAATCACACAGGTTGTCTCAATATATAAAGACATCCTTTTTCATCACTGTTGAGGATGTTTACAAATGTTCATTATGGCCTCTTACATGAGCACATTCTCTGAGTGAGAAATGTTAGTACAGTGGTACAACGATTTTAATCCGTTCCATGGGGCTCGTTGTTGTACGAAACAATTGCTATACAATACACACATCGTATAGCGATTTTCCCTATGGAATGCATTGTACAACAATTTTTTTTTTTGCTAAGTGGTTTTTCCCATTGAAAAATTGTTGTATGATTTTTTCCATAGGAAAAATCGTTATGCAGGATGCCATTTCCCCCAAAACCTAACTATTATGTGATTTCATTGCTATACGGGGTGATTGTTGTATGAGGTTCCACTGTACTGTATTCCAAATCTACCTCACCCCAATACACCCATCCTTCAGGCTCTGTGCAGCCCCTTTTTTTACAAACTGTTTCAGCTTTTGGAGCATTACTTGAGATATGAATGATGTATGTTTTGCAGTAGGCTACAAGTAAAACATTTGAGGTATAATTACAACTGCCCCAGTTGAGAGACCATTCAGGCTGATTCCAGCTCTACAGTTCTGTGATTCCTTATTATGATTATTTATTTATTTATTTATTTCAACTTGTATGCCACCCACTCGCAGTGCGACTCAGGATGGCTAACAAAGTAACAAGTAACAAAACTAGATACAATATCACAAAATATCATAAACAGAAACCAACCAACAGGGAAGTTTTAAAAAATGCCCGGCAAAAGAAGAGTTCAAGGAGAATCCCGACAATAGCACCTCCTTATCGTTCTCCGGGCAGGGCGGGGTCCGGAGGTTGATGGGTGGGAGCGTCCTCCACTGCCCAAGCAGCCAAAACTGGCCCAGTCCTCCTCTTCCAGTCCATGGCAGGGCCCAGAGGTCAGCGGGCAGAAGTGTCCTCAACCGTCCTGGGTTCCGGCAGCCTTTATCCTCCTCCGGGCAGGGTGAGGCCTGGAGGTCGGTGGGCAGGAGTGTCCTCCACCGCCTGACCAGCCACAGCTGGCCTGGTCCTCCTCCTCCAGGCAATGGTGGGGCCCAGAGGTCAGCGGGCAGGAGCATCCTCAAGTGTCCTGGGTTCCAGCAGCCTTTATCCTCCTCTGAGCAGGGTGAAGCCTGGAGGTCAGCGGAGAGGTGCATCCTCCACCACCCGAGCGGCCACAGCTGGCCCGGTCCTCCTACTCCAGGCAACGTAAAGATTGTAATTCCTAGCATTGTATCTTGTCTAAGTTTTCCTAAGTTTCTTGTCTGAAGTTCATGTCATACTGAATCAATTATAGCAAAGGTAAAGGTTGCCCTTGCGCAAAGGCCAATCCTATACAACTCTAGAGTGTGGTGCTCCTCTCTGTTTACAGCCAAAGAGCCAGTGCTGTCAGCATCTGCAGACATTTCTGTGGCCATGTGGCAGCCATCACTAGACACCGGAGTGCACAGAACACTGTTACCTTCCCTGCCAAAGTGGTACCTATTTCTCTACTTGCAATTTCTTCGTTTCAAACTGCTAGGTTGGCAGGAGTTGGGACAGAGACAGATGCTCACTCCATCATGCAGCAGTCATGTCTCAAACTGCTGACCTTCCACTGGTCAAATGCAGTGTTTTAACCACTAAGCCACCACAGTCCCTATATATGTGTTTACTTAATAGTAAATGACATTGGGTTCTTATTTTCTAGCAAATTGTTCAGGATTGTATTTTCTGCCCACCCCCAGCAGCAATGGACTCAGGTACATTTACCTGTATTTCATATCTTATTTTGCTTGCTTTCATTCCACACACAAGATAGTGTCTTTGTATTCATCAGTACAGACACCTACTGTATGAACACGTACAGGTTAATATGTGCAGGTACTGATGTCCCTTTGGTTTTGTCTCATTTCACAGCTGCCTTGACATTCAAGTGTCTGGGAGACCAGTGGCCTGTATACTGCCGAGTGATACGCGAGAAGAACCTCTGCCAGGACATGAGATGGTACCAGCGTTGTTGTGAAACCTGCAGGGACTTTTATGCGCAAAAAATGCAGCAGAAGAGTTGACCCACAGCAAGCAGGCTGGCTACCTCTCAGATTTTTCACAATCATGTTATTTATAAACACACACACAAGCACGCTTCTTCAGACCAAATATTAACAGATTGCATATAATTTAATCAAATTAATTTATTTTTGCCTGCGAAGACATTTTTTAAATTTTTGGTTGAATAGCTTTTTTTTTTTATTTTTTGGTTTACACTCAGAGTTTTCATGATTAATTTTTTATACAAATTATTTTGGATACATTTATCAGATTTTTTAAAAAAAGAATACTATTTTAAATTTTATATTCAGTAGAATAAACTCTCTTTCACTCCCACCCAGCCTCAAAATAGAAATAACTAACACAGTACTGTACATGGTTAGATGGGCTCAAGTTGATCATTGGAAGTTCATGAGACTTCAGCACTCTTAACTGTCCATTGTGTTGTGCCAGATAATAAGTCATTATATTACCTTGAATTCAGCTTTCTTTGGATAAATGGTTTTGCTGCATACAGGAGTGATGTCCACTTTGTTTTGTTTAATTTTTGGTGCTCAGAGTCAGTTTGACTTCGGACATTTTTTGCAACAGGTTTTGGAATGAATTAAGCTAACAACTTTGAATAGACTATATTATAGAATGTATTAGGAAATCAATTCTTATTTTACTGAATCCATTTAGAAGTGCCCCCAGAGACATATTTGCATGGTGTATGTAAAAGTTTGACCCAGAGCATATCCACAGCTTCCTGATAATTTTGGTAATGGCAACAGCACCATTTTTGGTCAACATAATGAAAGCAATTCGCTCCCACAAAAAGTGGCCATGACTGCCAATATGGATAGCTTTTAAAGGGGGATTGGACAAAGTCATTGAATATGGGGCTGCCAGTAACTACCAGTCATGGTTGAGATATACAGTATTGCCTCCAATATCGGTGATTGTATGCCAGAGGAGTACAAGTGAGGCACTGTTGTAGCACCAGTGCCCTACTAGTAGACAACTGGTTGGGCGCTGTATAAACCAACTGCTGCATTAGATAGGCCTTTTGTTTGATCCAGCAGGGCTTTTGACTCTTCCTCATTTTGGGAAGCTCTCTGCGGGATTGCTTCATCATCTTATACCTTCACCATAAAAATGTGCTTTGGGGACATGAGACACCTCATGTTTGTAGGGTTTCTTCATGCTCTTATAATCATACTGTAGGAAATGATCTACTGTAACTTAGAAACCTTTATGAACAGAAAGACCAAATGGCACAGTTGGGGTTATAATCATGTGCAAGAACATATACTTGAACACAAGTATTAAATCAATTAACACTGTAAAGATTTACACTGAATCTCTGTTGCACTGTTTGATGTAGTGTAGAGAAACACCATTTTAGAACTTGCAACATCCTATGAAAGAACTCTGTACTATTTTAATATGTCACTTGCTTTGAAGTATTTTAAACTGGAGATCCATGCTTTGCTCTCCGCATTCAAGTGTATCCTTTTTGAAGTTTTACCAGTGATGAGAAACTTATTGCTTACCACAAATTGGGCTCCATTTTCAGGTTTAACAAATGTTATAGAAAAAATATTTTTGGTGCTAAATCTCTTCTTTGTTTTTTAAAAAATCTTTATAAAATGCAGTTTTACAATTTTGTGAAACGTGAACAAGACATTTTCCTTATGAGAAAATATTGTACATGTGTCACTTGATTTTTCAATCTTCAATAAATATATATTATATAAACTTCATATGTGGTTTTTTCCTGCTTATTTTACATTATTTTTTCTGATGGTAATAAAAAGGAACAAAGAAAATCAGAGATTCATCTTCGGTATAATCACTGGACCTGTTAGCACAGCATTTTTCCTCCACTTGACACTGTCTGTCCAGAATCCTAGGCAGAATTACCATTTTCCAAGCCCTAATCCAAGGTGCTTGTCCTTGTCTGGGCATGGGGGCTTGAGTGGTTTAACTAGGTGATGATTCCCATCTCTCATCAATGATGTTACGCCAGGACTAGAACTTACCACAGCATCCTCCATTGGATCCCTTGGGCAAGGTGAAAACGGAGGGCACATATCATGGTCCACCTAGTAAGCAGATGATGTGATATCCAAGTGGCTAAAAACTGCATGCAAATGGACTTGATAACTCTTCATTTTGGGGGGGAAATTATTTAGAGGATTTGTTCACTGTCTATCCTACCCATCAGGGCACCCAAGATATTTTGCAATAAAATTAAAATAATCACAAGGAGCAGTGGTGGGCATCAGCAGGTTCGCATCAATTCACCAGAACCAGTAGCAGAAATTCTGGCTGGCCCCACCCATCCAAGTTTTGAAATAAAGTAGTCCTAATTCAGGTGCAACGCAGGGCTTTCCCCCTGGCCATGCCCACCATACCACATCCACAGTGTGGTAGCAATTTTTTTGGGAGCCCACCACTGACAAGGAGGCAAAAATATCCAAAACAAATTTAAAAGCATTGCCCAAAAGATAGTTGCTAGAATCCTATTGGTTCTAACTAACTGCATAAATTGCACTGGTATGTTGCCACTAATTAATGAGTTAAATACAAAAATAGGGCCAAATGGTGCAGATGTAAATGAGATAAAGAAACCATTTGAGGCAGTATCTTTTACTTCAAGAATGTGAAGGAATGAAAAAATAACATATGTATCATCAAAACTGTTCTGGTATTGCCAGTTTTTCAAAAGGACTTTTCTTCATCAGGATATAATCTTAAATATTTTTCTGTAGACAATAGAATGAAAACAAAATCATACACTCTGACAACACATTATAGTTTGGCTGTGAACCTTAAACCAAGATATCTAAACAATACATACCAAGGGTTTTTTACGCATCTACTAGTTTCAGGGAGAAGTACATCCTATCATGATGAGCTTAAAGATATTAAAACATATGGTACAATGTTTGCAATATACAGATATATTGTGCATCAAGTGATGTATTCATGAGAAATAGCCTGATATCAGAGTGGCTATGGGTTAGGGGCCCTGTGTTAACCCGGGAGCTTCCATCTTTGGTTCAGGATGGGGCTGTGTTGCCCCTGACAGACCCAGTGCGTAGTCTGGGGGTCCTGGATTTACGACTACTGCTCGAAGAGGATTAGGAGGGGTTTTGCTCAACTTCAAGTGATTCACCAGTTACGCCCGCTCCTGGACCAGGACTCCTTGTTCATGGTCACACACGATCTGGTCACCTCAAGACTTGATTATTATAATGCGTTCTACATGGGGCTTCCCTTGATGACCATTCAGAGGCTGCAACTGGTCCAGAACACGGCGGCTCAGGTGGTGATGGGGTGCAGGCATTATTCCCGTGCTTCACCACTGCTTCAGGGGCTGCACTGGTTAGCAGCATGCCTCTGGGTGCAATTCAAGGTGCTGGTGATTACCTTTAAAGCCCTACATGGTAGTGGGCCAGGTTACTTAAGAGACCCCAAGGATATCTGCCTGTCCCACCAGAGCAGACCGGAGGGGCTCTCTGATAGTTCCATCGGCTGGAGAGGCTGCCTCTCTAGCATAAGAAAGAGGGCATTCTCTGTGTCTGCTCCGGCCTTGTGGAACCTCCTGCCTACTGAACTTCGTCTCCAGGCAGAGCTTTTACCCTTCCGTAGGGGCGTGAAGACCTGGCTGGCACAGTAGGTGTGGGGGGGGGGGGTTGGGGAAATACCCACAGTGGGCTGGCTAGTTTGAATAGCTGAGTTGCTGTCTGTGGTGGTTGGAAGGTGGTTTTGGGGTTTTAAAGATTTTTAAAAGAACTTTTAATGACTTTTAGATTGTAACTGTTTTTAGATGCTGATGTTTTTGTTATTTCGCTGTGAGCCACCCAGAGACGCCTTGGCGAGTGGGGCAGCAGCAGCACTAGAAATCTAATATTAAAATTAATTAATAAATTAATATTAAAAGGAAGGAACTAAATGTATTTCAAAATTTAATAAATAATTATTGCAATAACGGGGAAAAAGCTAGAATATCGAAAACGTTGTGGTATCTTTCACAAAAAAAAGGGTGGTTTAGGAATCCCGAACATCACAAATTATTATTGGGCATTTCAACTGAAAAATATTTGTAAAATTTTAATAAGGAAAAAATTGATATGGGGGGAGATTGAATTACGTGAAAAATTGGGAGATGAATCACTAATATTTCTAGGCAAAGAAACAGTTAAAATTAATACCGTGAATAAAATGCTAAAGACACTCTTTAGAACATGGACACTATTGAAAAACAAATTATCCCCAGGATTATCACCAATTTTGGAGTTAAGGGATTTAAAATCATTCCCACTACTCTTAGACCATAGGACTGAAGAAATAATGAAAAGATATAAAGTAACTTTATTAAAGGAATGGTTAGATGTTTGTGAGGATGAGGAGAAAATGTCAGAAATTTGTAAACAATAAAAAATACAGGGAAGAAATAGGGACATGACAAAAATTGAGGAGCTAGTATATAAATTAAGAAATGGTCAAATAGAAATTAAATGATTAGTTAGTAAATTATATAAAGTATTGGATGATTCTAACGAATCCCAAAAAGCATTAAGAGGAATATGAGAACAAGATTTAAATGTTAAAATCACAGATGAATGTTGGAATAGAAAGTGGAAAAGAAGAATCATGAAAACGTTATCAGTAAGGATTAAGGAGCATAACCACAAGTTATTATGGACATGGTATATGACCCCTGTGCGATTACATTTAATAGACAAGACAAAATTAAATATATGTTGGAGGTGTAAGGAGGATATAGGAACGTACGAGCATATGTAGTGGGGGTGTAAGAAGTTGAAGACATTCTGGACGAGTGTAGAGTATGAAATTGGGAAAATTTTGAATGAAAAGGTTAAATTGGACGCAGTTATAGTATTACTAACGGATGTTGATAAGGTGGATTATAGTAAAAGGGAATTAATCGCAGTCATGTTATCAGGTGCCAGACACTGTACAGCGCGGCAATGGAAGAATGATGTCACTCCAAAAATTGACGAATGGTACAATGAGTTATGGACTATTGCTTTAAATGATAAGCTTACCTGGGAACTAAATTTAAGAAAAGGACTAATAAAAGAAAATAAATTTCAGGACATGTGGATATGTTTTATAGACTATATACTGCATAAGGATCAAGGTCAGAAGCCAACGCCGGATCAGCATTCCTTTTGGAAAGGAATCATATAAGAATTAAGTAACTCTGTCCCATATGGCAATGTAAATAGCACATGGTGAATGTCCTGTATTAAGCTGATGTGTTTGTTTTTGTTATTATGTAATGTGCAGATTTAAATAAAAAAAATTTAAAAATTTTTTTTAAAAAAGAAATCTAAATAAATAAAACATTGAGTTCCTGTCTCTGTTCCAGCTCCTGCCATCCTAGCAGTTTGAAAGCAAGAAATTGCAGGTAGATAAATAGGTACCACTTTGGTGGGAAAGACAACAGTGTTCCATGTGTCCCAGTGTCTAGTCATGCCTGCCACATGACCATGGAAATGTCTGCAAATGCAAATAGTACTGGCTGTTTGGCTGTAAACAGAGATGAATGCCATATCCTTTCGAACAAGGGTGACCTTGCCTATTAAAATATTTAAGTTTCAAACTTTTTTTAAAAAATAATAATGAAGTTAAGGTCATGGAAGAAGAAGAAATGTGGTGCTTGTGTCAGTTTGCAGATCCTTTGTGAAAATTTGCCCAAATATTTTTTTAAATCCCTCAGCCATCTTCAAGCAGCTTCACAATTTCCCTCTTCCCCTCTAGTCCCCATAGGATTGTCTTCCTTTTAAAAACATATTCCCACCTCCACCACCAGTCAGCTGGTGGAGTGGGTGGTGGTGGGGGCAGCCTCTATTCCCAAGGTGTGGGAGATGTGTTACCATGGCAGTCACAGCCTCTAGTTCCACCTCTGCTGAGAGTCATTCATAACTGCACCATCCTTGGGCCCTCATCACCATTGTTCCATGCCTGCTAGACCAATTATTATTTTAATAAATAAATAATTATATTTATTATAATGCTTCAATGGTTCTTTGGCAACATAGCAAATGAACCGCTGAACGGTTAAGGTCAGGATTTTTTTAAAAAAAAACAACAACACCATTTTCGAACTGTGAGGAAATCTGCAAATTTTATGTGGCAAATCAAGAGGCATAATGTGTGTCAACATATGTGTGCACAGAGAAGAACACAGTGGATCAAGAAGTGCAAAATAAATTACCCCTGGTTAAAGGTTTATAATAATCCACATTTCAGAAGGTTCATGTCTGCCTCAGCTATGTGTCATCTAATCTTCGAAAGCTCAACTATACAGCAACATCACATACTAAACATCAATAACAAATAATAAACATCTGGTAAAGTGATGGGGCATGTTACCTTTTACCTGCACTTTGTCCAAGATACTGCATAGCACCCTTCAAACAAAGAATTATCTTTTGAGATCTGTTTACTTCCTGTGCTTTAGATGTGCCACACCAACACAGTATACTCGGCTAATATGTGATAACAAATTAGATTACTACACAAGGTGATTCAGTAATAGTTTCAAATACTTTTCATGAAATATTAATGTTTGAAGTGGTAGCCATGTTAGTCTGTGCAAGCATATCAGAGAGTAAACAAAACTGCAAACATTTTGTGTCTTTTTTTTTGCTGTTTTGTTTTGTTTACTCTCTGATATGAAATATTAAATTTCACATTGCAAACTTTGGAAACATTTCTCTACGTTTCAGACTTTCTAAAGAAGCAATGAAGTGAATTCTTTTTAAGTCTATACAATAGGAAAGGCATCTGTCTGACATCAAACGGGATCAGTTACAGAGAAAGACAATACCCATGTTCACTTAATTAATTATAGAAAAAAAGAGTAGCTGCTCTAGTGAGCAGAACCCTGCTTTCACTAATACATAGGAAGCAACCATGGATCTCTCTGCACTGCCAAACAACAACCATCCTGATAAATTTCTTCAGCTAGATGTAAAGTCCTTAGCAAAAACATCAGTCTTCTTACAAACCTGCTTGGCACATTTTCCAGAAGAGTATTTCCCGGGGGAACAGCAGTGGCACAATAGAGTCTATTCACAGGTAAGCAGACTGACTACCAGACTTGCCTGTCTACTAATTCGATATGTGGTGTTGCTTTTGAAGCTATTATGGAGAATTTCCCATTTATATACATTCTTAAACTACCAGGAGGTTTCCATTCCTGATTATTGCTTTTCTGCTTTCAGCAAAGTTGTTCAGTAAAGCACCTTTTACATAATAAGCACAATACTTCATAAAATGTTTTGAATTATTCAGTATAACTGAAATATTCCAGAAACAAGCATACAATCAATCTAAATCTATCACATCTAAGATAAATGAAGTATACACTTTAAAAATGAAGACTGATCCATTGATTCTACTTGATAGTCACTGGCACTTTTTAATTATGAACTTTTAGTTATGAACTTTGCAGTTGATATAGTTGTTGGTGTGTGTGTAATGTTTTCAGTAGACACAATGAAATTAATAGGGAAAGATCTCAGAAATGAAGGAGCAGAGAAAAAGAAGAAACAAGGTTAAAGCTGCTTTCTATTAATGTGGTGTTCTGTGCCACCCATACCTGTCAACTTTTGGATTTGAAAATAAGGCAAATTTTGGCCACACCCCTCTGTGGGTGTGGACAAATCCATGGGCGTGGCCAAATATAACCATGTGACTTGCTGGGCTCTAGTCATACCTGCCACATGGCCATGAAAATGTCTGCAAACACAGACAGCACTGGCTCTTTGGCTGTAAATGGAGATGAGCACTGCACCCTAGAGTTGGATACGACTGGCAGATTTTACTTTCTTAGGATCAAAGATCTGATGCTTGGGAAACAAGCTATGAGAAACCTGGGGAACATAGTTAAAAGTAGAGGCATCACCTTGCAAACAAAAAATTGCATAGTCAAAGCAATGGTATTGGTGGTGGTAATGTATGGGTGTGAGAGCTGGACCATTAGGAAAGCTGAGCACAGAAAAATAGATGCCTTTGAAATGTAGTGTTAGAAATAGGTCAATCCTAGAAGAAATCAACCCTGACTGCTCATTAAAGGTCAAATAGGAAAAATGACGCTAAAGTACTTTGGACATCAAATGAGAAGAGAGGATTCACTTGAGAAAGCCTTGATGCTGGGAAAGGTGGAAGACAAAAGAAGGGGGTGGCCAAAAATAAGATGGCTAGATGGTGTTGTAGATGCAATGGGCACAAAGCTGTGTGGGCCAAAGAACCCTTTCCCCATTTTCTTGGGGGACTTTTGTTTTGTTTTCTTTCTTGTTTGCTCAGTGGCTTAAGTGACTAAGATGCTGACTGGGAGGCAGAAGGTCAGCAGTTAGATTCCTGAGTACTGCAGGACTGAATGAGCTCCCGTCTTTGTCCCAGCTCCTGCCATCCTAGCAGTTCGAAAGCAAGAAATTGCAAGTAGATAAATAGGGACCATTTTGGTGGGAAAGTAATAGCGTTCAGTGTGCTCTGGTGTCTAGTCATGCCTGCCACATGACCACGGAAATGTCTGCAGATGCAGACAATGCTGACTCTTCGGCTTTGAAACAGATGAGCCCTGAACCCTAGAGTCGGATACGATTGGCTTTTGAGCAAGGGAGACCCTTTACCTTTACCTAACTCAGATCCCCTTACACAACCGTGCAAACACGCACACCCCACCCCTCCCAAGTTAACTCTAGAACAGAAATGGAACACACACACCCTCTCTCTCTCTCATATAGTGTAGGAATCTCTGACTGTGATGGCGAACCTTGGCACTCCAGAAATGACTCTTTTGAGCAAGGGAAACCTTTACCTTTAGCATATAGTGATCAAGCACTTCCCCCCCACCCCCCCACCCCACCCCTCCCAAGTTAACTCTAGAACTCTAGAAATGAAATCCTCCAGCCAGGACAGAGGCAGGGGGCAGAAACAGCTCAATAAAGCATGAGAGTGAGAGAGAAGTCTCTGCCCTCAGACCAAGAGCTGATTTGCCCCTGCATATATGAAATATTGCTCACCTCTAGAGTAGACTCCCGTCCCTCCCAGCATGAAACGAAGCCGCCCTCTTGGCCATATGGCTGGCAGGAAAATGAAAGAGAAACTAACTACAGAATCCTCTCTCCCCTTCCACAAGCGAAAACCCACACAGCGACCTCTGGCGGCCGGAAAAAATACTGCAGCTTCGCCTGTGAGGGCTCCAGTCAGGATATTTCTTTTAAAAAAATAAGGGAAAATACAAGGAAATCAATAAAACGGGAGGGGGTGGGAAGAGGGGTAAAAATAAGAGGTTTCCCCGGGTAAAACGGGATGGTTGACAGGTATGGTGCCATCACATTGCCCTCAAATTATGGCAGCTTTATGAATGAGTGGTCTCCAATTCCCCCTCCAACAGCTGAGTGGCCCTGGCACATGGTTCCCCCTGTCATAATTGCTGCCTTAAACCACAGTGGGTGTGTTTGCGCATGTGTGGGTGTGTTTACGGCTGTTGTAAACATGTCTGCTTCCGGGGTCATCACTACAGGCTGGATGGAATGGCATCGGGGTCTGGGTCTGGCCTGCAGTTGATAGGTTGCGAACCCCAGTTTAGCGAGTCATTTTTCTTGTGTTTGGTCTCCCTCTTTTTCACTAACTTCCCCTGCACTACCGTCTTTTTCAGAGAATCTTGTATTCTCATTATTTACTTCAAAGTATGGCAGCCTCAATTTCAACATTCTTGTCCCAACATTCTTGTTTAGGATTAATTTGACCTAGGACCAACTTGTTCATATTTCTGGCAGCCAAGGGTATCTGCAAAGCTCTTATCCAACATTATATATTTCAATGAATTGTTTTTTCCTGTCAGCTTTCACAACCATACATAATGATTGGGAATACAGGAGTGTTGATTATCTTGATCTTGGTCTCCAAAGACACATTCTTAGACTTGATGACCTTTTCTAATTCCTTCATTGCTGCCCTTCCAAACCTCAGTCTTCTGAATTCTTTGGATTGGTGACTGAATCAAGCTATTCAAAATCTTTCACTATTTCAGTTACTTCATTGTCAGCATGAACAAGTAGTTCTGTAGTCTTGATTTTTGTCTTGATTTTTGTCTTCTTAATATTCAAACTGCTGTCTTGCTTTGGCCCTTTTTTCCTTCGCTTTCACTAAAAGTCATTTCAAATAATTGGTGCTTTTTGCCAATAAGCTATGTGGAGACTTCATCTCGATGTCCTCTGATGCCAATTTTTTTAGTTTAGTTTAGTATAGTCTATGATGTATTTGTTGGTGGTGGGTTTTGATGTGTTGTGGTAAAGGTAAAGGTTTCCCTTGCTCAAAAGCCAGTCGTATCTGACTCTAGGTGCTCATCTCTGTTCAGTGCTCATCTCTGTTTCAAAGCCGAAGAGCCAGCGCTGTCTGCTTCTGCAGACATTTCTGTGGTCATGTGGCAGGCATGACTAGACCGGAGCACACGGAGTGCTGTTACCTTCCCACCGAAGTGGTCCCTATTTATCTACTTGCAATTTCTTGCTTTCGAACTGCTAGGTTGGCATGTGTTGTGGTATTGTTATTTATTTTCTGTTTGTTCACTGCCCAGAGTGGGATAACACCCAGATGGGTGGTATAGAAAAATAAATAAATAAATAAATAAATTTCTCCAAAGGTCCCATCCATATCATCAGGCTGCAAAAACTGAACCTGATTCATTAGCATGGAACAGGCAAGGAGCATAGATGCATCCATAGGAAATGTATCAGCCACAGTATCCAAGTCAGAGTACAGTAAATTGGAGTGATTTTTCCTGGAAATTGTCCTGCAAATTCTTCACAATCAGCTACAGTGTGGTCTGCATTTTCTTCCTGTGAGCCAGGATGTAATAAGTACTTGGCTACTCAAGAGAGTTCTACTGGACAACTCTGTGCAGATGCAATGATCTCATTCTGTGCCACCACTGCTACAGAATAAGTCTTCCAGTGGACCCTAGCCCATGTTTGACCAGATTCACTCTGATTTTTCCACCCTTACTGTTATAGTCTCCATCCCACATGTTTCACCACATCAGGATGCTTATTTGACTCTGCTTTATGACAGGCAACACTTAAGAGCAATAGTGTCAATGGCCCTGGTCATTTATCCATTCCAAAGATCAATCAAGTCTTCAGCAGAGTCACCTGCTGAGACAACAGGAAACTCTTCAAGAGGCATAAGGAAACCATTTGGATCCATCAACCTTCTGGAGCAGACATAGCGATCTGCCCATGACAACAGGAACTGCCAAAAGTTCCTTCATATCCAGATCACCAACATCTACCTCAGTGCAGAAAACCATGTCTAAAGTGTGTCCTGCAGCATGAGCAGGGGAAGATACCATTTGGAACAAACCCATGGTTGCTGTGAAAGTCCTGAGGAACTCCTGAAACAGCTGCCTTGGCATGGACATTGAAGTCCCCCAGGACAAGAAGCTGAGGAGATTCTAACATTGCCTCCCTGGAGAACGACTCAGCAAGCTTTGGAAGAGAGGCTGTTGGCCAGTGAGGCAGATGGCAGACCAAGAGAATCCCTTTTCTATCCTGGGCTTCCACTTTCAGATACACACATTCAAACCCAGGAAACTGGGGGATGTGACATGAAGTGAGGAGAATGGTCTCATGATAGATTTCAAGCCAACTCTTCTACAATTACTAAGTGAAGGATTAAGCTTATTAGTTTTGGGCTGAAAGCCACATATGTGTTTTCTAACATATACTGTTTGTTGATATGTCATGTCAGACCTGTATTATTTTCTACCAATAGGATCTCTCCAGGAAATTTCATTTTTCTTTGGCATCTAATTGTGTAAAATACAATACTCATTTTATTTTACTAATTAGAAACATCTTATCTCTTTAAAACATATAACAACTCCATCATTTCTTATTTCTTATTGCATCTTATCATCTTTGGCTAGAAGCTACATATCAGTGAAAAATATTTCATTATTTGACCTTTTGTCCTTGCCGTCTCAGGTGGTTCTGTCAAAGCTGGCTTTGATTAGAATTTTAAAGGGCTTTTCGTTTGCCAAGTTTAATTCATCATTGTCAGTTTTTAGTTTCTTTCATTAAAGATGAAACAGAACTTATCCCTTAATTGTTTCACAAACATACATGAAAAGAGATAAAACCCATTTGGTAGAATGCCTAACTGACCTTTCCTTATTATTATTTTTAAAATAGGCAAAATTATTTACAAAAATATGCTGCCTTCTTACGGTTTATTTAGGCAGCTAATATATTAGATGATTTTTTTAAAAAGCTGATTTAAACTATCTGACTTTGATTTATTGACAGCATGGATTGTTTTGGGCATGAAGGAACTAATGAGGTTAAGGGTTACTTAATACCAGAACAGAAGGGAGGGTTTCCTTTCATAAGAGAAGCGAATTATCTTCTGGTTCCTGAAATCATTAAACCTTGAGCGGAACCTGAATTTGCTCCCCTGGAATTCATTTTCTTTTAACATATGTTTGCCTCTTAGGTCTTGCCACTTCATTGGTGTGTATGTGAGACTGTCAGAACTTTTATTTGAAAGATCATTCAGATTCTGTGTGTATAAAATTGCTTCCTCCACTCTGCAGTGTTTTGATTTACTTCCAAAGTTTAGAAGGCACTATGACAAGTACCTTACATTTGAAACCAATTTTTCCCCTTTTGATGTTCTGTATCTTCTTTAGGAGCAGTTTGCTTGGGCTGTGTATGTGAGCCCTGTTAGAACTACTGTACTGTATATCCTGACCGCTTTTAAACATGTGGCTGCTAGCTGGAGTGATGGGCTCAAGATTAACTCTCTCTGTTGCTCTTTCCCTTAAAAATATTTTATACTTTTATACCTGAAGGTAACCAGGTCTTTCAGGTCTGCGCCACAATACCACACTGTTGTGGTTAGACAATCTGGGATTTTTAGGAGTAAAAATCTGAATACAAAACAGATTTACCAGATGGCTCAGATTCCTTCCTGGCATGAAGCCATGAGAAGATTGCCATTCTTCTTTTCAGAATTTGCTCCCCCCACCCTCCTGCCTAGTAAATAAGTCATGGTATGGATTATTTAAAGTGTTCTGAAATACTGCAATGGATTAAGAAATAGATGTATTGCAGTTGCCACACTAACTTTAGTTTCTCAAATTAAATTAGCCATGGGAGATGAGACTCAATGTCCTGTACAGGTGGTTGTTGTTGTAGGAAATAAGTCCTTATTGAACAGGGATTCACAAATGTAGGATCCAAGTTGCCCTGAATCTATAAATACCAGAAGCCCTATTAGCTGTTCTGGCCAATACTTCTTGGATTTGTAGTCCAGAAAGATCTAGAGCACTGATGGCCAACCTTGGCACTCCAGGTGTTCTTGAACTTCAATCCCCAGAAGCCCTGATTAGCAGGTGTGTTTACTTGGGCTTCTGGGAATTGAAGTCCAAGTACACCTGGAGTGCCAAGGTTGGCCATCATTGATCTAGAGTGTCAAGCTGAGAACCACAGGTACAGAGCCAGCATACCATAGAAGGCATGTGTGAGACACTAGCCTAAATCCAATTGTTTATCCTAATTTGAATAGACTCAACCAATACATTCTTGAGTGGAGTCAACACATATACTGTACCAGCAAATCCCAGTGGTTCAACAGACCTACCCTAGATGGCACTACTAATTGGAGTCAGGACTATTTGTCCACCTAAACTGGGTCTACCTACTAAAGTGCAACAAGGTATGCACCATAATATTTACAACTAAGTTATGGTCACTCCTTATTATGTGATAACTACAAGTACACAAGAACTGCTTTAAGAGCTGCTAGAACGTACACCACCTTACCTCCTTTATAGTACATTTTTGAATGTATTTCTCTGTTATCCTGTTTTACATACCAATCACTTTGGGTAGTATCTAGACCAGTATTTCCTAACCTTTGGTTTTTAGATTTCAATTCCCAGAAGCCTAAGTCAATTCCCCAAAGCACTGATTAGCACTAACTTAGACTTCTGAGAATTGAAGTCCTCCTGTGGGGCATGGACCCTACATGGGAACCACTGGTCTAGACTAAATTAAGCATCCTTTAGTTGCACTGACATCAGGGGAACAGATTAGTCAGAGATTCCAATGGTGCTAAAACATGAATAACTTAGATTGAATTCAAATAATTATTTTAAGCTATTTATTCTCTCATTCAAACACTATCTTGCTGGTTAAATAGCTTTTTGTCTTCCATATTCAGCTAAAAAGCCTGAAATATCAAGAGCATCACTGTAGAACTTTAAATGCATGATAAAATAAGGCAAAAGCTCCAAAAAAAGGACTGAGAAACATGCCAATGTCAGTTCAATCCAACTGATAAAAGCCCGAGGGCCCTAAACAGTATCTGCAAATAAGACATGCAAGATAATATGATCAACAGATATGTCAGGGCTAAGGAATGACATATGGAAACTGACAGGAGTTAAAACTGGAACTTGCAGGCACTGCAAATCACTTCACTCTCCAGGAATCTATATTGATGTTTGCAAAAGCCATATGAGCCACTGGCATTGCCTTGTCTTATGTATGGCTTACTTATCTGGGAGTGTGACTTGTCAGCAGCAGAAGCAGCCTTTCCCTGATCTTTCTGTGCCCCTGCTGCTTTTTAATCCATTCATTTGAGCAAAATGGAGGCAGTGGGATCTGTTGGGACCCTTTCCTTCAGAGGTTTCATTTTCTTCCTGGGTGGTGAAGAGCAAGGGGTCTACCATCCATCCTATCTAACACATGATTTCAACTATATCAGAGAATAAACAAAACAAAAACGCTGTAGCACTTCAAAAACTAACTCTTATATTTTAATGTGAGCTTTTGTGGATCAAGTCCACTTTGTCAGACATGGGAGTGAGACTTCATGGCATCAATTTATATACAGTAAAACCTCACATAAAGAGCACCTCGCTTAGAGACTAACTCGCTTAAAGAGCAGAATTTTCTCTGAATGGTAGCCTTGCTTAACAACTAAAACCAACCAAAAACTCACTTAACAACTAACTCAGGGTTCGCAATCCACCCCACCAGAAGTCACAATTGGTCACTGACAAGGGTGTTTTGCTTAAAGAGCAAACTCACTTAAAGAGCAATCCCTCTTTAAGCGAGGTACCACTGTACATCAGATACAGAGGCACAGAGTGATTGGTCAGCATGACAGATAAGTATACAAATCAATATGGCTTTTTACAACTGGCAGTAGTAGATGATCTCTGGCTGCTATTCAGATTAGCTCTAAATGTCCCCTTTTAAATTGCAAATAGTGGGAAGATACAATACAAACACCTGGCATTGAACATTTGCTAATGAGTTTAACCTTTGTGTTACTATGTAAGCAATCCTTTGTTCTGTGAGACAGCCTATGTTGTGAAAGAGGATTTTACAGGAAAGTTTGTGAAGGTGGTATAATATAACAAAATATATAATATACAAAATATATAGCAGCATATAACAATCTGTATATCAAATTTGATAATGTCCCAGAAACCCTTGGCTAATATTCAAACCTTTGTGATGGGTGTCCAACAGATAGATGTATTTTATTTCTTCTGTCTCTCTCTGGATCCTAGTCTTTTAATTTCTCTGTTCCGGAAGAGCAACTTTCAGGTCATGGAAAGGATGTCCAGGTAGACTGAAATGGTTTGAAATGGGTTTCGCTGTGTTGCCATTCTTGATGTCTGATTTATGTCTATTAACTCTTTTGCTCAAAGATTCTCCTGTTTGTCCTATATAGCGTGTAGAAGGGCATTTTTGGCAAGAGATGACATAAATCACATTGGAAAAAGAACAAGTAAAACTGCCTTTAATGTTGTGTGTGGCATCGTTGAGGCCAATAATACTGTTTCCAGAGTGAAAATTGGGGGGGGGGGGGCCAAAGCTGACATCTGGGTTTTCAGCAGGGCTTAGTTCCCATCTCTCACTTTTGTGTACTCTGTTGTGTGTCAATAGTTGTTTGAGATTGGAGGGTTCTCTAGAAGCAAGTAGAGATCTGTCACCAAGGGCTTTGGAGCAGTGGTGGGCTCCAAAAAAAATTACTACTACACTGTGGGCGCAATATGGTGGGTGTGGCCAGGGGGAAAGCCCTGCGTTGCACCCAAATTAGGACTACTTTATTTCAAAACTTGGATGGGCGGAGCCAGCCAGAATTTCTGCTACTGGTTCTGGCGAACTGGTGTGAACCTGCAGATGCCCACCACTGCTTTGGAGAGTGAAGTATTCTTGTCCAAAATGGGATGGAGATCTTTCATTATGTGCAATGATGCACTCCCAAAAAAATGACTACCACCTCTGTGGGTGGGCCAAATCTGTGGGTGGGGCCAAATCTGTGGGTGGGACCAATGCAATGGGAATGGAGGTGGGTGTGACCAGCCTGGTGGGTGTGGCCTGGGGGAATTTCCACTACTGGTTCTCCCAAACAGGACAGAACCTGCTTCAGTGCATCACTGATTACGTGTGAGGGGTTTAAGTTAAGGGCTGGAAGTGACAACCAGCGGTGTTCGATTTCAACTGTGAATCTTGCTATGAAGTCACTGCTATGCGATTTTTCATGTAAATATGAGAAATCAATATTTTTCTGCTGAAATGTCCTCCAGATGCTTAGATTGGAGTTGTATCAAAGGGTAGAGTTCTCTCAAAAATGGTAACACTCAAATTTCTCCAGGCAGATCTGCACATGCCATTGCCAGCAGCAAATGCTGGACCTTTTTCAATTTTGGTACAAGCCCCACTGGAGAACCTGAGACAATTAAATAATGAGATGGATTCAGATTTAGCAATAAATTTAGTAAACTATCCCCTCTGCTTACAAAAGTTGAGACCAGATGACAAGAGGAGATCCTTGTTTGGAGGAGAAAGAAAGGAAAGCTCTGCCATCAACATAATCCCATTTCACATTGCTTGTATGTACAATCAGGTATTTCATGTCAGCACTTACTGATCCTTTTCAGGAGGTATGATTTCATGCATTCATTCAGCAAAATGAATCATTAAGTGTAACGGCAGCTGTTTATTGTAGATTCTTTGTAGAGTTTGAGATTTTTTTAAAAAACTTATCTCCCCAAATTACTCTATCTGGGAATACAAAACTTACAGAATGTAACTTTTCCAACTGCTGATTCTCAATTAAGATTGAGGTCAAGTCGCTGCAATGGCAATAGGACAATTTATTTATTTATTTATTTATTCACATTTATATCCCGCCCTCCTGGTGGGTACACCACTCAGGGCGGCTAACAATATAATAAAAATTACAATAAAAACAATTCAATGACAATAACTAAAAACAAACCTAACACCCCAATTAAAACCAGCATTAAAACACAAACAAATCATCATTAAAAAAAAACAACCCACCCCCACAACGGGATAATGAGCCCAACTCAAGAAAGAATTCTGCAGTTGTGCCAGATGAGATACACTCCAGAAGGCCATCTAGATGTTCTCGACCAGAACTTGTGTAGCACACAATTTGGTGTGCCATTTTCATTTCCTTTTCTATGGAAGGAAGCATCAGGTCATGCTTTCATAACATTTTGCAGAAGCAGCAGAAGCAAGCAACTCTGCTAATAACACTATATGTCCTAGTCCAGGGCCGCCATCAGGGTGGGACCATCAGGACTCCCGTCCCGGGCCTGGAAATGACAGGGGGCCCAGCACCGCCGAGAAACCACTGATCTACGCATGCGCAAACAAACCATGTATGAGCAGGAAACCACAGGGGTGTGGCCAAAATGGGGGGGGCATACTGGGCCCGGAAATTTCTGATGCTGGCCCAGTCCTAGCTTCTCTAGAAAATTGTGGGGTCAGCCAGTGTTTTGACTTTCACATTTTCTCAGCTTTGTCCTTTCATGCAGCTGGAGACAAGGTGGATGGAGAAGTTTAGGAAGTCAGCTTCTCATATGGTGCATCTAAGTGCCATCTTCAGGTTAATACTTGTTCTTTCTCTCCTTCACAACAGCCACAAATCATTATCCCCCAGCTTATTTTAAACCCTTTGCTTCTCTATTTGTGGTACTATTTGCTGTTGTCAAATTTATCACACCTGTCCTGTATGCCATGGAAATGGCTAAAGTGTTGGCTTTTGAAATAGGAACTTGGCTTGAATCAAGGTCCTGCTTCAACCAGGAGCCTGCAGAGCGTTGATTGGAAGCCTCATTCAGCTTTTGTTTCATTAAGTGAAAAATGAGAGAAAATGCAGCCTATTCTTTACAACTTGGATAGTTATGAATAAGGCTATTTTGCTCCTTTCTCAGAGCTTTGGGGCTTCGTACATAGGTAAATTTCTGCTTTAAAATATTTCTTTTGGCCTCACATGATTTTGTCCTCATCCAAATTTTCATTTTCTGAAGGCTGTACATAGTCATTGCATCATAGTCAGGCCTCTCCTATGATAAAGCCTGTAAAAGGCCCATTCATATTTTTCCAGTAATTCAATCATCTTACATGAAAACATAGTCCTACTTCTCTCACCGGGGTGGGTGGGGGTGGAGAGAGATGTGGATATTGATGACACCTTTCCTTTGTCTCTCTTCTAGAAAGAAAAGAAAAGTGCATGTGAGCAGCCTGTGGTGCAACCCCATGAGCTTTATCCAGCAATGATTGACAAAGCCCTTGCAAAACATGTCACCTTGAAATCAGCCATCAAGAGGAATCCTCTGTACAATGATGTTTTCATTGATGATAGCTGGCAGGAAAGGAAAAAGAATCCATCTTGGACTGTTCAAGACTATGACAGGCATTCCCTAAATTCTAGCCTGGCTGACTTTCTAAAGGTACCAAACTATACAATTCCTATAGGAACAATACTTCCCATAAAAATAATATTTAGGGATCAATAGAGTTGTGGTCCATGGGGTCACAAAGGGTCAGACTCAACTGTGCGACTGAACAACAAGACTTGTTTTGCTGATGGAACTGTATCCATCACTATCACTATCACTATCACTATCACTATCACTATCACTATCACTATCACTATCACTGAGATGCAAGTGGTCCTTTCCTTAATGTAAACAAAAGCATTATGCATGTATAGGTAAAGGTCGCCCTTGCTCAAAAGCCAGTTGTATCTGACTCTAAGGTCCAGTGCTCATACAGCCAAGGAGCCAGTGCTGTCTGCATCTGCAGACATTTCCATTGACATGTGGCAGGCACGCCTCAACAATGGAGTGTATGGAACGTTGTTTACTTTCCCACTGAAGCAGTACCTATTTATCTACTTGCAATTGCTTGCTTTCGAACTGCTAGTTTGGCAGGAGCTGGGACAGAGATGGGCACTCACTCCATCACGCAGTACTCGGGCCTCAAACAGCTGACTTGCAGACCTTCCAGTTGTCAAGTTCAGCATCTTAACCACTAAGCCACTGCAGTCATTAGCTGAGGATTAAGGAACAGTAAATACTTGGTAATTCTTATGAGAATATCATATCCCACCTAGAGTACTTTTGTGTCTTACCTGTAGGGAGCAGGCCAGAGCTTGAAAACATCCATTTTTTCTGGCCTGCAGCCCCCAGAATTGACCAGTCAGCATGGTTGCTGGAAGCTGTGGCACAAAAAATGATTTTTCAAAGGGAACAGACCCTTCCGAACTTCTAACCCTCATGTTAAACAGAAAGGAAAAGAAAGAAAAGAGTTGTTTACTCCCCTTGCACATCTCTTGGCCTGTGAGATGCAAACAAAGTAATGAAAACAATGTCTCTTGCCTCTATTTTTGTTGTCTATGCACAAGAAAGAACCAAATTAATTTTGTTGTAGGAGAATCCCAATGAAATTCAGTACTGGATGGAAGACATTTACACTCCAGGATATGATACCTTGTTGAAAAAGAAAGAAAAAGAAAAGAAATGCTCCAGATGTTATCTAATTATGCTGCTTCTGATATTGCTGGTTTGCATTGTGGTAGCTTCAGTGACTATTTGTATATTGTTTGCCTAAAATAGCCAAATGCCCCCAAGTTACTGATGGGGTGGGTGGGATGTTGATGGGGATGGTTTTTTATGTGGGATGTCGATGGGGATGGGGGGGGGGGGATGGGGATGGTTTTTTATGTATTTTTAAAATGTTTTTATTGTAATGCCGCCCAGAGTCGCTCTGGTGAGGGGGCGGCAATACAAATTCAAATATTAACTTAAATTAAATAAAAATTTAATAAATGTTTTTCAGCAATATTTTATTTTTATATTGTAGTGAAATTGAAATAGTTTTAGCATCTGCTTGATCCAAATAAC
This sequence comes from Bradypodion pumilum, assembly GCA_035047305.1. NCBI lineage: Eukaryota > Metazoa > Chordata > Lepidosauria > Squamata > Chamaeleonidae > Bradypodion > Bradypodion pumilum. The sequence goes on from JAWDJD010000002.1 coordinate 92,540,551, forward strand.
GTTGTGTACACATAGCTCCCCCGAGATCAAAAGAACAAATCATTCTTGACTTTACCTTAGTCTTACATGATTTCTCTGGGAACTAAATCCAACAAGGTTAGTCTGGATCTAATTCTGTAGCTTGTTTTTCATTGAGAAACTAGGGAAATCACCGCAATTCATTCCAGTGTTCAATTGCAATCCTTATCTGAAATGAACAGTAAGATATTTCTTTAATGTGATGGCTTTAAGATAGTATTTGGGAAAGATTCCAAGTTACTCAGCTACTTATTAAATTACTCAATAATTTACTCATTCTGCTCAGTGGAAAGATTGGGAAAGATAAGCCTGCCATAAACCTGGGTACAGATCTCCAACTTACTTCCTCAGCTGTTTTTGGACATAGACTGAGGGGTACCCAAGCCAACATAGTGAAGAATCAGGGATTCTTGGGGACCTAGGAAGGGAATGTTTGGAGGTAACTGCTGTAAAGGCATTCTAGAACATGTCTGAACCCAAGTTATCAGAAATCTGAGAATTCCTGTACTAAGAAAATTAGGACAGCAGTGACGGATCATACTAGTTGTCTGTCCAGTCCATCAGCCTACTCTCCCCAGTAGCCAGCTCCACAAACAGACAATGAAAACAATAATCCTGTGTGTGTGTGTGTGTGTGTGTAACTCAAAAAATTAGAATATTGTGCAAATGTTCATTCCGTTCAGTAATGCATCTTAAAAGGTGAAACAAATATACAGTATGAGATAGACTCATTACATGCAAAGCGATATAGTTCAAGCCTTACTTTGTTATAATATTGATGTTTATGGCTTACAGTTTATGAAAACACCAACCTCCCAATCATGTACTCCATAATCATCACAACAGAATGATAAAAATGTATCTTATCCATTGCCTCCATATAATGGATGGTTTTATATATCTTTATCCTGCATCATTAGTAGGCTGCCCCACCCCCCATGTTAAAAGCCTTTGGTGATGGTGTAGTGGTTAAACTGCTGTACCGCAGCGAAAACTGTGGACATTGTGAGTTCAATCCCAACAGAGATGAAGTTTGACTCAGCCTCCCATCCTTCCAAGGTCAGTAAAATGATGACACAGCATGTTGGGGGCAAACACAAATTACCTTGTGAACTGCCCAAGAGTGCCCTCAGCGCTATTTAAGTGTAATTGCTATTGCTATAGCCTTTCTTTGCTGTGAAGATGCTCCAGCCTCTTGATAATCTCTTTTTCTTTTCTGGACTTTTGCAGTGTTGTGTTAGTTTTACAGGAATAGGTAAGCAGAAATAGCATACCACTGTGGTACATTTGGAGCATTCTTATTTCTTGGGATCCTCATTAATCTCATTCACACGATTGTATCTAGACCAGTGGATTTCAATTGCCAGAAGCCTAAATCAGTACATTGGCTGATAAGTGCTTTGGGGAATTTACAGACTTCTATGAATTGAAGTTCAAAAACCAAAGGTTGGGAAACTGCTGTAGATTAAGATGAGTGACCTAAGGAATGCATATCAGAGAGTAAATAAAACAAAACAACAAAAAAGACAAAAAAAGTTGTACCACCTTAAAAACGAACTCCAGTATTTAAGTGTGAGCTTTCCTGGATCAAGTCCACTTCATCAGACGTAAGAGTTAAACCTCATGGCATCAATTTATACACAGGTACAGAGGCACTCAATGGCTGGCCAGCCTAATAGAAAAGTAACACAAGTTTGCAATTGAAGTTGCTCCTCACCTGGTTTTTTGTTTAGTTTTGCCCTGTGCTTTCAGAAAACATACATAATCCCTTTGGTTTTAGGTATTTCTCTGGAGAGCTGACCTCTGGCATGTTTTGTGTTACATTAAAATGCCAACGTATATTTGATGGTATTTACACAAGGTGGCATTCTTCATGGAGAATGTTGACCTGAGCCCGTCACATCACACTCCAAATCCATTATCTCTGGTTAAGTCAAAAGACCTCTTGGGACATCTATGAATTAGGTGTGGTGTTTGTTTGCCATTCTGTACTAACATATCAAAGAGAGCAGAGCAAAAAGTATGGAACAGAACTTGGCATTCTACAACAGAAACTGGAGGAAATCCACCATGAAGTAGATCAAGAATAATTTAAGGACAATTAGCATGCTTAGTGCTAAGCAACTGATTGGGACTCTGTCTCATACAGCTGTGTAAAAACCAGGCCACAATCTGTGACAAAGTTTAAAAAAAAATACTGCAAAGTGTTTCACAAAATATTAAGAGGTAAATATCTCACACTATGGAGCATGAATTGTCACTAAAAACAACTGTTTAATGAGTTTTCTTCCTCAGCCCTAATACATTTGTTTTAAAGAGGACTGCAGGCAACATAAAAGAAGGAAATGTATTTGTATACATTACTGAGGTTGGTGGGTGGAGACCCAACAGCAAAAATTCTGTAGTTTCCAGGAAGGCAGCCAATAGAGCATTTCTTAACAGTGCTTCTTTCTCTGTGCTTAACAGGAGGGATAAAATCATTTTCACCATTAAGGTACTACTGGCAAATCTGAAGAGCTCTGTGTTGCTGCCATCTAATGGAAACTGGAAAAACTACAAACAAGACTCCTGCATTTGTCTTTTAATCGAATTTGCATTGTACTCCTGCCATCTAGTGAAACTAATGAGTTTGCAATCCAAAATCATAGATACTTTTTAAGTGAGCAGCTGATCCAAGAAACAACCAATGGCTTGCTTACACCACCATTCCCCGAAATTAGAAGTTATATTAGTATAACCATATATGCTTCTCCTCAGATTTCATTCCAGTTTGTTTGCTCATAGGAAAGTGAGTAGGGAATTGAAGACTTGATTCCAAGATTTACAACTTTCAGCTGTATCACACAGCAACACCAATAGTCAGTGATATGGTCAAATATAATGGTGACCCATTAAATGACTTACAAGTATTTATTAAGTGACTTTCAGATGCTCCAGTCAGAATATTGTTCTGATGGCAGACATGTACCTGTCAAGTTTTGGATTTGAAAATAAGGGAAATTGGTAGGTGTGGCCAACTCGGTGGGCGTGGCAAAATCGGTGGGCATGTGACTTGCTGGGGGTGGCCATGTGACTTGCTGGGGGTGGCCATGTGATTGAGTGGGCTATCTAGTCATGCCTGCCACATGGCCATGAAAACGTCTGCAAACAGACAGCACTGGCTGTTTGGCTGTAAATGGAGATGAACAGCACTGCACCCTAGAGTCGGATACGACTGGGTTTTGAGCAAGGGAGACATTTGCTAACCACTTGCAACTAAACAGAGGCAAAACCTCACAGCAATTTTGAATACTAATCAGGGATCTTCTGTTATTAGGTAAATGTAAAGGTTCGCCTTGCTCGAAAGCCAGTCATATCCAACTCTAGGGTTCAGTGCTCATCTCTGTTTATAGCCAAACAGCCAGTGGACTTGATCCACAAAAACTCACATTAAACCACACACACACATTTCCCCAGGGCCCCTCCCAATCCTTTTGGACACCCCCCTTATTAACCCTTTCCTGCCCTCAGAGCCCCTCCTGAGGGAATGAATGCCTGGGGAACCTTGTCCTCTCTCAAGGCACTCCCCCCCAACCCTCTCACACCTCGATATTTTCCCACAAACTTCCTCACCCCCATAACTGGCCCCCCACCTCTGAAGGGACTCCATCTTTCCCTCAGACTTAGTGGCACCGCCTGTTCCTCTCCCCCGCCCTTACCGCGGCCCAAGCTGAAGCAAAGGAGAAGCCATTGCGATCACTGCCGCTGCCCAGCTGTGCTGCCTCAGTCACCTCACACAGCAGCTGCAGCAACAACTCGGCTGGGTCAGGTCTTGAAAGAGGGCAGCGGCGGCAGGGGAGGAGCCCCAAAGGGCCTTTCACCTCAAGCCAACTCTTCACTCAAATGTTCACACTAGCTAGGAACGAGCCAATCGGTGCCCGACGCCACTCCAAACCCAGGCCCCGGCCACCTCTCTTCTCCCGCACTTGCTCTCATTGGTCACAGGGCCAAGTGACTCGGCCCTGTGACCAATGAGAGTGAGCGCCTGGGATTGGAGTGGTAGAGCAGAGGATTTTTTTTAAAAATGTAGGAGAAAAACAGGAAAATAATTATACGGGAAGATGGCGGGAAAGAGGGATAAAAAATGGTACTTTCCTGGCCAAAATGGGAGACTTGACAACTATGGGACACTCTTCAACATTCATCTGTCCAGCAAGGCATGTTGTTTTTGTTCTCCATAGACTTATCCTAGACTCTTCTGGTTTAAATTTTAGAGTTTGAGACATGTGCAGAAAGCTTTTATTCAGTTTTAACTGACATCTAAGATGCTGACTGGAAGGCAGGAAGTCAGCAGTTCGATACCTGAATACTGCAGGACGGAATGAGCTCCTGTCTTTGTCCCAGCTCCTGCCAACCTAGCAGTTCGAAAGCAAGAAATTGCAAGTAGATAAATAGGGACCACTTCAGTGGGAAAGTAAACAGCGTTCCATGTGCTCCAGTGTCTAGTCATGCCTGCCACATGACCTTGGAAACGTCTGCAGAAGCAGACAGTGCTGGCTCTTCGGCTATGAAACAGAGATGAGCATTGAACCCTAGAGTCGGATACGACAGGCTTTCGAGCAAGGGTGACCTTTACCTAGGGGTTGATGTCTTTGAAGTGGATGGGTTTGTTGCTGTATTACCTTATTTCATTTATTATTTGCTAGCAACTCTCAATGTCATTCTGGAGGTGCAATGCCAGCCAAATAATAACCTTTTCAGTCATGGTAGGTTAATAATCCTGAACAATTCATTTAGAGCTACAACCGATTGTTTGGCATACAATTAGTGGTGGACTCCAAATAAATTGTGGGTGTGGTATGGTGGGTGTGGTATGGTGGGTGTGGCCAGGGGAAAGCCTTGCGTTGCACTTGAATTAGGACTACTTTATTTCAAAACTTGGATGGGCGGGGCCAGGCAGAATTTCTGCTACCGGTTCTGGCGAACTGGTGCGAACCTGCTGATGCCCACCACTGCATGCAATGATTTATACCATACAGTTTTAGGATATTCTGCTATGGAGTATTACAGGGACAGATCTGTGTTTCTTATTGTTTGTTGATGGTGCACACCAGTTTGAAAAAGCCTATTTCCTAAGTATCTTATTCCTGGTGGAAACTTTCTGTTTAGTGCTTAGACAATGTTTTTTGTAGGTTAGGTTCAAATCAGAGTGGGATCAAAATACTTTGGGGTAGGGCAGTGTCCCAAAATCTTCCCTTCCAGCTAACTATGAGTTTCCATTTTGCTTTTTCTGGTCTTTAAATAGAAGGCATCAAAAAAATGATTTCCCAAATATCTCAATTCCTCTATGATAATTTCACAGCTTTTGCCATCAAAGGATGAAAATGGTGGCTGTCAAAAATAACACTATTGTCCAACCCAAGAGAAAAGTAAAACAAAATCAAACAAAAAGAATCATTTTGGTCAAACTGTCCTTCATGATTTTCAAAGTGTTGGGGTCAAAAATAGCTGAATTCCCAGTTATGATGAGAGAATCCTATTGTCAATGGGAGAGGAGACACTTGATAGATCCTGCAAGATGCACCTCCTTAATTTTGTGCAAAAGAAAGATGGACAAGTTTGAAGCATACCAGCACTTGTGCAGTAGTACCATGGGACTATTATTTAGCAAACATAGGTGGCAACAGCAATGATGTTGTTGGCAAGGAAAGTCACACACTGATTAGCTGCTGTAGTGCAAAAGTAGGAAAAGGGGGAAAATAAAGTGGAATATTTTGATAGCGCATCGCATCTCCTCCCCTCCGGCCACACCAACGCTGCAGAAGAAAAAGGGCTGCTATGGTCCTGAGGTGGCTGAAGATGCCGAGTGTCATGTCTCCTCCCCTCTGGCCACACCAACGCCAAAGAAGATAAAGGTCCGCCAGGGTCCCAAGGCAGCTGAAGATGCTGAGTGCCATGTCTCCTCCCCTCTGTCCACACCAACACCGGAGAGGATAAAGGGCCACTAGGGTTCTGAGGCAGCTGAAGATGTTGAGCCCCAGGCTCAGTCAAGCATGTTAAGCCCCAGGCTCCGTCGTGGATGTTGAGTCCCGGGCTCCATCAGGGACATTGAGCCCTGGGCTCCATTGGGGATGTTGAGCCCTGGGCTCCATCGAGGACATTGAGCTCCAGGCTCCAACCCCTGGGCCTCACTATTGTCTGGATGCAGTGCCGACAGAGGACAATTTGGTTTACCTGATTTATTTGTTGTTCTATTGCTTGTAATTATTTATCAGGATTTATTGTGCTTTTGATGTTTATCTGATATTTTGTGATATTTTGTGACACTTTGTGATACTTTGTTAGCTGCCCTGAGTCGCATTGTGAGTGGGTGGCATACAAATGGAAACAAACAAACAAACAAATAAATAATAGATAGGTAGAAACTGAAAGACTTGGGAATATACAATAATGAGTGTGTTGTATGGATAGACACCAGGTAAGTGAAGCAAAGAGGGTGAACTGAATAAAGTTAGGGGAGAAGTAACAGGCAACAAGGGAAAGCAATAAGTCTTGGGAGCAAAATGTTGAGGGAAAAGTCAAGATATGTAGGAACAATATGTACCAGTACATCCAGCTACAATTTGCTTCATGTTTTGGGATGCAAAAAGCAGGGTGATCTATTAAAAACAGTTAAAATCAGTAGTAAACAATCCAGGACAACCAGAAACAATACCACTGTGTGGATCACCTCTAAGTCAACCTCTGTCTAGATCTCCTCCCTTTTGTGTCATAAATTCTTTTTATTTCATCAAATGATCTAGACAAGCAGCGTTTCCCAAACTATGTTCCATGGAGCATCGGTGGACTTCAATTCCTGAAGCCTAAGTCAGTGCTTTGGGGAATTGATTTAGGCTTCTGGGAATTGACGTCCAAAAACCAACAATTGGGAAACACTGGTCTAGAGATAAGCCCTGGTACTCTAACACAATTTCATGCTAAACTTTCTATTTTATATTAGAGCCTGGGGCTGTATCAGAGTCATAGACTCAGAGAGAATAGAGACAAGAAGTTTAAAGAGAAGCAACAAGTGAAGAGGGACAATAGGAGGGTGGTGGGCACAGGAAGGTCCTACTATAACATTCATTGAGTTGTCACCCTCCTCTTGTAATTGGTTTTATTGAAGGGCTTTTAACTATTTTTCTATTGTTTTTAAGTTTTACTGAGCAGCCAGTGAGATGTTCGCTGGACTGTGCACACCGCCCAGAGTCTATTGATTGGGGCGGTATATAAATCTAAATAAATAAATAAATAAATAAAGTCCTGTATAATTTAAGGATAAATATTTTAAAATCTAGTTTTACATGATATAAGGGGGGAACTTCATTTCAGGTCAAGTTTCAGGCATGACAAGGGAGAAATAACTATCATACATAACATCAGATGCATTTATTTCACAAGATGTGAGGAAAGGACTGGTCAAGCTTCTTCCAGTTTATCTTCAGTTATGTTCCCATTTCTAAGGATTATTTGGTTCATTTCAGTATTCAGTATATTCTTGGCAAAGAATCTCAAAGCAGGGTGCGAGGATTATATTTTGCTGGAGAAAGTATATTCTGCTGCAAGAAATCCCCACTTCAAAGAACTTTTAAATGTCTTTCCCAATTTGTACTGGCTAAATTACAATTTGTGCGAAAGGGCAACAAACGTAAGTGAATGCTTTCAAGTCCTCTAATAGCATTTCCAGTAACGGCTCTTGTAAAACATAGCAATGCAATGCTTAACATGCCTTTCTCATCCACTCAACTGATTCCCCACCATTTTAACTAAAAATGCTTGCAGTGAGTGCCTAAATGCTGTCTGCAAACACAATATTGGTTCAAAAGGTGCTGCTTGACCCATACATTGCACAATCTCATACCAACCCATGTATGTTTAAAGCAGTTGTTCCCAGAAGCGTAAGCGGGCACATTTATGGCTGACATAAATGCACCCACTTCTACATTTACGCCTGCTGCAGTCACATTTGCACATGTGTGGGTGCAGTTTATGGATGATGTAAACATGCCTGCTTCCAATTCCAGAGGCAGCAATGGGCTGGATGGGATGGTGTCCTTGGGAACCTCTGCTCTATATACTATACCACACTGGGTATATAAATACTAGAGAAGTACAAAACAAGATAAAAAGCAATGTTACTGGCAGAGTTTAGGATTTATAAAAGAATGGCAGAAAATTCATATTAAATGTCTGAAAATGCATTCAAATGTCTTAAAGCAGTGTTTCCCAACCTTTGGATTTTAGACTTCAGTACCCAGAAGCCTAAGTCAATTTCCCAAAGCACCTATCAGCCAATGTACTGACTTAGGTTTCTGGGAATTGAAGTCCCCCATGGGGCATAGGTCCCACAATGGGAACCCCACCTTAGAGCAGGGATTCTCAACCTGTGGCCCAGATGTGCCCCACAACACCATTTCATGTAGCCCCTCACCACCTCCACCACACCAGGAAGTGCCATGTGATGGAAGAAGGGCAAAATGGCTATCTGGCCCCCAAAGCTATCTGGGGGAGCATGACCCAGCCACCGACTTAAAAAGGTTGAGAACTCTTGCCTTAAAGAGTAACATTTGAAATTAACTAGAACATGTTACTCATTACATCTAAGAAGTACATTCTCGCCCCGGGAGCCCACGCCACCGGCCCCGCTGGGAAAAAGACAGGTGGGAGCCATTGCCGGCAATGACGCAGCTGCCCTCACTCTCCGGGATGGCCCGTCTGGAGAGCAGAAAAGGACGCCATCACTCGCCGCCTCGAGGAGCTCCCTGTCTTGCCTCACGCCACCAGCCCCGCTGGGGAACAGACAGGTGGGAGCCATTGCCGACGACGACACAGCTGCCCTCATGGACGTTTGAACAATGGGGTGCCTTTGTGGCTGCTGGGTGGTTGAGGTTAATTTTTGTTATTTCTTATAATGTATGTGTTATTTTCTTGATGTGATTCTTTGAATTATAATTTTATGTATGATATTATGCTTATATGTATTGTATTCTTATTATGTTGTATTGTATAGTGTTTATTATTTATTGTTGGAAGCCGCTCTGAGTAGTGCGTGCACTAGAAGAGCGGGGTACAAATAAACAACAACAACAACAACAACAACAACAACAACTATTATTATTATTATTATTATTATTATTATTATTATTATTATTATTATTATTATTATTATTATTATTATTATTATTATTATTATTATTATTATTATTATTATTATTATTATTATTATTTCAATTCCACTTGTTACATAATTTTAGTGCAACCTTGTAACTACTTTTTGCTCTTGTTGTTCAGTCGCAGTCGATTCTGACCCTTTGCGACCCCATGGACCATTGCCTGCCAGGCGCCTCTGTCTTCCACCATCCTCCTCAACCCGTCCTGCTGTGCCCATTGCATCAACAATACCATCTAGCCATCTCATTTTCTGCCGCCCAACTTCTTCTTTTGCCCTCCACCTTTCCCAGCATCAAGGCTTTCTCATGTGAATGCTCTCTTCTCATTTGATGTCCAAAATACTTTACCTTCATCTTCACTATTTGACTTTCCTAGGAGCAGTCAGGGTTGATTTCTTCTAAGGTCAACTTATTTGTTCTCCTTGCTGTCCTGCTCCTCCAACACTACATTTCAAAGGCATCTACAGGTATTCTTCTGCACTCAGCTTTCCTTATGGTCCAGCTAACCATTTTTTTACTCATTATCAAAACTACTTTTTACTCATTATAAAAAAATAATAATAAAGAGTTGGAGGTAACTATGTTACTTGTATTATATCCAGTGTGGAGTAGTTAACAGAATAATGTACTAGAACTAAATTGAACTGGGTTCAAATCCCCATATGGCTATTAAAACTCAGGAAGATGAATTTAAATGGTAAAATCACTCATTAATAATTTCACTTCATTGAAAGCTCTCTTAAGGTCACTATAAGTCAGTTCTGACCTGACAACTCATTACACACATTACTTGTAACTAAGCTCAGCCTAGAACAGCTGAGAAGTCATTTCTCTCTGCACCATCCTTATCAAGCCTTATGATGGCACTATGAATACTGTATATGCCACATACAAGTCCTATTAAAAAGAGTGTAATAGCCATTGCCAAACTGAACACCAATAATTTATAGTACATCAAAATTGAATGCATGGTATTTGGCAAAGACATAGTTAGCAAAAATGGAAACAGAATGATTTTAATATTGAACAATTCAGAATTTTCAAATACCTCTGAGGTTTATTTGATGAGAAATTCTCAATAAAATTCAGGTATACCATCAGCCTTCTTAGTGTGCCATAAAATTCCATTAGCTGTTTATTTGGCTCCTAAATAAAAAGGGTAGGGACACATAGATGCAACCTGTTCAGATGTATATGAGTACTGTCTCATAGCCGAGTTTTCCATTCCAAAAAGAATTACATAGCATAATGTCTCTGCTTACTGCCTTGCATCTTGTTATGGCTCCCTGCTACAAATGTTGTAGCAGATAAGAGATGATCTTCTTCTTGTGCCATATCCAATTCTGAATATTGGCGATCCTCATGGTGATTAGCCATGAGGATTTTCCTGAGAATATAATGCAGTGGCCTTCAACATCACAGTGTAACATCCGTACCACTGATCCAGTTCCACAAGTCACTTTCTGGTCCTGAGCCCTTTTGTCATGCAAAGTCCTCCTCAGTTCCAGGCCAGTATTGATGAATCTGCTGCCCTCCATCAGGATGGAGTCAAGTGGGATTTAATCCATTTGGGGACCATCACCCTAGACATGATACAAACAATTAATTACAGTAATACCTCATACAAAGTCTGCTTTGTACAACATTGAATTCATACAGCATCGCCTAATTCCATGAAAACAGTTGCCTCATACAAAGTCGCTGTGACTTTGTATGAGGCATTGGGGTTTTCCCAGGTTGCATTGTGCCTGGGCAGTATAAAAGGCAGGACGCATGCGTGCATTGCACTTGTGGGTTTTGCACGAGGCAAAGAGTGTTTAGGAGTGGTTTTCACCGCGATTTTGGATTATTATTTTTTTGAATTTTTTTGTCAGAATTTTTGGGAGCATTCCTGGGATTTTTGCAGTATTCTTCAGGTTCTTGGACCATTCTTTGGCACAGTGGAAAGGTAGGTAAATGAGGTTTTCTGTTTCCAATTAGCTTGGGGTGGAGAGGTGGATGGGGGAGGGCAATTTTTTTGGTGTTTACTGCTGTGGTTTTTAAAAACAGATTGCATGCTCCATATTTTTCTTATGTTGGTCTTTTTTGGGGGGGCACTATTTGGTGAGGTGGGCAATTTTTTGGTGTTTGCTGCTGTTTGGATGATTAACACTGTGCTGCATGATGGGACATGTTGGCATCCATTTTGTCATTGCTTCCATCCAGTAATTGTTTACAGTAGCTTGTACAAAATGAATGATCGGCCGCATGGCTGCAGATTAACACTGTGCTGCATGACGGGACATGTTAACTTTTAAATCTGCACTTCATAAAGTTTTCGAACGTTAAAAACTTGTTGTATAGTTTGTCCCCTAAAATCAGGGTTGTTTGACATGTTTTTGTAATGTATTTAGCCTTAGACAATGATTTCTTAAAGTTCTGTCAGTTTCCTGTCTGTTCGCTTGACTTTGCCCTGAAGTCTGTGCAGTTACAGTACAATGTATCTCTATGGAAATGAAGTTGTATGAGGCATCGCGGCAAGGATTTGGACATTGTAAGAGGCATTGCGACTAGGATTTTGCATGCCTCATACAAAGTCGAAATCTGTATAAAGTCCAAACTTGTGGAACCAAGTTTGGACGTTGTATGAGGTATCACTGTATCTGATTGTCTTACCAGGTAAGAATTCTTGGGGTTTCCATTGCAAAGAAAAACTCGACTGGAACATGTGAAGAACAACATCTCCTCTTCAAAGACCTGAAGGGCTTTTAAAGCAAAGACGTGTTTTGCAGCAGAGAGTAGAAACAGACATAGTCAGTTTGAGTTACAAGACAGCAATGTATCTGAATATGGGCACTGTGTATTTATGGGATCCCTGGCAACCCATCATCTGCCCCTTATGTGGGAATGCATCTGTTTTCTGTCTGGCTGTCTCTGACACATTGTGTAAACAAAGACCTCTTTGCTTACTGAGAGACAACGCTTGCTTTTGGGCATGCGTAGAAGAGTGAAAAAGAATTCTCCTTTCTTCTCCTTATTTGGGTTCTGACATTCTCATTGATTATGTAGGTTAAGTTTCGTTTCTGAGATACTCTGTTTGAATAAAGAGAAGCGATTAGTATCCTTTGTAAAGCCAAAGACTGCAGTCGTGTTTTCTGTCTCTCTCTGTTCCTTCCTTACTCTGAGCCTAATGAAGCTGGACTTCGTGGACTCTTAAGTTTCTATCTTAAAAGATCTGATGATATAAACTGCTGCTTCATGAGACTGATTGAGAAGAGATCTTTACATGAATCAGATTCCTACAACTGGTGCCCCGTCGCGAGGCCATTGAATGAAAGTCAAAGGAATGCTTTGAATTCTGCTTCAGCAATTAGCACCTAATTATCACCTCATCGACCGGGACAAGGTCTCATTCACCTACGACCGGGAAGGTCATAAATCGAGCGCTCGAGATTCATCCAAAGTCAACTTTGGGTCCCACACTAGGTGAGTGAAAATGGGGTGCGTGCTTACTTCGCAAATGCATGAACTTTGTAAAGATATCTCAGATCTTTTGCATATGAATGGACGAAAGGCTGATGAGAAGGAGATACAAAAGCTAGTCAAAGCTATAGGGAAAATCAGTCCTTGGGTTAAATTTGATGAATGCTTGGACTTAAAACAGTGGAAACAGATTGGGAGAGAAATGCAGAAGCATAATGGAATTTCTGTATCAGTGCTATTTACATGGGAGGAAGTCAGAGACTGCCTTCAAAGACTCACTCCAAAGAATATTCTGTTGTCTCAGGGGCTTGCTGGCCCCCTCCCAAAGCTTTTGCCACCAGACAAGGGAGGGGCTATGGCAACTGCCCTTCCATCATATGAGCAACAACAGCATAAGCCCCCTGATGGAGGTGGAAATGGAGATGGGACATTATATCCTGCCTTGCAGCAATCAAGCACTTTTAGCCCTACAAAAGACCTGTTCTCTGCTGCAATACTGCCTGCCGAGTCTAAAAAACAGCTAGTGCCGGCTGATGGGGAACAAATGGTGGGGACCTCATCACAGATTGAAGCTATTAATGCATGCAAAGTGGCAAGAAGCAAGGAGTGTGATTCAAAGAGCAGCTTAGGGGATCTCAGCCCGCCCCTGAATCAACCCTCATCACAAAAGCAGGAGAAGCTGAGTAGTAAACTTGATACCTCATGTTTGGGCAGGAAGATCCTACAGAAGTGGAAGGATGGCCCAAAGGAGGAATGCACAAAACCCAAGACCAGAAAGGGGTGCAAGTACAAACTAACAGATGCAGTTTGTCATAAAGTTGAGATTCAGATGCTGCCAATTACAGAAATCCAGAGGAAAAGGGGCGTGGATCCGTCCTGTATGGACAGCAGGCTGTTGCAAAAATACAAGGAGGGAGAAGACATACAGTTTTTGGCTGATTTTGAACTGCCCAACCCTCAAACAAAGAGATCCAGAGTGAACTGTCCCAAGTTTCAAGCATCAGGATTGCAGGGAAAGCAACTTGGAATTCCCTGTGATTTTCTTCTGTGTCAAATTACTTGCAACTTCTGGAGAATTTGTTCTTTGTGCCTTCACACCTCATCGGCCTGCCTTAATGCAGATGGGTGTGGCTGGAGCATAAAGGAATGTGTGTTTGCCAGAAAAGCTGAAAAGGGGGGTTGTGTGGGATTGTCTTGTGAAGTCAGTGAGACTTAATTTATGGCTTAATTACAACTTGCCATGCCAAGAACTGTGCTGGAGAGAAGATAGTGTTTGTTTAAGTGTTTAAGAAGAAAGCTTAATCAACATTTGGACTTTTAATTTGGACATTTTAATTGGACTAAAAGGGAAAAAGTTTGTGTGGACTGTAAAGAAGAATTGGCTTTGTTTGCATTTTAAAACCTGAAAACCTTTTTTAAGCAACCTGCTCATGCTATGAGTGTGAAATGCTCTAATGAGATTTGTACTGTATTTGAGTTACCATGCTATGCTGATTTTAAGTTATTGAATGCTTCTTTCATTTACACCAGTGGGAGAAGAAAAAATTTAATGCCTTACTCATGTACTTGGGGAGTGATAAATGCTTTCTAGAATGCAACAGAAACCTCCTTCATGTAAGGAAGAAGAGAACTGTTCATGTTTTGTTCATGCTTAAATGTTTGCTTATTCTCTTGCAGGAGAAAGACCTGTCTTTGCTTATGTTATGTTTTGCATACTGCATATCTCAAGGTACCTCCAGAAGTACATGGAAGAGTTTTCAGTACCATACACATGTAAATGGGTTTGTGATATTGCATTTGTGTTATATGTCACTCATGTTTCATATCTAGTTACATGGTACTAGTAATAACAGGGCATGCTCCTGTTTCTTAGGGGAGTGTCTTCCTAAGCCATTGGTCATTTATTGGCAACAAGGGAATCCTGAGTGGAAGGATTCCTGCTCGAGCGATCCGCCCATGGAGAGAGAAGAAGGTTACTTAGCTCCAGGATGGTGGTTCACCAGTAGACTAAATTTGCTGACATTTGTTCTTTTCTTTTTTACTGTGCTTCCAGCTGTAAGAACAATGACTCATGGGGGCAACCCCAACTTTTGGATTCGTCATGCTAACTATATGTTTGAGGTTCATGGTAAGAATGCAACGTTATACTATGAGCATCCACTGGCAGTGTCTCAAATGGCCTTTCTTCCGGCATTGTTCAACACGCCTGAGTTGGTTATTGGACATTTGCAACATCTTGATAGGTCTACGCTCTTCTCTAATCCCCCAGAACAATTTAACAACACCCGTTGGCGAAGCATGACATTCAAGAAATACACTAAAGGACTTTGTTTCTGTTGTCATAGTTCTGGAGTCTGGAATAGTAAATGGAAGCACTGGACTCAAGCACAACCGGTTTTGCGGAATGTAGGCAATTATACGGGTTGTGATGATTATTTTTGGTTATGGGGTAGTTATAACAGTTCTTATAAGCTTAATTATACTTTGTTTAACACTACTATTGAAGATATATATGATGTGTTTCCTATGTTTACTCCTGATTATTCTGCTATAGATAGTGGTTCAATTTGCAATGGATGGCAAATCAAGGATCCTAACATGTGGTTCTTTTTTAATGGAGTTGCCACGAATTTCCATCCAGGACAATATCAATGTGCAGCATTGGGTTATTTTACCTTACCCGTACAAGTGCAAATGCCGCTTCGGGCAGATGTACGGCGCCGGAGAGCTACTGCCGGCCCGATGGGTTCTGGTTGCAATGATGAAGTGATAATCGATGTTCAGCTTTCTGATGGTAGCTCCTGGGGAAGAGCTATAGGGAGTGCTATCACTGGAGCACTCACCTTGGGATCATACCCAGGTGTCATTTCCCAGGAGAATAGAAGGTCCATTTTGGGACTCACCTGTAGACTGGAGAAATCAATCAATGCCACAGGGAGGGTCATACGGGATCTTCAAATGGAAATCACTGAGTTTCATCAAGACCAAATGCAGGACAGACTGGCCATAGATTACCTGTTAGCAAAATCCGGAGGATTTTGTAAACTGGTCGGGAACCAGGGATGTCGGGTAAAATTCCAGGATCTGAATAATACTATTGAGAAAGAACTTCAGAATTTACAGGAGAGCATTACTAACAATGTACGCACTGATGTTAATCTCTTTGATTGGGTGACTTCTTGGTTGCCTGATTTATCTGTCCTTAGACTAGTTTTCTTTTATGGGTTCATTATTATTATCTGCCTTATATCTTTGTGTTTTTGCATTAATTGTATTCCTAACCTTATTTCTATGTGTAACACATGTCCACTGCGTAGAAGGGAGACATCGAGTTTTGCACGACGGCAATTGTACTCAATGAGGTATCATCCTCCGGAACAAGGTACCAGGAGTCAAGAGGGGTGCGATGTCCAGGAGGACAGTGATCATGTATATGGAGGAGTAGTTATGGAGTATGATGACATGCAGGGGTATGATTAGCCGTCCCTCTCTCAAATTTAAATGAAAAAGGAGGACATGTGGGAATGCATCTGTTTTCTGTCTGGCTGTCTCTGACACATTGTGTAAACAAAGACCTCTTTGCTTACTGAGAGACAACGCTTGCTTTTGGGCATGCGTAGAAGAGTGAAAAAGAATTCTCCTTTCTTCTCCTTATTTGGGTTCTGACATTCTCATTGATTATGTAGGTTAAGTTTCGTTTCTGAGATACTCTGTTTGAATAAAGAGAAGCGATTAGTATCCTTTGTAAAGCCAAAGACTGCAGTCGTGTTTTCTGTCTCTCTCTGTTCCTTCCTTACTCTGAGCCTAATGAAGCTGGACTTCGTGGACTCTTAAGTTTCTATCTTAAAAGATCTGATGATATAAACTGCTGCTTCATGAGACTGATTGAGAAGAGATCTTTACATGAATCAGATTCCTACACCCTTACACAAGGGACTAAAGAAAACGGGTCGGCTCCTAATATTGTAAACAGGCTTGAGTCTAAAATATTCATCTCCCAAATACCTTGATGCCCATTTCTGAAGCTCATTTGAAATGTTCTGCTCGAAAGTGAGTCAAGTGAGCTTCAGAGATGGGCAAGGCATTTGTTGAATTAGTATTTAGTACAGAAACACCATTTCAATTATTCTGGGACCGTCAGTGGAACAGAACAGATTTTGCCTTGGAAAGAAACTTTGCCAGGAAGAAAAAGTGGGTTAAAACATTTTTTTTTCCGATTTGGTAGCTCTGTAACTGCAGGCAGAATGCTACAAATGAATTCTCCCTGCAGGACTGTAGTAGGTGTTGATTCTGAAGTTTCCGACAACTGTTCACAAAAGTCCACCTGGGAAGCAATATACTGACCCTGGTCATTATGACAGTTACATTGTCTTGTCTTCCGTCATATTTGGAAAAATCTCTAAAGATGCTTCAGTGGGCAAAATGAGTAGATGAAAAGACAACAGGAGCAGTTCAACCACTGCCAAAACCAGAGCATGACTTTGTTACCATTTGTTGCCACTGTAACCAGGTAGTGTGATCTGTTCCACCACTCTGAGTCCTGGCACAGTGTGTCTAAGGAGTGATCCATCCTCTGAATTTGCCACTTACTTCACTGCAAACAAAAAATTGCTTCCTTTGGATATAAGGACTGGGAGATAGGGGTTGGGATACAAACTCAAGTGTTAACTTTACTTGGAGATTAGCTACACATCCATTTCACCTGCCGGAAAATTAAGAAAAAAGGCTTGATTCCTGAATGGAGGGGAAAAGATTTGGGAGGAATCGATTCTGCAATCCACACCATCCCCTTCTCTCAAAATCTGTTTTATTTTAATCTGCTAGAGTCTATTTTATGACAAACACATTTGCTCAATAGAAACATAAGACACACTATTGGTTTTTCCTTCAGATTCTGGCTAAAATTCACCTTTATTTCATTATTCTTCTTTTTTAAAATAATTTTTAAAAGGATATGCACACAGATGAGTGCTCAGCTTTGTAAATTCATGGCAATTTTATCCCCTTTGTTCCCTTATCACCAGAGGTTAGAATATCCCCAATCTTTCCAATTCTTTAAAAATACCATTCTTTAAAAATACCAACTGCTAGAGAGCGCTCAGCTCTCTAGCACTAGAAGAAGAGCCTTTTTGGTATCTGCTCTGGCCCTATGAAACCTCCTGCCAGTTAAACTGCGTCTCCAGACAGAGCTGCTGCCCTTCAGGAAAGACCTGAAAACCTGGCTGGCAGGGCAGGGGTGGGGAGGTGGAGAGGGAGCAACCCCCCCCCCCTGCTCATTTAGAGCAGGATCACCCATGCTTTTAATAGTTTTTAACTAGATTTTTAATTGGTGCGGGTGGGAGGTAGTTTTTCCATGTTTTTAGGAATTTTAAGGATTTCTATAGTATAAACATTGGGGATTTTATGTAAACCGCCCTGAGTGGCATGTCGATTGGGGTGGCTATACAAGTTGAATAAATAAATATAAATAAATAAATTCACCAATGGAAATCCAGTGAAAGAACAAGAGTTAGTTTGGCTTAGAGTAGCGTACTAAAAGGCTAAATAATAGCCATTTTAAAAGTAATAACAAAGCTAAATCAAAGTCACTGGTTCTTTTTAAAAATATTTATTTTAGTAAGGTAAAAAAATCACATAAACTACACAACCTCAAAGACATACAACCAAAATATGTACATAGCTAAACAAAATAATTCCTACTTCATGTCTCCTGTGCCTTGGAAAAGTTTATTTTTTCTCTTATTTTATAAACCTCTATTCATTTATCTTGTTTCCTGTGTTAGCATCTTCACTTCTCCTTCTAAAAATTGTCCCCATATCAGTTTAATTTTATCAATTCTTTTTTCACTTGTCAATTTATTAATAGCGATATTCTACATTTCTTTATAACAGGGATTCTCAACCTGCAGCCCACAGGCTGAATGCAGCCCATGGTGCAATTTCATGCGGCCCCCACTGCCTCCACACCTGGAAATGCCATGTGGTGGAGGAAAGGCAAAATGCCATCAAGTCCCCAAAGCTGTCTGAGGGAGCGTGACCCAGTCCCCAGCTTTAAAAGGTTGAGAACTCCTGCTTTATGCCATTCAGCGAGTTGAAACTCAAATTTTACTATCCATTTTTTGGATACAATTACTCTTGCTACAGTTACTAAACTCACGATTAATTCCTTTTTTCTTACCAGTTCAACTGTAGATCTCCAAAGCTGGATAACAATGCTGCTCTTGGTCACATATCCAATTTCATAGATAACATCTAATTCATTCATTAAAAACTGTTTCTCATGTTTTCTGAGTCATCACACTACCACCATAATGAAAATACAATGGTATCTCACTTAAAGAGCATGATGCGTTCCACAGGGTTGCTCTTTAAGCAAGTTTGCTCTATAAGCAAAACACCATTGTAAGTGACCGATTGTGACTTCTCGTGTGTGGGGGGGATTGCGAACCCCAATTTAGTTGTTAAGTGAGTTTTTGGTTGGTATTAGTTGTTAAGCGAGGTGACCATTCAGAGAAAATTCTGCTCTTTAAGCAAGTTAGTCTCTATGCAAGGCACTCTTTATGCGAGGTTTTACTGTACTGTAAGTGCCAATCTCCTGGTTACATCTTCGACAATCAGTCCGCTTACCATGCTAGCTAAAAATAATCACTCAGATTGAGACTGTGTACTGCTGCCCTGAACAGTCCAACAAAAGATTAGAGTTGAAGAATTTAAGTGCATGGTAATGCTTAGAGGTAAAGCAATGGAGAGCAGCAGACAGCTGAGACAATCAAGATACCCTTCCAGGCCAGCACAGCCCCCTGTCCTTCATTTTGGAGGTACAGTACTATACTTGATCTTGGGTCTGTGGTGGCTTAATGGTTAAGACACTGAATTTGACTGGAAGGTGGGCAGGCCAGCAGTTTAGTTTATTTAGTTTACCTTTACTTGACCCTGGAAGGCCATTCTCAAGTTGCAGAGCTGATGTACCAACCAAGTAGCATAGCTAAGATCATCCAGTGAAATTATTATTAGAAGTACTGCAATGCAATCAAATATCTAGTCAAAATGAAATGGGCACTAAAATAGAGCTTCGCATATGAATTAAATATGTAATTAGATGCTAATGGTAAAAACAGCAACAATGCTGTTTACCACTAAAGAGGGCGAGAGAGAATATGTTTTACTAGCAGAAACTCACACATTCATACATGATAGACAAATTAACAAGAATGCCAAAGATAAGACTACTTTATTGATTGAATTAATATATTAATAATTGTTGAATCAATTCCGACTTAGGATAACCCTTTCAAGGTTTTCTAAGTAGAGTACAGAGGAGTGGTGTACCATTCTCTTCTTGAGGGTGTCCTATGACTGTGCAGCTTGCTCAAGGATACAAAAAATGGGTCTACTCCTAGAAGGCACAATAAAGAACTGAAGTCTCAATGTCAGGTTCCAGAGAATCTGGTTCCACAAAATTGGAGCTATTCAACCAGCTCCAAGGAGACTACCACATAGAGATGTTACAAGAACTGCTAACAAGGCACTGTTGAAGCATCTTGTACAAATAAGCTGATCTACAAGCATCTCTTTCCACCATTTCTCTCACCTTTATGCAAATGTCATTGTCACGCAAATGTTATATTCAGAATCAAGTGATTATGCTTCTTTCCAGGGCCATGCTCCCTGCAGAGAGTATCCGAACAGTTACTGTTTAGTGTTTTTGTCAGTTCTAAAAAGGGTTATACCAAAGGTGACAGATTCAGTATACTACCCATGACACGTCCACCTATTTGCACTCACCAGTCCTTTTTTACTTTGATTACTGAATGTGTACATGCAGCAAAGCCATACATTCAGAATGATAAGGTTTGCCATTCAAAGAACTGGCTGATTTTTAAAGAGAACAGGGAAAACTCCAGCTCTCTTGAGAAAGCACAACATCTACTCTGAAGTTCTTTCCCTAATTTGTCACATTTGTGTGCTGTCTGACATGTGTTCTCCATCACGTCCCACAATATTTTTGTTACCCAAAACTGAAGCTTTATCTTCGGAAGCCCTCTATTGCCCTCTTGTTCTAGGACTGGCTCTGAAAACAGGTTTGACTCCTTGGCTGAAATTAAGCTTGAGGTCATGGCTAGTCATGTACTTGGAGGAAGAAATAGGAAGGTTATGTGGGGCATCTGCTTCCCGAAGCTCATTTATGGACAGCTTCAGCATATTACCTTACTTGTTAAGATTGGAAGATACTTTCTGAGTTCTGCTCAGAAGGCATATCAGTTCAGCACTTATAGTCTTAAACTGGTTAAAAGGGTATCCCTTTTTCCTAAGCGAACCTTGAGAGGATTGTTGTACCCATTTCAGGGCCATAGCCGGAGGGGTATGTGTGCTAACAGTCCCCACCCCCAGGTGCCAATATTATATATGAGTGCAACATTGTTGCCCCTCCTGACCCCCCTCCCCCAAATCTAGAATCCTGGCTACGGCCCTGACCCATTCCTTCCAGGCCCTTTGTTGGAAGGGGCTTATTCTGCGAGAAGCCTGTAAGTCTTCAGGAATTTTCTGCAGTGGCCCCTTCTCTGTGAAATCTGCTTTTGCACAGGAGTTACACTTGGCTCCATCCCTTTCAGCCTTCAAGAAACTTTTAAAAACTGAACTTTTAAAGAAAGATTTGGAAATGTCCTCTCTAGGAGCTTTGCCTGCTTGAAGGGCTATAAGAAGACGGCGACAATGGCAATGATGGGACCCGTTGCCTCTCCCCGAACTGTATTTTTAAAATTGTATTGTTGTTCTACTTTGTTGTAATGCTGCTTTATTGTATTTTCAGGGATTGCTATATATTGTGCATTATATCTGTATATTGTATTTATTTTTTCTGTAAGATGCCATGAGTCGCACACACTTACATCGAGTAAGGCGGGCTATAAATTTAATAAAATAAATTAATGAATGAATATGCTAAAGCTTTTATTTGCTGGATGTCACACACCCCAGGTTTACTGGTGTGCATTAGCTTTTAATTCTACCATACTTTTAATTTATATTTGAATTTATCCTGTTTTTTCGTTTACTTTGTATATTTGTGGTCATATTGTTATTTGTAAAGTGCAAATAGTAGTGATTTGCTAGATGGGCTGTATATAAGTTTTACAAACAAACAATCCATCTCTTAAGTGAAAACAGCTGGTTGGATAGCTCAGTGATTTATGTATCTGGCTGCAGATCCATTAGTTGGGAGTTCAATCCCCCACTGTGCATCCCAGAACAGCCAGCTTGTGGCCTTAGGCAAGCTACACAGTCCCAGGGCACTCCCTGAAGAAGGGAATTGTAAACCACATGTGTGTATTCTCTACCTGGAAACCCTTGAAAAGAGTCACTAATGCAGCGGTACCTCGGATAAAGTCCGATTTGGATAAAGTCACGGTTTTCATGCACACGTGATTTTTAGCGGTCAAAAACCGCTAAAAATGGACGTTATCTGAGGTATTTGGTATAGGAACCTCAGATAAAGTCCATTTTTTGGACATTATCTGATGCATCGCCCATTTGATTAGGATAAAGTCCATAATCGGATAAAGTCCAAACTTGTGGAACGGAGTTTGGACTTTATCCGAGGTTCTACTGTATGTGCAAATATACTTGATGGCACATGATTATTATATTAGTATATTATTATATTTTTGAAATTTTAAATTTTTAAAATTATACTGTATGGTACTATCTTAATTGGTGTTTCTGTAGCTGTTTTAAATTAAGGGGTATGCCTTATTCGAGTTGATATATAGCAACCGAGAAATTTCGTTGTTCCCGCAAGGAGACAATGACAATAAAGATTTATCTTATCTTTATCTTATCTTAGTAAGTGAAAACAAGGGACCTATTTATCTACTTTGTTGTTGTTCAGTTGCACAGTTGATTCTGACCCTTTGCAACTCCATGGACTATTGTCCTCCAGGCACGTCGGTCCTCCACCATCCCCCTCAGCCCTCCCAGTTCTGTGCCCATTGCGTCTACGATATGATCTTCAGCTTCATCTTTACTATTTGACCTTCTAATGAGCAGTCCGGGTTGATTTCTTCTAAGATTGACCTATTTGTTCTCCTCGCTGTCCAGGGGACTCTCAAAACTCTTCTCCAACACGACATCTCAAAGGCATCTATTCTTCTGTGTTCAGCTTTCCTAATGGTCCAGCTCTCAGACCCATACATCACCACTGGGAATACCATTATTTAGTGTATGAGAGTCAAGACACAAAGCACAGCCAGCGGCTGGGTTAACTCAGGTTTATTGCATGGTGGACAGAGGGAACATGAGGTAATGGCGGACGAACAGCTCTATATATAAGGCAGTAACGTATTTGAATGTGGCTCCACGGTAGCCCGTTGGCTACTGGTCCGCGTGACGTCATGGCTGGTCACGCCCTTCTTGTCCAGGTGTAGGTAGCGGCGGGAAACTTCCCGCGCTGCGGTCTTTGATGGGTTTGAACCAAGAGAGCTTGGACGCTCGCTGCTGCCAGCTGGTGGTCATCAGCTCGCGTCCTATTACAGGGTTTATGTGATACAGCTGAAGGTTACATTGTTACTCATTGGCAAGGTTACATTGGTTCAGATACATTGATATCACATGTAGAAGGATACACTATTAGGACACAACACTCCTCCCCCCTAGGATGAGACGAAGTCTCTCAGCCAAGATGGCTTATTTCGAACACGCTGGGGTCTCGGCGCGGGCTGCCCTGCCCCGGCTTCGCTCCCTCCTCCTTGCTCCCTGGCTTCCTGCCCTGCAATCGGAGAGGATGACTTGTTAGTGGTTTGCCGCGGCTCTGCGGCTTTGTTGGGAGGTGTGTGCTTTGTTTGGGAAGAACCGGGGGCACTGGGGGCTAACGAAAAACCCCTCTTCTCGCTTGGATGGGTGGGGGAACACTCCGAAAAACCCCCCCGGCTCGCAAAATCAAAATCAAAATCGGATTCGGGGGAAGCGGCAGCGGCGGCCGCACACTCCTTTTCCCTCCCCCCGGGCTCGGATAGAACTGGGGTATCAAAAGGATATGAGTCGGGCTCGCTGCTTTCCCCCCTGTCTCCCCCTTGGGCTAAACGGGTGGGGGAGAACCCTATCGCTGAATCCTGTCGCTGTGCTCCACTGGTCGGTCCCTCGCTCACTCGGTGCCTCAGTTGATCAGCGTGCCTCCGCCAGAGGAGGCCGGTGCTAGTTTCCACCCGATAGGACACTGGCCCCGTCTGTTCTATTATCGTCCCTGGCACCCAGGCTGGGCCTGCGTTGGCATAGTTCCTGCAATGTACAGGATCGCCTATGCCGAAACCTTTTGAGACCGCTAACCCTATGTTCTTCCCTTTGTCCTCGACCCTCGACGGGTCTAGCCTGGACAAAAGCGTGGTCAGTTTCCTCCGCATCAGCAGCTCGGCCGGCGAGTAACCAGACGCTAAGGGGGTCACTCTGTACGCTAATAGAAATTGACAAACCTGGTGATGTAGATCTCCCGAGCCCATGCGCCGCAACGCATCTTTTGTGGTGCGCACTAACCGTTCCACTTGGCCATTCGTGGCCGGGTGAAACGGCGCGGATGTGACATGCCGAATTGCATTTGCCTCCATGAATGCCGCGAACTCAGCGGACGTGAAACAACTGGCGTTGTCGCTGACCAAAGTGTCGGGTAAACCGAACGTGGAAAAGACCCTCCTTAGCTGGCGAATGGTAGTGGCGGAGGATGTGCTCTTTACCGGAATGACCTCCAGCCACTTAGAATATGCATCCACCACCAGGAGAAACATGGTTCCCCGGAATGGGCCAGCAAAATCTACGTGCACCCTGGACCACGGTCCCCTCGCTGCGTCCCATTCCCTATGTGGTAGGCGGGCCACCTCCGGTCGCGAACATTGACATGCTTCACAAGTGCCAACCATCTGCTCTATGTCGGCGTCCAGCTGGGGCCACCAGAAGTAACTCCGGGCCAACGCCTTGGAACGGACGATCCCCGGGTGGCTGACGTGCAACAGTTTTAGCACCTTCGGCCGCAGGGACGTAGGAACCACCACCCGTTGGCCCCACAACAGGCACCTCCTCTCTAAAGACAACTCCACTCGCTTTCGGAAGAATGGGTCGAATTCCGTGCCTGGGGATGACGCCGGCCACCCCTTCTGCACCCACGAGCATACCTTCTCTAGTGTTCTATCCTTTCCGGTCGCCCTGGCAATGTCGGCCGGTACTATCGGGGGTGACTCTAAAACCTCTATTAGCAATACCTGGCGGTCTCTTCTTACCCCTGCCTTCTGGTCGTCCGACAATGGTAACGGCGACCGTGAGAGCGCGTCTGCATGGCTGATTTCCTTCCCTGGCCGGTATTCTAATTCATGTTGATATGCGTTAAGAAAAATAGCCCACCGCAGCATCCTCGGGGACAGGATCTGTGGCGTGGGCTTATTTGCAGTGAAGATCCCTAACAGGGGCTTGTGATCAGTAACGATCTTGAACGGCCGACCATACAGAAAATCGTGAAATTTCTTGGTTCCCGCTACTATCGCTAGTGCCTCCCTATCGGTCTGTGCGTAATTCCGCTCTGCTTGGGACAGGGACCTTGAATAAAACGCTATCGGGGCCTCCCTTCCGTCGCCTAACACGTGGCAAAGCACCGCCCCCACCCCCACCGGGGATGCATCGCAGACCAAAACTATGGGCCGTTTGGGGTCGAAATGAGTCAGGATTGCCTCGGATGTGAGGACTTGCTTTAACTCTGAGAACGCTCTTTCTTGCTCGTCACCCCACAGCCATTTTTCCTCTTTTTTAAGCAGCCGATGAAGCGGCTCGGCAACAGACGCCTTCCGTGGAAGGAAGGTATGGTAGAAATTGAGAAGCCCCAGAAATGACTGAAGCTCGGTTTTGGAAGTGGGGCGAGGGGCTTTCTTAATGGCGGCTACCTTAGATTTGGACGGCCTAATTCCCTCGGGTGTGACACGGAACCCTAAAAACTCAACCTCTGTTTCGTAAAATACACATTTGTCTTTTCTCAGTCGCAGCCCCGCTTTCTCGAACACGGCCAGGACCTTATCCAATCTGTGGGCCAGCTCGGCCTTACTCCCCCCCGTTATCAACACGTCATCAAAATATGGCAACACCCCCTCCAGCCCCTTCAGGAGGCGTTCCACTAGCGACTGAAAAATGCCAGGTGCCGAGTTCACGCCGAACTGTAACCTCGACACCTGGAACGCCCCCTTATGTGTGACTATTGTTTGTGCCGCCGCTGTGGCGGGGGTTACTGGGAGTTGCTGGTAGGCCTGTGCTAAATCGAGTTTAGCGAAACACTTTCCCCCATTCAGCCTGGCCAGAAGGTGGCTGACCACTGGCACCGGGTATGCATTAGGGCGGATTGCCTTATTAATGGTACACTTATAATCAGCGCAAATGCGCACCTCCCCGTTAGCCTTCAGTGCTGTTACAATTGGAGTCTCCCACTCCGCGGAATCCACAGGAACGAGAATTCCTTGACCCACCAGTTTGTCCAGTTCCGCCTCTATTTTGTCCTTAAGCGCGAACGGTACCCTGCGCGGTTTAAGTCTTATCGGGCGGACCTCCGGGTCTAAGTCGAAGGCTACAGGGGGTCCCTTGAACTTTCCCAGTCCACTTTTAAAAACGGCGGGGTGTGCGTCACATACTGCTTGTATTGGGTCCTCGCCTACGGCATGCACCCCCCCTATGAACAGGCCTAAGGGCTGAAACCACTGTGTTCCGAGGAGGCTACAACTCCCCCCTTTTAGCACCACTAGGGGAAGTTCCGCAGAATGTCTCTTAAAGCGAACCCGGAACGTTCCGACCCCCAACACTGGAATGCTGTTCCCCTGAACGTCCCGTAGTGTGGCCCTCAACGCTTTAAGTTTGGGCCGCACGTGGGGGTCGATTTTCAAGAACTCTCTCTGGGGAATTATAGAATAGGAGGACCCCGAGTCAACTTCCATCCTAATAGGGGTCCCTTGTACTAGTACCTCAACAAAGTAATGGGGCTGTCCCGCAGACACGTTGAACACAGGAGCGTCGCCCTCGCTGTCGTCCGAGATGCGGCCCACGCCGTCCTGCTTCCTCGTGGCCCGGGCGCCATCTTTGGGCCTCGCTGGACGGTCCGGTCTGGCTGAACGGTCTTGCGAATGTCTCCGGCCCTCTTTCCATTTCCTGCACGCCTTGGCGATGTGCCCCCGACGTCCGCAGTTGAAGCACTCGGCTTTCCTGAATGGGCACTTCACGCGCTCATGGGCCGCTCCGCAACCATCGCAACGGCGCCCGCCTCTCCGGACCTTCTGGACCTCCTCGCCATCGCTACTCTCTGACGACGATTTCGAGGTCGGTCGGGTTGCATGCACCGACTGACCGGACTTCCCGTGCGATGAGTTTTCCGCCTTGCCGGCCCTCGGACGCCACTCACGCCACTTGTGCATCTCGTCTACTCCAGCATTCGTGGACTCCGCGGCTTCCGCGGCCTCTACAACCTCTTCCAGTGTGGGTGGTGGCTCCCTGTTCATCAAGCTGCGCTGTACTTCTTTGTCCTTCAGGCCACACAGCACTCCGTCCCTGAGGGCCATCTCTAGGATGTGGTCCCATTTGCAGGGGGCGGCGGCTACCCTCATAGCCGTTACGAAGGCTTCTACCGACTCGTCCGGCGCTTGAACTCGCCTCCAAAACGCACTCCGAGCGGGAAACATTGCCCTCGAGGGTCGGAAACGCTCACGCAGCATTTTCATGATGTCACCGGCTTTGAAATCGCTCATCTTCTTCGGTGCAAGGATGCCCACCAGCGTCCGCTTGGTTTCCATCCCAAGCATGCGAGTGAGGATGGCCCTCTTCCTTTCCTCGTCGTCTTCTTTGACTTTGAGCTCCACCAGTGCCGCCTGGAAGTCCATCTCAAAGAGCTCCCAGTCTTGCGGTTTGGTGATGTTGAACCCGCTCTGTGTCCTGGCTCCGTGGGGATCCATCATCCCACCTTCGTCGCCAATTTAGTGTATGAGAGTCAAGACACAAAGCACAGCCAGCGGCTGGGTTAACTCAGGTTTATTGCATGGTGGACAGAGGGAACATGAGGTAATGGCGGACGAACAGCTCTATATATAAGGCAGTAACGTATTTGAATGTGGCTCCACGGTAGCCCGTTGGCTACTGGTCCGCGTGACGTCATGGCTGGTCACGCCCTTCTTGTCCAGGTGTAGGTAGCGGCGGGAAACTTCCCGCGCTGCGGTCTTTGATGGGTTTGAACCAAGAGAGCTTGGACGCTCGCTGCTGCCAGCTGGTGGTCATCAGCTCGCGTCCTATTACAGGGTTTATGTGATACAGCTGAAGGTTACATTGTTACTCATTGGCAAGGTTACATTGGTTCAGATACATTGATATCACATGTAGAAGGATACACTATTAGGACACAACACATTACTTTGACTATTCGAATTTTTGTTTGCAATGTGATGTCTCTACTTTTCACTATGTTCCCCAGGTTTCTCATAGCTTGTCTCCCAAGAATCAGTCGCCTTTTTATTTCATGGCTGCAATCCCCATCTCCAGTGCTTTGATACTAAGGTAAAATCTGCCACTGCTTCTACTTCTTCCCCATCTATTTTCCAGGAACTGATGGGGCCTGTTGCCATTTTCCTGGTTTTCTTGACATTGAGTCTCAAGCCAGCTTTTGCACTCTCCTCCTTCAGCCCAATAAAGAGATTCTTTAAGTCTTCCTCACTTTCTGCCATTAGGGTGGTGTTGTCTGCATATCTCAGATTGTTGATGTTTCTTACAAGACCCCAAACGTCATTTTATAACACCGGTCTTAATAATAACGCTTCCCCCTCCCTCTACAGTGAAAAGGGAGTCACCCTCCGCTTCGACTTTTCTCCTCATTCTAAATTTCTTCACCTGAAGCGGGATACCTGGCTTCCTTCCTTCCCGCGCACGGTTTGAGAGGAGTTCGGGGGTGGCGGTGGGGTGTGGGGGCGACCCAGAGTATACCTGTCAAGTTTCAGGAAATTTCTGTCAAACCCCTGTATTTTACACTATTTCCCACCGTCATCCCATATTAGTTAGACTCATACCTGTCAACCGCGGCTCCGGACAATCCGGGACCTGCACAGAACGGTTCTGCGCAGGTCGCTTTTTACGCATGCGTAAAAGCATCCTACGCATGCGTAAAAGCGACTTGCGCAGAACCGTTCTGCGCAGCTCACTTCTACGCATGCATAAAGGCTTCTACAATCCCCTTCTGCACAGAAGCCTTCTACGCATGCGTAGAAGTGAGCTGCGCAGAAGGGATGCACAATAACGCCTCCGCCCCCCATGGGCGGGAAATGGCGATAATCGGCGCCGAAAAACGGGAAATCCTGGCCAATCCGGGAAGGTTGACAGGTATGGTTAGACTGCAGTTAGACTGGAGGCCAGCACAGGATAAGCATAGCTGTCCAGTTTATTGTTTTGGCTGGGAAATTTACCTTATTTGACAGAAATTTCCTGAAACTTGACAGGTATGCCAGAGTGGGAGAAGAAGGTCCTCAAATGGGGCGCGCGGGGAGACCTTCGGGGAAGCAGCCGGGACTAATTGAGGAGGGGAGGGGAGGGGAGGGGAGGGAGTTCCCTTCGCTTCCCGAGAGGAGTTTCCTTCAGGCGGAGCCTTCCTGCGGCTCCTTAGCCTGCCTCCCTCCGCGCAACAAACGGGGCTCTCGGGTCGCGCCCGCCGATTCCGACGCCGCCTTCCCTCGTCCGGCGCTCAGCAGCCGCCTCAGCCTCGGTGTGGGGACGGGGATGAGGTGGTCGTGGTCTCCAAGGCGGAACCGCCCTGGGCTGGGGTTTTTTCCCCCTGGAGGAGGAGGAGGAGGGGTCGGCGGCTGAGCGGAGGGAGGGGCGGGTATGTTGGGACCAGCGCGGCGGCGCTGCTGCTGACAGGGAAGCCAGAGAGCGCGCCTGGGCCTCGGCTGGAGCCCCCCCCTCCCCGCCCCAGCCAACACCCCCTCCCCCCTCATATCTGTTTCCCTGGCGGCGAAGTTTGGGGCCGGAGCAAGCAAGAGCTGCGGCGGCCTCCTTTCCTTTTCCCGCTGCGGCGCGCCGCGACCACGCCTGGCGGAGT
This sequence comes from Bradypodion pumilum, assembly GCA_035047305.1. Lineage (NCBI taxonomy): Eukaryota > Metazoa > Chordata > Lepidosauria > Squamata > Chamaeleonidae > Bradypodion > Bradypodion pumilum. The sequence goes on from JAWDJD010000002.1 coordinate 92,570,302, forward strand.
GGCAGGGGGCGGTGCCGGGGTCTTGGGCAGAGTGACGAGAAAGAGGCGGGAGAAGGGAGAAGGAGCGAAAGAAAGACAAGGAGGGAGGAGGCGGAGGCGGCGGAGGAGGCGGCCGGCCCGGCGGGACCCGCAGCTGGGTGGGCGCCTCCTGGCGGGACGGGAGGGACGGGACCCCGCGCTCACGCCGCCGCCCCGTCCCGTCCGCCACCTTCCCCGCCGCCGCGCCGCCGTTACTCCCCCAACACACACACACTCACTCACACACACACCGCCATGGCCCTGCGGTCCTCCCGGCGCCCCTGGCTGAGCGTGGGCTTGGGGCTGGTGTTGGGCTTCACCGTCGCCTCCTGGCTCGTGGCCCCCAAAGTGGCCCAGTTGAGCGAGAGGAAAAGGCGAGGCGGCGGCGGCGGCGGCGGCGGCGGCGGGCAACCCAACGACGGCGGCCACAGCCGCTGCGCTTTCTACGGGGGACGCGTGGCCGTCGGCGGCAAGAGTCCGGCGGCGGCGGCGGCGGCGGCGGCATTGGGCGGGCTGGCCCCCCTTCAGGGCAGCCCTTGGGGGGACGAGCGGGAGCGGCCGCCGCTGCTGCTGCCGCTGCTACCACCGCCGCCGCCGCCTTCTTCTCCGCCGGCCGCGGCGGGCGCCCCTGGCCGTGGTGAGGAGGAGGAGGAGGAGGAGGAAGGGGACGGCGAGGAGGAAGGCGCCGCCGCCGGCCGCCACGGCAGCCACAACGGCAGCGGGGGGGACGACGGGGCCGCCGCCTCGGGCTGCGCAGGGACCCGCCGCCCCTTCCTCTACGTCGGCGTGATGACCGCCCAGAAGTACCTGGCCGGCCGGGCGCTGGCGGCGCAGAGGACCTGGGCGCGCTCCATCGCCGGCCGGGTGGAGTTCTTCTCCAGCCACGGCTCCCTGCCGCCGCCCGGGCGGCCCGGAGAGCAGCCGCTGCCCGTCGTGGCCCTGCCCGGCGTCGACGACGCCTACCCGCCCCAGAAGAAGTCCTTCATGATGCTCAAGTACATGCACGACCACTACCTGGACACCTACGAGTGGTTCATGCGCGCCGACGACGACGTCTACATTAAAGGTGAGGCGGAGGGAGGGATGGGCGCTTTGGGCTGACACCCCACACCCACCCCCCACCCCCCGTTACTGCTTCTGCCTCTGGAAGGGCCGCCCGACCCTGCCAAGTGTTCCGAAGTTCACGAGGAACACGTGCAAGGGTCGCCAAGAAGAGTTCTGTGACACCCGAAGGGCTTTGTGGTGGGCAGCAGTCCAGCTTCATCAGAGGCCAGGCTGATTGATGCGCTGAGTAAGGGGCCAGAATGCCTCCTGACTTAACTCCGTGATGGCGAACCTTGGCACTCCAGATGTTCTTGGACATCAATTCCCAGAAGCCCCAGCCCCCGTGAATCCACAAGAATGGGTTTAGTGTGATTCATTCGGCCCGCGCCACCCTTGTCACTCCCGGAAGCGGAAGTAAAACGCACCTGTATGGTTGGGTTTTACTTCTGGGAGCAATGAGGGCGGTGCAGGCCGGATGAATCACAGTAAATGTGTGGATTCACGGGGCTGGGGCTTCTGGGAATTGACGTCCAAGAACATCTGGAGTGCCAAGGTTCGCCATCACGGACCTATGTGTACACGGCTTTTTTCAGTGCTTTGTATTTGAGGAAGTAAGAATCTGCTTGCAAGAGGCAGGGTTTGCTGTAAGCCAGGTTTTTCCATTGCAGGGCGTTGTTGTTGTTGTTTTACTTGGAGTTCGACAAGGTAACTTTTCTTCCTTGGGTGAGGAACCTGAGAAGTTGCCTCACCAAAAGTCTCCACATTTGATCTCTAACTCAGACTGACAGATAAAGCTGACCATCCTTCTCACACTGAAAGAGTATGTGAGGGTGGTTGTGGAGCCACAAAAGCTAGCTTCCTCTGTAGCAATAGGCGCTCATGAGCATGCATGTGTGCGCGCACGCACACACACACACACACGGGTGAATGCACATGCACACACTTGCGCGCACACACGCACACACACGAGTGCTGCACAAGAGCTGAACACACCCACACCCACCCCACACCCCGCATACATTTTGCTAGACTGGAAAAGAGCTCTCCAGTGTAACTAAGCAAAACTGAATTTGCCATGTGCTCAGTGGTACCCACTCCAGCTGCCATCCTGTGCATACTTTTTGGTTACAAGTTCCATTGAATTTAGAGTTCAATATAGATAGGATTACAAGCAAGAATTTGGGAGGGATGTAGATTGTGCAAGCAGGTATGGCCCTCCAAGGCTGGATATATGCAGCCCCTGGATCTCTTGAACACTGCCTATTCCTCCTCTAAGCAGTCTTTCTAATGCAGAGCATACCCATTTCTTCGTCTTCATTTTCAAAATCAATATACCGGTATAACTGTATTGTACAAAGTAGTGAATTGATGTCTGGAATCTCACCTGTTTCTGATCCTTTCTACAACTGCCACCCTGCAGAAATTACAGGGGAATTTACGTCAAATGAAAATATACAGGTACATTTTCCCTGGCTGGCAAGTTAAAAAGGAGTGATGCTGACAGTGTGGCTTTTCCATTGTTGTCTGTGTAGGCAGTCCATCCCAGGGCTCTGCTTTGACTTCTAAGTCTCTGTCAGACTTTAGGTAAAGGTAAAGTTTTCCCTTGCTCGAAAGCCAGTCGTATCCGACTCTAGGGTTCAGTGCTCATCTCTGTTTCAAAGCCCAAGAGTCAGTGCTGTCTGTTTCTGCAGACGTTTCTGTGGTCATGTGGCAGGCATGACTAGACACCGAAGTGCACGGAACGCTGTTACCTTCCCACCGAAGTGGTCCCTATTTATCTACTTGCAATTTCTTGCTTTTGAACAGCTAGGTTGGCAGGACTGTCAGACTTTAGGCTCTGTTTTGCTTTGCCTGAGAGGTAATTCGTCTTCTGAATGTTCAAGTATATTAGAATGTGGCATGAAAAACCCAATTCTCCTCTCTAATCACTGTACAATGTAGGCCATGTATGTTTTTATTTTTTGGATTTTTATTTGAGATAGTCACCAAAGATAGTTAAAATCCTCATGTCTGTTGCTCTGGAACAAAGATAAAAATTGTGACATTCTACAGTAGTTTGATTCCCGAGTACTGCAGGACGGAATGAGCTCCCGTTTTTGTCTCAGCTCCTGCCAGCCTAGCAGTTCAAAAGCAAGAAATTGCCACATGACCACAGAAATGTCTGCAGAAGCAGACAGCACTGGCTCTTCGGTTTTGAAACATAGATGAGCACCGAACCCTAGAGTCGGATATGACTGGTTTTTGAGCAAGGGAAACCTTTACCTTACATCTGAATGAATGATGGAAGGCTGTAGACATATAAGGAGTTGTGTTAGTCTGCTATGAAGAATTTGCAGGTAATTCTGCTATGGTGGCACATGAGTTGGAATTTAAAAAAAAATTCCCTTTCTGCCTCATGATTTTATTTGTATTGGCTCTTCGATTTGCATTAAAATTTTATGATTTACAGTATGTTTACAGTAAGATAAGATTCCTTTTGAATGAGTTCCTTTAGACTAGTTTTGTTAGTTGCACCACAAAACACAGAATCCAGTGGCACTTTAAATTCTCCCAACTGATTGCTTCAACAACTTTGGTAAGGAAAAGCTTTATAAGCTGGTGTGAAATAGAGGAAGAAGCTTTTGAGTTTCATATACTGTATTGTATGTAGACTGTGTCAATATTAACAAGAGAGGAAACTAAAAGGAATAATTCACATGGTTTTCTGGATGTAAAACACCAGTGTAGTAATTTGAATATATGTTTGCTTGATTTGGTAAATGGGAGTTGATTAGCCAAAGTCTACATATTCCCAAAGTGAAATAAATCTTTTTTTTTTTGGGGGGGGACACACAAAACCTTCCAAAGCCCACAGGGGGGGGGATAATCCTCTTCATGGGATAGCATGAGTTTAGTTGGATAGTATTGTGGTCGAGGAAGAAGGAGTTTTATCTCCCCTACCTGCTTCCCTCAGTCCTGTTGAAAATTGCCACCCATTCCTAAGATGCCTGGCATTTAATTAAAAATAACCAAAACTTCCAGACCATTGCTGCTTAGCTATTTTACAAAGGTTGATGTCTGGTTTGCCATTATGTCCTTGAAACATGATTTTATTACAACTCTCAGCAGACAGTGCTGGGTAAAAGTGCTATTATTTCATTGTGAATTAGCCGCAACGATCTTCTCAATGATTAGGTTCCTTAAAGGTATCTTGACTTTCTGCTCTTTAGGAGTTCCACCTTGTTGTGTTCTAATGGTTTTACCTTCCACATGGATTACAATGTATCTGAGCCAATGTAACCTTGCCTATAGCAACAATGTAACCTTCAGCTGTATCATATAAACCCTGTAATAGGACGCGAGCTAATGTCCACCAGCTGGCAGCAGCGAGCGTCCAAGCTCTCTTGGTCCGAACTCATCAAAGGCAACAGCGCGGGAAGCTTTCCCGCCACCACCTACACCTGGACAAGAAGGGCGTGACCCGCAATGACGTCACGCAGACCGTAGCCAATGGGCTACCATGGCACCACGTTCAAATGTATTACTACTGTATATAAAGAGCTATCGATCCGCCATTACCTCATGTTCCCTCTGTCCACGATGCAATAAACCTGAGTTAACCCAGCCCGAGGCTGTGTCCTGTGTCTTGGTTTGCATACACCAAATTGGCGACGAGGATGGGATAATGGATCCCCACGGAACAGCCAGGGCACAGAGCGGGTTCAACATCACCAAACCGCAAGACTGGGAGCTGCTTGAGATGGACTTCCAGGCGGCACTGGTGGAACTCAAAGTCAAAGGAGACGACGAGGAGAGGAAGAGGGCCATCCTCACCAGAATGCTCGGGATGGAAACCAAGCGGACGCTGGTGGGCATCATCGCTCCGAAGAAGGTGAGCGAATTTAAGGCGGACGACATCATGAAGCTGCTGCGAGAGCGCTTCCGTCCCTCGAGGGCAATGTTTCCCGCTCGGAGCGCGTTTTGGAGGCGAGTCCAAGCGCCGGACGAGTCGGTGGAGGCATTCGTGGCCGCCATGAGGATAGCCGCCGCCCCCTGCAAATGGGACAACATCCTAGAGATGGCCCTCAGGGACGGCGTGCTGTGTGGCCTGAAAGACAAGGAGGTGCAGCGCAGCTTGATGAACAAGGAGCCGCCACCCACGCTGGCAGAGGTCGTAGAGGCCGCGGAAGCCGCAGAGTCCACGAATGCTGGAGTGGACGAGATGCACCAGTGGCGTGAGTGGCGTCCTAGAGCCGGCAAGGCGGAAAATTCGGTGCACGGGAAGTCCGGACAGGCGGTGCACGCAACTCGACGGGCCTCAAAGTCGTCTACGGAAGGCAGCGACGGCGAGGAGGTCCAGAAGGTCCGAAAGGGTGGTCGACGCTGCGATGGTTGCGGATCGGCCCATGAGCGCGCGAGATGCCCATTCAGGAAGGCCGAGTGTTACACCTGCGGCCGTCGGGGGCACATCGCCAAGGCATGCAGAAAATGGAAGGAGGGCCGGAGGCAGTCACAAGACCGTTCGGCCAGACCGGGCCGTCCAGCGAGGCCCAAAGATGGCGCCCAGACCACGAGGAAGCAGGATGGCGTGGGCCGCGTCTCGGACGACAGCGAGGACGACGCCCCAGTGTTCAGCGTGTCCGCGGGACAGTCCATTACTTCGTTGAGGTACTAGTACAAGGGGCCCCTATTAGGATGGAAATTGACTCGGGGTCCTCCTATTCTATAATTCCCCAGAAAGAGTTCTTGAAAATCGACCCCCACGTGCGGCCCAAACTTAAAACGTTGAGGTCCACGCTACGAGACGTACAGGGAAACAGCATTCCGGTGTTGGGGGTCGGGAAATTTCGGGTCAATTTTAAGAGACATTCTGCGGAACTGCCCCTAGTTGTCCTTAAGGGGGGAAGTTGTAGCCTCCTAGGGACGCAGTGGTTTCAGCCCTTAGGTTTGTTCATAGGGGGAGTGCATACAGTGGGGGTGGACCCAATACAAGCGGTTTGCGATGCGCATCCCGCCGTTTTTAAGAAAGGACTCGGAAAGTTCAAGGGACCCCCTGTAGCCTTCGACCTAGACCCGGAGGTCCGCCCGATAAGACTCAAACCGCGCAGGGTGCCGTTCGCACTCAAGGACAAGATAGAGGCGGAACTGGACAAACTGGTGGGCCAGGGGATTCTTATTCCTGTTGATTCCGCGGAGTGGGAAACTCCAATTGTAACGGCTCTAAAGGCTAACGGGGAGGTGCGCATTTGCGCTGATTATAAGTGTACAATTAACAAGGCGATCCGCCCTAATGCATACCCGGTGCCGGTGATCAGCCACCTTTTGGCCAGGCTGAATGGGGGAAAGTGTTTCGCTAAACTCAATTTGGCACAAGCCTATCAGCAACTTCCTGTGACCCCCGCCACGGCCGCGGCACAAACGATAGTTACACATAAAGGGGCGTTCCAGGTGTCGCGTTTACAGTTCGGCGTGAACTCGGCACCCGGCCTTTTTCAGTCGCTTGTGGAACGCCTCCTGAAGGGGCTGGAGGGGGTGTTGCCTTATTTTGATGACGTATTGATAACAGGGGGGAGTGAGGCCGAACTGGCAAAGAGATTGGATAAAGTACTAACTGTGTTCGAGAGAGCGGGGCTGAGACTGAGGAAGGACAAATGTGTCTTTTTCGAAACCGAGGTCGAGTTTTTAGGGTTCCGGATCACACCCGAGGGTATTAAGCCATCCAAATCCAAAGTAGCAGCCATCAAGAAGGCCCCTCGCCCCACATCCAAAACCGAGCTACAGTCATTCCTGGGGCTCCTCAATTTTTACCATACATTCCTTCCGCGGAAAGCGTCCGTGGCCGAACCGCTTCATCGGTTGCTTAAAAAGGAGGAGACATGGATGTGGGGTGACGAGCACGAGAGGGCGTTCAAAGAACTAAAGCAACTCTTGACTTCTGACGCAATCCTAACGCATTTCGACCCCAAACGGCCGGTGGTCTTAGTCTGTGATGCATCACCGGTGGGGGTGGGGGCGGTGCTTTGCCACGTGTTGGATGACGGAAGGGAGGCCCCGGTAGCGTTTTATTCAAGGTCCCTGTCCCAAGCGGAGCGCAATTACGCACAAACCGACAGGGAGGCATTAGCAATAGTAGCGGGAACCAAAAAATTTCACGATTTTTTGTATGGCCGCCCGTTCAAAATCGTGACTGATCACAAGCCACTGTTAGGGATTTTCACGGCAAGCAAGCCCACGCCGCAGATCCTGTCCCCGAGAATGCTGCGATGGGCTATTTTTCTCAACGCATACCAACATGAGTTGGAGTACCGGCCCGGAAAGGAGATCAGCCATGCTGATGCACTTTCGAGATCTCCTTTGCCCTTGTCGGACGACCAAAAGGCGAGAGTAGAAAGAGACCGCCAGGTGTTGCTAATTGAGGTCTTAGACGCACCCCCAATAGTACCAGCCGACATTGCTAGGGCGACAGGCAAGGACAGAACGCTGGAGAAAGTCAGTTCATGGGTGCAGAAGGGGTGGCCGGCATCGTCCCCAAGCACAGAATTCGACCCATTTTTTCGGAAAAAGCTAGAGTTGTCCCTAGAGAGGGGGTGCCTTTTGTGGGGCCAACGGGTGGTGGTCCCTACGTCCCTGCGGCCGAGGGTGCTCGAACTGCTGCACGTCAGCCACCCGGGCATAGTTCGTTCAAAGGCGCTGGCCCGGAGTTACTTCTGGTGGCCACAGCTGGACGCGGACATTGAGCACATGGTCGGCACTTGTGAGGCATGCCAGGGATCCCGACCAGAGGCGGCCCGTCTCCCGCATAGGGAATGGGACACAGCAAGGGGGCCATGGTCCAGAGTGCACGTAGATTTCGCTGGCCCATTCCGAGGAACCATGTTTCTCCTGGTGGTGGATGCGTTCTCCAAGTGGCTGGAGGTTATCCCAGTAAAGAGCACGTCCTCCGCCACGACAATTAGCCAGCTAAGGAGAGTCTTTTCCACGTTCGGTTTACCCGACACTTTAGTCAGCGATAACGCTAGTTGTTTCACCTCCGCTGAGTTCGGGGCATTCATGGAGGCAAACGCCATTCGGCATGTCACATCCGCGCCGTTTCACCCGGCCACGAATGGCCAAGTGGAACGGCTGGTGCGTACAACAAAGGATGCGCTGCGGCGCATGGGCCCGGGGGACCTAAATCACCAAGTATGCCAGTTCCTCTTAGCGTATAGGGTGACCCCCTTAGCGTCAGGCTACTCGCCGGCAGAGCTCTTGATGCGGCGAAAACTGACCACGATCCTGTCCAGGCTAGACCCGACGAGAGTCGAGGATAAAGGGAAAAACATAGGGTTGGCAGTCTCGAAAGGTTTCGCCGCCGGCGACCCTGTTCACTGCAGGAACTATTCCAGCGCAGGGCCAGCCTGGGTACCAGGGACGGTTGTAGAACAGACGGGGCCAGTGTCGTACCGGGTCGAGACTAACACCGGCCTCCTCTGGAGGAGGCACGCAGACCAACTGAGGCACCGAGTGTGTGTACCAGCCAGTGGGGCTCAACAACAGGATTCAGCGTTAGGGTTCTCCCCCACCCGTTTAGCCCAAGGGGGAGACAGCAGCGGACAACAGTCCCAAGCAAGGGGGGAAGGAAGAAGCAGCGGCCCCGACTCATACCCTTTTGATACACCAGTCCTATCAGAGGCCGGGGATGGGGGAGAGGAGTTCGCGACCGCTACCCCCGATTGTAATTTTGATTTTGATTTTGCGAACCGGGGGGGTTTTCAGGAGTGTTCCCCCACCCATCCAAGCGAGAAGAGGGGTTTTTCGTTATCCCCCAGTGCCCCCGGTTCTTCCCTAAGAAAGAGCACACCTCCCAGCAACGCCGCGGAGCCGCGGCAAGTCACTAACGAGTCTCCCTCTCCAATTACAGGGCAGGAAACCAGGGGACAAAGAGAAGGTAGCAAACCCGGGGAAAGGCAGCCCGCATCGAGACCCCAGCGTGTTCGAAATAAGCCATCTTGGCTGAGAGACTTTGTCTCCTAGGGGGGGGAGTGTATTTAAGTGTGGGCTCGAGACGTTGTCTCATCTTAGGGGGGAGGGGTGTTGTGTTCTAATGGTTTTACCTTCCACATGGATTACAATGTATCTGAGCCAATGTAACCTTGCCTATAGCAACAATGTAACCTTCAGCTGTATCATATAAACCCTGTAATAGGACGCGAGCTAATGTCCACCAGCTGGCAGCAGCGAGCGTCCAAGCTCTCTTGGTCCGAACTCATCAAAGGCAACAGCGCGGGAAGCTTTCCCGCCACCACCTACACCTGGACAAGAAGGGCGTGACCCGCAATGACGTCACGCAGACCGTAGCCAATGGGCTACCATGGCACCACGTTCAAATGTATTACTACTGTATATAAAGAGCTATCGATCCGCCATTACCTCATGTTCCCTCTGTCCACGATGCAATAAACCTGAGTTAACCCAGCCCGAGGCTGTGTCCTGTGTCTTGGTTTGCATACACCAAACACCTCGTCTTACATTTGATTCAAACGTTGTTTTAGGAATACATTAGGATTTAAATCCAGTATAGAATGTTGATTTTGTGTAATTACTGCTGTGTAATAGGATGATTTCTTGGGTGAATGGGGATAATCAGGTTCTATGGCTGAAGCACGTTTAAATAGAAAGATGCTCTCAGTCTGAAAGTTCTGAGTTTGAGTAGCAGGATTGTTTGTTTGTTTGGTCTCATCAGTGAAAGTTAACCACCCTGCCATGTTCGTTTATCTGGTTTAAAGCGAAAACTGGGAAGATACTAATCCAGTTTGGATGAGAATTTAGATCTGTGTGCTACAGTTTTAGTATGATACAGTTAATTGCACCTTTGTGCTCTGCATCCTAAAGGGGGTAGGGGCAGTCCATCCTTGTCTTGCCCTTTGCATGTCCCTAGTTAGCATTGTGTTTTGGTTTGCCACTTCTGTCAGTTCAGAATTTAAATTTAGAGACTGACAAGTAAAATATTAATGGCATTAAATATGTCCCCATGTTTTTCTCTTTGTAGTATAGGTAAAGGTAAAGGTTGCCCTTGCTCGAAAGCCAGTAGTATCCAACTCTAGGATTTAGTGCTCATTTCTGTTTACAGCCAAAGAGCCAGTGCTGTCTGCATCTGCAAAGGTTTCTGTGGACATGTGGCAGGCATGCTTAACACTGGAGTGCACAGAATACTGTTTACCTTCCCACCGAAGTGCTACCTATTTATCTATTTGCAGTTTCTTGCTTCCAAACTGCTAGGTTGGCAGGAGCTGGGACAGAGATGGGAACTCATTCCATCATGCAGTACACAACTCTGGTCTCAACCTGCTGACCTTCTAGTCGTCAAGTTCAGCGACTTAACCACTTGACCCTCCCCAGTCCCTCTTTGTACTAAAATTCAGTGTTATTATCCAGAAAGGCCTTTCTCCCTTACAATACTGAAAGACTGCATGATATATTTTAGTACCTTGGTTATAAATTTATAGGATATCTTTGAAAAGTTTCCTCTTAAGCCTCTGTGCCCCTTGTTGAAGTACATCAGCACATGCAGATTTATTTATATTTTGATTTTCAAATGGTTGAAGTGTTTTCCCCCATTTCATTCTGCCCACTTTCTAAATATTTTTCTGCATGTTTATGTTTATGTTGTTTATGTTTATTCAATTTTATATCCCGCCCTACTCAACACATGTGCGACTCAGGGCGGCTAACAACATATAAATGACCCTGGGACACCCCACAGGGTTTACATAAAGATACAATATTCAATTTATAATAATAAATACAATGTTATAAGTAAATACAGTATAAAGCAAGACAGTCAACAATAATACAAATAATCTAAATATCAGCACCACATCAAAATAATATATCAATAATTACAATAGAATCACAAAGGATGAAAACATCACGTAATATAACAAAATTACCATCTTGCCATGTAGCTGCTAATCTAGGAATCAGACATTGTTGATCTTCAGTAGGAGGCAAGTGGCATATTGCCGAGCTATTGGAAGCATTATAATGACTGTGGTGGCTTAGTGGTTAAGATGCTGAACTTTAGGACTGGAAGGTTGGCAGGTCAGCAGTTCAGGACTACAGTGCTGCACGAGCTCCGGTCTCTGTCCCAGCTCCTGCCAACCTAGCAGTTCGAAAGCAAGAAATTTCAAGTAGATAAATAGGTACAATTTTGGTGGAAAGGTAAATAGCATTCCATGCGCTCTGGTGTCTAGTAATGCCTGCCACATGTCCATGGAAAACATCTGCAAACGCAGACAATGCTGGCTTTTTGGCTATAAACAGAGATGAGCACCAAGCCTTAGAGTCAGATATGACTAGCTTTCGAGCAAGGGTGACCTAGACCATTATAAAATGTTGATTTGCATCCAGAAAACTGAGAAAAGAGTTTTGATTTTGCTCCTTGCCCTTTGTACTACAATTCTTTATAGCTGCTGAACACTGAGATTATCCATGCACAGGTGACTGGGCAGTTGGCATAGAAATGGAACATTTGGCCTCCACGCTGACAACTGAGGGTTTGGGATGGAAATGGGTGGAAATCTGATAGACTTCCATTGGGGAGCAGAATTGTCTATTGTTGCCTCTAGGGAAAGAGAAGAACCCAAAGGCAACCCATAGGCTCGCCCCATCACCCAGTTCCTTCCAGGTTTAATTAAAAAAAGAATAACACCAAACAAGTTCTCTTTTACATTACAGAGGCACGGGAGGCAATTTTGCCATCTTCAGTGGGCTTACAAGCACCTTGGAATCCCTGCCCAATTATTTTTTTAAAAATATTGTTTTTGTCAAATAGCAATAGCAATTCCAGGTGAAACTTGGAAAATTAGAATATCGTGCAAATGTTCATTCAGTTCAGTAATGAAACTTAAAAGGTGAAGAAAATATATGAGATAGACTCTGTGCGACAAACCAGGAAAGGGACCTTGGTGTCCTGGTGGACAACTCAATGAAGGTGTCAACCCAGTGTGCCTCAGCAGTGAAAAAAGCAAACTCAATGCTAGGGATCATTAGGAAGGGTATAGAAAATAAGTCAGCAAGTGTCATTTTGCTTCTTTATAAATCTATGGTGAGGCCCCATCTGGAATACTGTGTACAGTTCTGGTCGCCATACCTCCAGAAGGATATTATGGAGTTGGAGAAAGTGCAGAGGAGGGCAACCAGAATGATTAGGGGACTGGAACACCTTCCTTACCATCTGAGGCTGCAACGGTTGGGCCTCTTCACTCTTGAACGACGACGTCTAAGAGGTGACCTGATTGAAGTTTATAAAATCATGCACGGTGTGGACAGAGTAGATAAGGAAAAATTGTTTTCCCTATCGCATAACACTAGAACTAGGGGACACTCCATGAAACTTTTGGGTACTAGTTCTCAAACAAATAAGAGAAAGTACTTTTTCACCCAGAGGATCACTGGTCTATGGAACTCCCTGCCAGATGAAGTGGTGACAGCCGTCAGTCTTGACAGCTTCAAGAAAGGATTAAAGTTCATGAAGGACAAAGGTATCAATGGCTCTAATTATGGATACCTAAGGACAACCTCCGGGTTGGAGAGATAGGCAGGATATCTCTCAATGCCATTTCCAGGGAATCCTAAGCAGGTGAAGGCATCTGCTTGGGAATACCCTGAAGGAAATGGTGAGCCACTGTGTGAGACAGAATGCTGGACTGGATGGGCTGTGGCCTGTTCCAGCAAGGCTGTTCTTATGTTCTTATGTTCTAGACTCATTACATGCAACGCAAGATAGTTCAAGCCTTACTTTGTTATAATATTGATGCTTATGGTTTACAGCTTATGAAAACCCCAACCCCCCCAATCTCATGTACCCCATAATCATCACATAGTCTCATGTACGCTGTATGTCATGATCATCGCAATTATAATGAATTAAAGCATGACATATTTCGCTTTGCATGTAGTGAATCTATCTCATATATTTGTTTCACCTTTTAAGTGGAATGAATGGACATTTGCACAATATTCTAATTTTTTGAGTTTCACCTGTATACCACCGCATGGTGCTTAGTGCACTCTCTGGGCAGGTTACAGGTAATTGGCATTTTACCCCCAACATGCCAGGTACTCATTTTAATGACCTTGGAAGGATGGAAGGCTGAGTCAACCTTGAACCTACCCCCATCAGGATTGAACTCACAATGTTTTGGCTACAGTACAGAAGTTTAACCACTGCATTATGAGGGCTCTTAGAGACTGTGGGAGGGTCTCTTCAGTCACCCTTCCATTTTTGTAAGAATTTGGAGACACTACATGGTTATGGAAGCAGCTGTGGCCTCCAAGGTCCAAGGGTGACTATACACCAGGGGTGTCCAAACATTTCGGGCTGTGGGCCGTTCAGATGGTTGCCCCCTCCTGCCCAATATTAATTGAATGCAGGAAGTGTTTCAAGACTTGTCTATAGATATTCTTATCCTTCATTGCGCTCTGGAATCATTTGTTGAAACAATATCATAGAATAGCTTACTGAACAGTCAAAAGGTTAAAAAAATAGATAGTAGGGTGTGAATAATCTTTTTTTTTCTTTTTCCCTTGAAGGGGAAAAATTGGAGGAATTCCTTCGGTCACTGAATAGCAGTAAGCCTCTTTATTTGGGGCAAACAGGACTTGGAAATACTGAAGAACTTGGAAAACTGGGTCTTGAGCCAGGAGAAAACTTCTGCATGGGAGGTCCTGGGATGATCTTCAGTCGTGAAGTTCTTCGGAGAATGGTGCCACACATAGGAGAATGCCTTCGAGAAATGTACACTACTCATGAGGATGTAGAAGTAGGCCGGTGTGTTCGGCGGTTTGGTGGAACTCAGTGTGTCTGGTCATATGAGGTAAGGAGTAATGGTTTAGTGACAAGAGCTTTTGTATTTGGCAACAAATGTATTCATGTTAATAAGTAATTCAACACATGATCCCAATCCTGTGAACTGTAGCTCAACAACACTTGAATTGTGCTGAGTTCTAGCACTAGTAAATATGGAGGTTGCGTGACTTTTGTTTGTGTGTGCTCAATGCTGTTTTGGGGGCACCAGTGAAATCAAGCAGAATGAGGTCTTTGTGTTATCATGCCAGAAGCTAAGCTAATCTTTGATTAGGTCAGCCCATGTGAGAAACACACATGCAACTTGAACATTCATTTTAAGCAGGAGATAATTCAGGGTTAAAAACACACACAGAAAGGTGTGTGTGTTTGTGTGTGTGTGTGTGTGTGTGAAAGAGAGAGACCATCATTTTAGCTTGGATGCGACAGTTTACTGAGCATGTGGCTTCCCTTTCACACCAATAACACAGTAGGACTGCGATTTTAGACCAATAATACAAAGGTTTATTCATTCCCCTCTTGAATATGAGGAAGTCTTTTGGGTTTTTGACAGTGAAATCTTCTGTTTATGGAACTACAAGATTACCCGAGCAATTGTGGCATGTTCCACCCATGGAGAAGTTATGCTCTGCACTTGGCCGCTATAGTTGACATTTAAGATTGGAGACAATTTTGTCTCATTTCGTTTTTTAGAAGAAATGGCTAAGGTTTGTAAATTACTTCATAGTTAGAATGGGAAAAGTTTTTTAAAAAGCAGTAAAAGAGATTAAAACTGACAGATCCATCCATCCAGTCCCAGGACTTGAATAGTCAAAAGCCTTTAGTGGATCTGCATATTTAAAGATATGATTGAGAGTTATCACTTCTTTTCTATTGAGAGGCTTCTTATCTTGAACACACATATGACAGATACACTAAAACCCTTACGAAAAAAGGTCTGTTCCGTAGGCTTTTGCTTAAATAGAACTTTTTTGTAACTTGAAACAAACCCATAGGGGATTTTTTTTTTACATAACTCAAAGCAAACCCATAGGAAAAATGAAATTTTTATGTAAATCGAAGCAAACCCATAGTGAAATAAATTTTTACATAAATCGAAGCAAACCCATAGGGAAAATAATGTTTCTGTAACTCAAAGCAAATCCATAGGAAATTGTGTAAATCGGGACATGGTTTTAGCATAAAATCATTATGTAAGTTGCATTTTATGTAACTCGAGGTATTTGTAAGTCAGGGTTTTACTGTATAAGTAAAATGGTCTAACCCAACACAGTAAAAGCCTCTTGAATTTGCCAAGTGCAGGTGGAGAATCCATTTCAGTTTTTTTGAAGAATATACCAATATTCATAAATCATGTATTTGGGATGAAAGAACTTCAGGCTTGAAAAAATTTAAATGCAAGAGAAATCTCCAAGTAACATGGTCTCCTCTTGCACAAGCACTGCCATGCAAACACTTGTTAATATGCACAGTTAGAGGACAATGCTTGCTGCTTTTTGTTTGAATTGCAAACATTCTGCCATATATCTTAACTTATACAAATAATTACATTGTATATTAATAATTTAAGCATATTATTCAATTGTAACTATAGCCAACAGACATTCAATTAGGATTCAGACAATTGTCTTAATGTGAAAATTCTGGTTCCATTTGTCAGCAAGTGTTTTTGCTGTGCTATAAAATAGAACCAATCCCCGCTCTATTTCCCTCCACTTTTCCCCATTTGGCATTACCTGTATCCTGTAGTTGACACTAATCAACCCAATTTGCAGTAGTGTGGCATGGTGTGCATATTTAGGTATACAATTGAATAGTCACATTTTCTTTTCATATCACTAAGCTAAGGATATTATTTGCTGTATCTTCATCTCAGTTAAAGTGTGCTCAGGATCAAGTTTTTTAAAAAACCAACTTACATATCCAGGTTTTTCAGTGTGCATTTAAAGCATGGACAGTTCTAATTATTGTTAGGCATGATGTAAAGTTGTTTGTGCAAGAGGTAGACCATTTTACTGTGATGGCTTAGTGGTTAAAATGCTGAACTTGATGACCTGAAGGTCAGCAGGTCAGTAGCTTGATACCAAAGTACTGCATGACGGAGTGAGCGCCCGTCTGTCCCAGCTCCTGCCAACCTAGCAGTTCAAAAGCAAGACAAGTAGATAAATAAGTACCACTTCAGTGGGAAGGTAAACAGTATTCTGTGCACTCTGGTGTCTAGTCATACTAATTTAAAGAGGCCAGTTGAAGATATTATAATCATGAAAGATAAAATACAGAAGAATTTTGTAGGTTTCTGCATTTTGTAAGTGCTGTTGCTATACTGCAGAGTCATTAAAAACCTAGGTAAAAAGTATGTAATGATTTCTGTGAAATGCCTTAAGGTGCAGTTGATCTCTAAAGGGGGTGCAGCCATAGAAGAAAAGCTGTTGGCAGACAAATACACTTCCTCTCCGTTTCCCCTGCCCAAATCTGCTGCCGGATTGTTGAGTTGCATAGAAAGGTGTTGGAAGGATGGCAGGAAAGGAAAGTCCTGTTGCATGAGCATCCTACGTTGAGCAGGGGGTTGGACTCGATGGCTTAAAAGGCCCCTTCCAGCTCAGTGATTCTATCATTCTATGAATGTCATGAAAAGTGCGAGGCCACACACTCATTTTGAGCCTAAAAGTCTAGTCTACTCTGATTGGGAGGTGCTAATTTAAGTTGATGTTGGGTAAATATATATTACTTTGCTCCATTAGTGTTCTAGTTCTATCATTTGTCAGTGAATGCTTTGATTCATGTGTTAGTACTACACATGCCAAGGTGATTGTTTTTAATTTGATTTAGCTAGATATTTAAATCTTTACTGAATATGTTCTTAACGTTGTTTCATTGAACCCCATGGAGTTTCAGTGAGTTAGACTGAGTACGGATCATTTGCAAACCTTAAAAATAAATCTTTGACAGAAACCATTAGCTTTTTCATTTAATTGTGACTGTTTTAGTATATTGGATCTTGGGATGCCTTGGGACAGATAGTATGAGGTTAAATTAAACATTAAGATTCCACTGAGTTTTGGGAAGTATACATATTACATACGGGCACATTTTACTTCCGCTTCTGGGAGCGAAGAGGGTGGCGTGGGCTGGATGAATTGGTGTTGAGGGCCGGATCTGGCCCCTGGGCCGTAGTTTGGGCACCTCTGGATTAGAACATCACCACCAAGTGCCTTTGGGTATTTTACATACAAATGATAAGGGCAACAGTATCCTTATGTTACTTGTTTCCAGTTTTCAGAGGGAGACATTATATGGGTGCATGAATGCCGCCTGCACGAATATGAAAAGGGGTATGTGTTGCAGCAGGGAAGGTGCAGCACTATCATCTCTAACATAGAAAAATGTTTTCTAGAAAATCTTAGATATGATTAATTTCTGGTTTAGATAATGCAGATGTTGTGTGACTTGATGTGCAATTCATTACTTGGCTGACTTTATTGGATATATGCTCTCATGATAAATTTTAAATGGAATTTAAGAAAGGTGTTTATGAGTGCTCCAAATTGCCTTATTCTTGCACACTGGGTTTCACTTTTATATTTGATATTTGGGCTGGAGGGAGATGATTTCTGAGGTGGAGGAATATTAAATACCTCAGTTTCCGTTGTTGTGAACCTTTTCTTCCTAGAATAGATTTGCTTGTTTTAAAATGCTTTAATGCACAATCTGTTCTCTAGATATGTGTGAAAACTTTAGCTGGGAAAACTACGGTAGCTTACAAAAATGAATCCAGCAGCTAAATTCTGACATACTCCATTGTATAATAGGACTTAAGTATGCTTATACATGAGGGCCACAGTGGCTTAGTGATTTAGGTCGGCAAGTCAGCTGTTTGAGACCTGAGTGCTATGCTTCAGAGTGAGTTCCAGTCATCTGTCCCAGCTCCTGCCAACCTAGTACTGTGGTACCCTGTACAACAATTGCATCGCACAGCAACTAAATCGTACAACGATTGCCTTTTGAATTTTGTTTCCCATCGTTCAACAATTTTAGTTTTTGTATGATGCAATGGTTTTCAGCAGCCGATCAGTGCAGGGAAACGAGGTTTCGTTTCCTTGCACGGACCGGCTCCATGATCCTTCCCTTGGGGTCAGGGTGGGGGGAGATCCCCCCTCCAGCCCCAATTGCAGGATCGCGTGTCTGAGGTACCGCCGATCAGTGCAGGGAGACGAGGATTTGTCTCCTTGCATTTACTGCCTCACAATCCTTCCCTTGGGGTTGGGGTTGGGGTGGGGTGGGAATCCCACATACACACACACACACCGCCCCCAATGGCAGGAGCATGCATCTCAGATGCCACTGATCAGGCTTCGTTTCCTTGCACTGATCGTGGTTGGAGTTGTGGTGGGGAATTCTCCCTCCAACTCTGACCACAAACATGGCTGGCTTGCGGAGAAGTCAGGGGCTCTCCCCAGCCCTCTGATCCCACCCCCCCACCCCACATATAACAACAATTTTATCGAACAACGACTTGCATGGAGGTACAAATTAAAATCATTGTATGGGGTACCAGTATAATTTGAAAGCAAGAAATTTCATGTAGAAATGTTTCCCATTTGGGTGGGAAAAATAATAGCATTCTGTGCACTCTGGCACCTAGTCACCTTCATGGCTTCTGTTCTAAAAATCTGCTGTGGAGTAATCTCCATTGGGCATAATGAGATTTATATCAAAAGTAAAGATTCATAGTGTGTCATATATTGTGAAGTTTTGGGTTGCCTTAAAGATAATTAAAGCATCTTTTTAAGGGGAAGGTTATCCTTGAGTTAACAAAAATTTGCTCAATTTGACACGTCATTGACAAGCAGCTACTCGTCCTGATTTTTTGGAATGCTTTCCCAGACGTTCAGTATGACCATACAAATACTACACTGTGCTAGCATCAAGCATTGACTCCTTAGAGTAAACAGAGCTAAACTAAGGTCTGATTCATAATGTAATGTTGAACTATAGCTTGTCATTATGCTGCCGTTGTCATTAATTCCTCTCCACTCTTTTCTAGTTTGAGATCAAGAAGTAATTCAGAAGTTTGAATTCTCTTTAGATTAAGAGCAACTTGCCATATGCATGAGCTTCAATAATTTATGGATAATCTGAACTATGATTTACTATAATAAAGCCACTTCAAGCATATTTCAAGAAACTAACGTGCTCCAAAAAGCCTTAGCTGAGACTGACCACAGTTCATAGCTGTTTCAAAACACACACTGAACTGTGGTTAGTCTAAAAGAAAAACAAGATTCTGATCTTGCAGCAAAAATGGGAAAGAGGGTCGAAACGTGTGGCTCTTTTTCAATCTATGCAGTGCAAAAGACATATTTCACTCTGGCTGAATGCAGTAGCTCATAAAGTTTTCTTTTTGCCATAAAGCTTTGGTTGTATGTGTTATATAAATACAAATAATTTTTCATAAGTAGTTTGACCTTTCTAGCATTTCAACAATATAAAGGTCCTGATTAATTAGTTACAGAATGTCACAGCTTAGTGTCTTGCACTATTAGGCAAGCTTGTATTTGTTAAGTGTGTCAAGCCAATGGACTAGAAAAACTACTAATGAAAAGGGACCCATTTTTATGCCTGTTAGCTGCTGAAAGGACAAAAAGTTAACTAATCTTCAAACAAAGGGCTCTGTTTACAGTTTGTGCTTATGTTGCTTGTGTATCTGCATCCTGTTTTCTCTTGAGCATTGCCAAGTTCTTTAGTACAGTGGAGATGGGGCAGGTTTACAGTTTAAGTTGTAGTGAACTCTTAGGGCAAAGGTAGACAATCTGTATGCAGCCTTCAGCCACTCTCAGAAGAGACCTTACTCATTTCTCTGGATTGTGCAAAGACTCTGTTAACCTAACACTGTTAGTAGTCAGACAGTGAATGGGGATGCTTGGGCATAAGGAGGAGCCTTTAGTTTCCTCCTCCTTCTGGGATTCCAAAACTGCTGTAGCTATTAAATCCTAAATGTAGGGCAGTGATGGTGAACCTTTTAGAGACCGAGTGCTCAAACAGATGGAGCAAACTCTGTGCTTGGGGGAGGGAGGAACCGCTCCCATTGGGCTGCTGGGCATAGGGGCAGGGTGAACTTAGTGCTGGGGGGGAGGCAGGAAGCATTCCCATTGAGCTGTTGGGCAGAGGGGTGGGGTGAACTCTGTGCTGGGGTGACGGTGCATGTGCCCACAGAGAGGGCTGTAAGTGCCACCTCTGGAACACATGCCATAGGTTCACCACCATTGCCTTAGGGTTTAGAGTTAGTTAAAGCATTCATTTGCTTTACCAAACCTTCAGTTGCTGATATTATGGACCATTACACTCATATGTGAAAACACACTGAGTGGGTTTGAAATTTGGAGACTGGAGGCAAGATACTATTTACCAATTCAGGTAGCCTCCTTGAAGAAAGAGCCTCCTTGAAGATTATGGTATTTTTGAACCACAGTCAGGCAACCCTGCTAATGGCAACCTTGTGTTGCTGGCTAATCTCTTTCACACTAGGTAAGGCAAAGGGAACTGCAGAATGAACTCACCAAAAGGTGCTTTCATTTTGTTAGTTTAACAGAAGCTCATCTTGTTAGCTGGAAGGCTGGCAAGTTGGCAGTTCGAGACCCGGGTACTACATGATGGATTGAGCACCTGTCTCTGTCCCAGCTCTTGGGGACATGAAAGGATCCTCATTTGGGCATTCCCTGCGTGGAATTTCTCCAACAAAAATCCTTTCAACCTGAATAATTTCTGACATGCAATAATAATAATAATAATAATAATAATAATAATAATAATAATAATAATAATAATAATAATAATAATAATAATAATAATAATAATAATAATAATAATAATAATAATGTACTTACCTAGAAAATCAGGAGGTAGAGGTCTCTTGCAAGTGAAACAGACAGTTGAAGAAGAGAAGCATGCACTAGCAGATTACGTAAAAAACCAGTGTAGAGCCAGCTTTAATGGAGGTCAAGAACAAGGAGTTGCTTAAAGTGAAGCAAACAAAGAGTCAGTATAGGAAAACAACGATGAAAACACGGGCTGACAGCTGGTACAGCAAGGCATTGCATGGGAAGTTCCTTGAAAAGATCGAAAGAAAAGTAGATGAGGAAAAGACCTGGTCATGGCTTACTAACGGAACACTGAAAAAAAGAGACAGAAGGCCTGATCCTGGCAGCTCAAGAACAAGCCATCAGAACAAATGCAATTAAGGCTAGAATAGACAAATCAGGTGATGACCCCAAATGCAGACTCTGTAGAGAAGCGGATGAAACTATAGACCATATACTGACCTGCTGCAAGAAAATTGCTCAGACTGATTATAAACAGTGCCATAATACAGTTGCTCAGATGATTCATTGGAATTTGTGTCACAAATACCATTTGCCCGTAGCAAAGAACTGGCGGGATCGTAAGCCCAAAAAGGTGATTGAGGATGAACATGCAAAAGTACTCTGGGATTTTAAAATACAGACTGAAAAGGTTTTGGAGCATAATACCCCAGATATTACGATTGTGGAGGGGGGGGGCGGAGAGTATGGATCATTGACATTGCCATACCTGGTGACAGCAGAATCAGCGAGAAATAGCTTGAAAAAATTACTCGATATCAGGATCTGAAAATTGAACTGCAGAGACTCTGGCAAAAACCGGTACAGGTGGTCCCAGTGGTAATCGGCACACTGGGTGCTGTGCCTAAAGACCTAGGCAGGCACTTAGAAACAATTGGAGTTGACAAAATCGCCATCAGTCAGCTGCAAAATGCCACCCTGCTGGGATCTGCTCACATAATTCGCCGATACATCACTTAGTCCTAAACACTTGGGAAGTGTTCGACTAGTGATTTTGATACAAAATCCAGCATTGTTATCTTGTTGGCTGTGTATTTGAGGATACTAATAATAATACTAATAATACTAATAATACTAATAATACTAATAATACTAATAATACTACTAGTAGTAGTTATACAAATCAACCATTTGGTTCAGTCAAGGACTGGAATAAAATTAACAGTTCAAGTCCTAACCAAGGACCTAAGAGCTATTAAGGTAATGTCTGAGTATATATGCAGTCCCCAGTAGAGTTGTTTTTGGGAGAGTTAGGATATTCAAATCAGATAAATCCAAAATTTCCAAATACCTAGGGAGTCCTTTAGGTACTGCTCCAATGGCTCTGATCACTATGGGAACAACAACATATTTTTTTCTGCCAAAGACACTCGACTTCAATTTGCAAATCACAATATTTTGTGATTTTCTCCAGTTGTTTGTCTTCACTTCGTGCATCTTGTGGTATAGCAATGTCAATCAACCAGACTTTCTTCTTCTCCACAACAGTTATATCAGGTGTGTTGTGAGGCAGATGTCTATCTGTTTGAATTTTAAAGTCCCACAGGAGCTTGACACTCTCATTCTTTAAAACTTTCTCTACTTGATGTTCCCTATTATTATTATTATTATTATTATTATTATTATTATTATTATTATTATTATTATTATTATTATTATTATTATTATTATTATTATTATTATTATTATTATTATTATTATTATTATTATTATTATTATTATTATTATTATTATTATTATTATTATTATGTGTATGTTAACTTTTCTATTGTGATTTTAGGAATTTGCTTGTGTTGCTTTCTCTACAGGAGAATGATGGTGTTATTTCCAACTCCTCCTGTAATTTATTTAGTATGTTTGCTCCAGAGAGCACTCCTTAATGAATAGTGACATGAACAAATGCTAACGTTTTCTGGTCTGATAGCCAGCAGGCGTAAGATGGTCAAAACTGATTTTCTTCATGTGCCTCACTAATGTAAGCTTGAACTAGAAATATATTAATATAAAGGCAGTTTTAATTAAATATCTCTAATGTGTTAATGGTAGAAAAGCTAGTACTGTACATAAATTTTGAGAGCTGACTTTTGGAATCTAGCCATAGTCCAATTGGTTTAGAAAGAATTCCAGAAGTTTGATACCAATTTAATTATTTTATGGAACCCTGGAATTTGTTGATTATAGAACGATTTTGCATGTGCTAAAGGGATACAGTATAGTGTATTTCCCTGAACTATAACACAGAATTATAGAGACTAAAATTCCAGTGGTTAGTGCCAACTGAAATAGTTTTATTGACTCTGTGGTATCAAGTAGTTTATGACTCACCATTTTGCAGTTGATTCAATTTGTGTACTACAGTTGGGACTAAAACTGGGTTCAGACCAGTGTTTCCCACCCTTGGGTTTTTGGACTTCAATGCCCAGAAGCCTAAGTTAATTCCCCAAAGCGCTGATCAGCCAATGTACTGACTTAGGCTTCTGGGAACTGAAGTCCCACTGTGGGGCATGTGCCCCAAGTTGGGAACCACTGTTTTAGACAAACTACCTACTAACCAAACTACAAATACCGACATCCCAAATGTTATCATTTTGTAAAACAGAACTATAGAACTATAGCATTTAATGTGTATCAGACTGCTATAACTGTGTAATGTAGCAATATTTTTATCTGGTATCCTCCCCCCCCCCCCCAGTGACTAGCCACATATCTCCAGAGTTTTGCAATGAGGACGTGAAGATGATGTGGTTCATTTATCCTAATACTATCTGTAAAGGTCTCCCTTACTCAAATGCCAGTTGGGTCCAACTCTAGGGGGCAAGACATCTCCTTTTACAGCCGAAGAGCCAGTTCTGTCTCTGTCTGCAGACATTTCTGTGGTCATATGGCAGGCATGTGGAACTCTGTTACCTTTCCCACCTAAGTGGTACCTATTTATCTACTTGCAATTTCTTGCTTTCAAACTGCTAGGTTGGCAGGAGCTCCAGCAGACTAGGGGAGCTCACTTCATCATGCAGCACTCAGGTCTCGAACTTGACCTCCCAATCTTCTGGCCGTCAAACTCAGCGTCTTAACAATTAAGCCAGCATGATCCTTAATACTTACGATACAGACGTATATTTGCTTGAATCTGTGTTCATTTGGTTGTACCATCTGATATAGACTCACTGAAGCATAGGATTTATTTAACTGTTGATTCATAATTCACAAAATCCAACTAGAGAAAAACCACATATGGAAGGACAGTTTTGTAGCAGATTTCTCTTTCCTGTAGGTCCCCTATTGATTGTGCAGCTGCTCATGTGCAAATTTCACAACTAGTGTCAGATGCACACCTCTATTTCTGGGGGAATAGAAGAGGCTTCCAAGTAGGGGGAAGGTTTATCCATTTTCTCTTATGCATGTAAGTGAATAGGATTCTGGCCAATGTGTCTATTCTAGTTGGTGGTAACATTTGGATTCAGGCCACTGTTAATTATTGGCACCAGTTAGATCTATGTTTTCCTGAAGTCTGCATTTCAATAACATTGTTCAAAACATTTTTTGCCATCTATATGTGCATCAATATATTTGATTGCATCATTTTTATCAGGTTAAAATGATGAGT
Source organism: Bradypodion pumilum (assembly GCA_035047305.1). NCBI lineage: Eukaryota > Metazoa > Chordata > Lepidosauria > Squamata > Chamaeleonidae > Bradypodion > Bradypodion pumilum. Next base: position 92,594,672 of record JAWDJD010000002.1, read on the forward strand.
TATGCAATGCATCATCCTAAATCTTTATACAGGTATGCTATTGAAATGCCAGTTAATATTGGATAAAGGAAAGGGATTGGGGGGGGGGGGGAGATGTGCTGTGGATATTTTAATTGTGCAAAAGCAGGCATCTTCCTCCACAAATGAGAATATGGCGATATGTTCCTTAGAGGGTTTAATTAGTCTGTCTGATGGTCATGATTTCTGGGCATTTTATTCAAAGTAATTATTATATTAATTAATGAGTCCAGTACTCCAAATGCAGCATGGTGAATCCCATTAATCCACATTTACTGAGAACTTACATTTTCAGGAAGCAGCTTCAAATATGCCGTCTTTTTGCCTGGCTTTTGCCATGAGAGTAAAAGCCCTTTGTAGTAAAACAACTTCCCATAAGAATAGTTTTTATGAGTTGCAAGAATCACAGTAATCAGAGTTGCAGAGAATTTTGGGTAATTTAAATCAAGCATTGTGCTGGCAAGCATTGCCTGATAGCTTTCTACCTGTCCAATGGGAACAAATAAACAAGCAATCTGTGGTTTGTTTATTATAATTTCTGGTAGGATTCTCTGGTTTATTGTGACATCTGAACCTGGCCTAAGTTTGGAAACAAACCTCTATTTCTGGTTCTATATTATAGCAACTAACCAGCACTGCAAATAGGCCTTTAATTTCTGTTCTCTCTGGTAAGAAAAAAATAAACCCAGCCATATCATTATCACTAAATAAATTGAGTGCTGCAATCATTGCCTTGGTAAATAATAGCTATCAGTGAAACATTGAGTTATGTATTCACCATTGCCTTATTTAAAATGACATTTAAAAGAACATTAAATACTGTAGTTTCAGTATAAAAATTACCTTTAAAATAAAGCAAAGTACTACATTAGTTAAGTAGCCAATGGTTGGCTTTAACTGAATGTACTTCTTTGACTGTTGGAGAGAGAAAGGGGCAGTGTGTCCTGTGTTATGCAGTAGAGCAGTTATCTTTGAAATTCTGTATGCTAGGGTATTTATTTTATTTTTATTTATTTATACTCTGCCATGTTCTTAAGGATCTCAGAGTGATGTACACAAAGTTCCTAGACTGTTTTGGTTCTGGGATATTAGTGACCTGAATGTGCCCATCTTCTGTACAAGGATGTAGTACATTTTTTTGCCTTCGTGTGGGTGTGCTAGACCAAGCATTTTTATTGGGAAATGACCTTACAACTTGGTCTGTGCAATGCCTTAAAATTGTTTACCCAGAAGAAAGGTACAGTATATTGACTCTCAAGTCTTCCTCCATACCTAAATTAGGTTAACATGAGATAGTGTAAATGGTTTTTTTAAAAGAAGAAAGTAATCTAAACATTTTTTCATACTAGAAACTTCCTGTAATACCATTGGACCTAGAAAAGTGACCAGAGAAAAGTGGTCAAGTTTAAATGAAACACGTTTATAATATCAGAAACGGTACTTATAAGATTTGGAGAGTAAAGGCTGGCCAGTTTATCCTGCCAGCGAGTCAACACCGAGCGTCAGGCAGTGGTTAACTAACTTGACCACCCTGAGGACTAGTGGCCTTGGCAAAGTCCACAGGGAAGGGTGATGGTCTCCAGGTGGATTAAATCCCACTTGAATCTATCTTGTTGGAGGGCAGCAGTGCCTGGGGGCAGAGGAGGACTTTGCATGCCAAAAGGGTTTAGGACCATAAAGTGACTCGCGGAGCTGGATCAGAGGTATGGGTGTCATGCTGCGATACAGAAGGCAGGTTAAAGGCCACAGCATAATATTCACAGGACAGTTTTAATGGCTGATTGCCATGAGGATTGCCAATATTCAGAATCAGATACGGCACAAGATAACGCAACAGAAGTTTTGGAATACAGTACATGCATACTATGCAGGGCTATGAGAGTCTCTTTATCCTGAGGAACACTAGGTCCAATTGAATAGCACGTGTGGCAGTTCCCTGCTTTCCAAACGGTGAAATTTGGAGTTGTCACATTTAATAAGTTGAATAATTTTAAAGGTAGGAGAAGTAGGATGCTGAACAAATATTGTAAAAATAATCCTGTCACTCATTGCATCAGATTCATACTCTTGGACTTCAAAGCTTAGAGTACAAGTTTAATAGCATGGAGTTAGGCTTGCCAGGTCTCTAAACAACCAAGGAATTGCTCTTCTTCTATTACTCTTTAGGTGGGACTGCAGTGGCTCAAGTGGTTAAGAAGCTGAACCACCTGACTGGAAGAGTTCGATTTCTGGGTACTGCATGATGGAGTGAGCTCCTGTCTCTGTCCTAGCTCATGCCAACCTTGCAATTCGAAAGCAAGAAATTGCAAGTAGATAAAAAGGGACCACTTCGGTGGGAAGGTAAACAGCGTTCCATGCACTGTGTTGAGGCATGCCTGCCACGTGTCCATGGAAACGTCTACAGACACAGATAGCGCTGGCTCTTTGGGTATAAACGGAGATGAGCACTGAACTTAGAGTTGGATACAACTGGCTTTCGAGCAAGGGTGACCTTTACCTATTGCTCTTTAGAAAGAGAGACAAATATCAGGGCAGGGAGCACTGGAAGAGGAGATAGTTTGACTTTTGTGTGTCAGATAGGTTTAGAACCTGGACACTCATTTCTGCCAATTCTAAGTTGATACCTGAGCTGAGAGGCTTAGTACAGAGGGAATTCCAGGCCCAAGTACACCCCACCTACCATTTCTCTTCTCCAGTTTCCCCTCCTTTTTTCCTGGCTTATCAGAACACTAATGTGCCATAGCATCCCAATTGTGGAACACCTTTCTATTGGCACCAACATAGGTATTACTTCGCACCAAGTCAAAGCATACTTTTTTATTTATTAGAGTCTTGGGGGTTGAGAATCATGGCCTGCATAGGTTTTAGTTAGTGCAATGAATTTAATGTTTAAATGTTTTTCTTTTCTTTTTCTTTTAATTTTTTAAAATAACTTATGTTTTAAAATTGTTTTCTACAGCTTTGTAACCTGACCTGAGATCCTGTGATATGGGGTGGGGGTGGGCTATAAGTGTTTAATGAGGGATTGCGGTGGCTCAGTAGTTAAGATACTGAAATCGACAGCTGGAAGGTCGGAGTTCGATTCCCAAGTACTGCACGCCAGAGTGTGCTTCTGTCTCTGTCCCAGCTCCTGCCAACCTAGCAGTTCAAAAGCAAGGAGTTGCAAGTAGATAAATAGGGACCGCTTTGGTGGAAAGATAAATAGCATTCTGTGCACTCCAGTATTGAGGCATGTCAGCCATGTGTCCATGGAAATGTCTGCAGAAGCAGACAGCGCTGGCTCTTTGACTATAAACAGAGAAGAGCACTGAACCCTAGAGTCATATACAACTGGATTTCGAGCAAGGGTGACCTTTGCCTATAAATGTTTAAATAAGATAAATAAATGTTGGGCTCATTGTGCCATTTGTAAGTGGTGCCAAGCCTGACAGCAGTGGAAGAGGAAAAAACCCTCCTCAGCTGTTGTGTGTTTTGCCTTTGTGACATCACAAGGTCCTGCTCCATGTCATCCAAGGGGACGACTACCTGATCTCAGGCTTTAGCTTAAATATAAGAAAACTAGCTGATTACCTGGCTTCGCTCGGGTTTTTCTTTTTTTTAACATAGGCCAGCCTTTCCCTCTTGGAAACCTTGTGGGGTGTATGTGGGTTACTCCTTCCTCCCTTCCTCTCTCTTCCCTCACCCGTCCCACTTCTCTGTTGATGGTCACTTACCACCCTTATCCTTCCCATACATGTGTCCAGCCACCTGGCGGACCAAAAGTCTCCAACAGCGGTGCCCAACAGCATACACTCCAACAAGGGGCTTGCGACCCCCACAGTGCTGATCTCACATGCCCATTTATCTTCCACCTACTGTGAAAACTACAGCTGAGCTCAGAGGGTTACAGCTGAGCTAGCCAGATGATGTCACAATCTCAAACTACCTGGGACTATGACATCAGCCGATTACATCACTGGGAAACACACATTGTATAGATCAATTGGGATGAAATTTGGGGGGCACATGCACACCATTGAGCATGTGACCCCCACAGTGCTGATCTCGCTGGCCCAAGGTACATATGTGCCAAATTTCAGTGGGATCGGTCCAGGGGTGTGGGAGCCTTTCGAGCACATACAAACCCACACCTCTGTTTTATAGATATAGATTGGTTGCTTCCAATCTGGGAATCATATTTAGTGTTGGTATTTGTTGCTAGTGCTGGATCCCAGCTGAATAAATGGAGTCTTTTCCTTTCCAAAATGGAGAAGGGAGGAGTGATTACCCTAATTCTCATTCTTGGCTCATAAAAGCTAGTTTGTGAAGCCAGGATAAATTGTCCCATCCAGCAAATGTTGAATGCTATCAATTTTCAAACAACATTTTGGCCAGTATTAATTTCCTTTGATGAGTAGGGCTACATGCCAATCCCAATCTCATTTAAGATCCCTTCTTTTTTACTATGGCTATTGTTTTAAAATACATGTGAGCAAAATATGGCCCAAAGGCCATATGTAGCCTTCTAAGGCCATATTTATGGCCTCAGATGGCACCATTTGGCAAATAATTTGGAGGAAAAGAACTGGAAACCAATAATAATGGTGGTTTTTCAGGTTTCAGCCATACCCAATTGCTCCAGATCTCCAGACTCCCAAAAATGAAATTGAGAGCAAAATTTGTTTTTGATTTTCCCTCCCTATTTTTGCTTCTTTGAATGCTGTTATAACTCATGGTGGGTCTTGAGAATTGAAAATTGGTCTTTAGAGCCTCCAGAATTGTCCACCCCATTTTAGCACAGTGCTAAAGGCGGACTGTACATTCCATTTTGTTTATTCATTTTGAACAATAAAAGAGAAAGTATGCAAATATATTGTTTTATAAATAATAAAAAACTCAATACAATATTGTGTTCTTCAGTTTAGTGAATTAAGACAAGATGATCAATAAAATAATCTGTTGAGTCCTTTTACTTAATAATAAGATATTTCATCTGCTAAATAAAATTCTGATCCTACTGTTTGGAGAAAGTGAAAACATTCTGGTGACTTTATCTTATTTGTTTTCAAGCTCTTACTACTGTGCTAACTGTCGGTGTGATTGTAATTGACTATTTGGCCTAGCGTAATATCTGTCTGTCTGTCTGTCTATCTATATCCAACTATCTATCTATCCAACTATCCATCTATCATATTTCTATACCGCTCATTTGGGTGATATCCCAATCTGGGTGGTGAATAAACAGGTAACAAATAACAACAACAGCACACAATAGATCAAACAAACAACTGACAAATATATCACAAAATGCATATACAGTACTGTACATCATTTACACTATAGGTACACTGGCTTTCATTCCATGTGGACAGCTGGAGGTTTCAAAATTAGAAACTGTAGCATGAGAGAAGTGAAAAATGATTGTACAGTAGACCCTCACATAATGATGTTGCTTGGTTCCCCAAGTAGTGTCATTATGCAGAAAACGTCGTTATGTGGTTTCCAATGGGAGATCGACAAAAAACGTTATTTATTTATTTATTTATTTATTTTAGTTATATTTATATATGCCGCCCACTCAGGCAGAACCTGACTCGACGGCATTACAACAAAATTTAAAAACACATAAAAACACTTTAAAAGACCCGCATCCCACCCACTTTAAAAGACCCATATCCCACCCACACATCCCACCCACTATAAAAAGAAGAAGAGAGAGTTCTTAATTGTTTACATAAGCCAGCAGGCGGGGACTGTGTTCCCATTCGGGCCCCACACCTGCCCTGCCAGCCAGGTCTTCAATCCTTTCCTGAAGGGCAGCAATTCTCTTTGAAGTCTTAGATCTGTTGGCAGGAGGTTCCAGAGAGTTGGTGCGGACACGGAGAAGGCCCTCCTTCGGGTGCTGGACAGATGTGCACCCCTAACTGATGGCACCATTAGAGACACTCTGGACACTCTGCAGCTGGTGCGCCACCGCCTTCTCCAAAACCTTACCCAGAAAGGGCAGGTTGGAAACTGGCCTGTAGTTGTTAAGGACAGCTGGGTCAAGGGATATTTTCTTCAGGAGGGGGCGCACCAAAGCATGTTTTAGCGGTGCAGGAAATACCCCCTCCCGTAATGATGCATTTATTATCGCCCTGACCCAGCCACCTGTCACCACCTTGGAGGCTTTCACCAACCAGGTGGGACAGGGGTCCAAAGGACATGTAGTGGCACGCACAGCTGCAAGGAGCCTGTCCACTTCATCAGGGACAACAGGATCAAACTGATCCCAGATCGTACAGCAAGACTGTGCTCCGGTGCCCCCCCCCGACCCTCCCCATCCACGCCGGGATTCAGCCCTGAACAAATCCGATCGATTTTCTCCACCAGATGGTCAGCAAAGTCCTCAGCCGAACCCTGCCAACTGGGCACCGATCTCCCCCTACCGAGGAGGGACCTGGTTACCTGGAACAGGGCGGCTGGGCGGTTATCAGCGGAGGCAATAAGGGTGGTGAAGTATTGCCGCCTCATCACCCCCATCGCCACTAGGTAGGCCCTAATAGCAGCTCTAGCTAGTGTCCAATCGGAGTCATCCTGGGTCTTCACCCAGTGGCTCTCTATGCGTCTCTGCCCATTTGAGTTCTCGCAGTTCATCCGTGAACCACGGGGATGACCTAACCCCACGAGTGCGGAGAGGCCGCAGTGGCGCGATTTCATCCAAGGCTGCTGTTGCCGTCCTGTTCCACAGGTCGACAAGTGCCTCGGGTGAATCGTGTAGCCGATCCAGAGGAACATCCCCCAGTTCCCTCTGGAATCCATCTGGATCCATTAGTCGCCGACAGGGGGGTGCCATTTTAATAGGCCCTGCCTCCCTACGATGAAGCTTCGCCCCCAGAAAGTCAAGAGTCACCAGATAGTGATCTGACCATGGCACAGGTGAGATGAGTAAGTCCTGTAATCTCAGATCACTCTGCCACTGCTCCGACAAGAAAACTCAGTCTGGCATGTGACCACTGCCCCTGGTCGGACCCCGAACTACCTGAGTCAGGCCCATGGCTGCCATGGAAGCCATGAACTCCCTTGCCACCTCAGAAGCCATCCCCAATGATGGCAAATTGAAGTCCCCCAGAACCATAAGCCTCGGGAACTCCCGCCAGCATCGAGGCAGCTTCGAGGAGCTCAGGCAGGGCATCCCTTACCCTGCAAGGGGGCAGGTACAGGAGTAAGATCCCCAACTGATCCTTGGGGCCCAACCGTAGAAGCAGGGCCTCACAACCATACACTTGTGGAGCAGTGGCCCTAGCAATTCCCAAAGACTCCCTGGCAACAATGGCGACACCACCACCCCTCCCCTCACCTCTAGGCTGGTGCCAAATACCGAACCCAGCTGGACACATGTCCGAAAGAGGTACTCCATCCTCAGGTGTCAGCCAGGTTTCAGTGATGCATGCCAGGTCAGCCCGCCCCTCCTGGATAGAATCTTGGATCAGGGGGGCCTTATTACAGACCGATCTGGCATTCACCTGCAGCAGCCTAAGGGCGGGGTCACTCTGGATCTGCTGCTCAGGGCCCAGAGATGTACCTGCAGGGCTGGAATGAGGGACCGCACTTAAACATCGGACCCGCATTCCCCGGGTGCGGCCCGCCCCACGGTACCCGCCATACCGCCCCATGCCCGTCACAACACCTATATGGATCCCTGGAACCCCCCTAATGGAATGCTGCCCCACCTTCCTGGCTGGCATGACCAACTCTCTCTCTTCCCACCCCATCCATAATCCCCCCCTGGTTCCAGCAACAAGCATGGGCTCCCGGAACGAACAGGGAGCGCCGGCGAGCCGCGGCGTCGGCATCTCCTTTTTCTTCCCCCCAGTTGGGGAGGGCGGAGGCAGAAGCGATGGCTCCCACCTGCCTCAAATCCCGGGAGCCGGTGGCATGGGCTCCCGGAACGAGCAGGGAGCGTTGGCGAGCCGCGGTGTCGCCGTCTCCTTTTTCTTCCCCCCCAGGTGGGGAGGGCGGAGGCAGAAACGATGGCTCCCACCTGCCCCAAATCCCGGGAGCCGATGGCATGGGCTCCCGGAACGAGCAGGGAGTGTTGGCGAGCCGCGGCGTCGGTGTCTCCTTTTCTTCCCCCCAGGTGGGGAGGGCGGAGGCAGAAGCGATGGCTCCCACCTGCCCCAAATTGCCGGTGGCATGGGCTCCTGGAACGAGCAGGGAGCGTTGGCGAGCCGCGGCGTCGCCGTCTCCTTTTTCTTCCCCCCCAGGTGGGGAGGGCGGAGGCAGAAGCGATGGCTCCCACCTGCCCCAAATCCCGGGAGCCGATGGCATGGGCTCCTGGAATGAGCAGGGAGCGTTGGCGAGCCGCGGCGTCGGCGTCGGGGCGGCTGGGAGGAATGGCAATGTCTGTTCTCCATGGCTGGAGTTGGGCTGCAATTTTTGAAGCCGTCTGCCTGGTCCAGCGAAGGAGGCCTTTGGGAAAGGGGCTGGGTGGAAGGTCTTTGCAGCCACCTCTCCCTGCCTTGATACAGCTGCCGGCACTCTCTCTTCTCCTTCCTGGTCCAGCAAAGGAGGCCTTTGGGAAAGGGGCTGGGTGGAAGGTCTTTGCAGCCACCTCTCCCTGCCTTGACACAGCTGCCGGCCCTCCCTTCTCCTTCCTGGTCCAGCGAAGGAGGCCTTTTTCAAATAACGATGTTTTTTGTCATTGTGCGGGAGATCACGTGGGGTGCGTCGGTAGCATCGTTAATAGAAAATGATGCTATTCAAATGCTTCGTTAGTCGGGGGTTCACTATCCCTTTTATACTACTTCTGACATGCTGGGGGAAATGTTCTGACCATGTCAGCCAAACAACCCTGTGTTGTTTTCATATACCATAAATGTGTGGTGGTTGGCTTTAAAAGTCAACTGGGTTCATTCTGGCATTTTGTGTTCTGATAATAATCATAAATGTGTATGTGTCAAATGTGATGTCTGGTTTCTCTTCCTGAGCAGAAATCTGGTTTGGTTTCCTTGGGATATCTCTCTAGAATATTAACATTACTTATATATAACTTTGTCCCAATTAAAAAACAAAAACAAAAATCAGATGTAGAAGTTCCAACTTTGAATAGAGCACTGTATTGAGGAGGAAAATGTATTGAAGCCGTCTGCCTGGTCCAGCGAAGGAGTAATGTTCATTAGTAACATTAATATATGTAATTATTAGGTTGGATAGTTTCAAATTATCATTTGAAATTTTTTGGTTTTCTGTAATGGTAATAATTATAATTGAGGTCTGTGCCATTAGGAATTGTGTATACGGTATATAGACATTTAAGGTAAAAGGTAAAGGTTTCCCTTGCTCGAAAGCCAGTCGTATCCGACTCTAGGGTGCAGTGCTCATCTCTGTTTCTAAGCCGAAGAGCCAGCGCTGTCTGTTTCCGCAGACGTTTCCGTGGTCATGTGGCAGGCATGACTAGACACCGGAGCGCTGTTACCTTCCCACCGAAGTGGTCCCTATTTATCTACTTGCAATTTCTTGCTTTCGAACTGCTAGGTTGGCAGGAGCTGGGATGAAGACGGGAGCTCATTTCCGTCCTGCAGTACTCGGGAATCGAACTGCTGACCTTCCGCTTCCCAGTCAGCGTCTTAGCGACTTGAGCCACTGCAGTACATTTAAAGAAAATGCTTAATTCTTTAGTGTTAACAAAGTTTGTATGCTATCCGTTTCCAACATCTTAATGTTTCTTCTTTTTTTTAAAAAAAAATGTATATGCTGATGAATTGCCACATTTTAAAATATTTACAGATACAGTACAGTATTCCGTTGCAAATAGATTCTAATGGAGTGTTTGAGTTTGTTTTGTGAAGCCAGGATAGTATTTAAATAACAGTAAATGATCTTCGTCTGTTTGTTTGTCTGTCTGTCTGTTCGTTCATTTGTGTTTCAATTAAAACACTTTCTACTGTTGGGGGAAAATAGAGTTATATTATTATACAAACAGTATAGCTGGTATAGCCTACTTCAAATGTTTTATTTTACTAAACTGAGCAAAATATGCTGAGCATCATCTCCTTGATTTTTAGACCATCATAAAACGTCAACACAGCTTTTCCAGAAAGGTTTCCAGAATTTTCTCAAAAGCCATACACATCACTTTGAATGAAGAGTCAACAGGTCTCAGGCAGAGGCAAAATAGATGGACAGAAATGTATTAAGGAAACTCCAAGTCTTTGAAGCAGAGATGATAAAATCAGCATAGAGAGCCAAAGAGAAATGGTGAACAACCGGAAAGCTTAAAGCTATTAGAGCAAGTGGCTTTTGATGCGTAAGTAATGCTAAATTATTTAGCATTATTTCTGTACAACCACTGGCAACTTTGTATACTTGATCTAGAGATGTTTTCCTCAACCTATTGCCCTTCACAAGTGCCCAGCTACAATTTTGGATTATGCCATTAATAACTAAGCTGGAGAACCTGAGCCTCCCCCACCATCTTGTTTGTCTCTGTTGGCAAAATGTGGATCAAAGGATAAGGAAGTGGAATGCAGTATTTTAGTAAAAACTGTTACAAGACTGCATGCTGCAGTCAGGCTGAGAGCCAATTTCAAGTTCTGCTTATTGTCTGAAGTGTAATTCTTGGTCAGCCTGCAGTACTAAAAGGTTTCCATTAGTCTTTTGAGAAGTTGAAGCAGTAGGCTCAGCCTACTGAAAAAAAGAGTCCCCTTCTCTACCTCTTGGTGCAAGCCTTCTACTCAAAGCTGAAAAGTAGAGGTCAAAGTAAGAGTTGTGCACCTAGAGAAAACAGACTGGGAGCACAGATTGGGACACCAGTTGTGAATGAAAATATGTCCACAGGTAAAGCCTGGGCTCAAGGAGTTTGCTTTTCATTTAAAGCAAACAAGTATTAGGATAACCTTACACAAATAATCATGAAATGTCTAATATAGATCTCTGTGCAATTAATGTTTACAAGAACTGCTTTACACAAACAGTTAAGTGTAGTTTGTTGTACCGTAGTTACACAGGCTTTTTAATAAACTCTGAAATGAAAGATGAGAGAAACGTAATGCTTAAATGACAACGAAAATAAAGTCCAATAGAAAGAACAACACACACAGAGAAAGTAGATAAATAGGGGCCACTTTGGTGGGAAGGTAAACAGCGTTCCGTGTGCTTCCCTGTCTAGTCATGCCTGCCACATGACCATGGAATTGTCTGCAGAAGCAGACAATGAGCACTGAACCCTAGAGTCGGATACAACTGGCTTTCGAGCAACGGTGACCTTTACTAGTCATTACCTTTACCTTTACTAGTCATTAGAAATAGCACATAATCTATGGAGCACCATGAAGACACCAATTTTTGACTACTACACAAGTACACAGAGTATGAAACAATGCTGTGTCCATCCAGATGTTTTTAGACTACATCTCCCATAGGTCCTCAGCATTGACTGTGCTGGATAGGGCTGATGGGATTTTTAGGGCAAATACTTTTAGGGGTCCACATGTGGGTCAAGAAGTGACAGTTAAGACAGTTATGGAACACATGATTGATTTAGAATAGGAAAAGGAGTATGACAAGGTTGTATATTGTTACCCTGCTTATTTAACTTATACACAAAGTAAGTAAAGGCAAAGGTCGACTTTGCTCGGAAGCAAGTTATATCTAATTCTAGTGTTTCATGCTCATCTCCGCTTACGTCCATTTGTGGACATTTCCGTGGACATGTTGCAGCTATGCCTAGACACCAGAGTGCATGGAATACTGTTTTTACCTTCCCACCAAAGTGGTACATATTTATCTACTTGCAATTTCTTTCTTTCGAACTGCTAAGTAATTCAGGGCTTGATGGATCACAAGCTGGAATTAAGATTGCCAGAAAAATACCAACAACCTCAGATAGGCAAGATAGGCAGATGAAAGCAAAATATAAAGATAAAGAGCCTTTTGATAAGGTGAGAGAGGTGAGAGAGGAGAGCATAAAATTTAACATAAAAAAATCCCAAGATCATGGCATCTGGCCCCATCACTTCCTGGCTAATAGAAGGGGAAGACATGGAACAGTGATAGACTTTACTTTCTTGGGATCCATAGTTCCTGCAGACATTGACTGCACACATGAAATAAAAATCCTTGGGAGGCAAGCTACAGCAAATCTAGGCAGAATAATAAAAAGCAGAGCCATCATCATCTTGACAAAAGTCTGCAAAGTTAAAGCAGTGGTCTTCCCCCTTTATTTGCACTACTGTGAGAGCTGGACCATAGGAAGGCTGAGCACAGAAGAATAGATGCCTTTAAACTGGGGTGCTGGAGGAGACTTTTGAGGGTCCCCTGAACTGAAAGGAGATCAAATCAGTCAATTTTAAAAGAAATCAACCCTGACTGCTCTTGGAAGGACAGATACTGAAGTTAAATCTCAAATGGTTTGGCCGCCAAATGAGAAGAGAGGACTCACTGGGGATGGCCTTAATGCTAGGAAAGATCAAAGGCAAAAGAAGAAGGGGGTGGCAGAGAATGAGATGATAGGTGTGGATCTGCATGGACTCCAGAGGATGGTGGATGACAGAGGAACCTGGTACATTGCATTGTGAAGAGTTCGACTCAACTGTGCAACTGAACAAAAAATGACTAGTAATGCAAGTCTCTCAACCATACTTAATTCTGTCAATACCAATGTAATAGTTGTGTTGTGTCAAATTTGAAGCAGATCTTGGTATTCATATGGGTCTCCACTGGTATGTTCTGTGCATCCCTTCTAGGAACATGAGGGAATACATTTGTTTTTTCTGCCATAGTTATAATACTTCTTTGATATTGGTTAGGCCAAGATGGTATGACTGGCCTAATATCATGAAGTAATCAGCTTTGTTACTGATTTAATGGGCCAATTCTAGTACAATTTACTATACTATGAAACAGGATTTTGAAACAGATTCATACGTCTGTTTGTGATGATACAAAAAAACAAAAATCAAAAAAACCAAACCAAATGAACAACCATGTTGTAATAACATAAAGCAATGGCAAGGAGCCAGCATAAAAGATCCTCAAATAATTATTTGCTACGAGGAAGGCAAAAAACCTGGCTGTGAGAGAAAAACAAGTTTATTTATTTATTTATTTATATGCCGCCCAATCAGGTAAACCCGACTCTGGGCGGCTCACAACAAGTTAAAACACACATAAAACAGTAAAACCAATTAAAACCCAACATACCCACCCACCTACCCAGTTGACATCTGGAGAAACAAAAAGGTATGTGATCATAACAAGCTGGGTAGTCATTTTACCAGCCTTGGAAGACTGAGTCAACCTTGAGTCTACAGGGATCAAACTCAGATTATGAGCCTTCGTGGTGGAGTACTGCAGCCCAGCCACTACACCACGAAGGCTCGTAAAAACTTTGCTTCACAACAAAAACCTCACATTTCCAATTTCATATTGGAAAAGCCAGAATATTTATGCAGTCAGACAAAAATAGCGACATATGTATTATTGTCCTTTTGCTGGTTTTTATTTATATTTTGGCTAAAAATTACTTTTTGAAAGAAGCAACTATTTCAACAGTTTTGTTGTGAAGCAAAATCTTTATGAGGCAACAGGTATGTTTCTCAGAAGTAGTCAAGCCTTATTCATTACTATTAGAAGACCTTTCACTCTCTAGGCAAGGCAGATACTTTCAACCTGAACTATGTGGTTGTCATGATGCCATATTTCCCAGGAAAATATGCAAATTCTTTAAACCAGGTTGTCAGGCAGTAAATATTCTGTGTCACAATGCTTTAGCTTGCATCTGTAACTTTCATATACAGTACTTTTAATTTTCTTTATTGTCCATTAAAAGCAAATGTGAAAAAAACTATTATAAAGAGATATTATCAGCTAAAAATAAGAAAACTACCTCAAAATGAGGCTTTCAAGTAAGTTGCTTATTTTAAAGATACTGTAACATATATTTACCAAAAAACAAGGATAAAATAAGTCTAGACCAGTATTTCCCAACCTTTGGTTCTTGGACTTCAAATCCCAGAAGGCAAAGTCAATTCCCAAAAACACTGATTAGCCAATGTACTGATTTAGGCTTCTGTGAATTGAAGTCCAAGAATCAAAGGTTGGGAAACACTGGCCTACTGATCTTGATGTAGGCTAAGATTATAACACAAGGGTAGAGCAAAGAGCAGCTCCTGTGCTAAATTCCTCCCTGTGAAATCTTTCAGACCCCTTAATCGCTAATATCCCTGATGACTTTATAGACAGCAACAGATTTGAGTAATGAAAGACTTCTCCCTCCTGCTTTGCGTCCCCAGTGGCTTCCCAATGATGAAAGGGAGCCTCAGGAGCTTTGACACAGTAGTCAGGAATGTCCAATTTCTGAAAAATTGCTGCTGATGCTGAGATCACCAGCATTATGCAGAGAAAGATCCACCAACAGGATTTCACAACAATGTGATAATCCAGAATAGCCCTCAGACTACCAGCAGTAGTCTCCATGGATCTCCTGGCATCATGGAAAGCCAGATGGGCACATTTCCACCTTTGAAAAATGTGGACAGCACATAAGATGGTTTAGAGAGAGCAGTAAATTTCATCTCTTGAGTTCTGGTAAAGCCAAGACTAGCAGCCAGAAACACAGAGAAGCCAATGAGAAGCTAGGACACCATGGTTTGAATCAATGGTAGTTTCTCCCCCTTCCATCCAATCCCCAGATTGCTTTCCTAATATTTAGTAAGGAAAGTTTGAAAAAAAGAGAGTTAGTTTTAATCATAGTGGAACTCAAGGGACTGTATGTGTATGCAAACATTTTATAGAAATTTAACCAATGTTTACATAAAAATGCAGATTAAAAATGTTTCTTTTATCCAAACATTGTGTATGTGTGATATGGTAGTACAGTATCTCTTCAGTCTTTTGGAATGTGATCTGCTATTTAATTTAATTTAATTTAATTGTCACATTTATATACCGCTCACTCGGCCAAAGCCAACTCAGGGCGGTTCACAATAAAAATTAAAAAACACATGTTAAAAACAGTTAAAAACTACCCACCCCCTAAAAACAAGGGCTGCAGGATCCAAAGGCACCATGGGGAAGAGTTCTTCTACACCAACCACCCAATGGAGGTTACCCTTCCACCTGCACCCCACACTTGACCCGCCAGCCAGGTTTTAAGTTCTTTTCTGAAAGGCAGCAATTCCGTCCGGAGACGTAGCTCTGTTGGCAGGAGGTTCCAGAGGGCCGGCGCAGACACGGAGAAGGCTCTCCTCCTTGTGCCAGAGAGGCGAGCCCCTCTGGCTGATGGAACAATTAGAGAGCCCTTCCGGTCCGCTCTGGTTGGACGGACAGACGTCCTCAGGGCGATGCGGTCTCTTAGGTAACCCGGCCCACTACCATATAGGGCTTTAAAGGTCAAAACCAGCACCTTGAATTGCACCCGGAGACAAACTGGCAACCAGTGCAGCTCCCGGAGCAGTGGCAAAGCATGGGCATAACGCCCACACCCCATCACCACCCTGGCTGCTGCATTCTGGACCAGCTGTAGCCTCCGAATGGTCGTCAAGGGCAGCCCCATGTAGAGCGCATTGCAATAATCTAGTCTGGAGGTGACCAGAGCGTGAGTGACCATGAGCAAGGAGTCCCGGTCCAGGAGTGGGCGCAACTGGCGAATCACCCGAAGTTGGGCGAAAGCCCTCCTGGTCACAGCCGCCACCTGTTCTTCTAGCAGTAGCCGCGAATCCAGGAGGACCCCCAAGTTGCGCACCGGGTCTGTCTGGGGCAAAATAGCCCCATCCAGAACCAAAGATGGTAGCTCCCGGGTTAACGCAGGACCCCTTATCCATAGCCACTCAGTCTTGCTGGGATTCAGTTGTAGCCCGTTAGCCCCCATCCAGACCCCAACAGCTTCCAGGCACCTGGAAAGGACTTTGATGGCATCACTGGGGTCCCCATGGGCCGAGATGTACAACTGAGTGTCATCCGCGTACTGATGGTACCGCACCCCATGGGAACGAATGATCTCACCCAGCGGCTTCATGTAGATGTTAAATAGGAGAGGAGAGAGCACCGAGCCCTGAGGCACCCCCCATTTGAGGGGCCTAGGACTCGACCTCTCACTCTCCAACCACACCGACTGGGTCCGACCCCTCAGAAATGAGGAAAACCAGGACCACACAGTGCCCTGGATTCCCAATCCTTGGAGCCGTTCCAGAAGGATACCGTGGTCAACGGTATCGAAAGCCGCTGAGAGGTCAAGAAGAGCAAGGACGGATGGGTGACCACCATCCCGCTCCCGCCAGAGATCATCCATCAGTGCGACCAATGCCGTCTCGGTACCATATCCAGGCCTGAATCCCTTCTGAAAGGGGTCCAGGTAATCCGCTTCATCCAGTACCCCCTGCAGCCGACGCGCCACTGCCTTCTCCAACACCTTCCCTAAAAAGGGGAGGTTGGAGACAGGCCTATAGTTGGTTAGGACAGCTGGGTCGAGGGAAGGTTTCTTCAGGAGGGGGTGCACCAAGGCATGTTTTAAAGGTGCAGGAAACACCCCCTCCCGCAATGATGCATTGATCATAGCCCCAACCCAGCCACCTGTCACCGCCTTGGAGGCTTTCACCAACCAGGTGGGACAGGGGTCCAATGGGCAGGTAGTGGCGCGCACAGCTGCAAGGAGCCTGTCCACTTCATCAGGGGCAACTGGATCAAACCGGTCCCAGATGGTATGGCAAGACTGTGCTCCAGCTCCCTCCGGACTCTCCCCATCCACGCCAGGATTAAACCCCGAGCGAATCCGATCGATTTTCTCCACTAGATGGTCAGCAAAGTCCTCAGCCGACCCCTGCCAACCAGGCACCGGGGTCCCCCTACCAAGGAGAGACCTGGTAACCCGGAACAGGGTGGCTGGGCGATTATCAGCAGAGGCAATAAGGGTGGTGAAGTATTGCCGCCTCACCACCTCCATCGCCACTAGATAGGCCCTAATAGCGGCTCTAGCTAGTGTCCAATCGGAGTCTCTCTGGGTCTTCACCCAGTGGCGCTCTAGGCGTCTCTTTGCCCGTTTGAGCTCCCGCAGTTCATCTGTGAACCACGGAGATGACCTAGCTCCATGAGCTCTGAGAGGCCGTAGTGGTGCGATTTCATCCAAGGCCGCTGTTGTCATCCTGTTCCACAGGTCAACCAGCGCCTCGGGCGAATCGTGTTGCCGATCCAGAGGGAAATCCCCCAGTTCCCTCTGGAATCCATCAGGATCCATCAGTTGCCGGGGGCGGGCCATTCTAATAGGCCCTGCCTCCCTACGATGAAGCGTCGCACCCAGGAAGTCTAGAGCCACCAAATAATGATCTGACCATGGCACAGGTGTTATGTCTAGTTTCCGTAGTCTCAGATCACTCTGCCACTGCTCCGACAAAAAGATTAAATCTGGTGTGTGGCCACTGCCCCTGGTCGGGCCCTGAATTACCTGAATCAGGTCCATAGCTGCCATGGAAGCCATGAACTCCTGAGCCACCTCGGAGCCAGTCCCCAGCGAAGGCAAATTGAAGTCCCCCAGAACCATCAGTCTAGGGAACTCCAACGCCAACGCTGAGACGGCCTCGAGGAGCTCAGGCAGGGAGTCCCTTACCCTGCAAGGGGGCAGGTACAGGAGTAAGACTCCCAACTGACCCTTAGAGCCCAGACGCAGAAGCAGGGCCTCACAACCCAGAATTTGTGGAGCGGTAGCCCTGGCGACTCCCAGTGACTCCCTGGCTATGATGGCAACGCCACCGCCCTTACCCTCATCCCTAGGCTGGTGCCAAATACTGAACCCAGCTGGACACATTTCTGGCAGAGGAACCCCATCCTCTGGTCTCAGCCAGGTCTCAGTGATACATGCCAGGTCGGCCCGCTCCCCCATAATGGAATCTTGTATCAGGGGGGCCTTATTACATACCGACCTGGCATTCATCAGCAGCAGCCTAAGGGCAGGGTCACCCTGGGTCAGCTGCTCAGGACCTAGAGGTGTAACCGGGGGGCTGGAACGAGGGACAGATACTAAGCATCTGCCCCGCATTCCCCGAGTGCGGCCCGCCCCTCGGTACCCGCTATATCGCCCCATGCCCATCACAACCTCTATATTGGCCTCGGGAGCCTCCCTGATTGCCTTGGACAGAATGCTGCCTCTCCTTCCCGGCTGGCCGGGCAGTCTCTCCCTCCCTCCCTCCCACCCCCATATAAAACCGCCCCACCCACTCCCCCCACCACCCTCCGCAAGGCTCCAGCGGTGATGGAAGTGGTGGGGCATTCTTCCAAATCTACCTATCTATAAAGGTAAAAGTAAAGGTTTCCCTTGCTCGAAAGCCAGTCATATCTGACTCTAGGGTTCAGTGCTCATCTCTGTTTCAAAGCCGAAGAGCCAGCGTTGTCTTCTTCTGCAGATGTTTCCATGGTCATGTGGCAGGCATGACTAGACACCAGCCTAATATCTAGACTAGACACACAGAACACTGTTACCTTCCCACCAAAGTGGTCCCTATTTATCTACTTGCAATTTCTTGCTTTCGAACTGCTATGTTGGCAGGAGCTGGGACAAAGACGGGAGCTCATTCCATCCTGCAGTACTCTGGAGTTGAACTGCTGACCTTCTGCCTTCCAGTCAGCATTGTAGCTACTTGAGCCACTGCAGTCCCTGTGATCTGCTATACCCACAAAAAAGACATTGTTTCAAGTTATAAAACAATCAAGTGGATGAAAGATATGTAATACATTGATCTTCTTGCAAGTGTAGTGTTTCTAAAGGAAAGTAACAAAGTTTGGCGCAGAAACCAACTGAACATTATGGATCCTCTAGTTGCTGCATCAATATGCTTTGTCTGATTTTGGCCCAGGGTAACTCAGTGAATTTTGTGACTGTGTGGGGATTTGAACCTTGGTCTCCTGAACTGTAGCCTAGCACTTTATCAACACACCATGCTGGCTCTTTGTTTTAGGTTGATACATAGTATTGAATGATGGCTTGGCATAATTTCTGAACGGAGCCAATGTATTTGTTTCTTACAACCCAGAGTAATCTCTGACACAAAATTATTATTAGTCCTAAAATTGAAAGCTCTTAGAGAGGTTTGAAATTTTGAAACGGAAAATTATCTAGATTTGGTGCAGATAGTCCTGGACATACAATAATATTGTAGAGATATAATGTCTGCAATATAGGTCTCCTGGGTTAGTTGTGTCCTGGATGGTAGGCAGACAAGGTGCAAAGATTCACTAGTAGCATCTCTGAATTAGTTGTGCATAACAAAGATTATCTACAGCTGAGGTTCCCAACTTTATTTTGGCCATGCCGCACCTATGCATCCCTAAAATCCTTCTCCACCCCTGTGACATATAAGTCCCATTATTCAAAAACTGAACTCCTATTCACATGGAGGAAGCCTAAAAT
Organism: Bradypodion pumilum; assembly: GCA_035047305.1. Lineage (NCBI taxonomy): Eukaryota > Metazoa > Chordata > Lepidosauria > Squamata > Chamaeleonidae > Bradypodion > Bradypodion pumilum. Next base: position 92,614,047 of record JAWDJD010000002.1, read on the forward strand.
GCCATTAGCATGGTCTAAACCAGTGGTGGTGAACCTATGTCACATGTGCCAGAGGTGGCACTCAGAGCCCTCTCTGTGGGCACCAGGTGCAGTCACCCCAGCATAGATTCTGCCCCACTCCTCTGCCCAGTAGCCCAATGGGAGCATTTCTTTCCACCCCCAGCACAAAGATCATCCCACCCATCTGCCCAGCAGCCCCATGGGAGCACTTCCTCCCCCCCCCAGCACAGATTTTTGCCCAACCTCTCTGCCCAGCAGCCCAATGGCACTATTTCCTTCCTCCCCTGTTGCTGTGTTGGCACTTTGTGATAAATAAGTTGGTTTTGGGTTGCAGTTTGGGCACTAAGTCTCTAAAAGGTTTGCTATCACTGGTCTAAACATTCTCAAATTGCCCCTCTTAAAAATTAAATTGCCCCTCCCATAGGTTGTGGCTCCCACATTGGGAACCACGGATCTACAGCCTGACTACTGTATATTCAGAGTGAATTTTAAAAGGAGGTATGACAATAAAAATCTTACTTGCACTTATATAGACAGAATATTGAAGAGATTTCAGAAAACTATGCAGAAGCAGCTCAGATGATCTTGATAGTAGCCATCCTCTAAGGAATTAAGGAAATTATCCTGTGTACTTATGAAAAGTCAGGGAACAACAGATGGCATCTGAAGATTGGGAAGAAAAGCCTCAAAATTACTGCTGTTCAAAAAAGGAATCTGAATGAGCCAGATGATATTTGATTATTAAGTCCCTATCTGGATTCTTTTGTAATCAAATAACAAATGCCAAAAGAGACAAGGAGTGTGTCCTCATAACATTTTGAAGTAATGAATATTAGCAAGGAATCTGATCTGTTTATTAATTAAATGTGGAACTATAAAAAAATAGCTGCGAAAATAGCCAAAAGCAAACAACTATTTGTACAGTTGCTGCTGTTAGACATTTGTTTACTGCCAGCATTGCACTAGTCATAATGAAAACCAAAATGTCATCCTACAGGCAAGGGATATACAAACATGGCTGTAATTAATTTTAGTGGAGCCCTGGTTGCCAACTTGTTTTGTAATAATGGTAAATTGACCAAAGGGTGAATAATACAGACAACCCGTTTATTAGCTTTTCCACACAAATCAGATCTGCTTTATTCTCCTCCCACCTGGGCATGAATGGTAATAGAATCTCTTTCACAGTTTTTCTTGGTTGTCAGTTTCCTTTTGTTTTGCTCAGGCTTTGGTGCCTGAGCTTTTCTTCCTATATATTACACTGGTATTACACATAGATTAGAGAGCACATTTCTACTCCCATGTCCTTCCCTGATATTACTTTTCATGTAGCTTCCCCTGTGTAGATTCATGCCCTCTGTAGGTCTCAGTATCTAGATACTGGGATCTAAGTGTGACCCTGCTAAGTGTGACCCATGAGTACTGAACATTTGAAGGAAAAGACCACACAGAGCTACTTAGAGAATAAGGAATACTCGAGAAACCGTGAAGAAGCACCTAAGATGAGTAAGCTTTCTCACCTAATCTTGGAAAATAGCTAGAAAAATTGGTTAAAATGTCCATAGGGGTTCATGTGATGAAAGGAATGGAGACAAAATTAGAAGGGAAGCATAAGAGAGTTACTAGCATATGTAGACAGGAACAAGAATGCTAAGCGAGACATGTAAATGGTTTAAAGCAGGGGTTTGCAACCTATGGCCCATGGGCCGGCCCCGGCCCATGGCAACATTTCATGTGGCCTGCTGGCGCCAGAAGTGGAAGCGGAAGTGGATGCATTTACGAGAGCCGTAAATGCACCCACGGCAGTCGTAAATGGACCCGTGACAGCTGCAGGATGCATTTTATGGCAGCATTTACAGTGTGTGTGTGTGTGTGTGTGTGTGTGTGTGTGTGTGTGTGTAAATCACCAGTCCACCCCACTCAGCTGTCTGACAGGGCGTGGTCTGGCCCACAGCGTGAAAGCGTTGAGAACCCCTGGTTTAAAGCAATGTAAGCAAGAGGCAGTATGTGTTTATAAAGCATTGAACCTTGAAGGTAATATAAATCAGGATAGAAAGCCAGTGTGGAGACTCAGAAGGAGAGAGACGTGATCATAATAGCAAGAACAACAGTTACCTTTTCATTCTGTACTGCTTAGAGAGGGCAGGATGTAAGGCCACCAAGATTGGCATTGCAATAGTTTACAGGGAGACAGGGTGGAAAAATCACTATGCTGGTTGTGGGACTCTGGGAACTGTAGTCCAGCAAAGTTACTTTTTCCATTTCTGAGTAGAGGAATCCAGGATTATAGCAGGCAGTGGTGGGCATCAGCAGGTTTGCACCAGTTCGCCAGAACTGGTAGCAGAAATTCTGGCTGGCCCCGCCCATTCAAGTTTTGAAAAAAAGTAGTCCTAATTCGGGTGCAACACAGGGCTTTCCCCCTGGCCACAGCCACCATACCACACCCACAGTGTGGTAGTAAATTTTTTGGGAGCCTACCACTGATAGCAGGGCTTGTAGTGAAACATTATTTTAAGATAGTTTAACAGCTACTTAAAGGGATGGTGGGTAAATACTGCTTTTTTGTTCAGAAGTAAGAGGTATAAACAAAAGTATAGGGAAAGGAAGGATTAACTATAGTGAAAGGCTCAACCATGTGCTTAAGAAAAGGGCCTATGCAGTCAAACATTGTGTCCTGACTCTGAGAAGAAACATGCTTGTAGGAAGGCCACAAGCAACACAAAAGGTGGATCAACATGCTCCTGGTTGTGTTTTACAGTTAGTAAGGAGTAACTAAACCAATATCCATATGCTTGATGTTTTGTTATCTAATTTTGGCAATGCATCCAGGAAATGGGAATTCATATGTCCAGAGATGCTGTGGATCACTCAAAACATGGCAGGTACTCTCCATGCCCTTAGAGCACATAAAGTGACTTTTTAAGGGCGCAAGGCAACTGGTTTTTAAAATAAAAAATATGATATGGTGTTATATATTTTGGTTGCTGGTGTGCTGTAAGACTCCTGGCTTCGAAAGATGTACAGTATCAGGAATTCAATATTTGACATCTTTATAGTTCAGTTTATAAGTCAACTATAGAGTTCTAGGAAAAACCATTCTCCATGGAGTTATTATCCTATCTAGAACATGTAATAAATAATAGAGTGCAAAAATCATTGAGCTACTAAATACTTGTATTACATCAGTTTCTTTTTCTCAAATCTATATCCCAAAAGAAGCCAAGTACATGTGCTGGCCTACCCCAGAGGGCAGGGTTGCCGCGCAGCAGTGCTACACAGCAAGAGTTCTGATAACAGCCTTTCTAAGGAGGATCTGAAGTGCAAGGTCTAAAGAGAAAGCCAAGGTCTGGTTACCAGTTTTAGTTTAGAGCAAGTGACTAGTCCAGTGATGGCAAACCTTGTCACTCCATGTGTTCTGGAACTTCAATTCCCAGAAGCCTTGATCCGCAAGAGTGCTGACTTGGGCTTCTGGTAATTGAAGTCCAAGAACACCTGGAGTGACAAGGTTTGCCATCACTTGTCTAGTCTGAAGGATGTCCGGGGGCGTCGTCAGGGTTAGCAAAGAAGTCAGAGTCTGGTCACGGCAGTCAACCACGGATACACGGAAGTCAAGCAGGGTGTCGGCCTTTGCACAGAGAATTGTACCGACGCCTGGCAAGGTAAGGACTGGCAGCTGGGAGCCTCCGCTGGTAGCGAGCCCTGGCAACTTTACGATGCAGCTCAAGTCCTTTCGGCACTGTTATCTGGCTGAGGGATGATCACTGTCAGAATCAGGCTCCTGATTTTAGAGGTCATCTGTCTGGGTAGGCAGAACTGGGCCAGGAACTTGCTGTGACTCCTGATCCAGGTTATTCTCAGAGTCTGACAAGGACTGGATCATGACAGCACACTAATAACTTAAAAAAGATAAAAAGTTCAAAAATATATTTCTAGAACTCAATTTTGAAAATCTGCTCCCCCCACAATAAAAGTCAGTTCATATTGTATGTTTACAGTAGCCCTGCTGAATAGCTCACAGGTATCTGGATGTCTGTGCAGTTAGCAGTTCCCCACTGTGCCTACTGGGAGAAGATACAGCCTGCACATTTATGGACAAGCTGCACAGTCTAAGATTTCCCCCAGAAGAAGGGAATCATAAACAATTTCTGTGTATTCTTTACCTAGAAAATCCTGGAAAGAATTGCCACAAGTCAAGATCGACTTAACAGACAGTTATGTATTACTGTATTTATCTTTACTGTAAACACACATGGGTTTGCTTGCTCTCTTTTGTGTGCAGACATACTCTAAAAGCATTTTTTAAAATGTGATTTTTTTTATTGATCTAGAGACACACTAGGCAGCTACTAATAAGTTGCTAACCTCCAGTTCAAGGTAACCTAAAATATTATCTTATTTATTTATTTATTTATTTGATTTTACCCCGCTCTACTCAAGCCAAGGCCAACTCAGAGTGGCTACAACAGTTCAATATACATACTATTACAATCAATAAATAGAATACAGATACAGTAATACCTCATACAAAGTCTGCTTCGTACAACATCGAATTCATACAACATCGCCTAATTCCTTGAAAAAAGTTGCCTTGTACAAAGTCGCAGTGACTTTGTATGAGACATTGGGGTTTTTCCCAGGTTGCATTGTACCTGGGCAGTAGAAAAGGCATTGCTCTTGCATTGCTCTTGTGGGTTTTACATGAGGCGAAGAGTGTTTAGGAGTGGTTTTGAGCGCCATTTTAATTGTTTGGTGTTTGCTGCTGTTTGGATGATTAACACTGTGCTGCATGATGGGACATGTTGGCAGCCATTTTGTCCTTGCTCCCATCCAGTAATTGTTTATAGTAGCTTGTACAAAATGGATGATCGGCCGCATGGCTGCAGATTAACACTGTGCTGCATGATGGGACATGTTAACATTTAAATCTGCACTTCATAAAGTTTTCAAAAGTTAAAAACTTGTTGTATGGTTTGTCCCCTAAAATCAGGGTTGTTTGACATGTTTTTTAAAATGTTTTTAGCCTTTAGACAATGATTTCTTAAAGTTCTGTCAGTTTCCTGTCTGTTTCCTTGACTTTGCCCTGAAGTCTGTGCTGTTACAGTATAATGTATCATTATGGAAACAACGTTGTACGAGGCATCGTGGCAAGGATTTGGACGTTGTATGAGGCATCACGGCTAGGATTTTGCATGCCACATACAAAGTCCAAATCCATATAAAGTCCAAACTTATGGAACCAAGTTTGGACGTTGTATGAAGTATCACTGTACAAAGTATAAGAGAAAAAAATACTCAATATAAAAAAGCATTACAAAATCACAGATAGAATAATACAAAAAGAACAATAAAATACAATGCAATACAGTAACAATAATATACAATAGCGAATAATCACCCCACCGACAGAAAAAACACAGATGACACCCAACACTCACCCCAATCACCCCAAAAAACCGAAGATGACGGGTAACAGGAGCAATGGACCCCTGTTACCAAGGTCCAAGTCCAAAATTCTTACCAACGGCATGCGGGAGGGGGGAGTCTCAAGCACCCGTGAAGGTGGACTTTGGTGGCTCCTACCTGCCTCCACTCCCCAGGACCTGGGGCGAGGCAGGGAGCATTCGCGGCGGTAGCAGCATCTTCGGGGCTCACCTGGCCTCAGGAGCTCCCTTTATCCTCCCCACCCCGTGGAAGGGGGTGGGGAGGGACAGCCTCGTGGTGGCGGTGGTAACAGTGTCTTCGGGGCTCACCTGGCCTTGGGAGCTCCCTTTATCCTCCCCGCCCAGTGGAAGGGGGCAGGGAGGGACAGCCTCGCAGCAGTAGCGGCGTCTTCAGGGCTCACATGGCCTCAGGAGCCCCCTTTATCCTTCCTGCCAGGTGGAGGAGGTGGGGAGGGACATCCTTGTGGCAGCGGGTAACACGTCTTCGGGGCTCACCTGGCCTCGGGAGCCCCCTTTATCCTCCCCGCCCAGATAAAATATTATCTTCTTAGACCTCATGTTCCCCAATAACCATACAGTTAAAATACTTCAAATGCTTTAAGATTTCTGGAGGGATATTTTGTGATTAAGCCTGCAGTTCTCAAGCTGTGCACATATTTCATGGTGTTATGAATTCAATTATCATTTTTAAATCCTAGATTTCAACACAGGTAAGAATCAAAGGTCAATGAACATTACATATGTAGTGAAAATAACATTTTCCTAATATCCCTGATAAAATGTGATGTTTAAATTGCTCTTATAATTACAAATGTATTCAATTTCATCCATAATTTTTCTCTTTCTTCCCGTTTGGGAGTGTATGTCTTTTCTTTTTCTATGTGGTTTCAAGTCGGAACTAACTTACAGCAACCGTAATAGTAAGTGAGCTATTTATGGAGCAAGATTTCAAATCCAGGCCTGCTGTGTCCTAATCCATTACTGTGCTTGCTACATCACACTGGATAGACATATTATAGAATACAGTACATAGATGAAACTGCAGGGAGAATATTATATTCAGTTTGAAAAATACCATACTAAATGTGAGCAAACTTGACAATTTTCCATATTTATGTTCCAAAATCATACCACGAGCTAACCACAGTCAAATATGAAATCTGTATAGTTGCTGAAATATGCCATAAAGATAGATGGGGATTTGCATTTCTTTGCATTTGGGAAATGGAGTAGCTCTAAGCATAGGCTTTGAATCATTTATATCCTTTTTATATGATTTTAAAAATTGTTGTGCCAAATATAAGTGTAGCCTGCTATAGACTGAGCCTCTAATATTTTGTCGGAGTGACCTAGTTGATGAGAATATCATCTGTCAAAGGGCTACTGTAGGATGAAATACTGCCAAGCAGACGTTCCATCTTTAGAATGCTTGTTAAAGTCAGTTTGACTTTTCCACCAGATGTGCTACATTCTTCAAGTAGAGGAGGCTTAATCTTTCTCAGTCTTTACACAAATATTGCAAAAATTATAGGTAGTGACACAGCTTTCCATACTATTTTAGAGAAAATGCGATTCGGTCATCTTGAGTGAAAAAGGACACACATTGTATCCGTTCACACTACTTGTGGTTGAGCAACACGTGTCTGAGTAAGTGTAGTTCTTAAAATGTTGGTAGCGACAGGAACATAAGTCATATGCCAACATCTCTATTTTTATTTTGCAAAAAAACCATACTCATAATTAAGTGATAATAGGATATTCAGTGGATTTAAGTACTGTACTCAGAAATACTTAGAATAAATTACTTGATATTTTATTGTTTTATTAAATATTGTATAGTTACAGTTTAAAAAATGAATTATTGTTCCCACACAAAATTAGTTAAAGGGCAATTAATCAGAAATACAGTAAAACCCCGACTTACAAATGCCTTAAGTTACATAAAATTTGACTTACATAATGATTTTGTGCTAAAACCATGTCCCGATTTACACAATTTCCTATGGGTTTGCTTTGAGTTACATAAAGATTCTTTTTCCTATGGGTTTGCTTCGAGTTATGTAAAAATTCATTTCCCTATGGGTTTGCTTTGGTTTACATAAAAAATTCATTTTTCCTATGGGTTTGCTTCGAGTTACGTAAAAAAAAACAACTATGGGTTTGCTTCTAGTTACATAAAAAAATGATTTAAGCAAAAGCCTACGGAACAGACTTTTTCCCGTAAGTAGGGGTTTTACTGTAAAACTATTCTGAGGGTGAGTGCTGTAATCTGACCAAAGTCTACAATTCTGCACACAGTTTTATAGAATCATACATAGAATCATAGAATCACTGAGTTGGAAGTGGCCTTTTAGCTGTCGAGACTTGAGTCCAAGCCCCTGCTCAGTGCTGGAATCCAAATCAAAGATATGACAGATGCTTGTCCAATTTTCTATTGAATCCTTCCAGTGATGGAGTGTTTACCACTGTTATACTTCTCTTAACAGTTCCACTGTTGTACTGCTATAACCTTTAAGACGTTTACCTTAATATTCAGGCTAAAATTCCTAATATATCAGAATAACTCCATGAGAAAAATTAGCATGACATTGAAGCCTATAGCATCATTTTCAGGAATCTTCAGGGGTCCTAGGACACTAGCAAGGCTCATTATGGATCCCTGCCCTAAATTCACATTTAACAATCCGTTATCTTCTTACTTGCTCACTATTATGGTCGTGTTTTCCCCTCATTCAGTGGCCAAAAGTTATGTCATTTATGTAAAGGAATTGGCATTTAAAAAGAGTGAACTTTGCTCTCATTAAAGTTGTTTACTGCTTGAAGCAAAAATGTTTTGATAGATTCTTAGTCTATGATGTAATTCTAACTCACAGGTGTTCGTTAGAACAGATGTTTAGACAAATATGTTCATTCAGACACCTGCAGTTGATGTGCAGACTTCAAGTCTGTCACCCAGACACTTTGTCCATCTCACCAGATAAGAAGATGGCACAAGAGATAACGGATTCACGTAATTAGCAGATGTTCCAAACAGGTGGGTAGGGGGGCGTAACAGCCACACATCCAGCCAGCTTGTCTCCTCAAGACATAGTTGGAAGTTTTCACATGTTTCTGATGCAGGTGTCTGACTGAAAAGTGTATAAATAAGAATCCTTTTTACCCTGATGATAAGAAGTAGAGTAGGGAGAGAGAAGATCAAGATAGGGTAAGCTTCTCTCTCAGCCAGACCATGACAGTCTGAGCCTATGAGGGGCTCTTCACCCCACTCTCGTATATCTATTTAGACAGCTTAGTTATTCATGTTTATGTTTTGTTTATGATTTATTTTTGTATTCCTGAACTTTTATTATAACTGTATATTAATCTGCCTCAATATTGTAAGCAAATAAAGTGCTGCTATTTTGAATACTGGGTAGATTGATTTTGTTCGCCTCTTAGCTTGAAGAGGGAATGTTTAGATGTCCAGCCAGAAGATATTTTATCTTTGAAAAGTGCCAGGCTGTTCTCTCTACTGAAGGGAGGTAGAAGTCAAATCTTAGCCTGCAGTAGGAACTTCTTATCTACCGACCATTCGTCATTTTTCAAGGAGAAAACTGGACTCTTGGAGTGCCTCACGAGGAGAGATTTGTAGATGGGCATTATTTGGGCTATGAGGCTGAATTCTCATAAATTTCCCATGTAGCTATTTTAATTGTCAGCTGAAGCTGATTATCTCAGAGGGAGACGGTTCATTTCAACTAGAAAGTTAACTAGAAAGCCCTAGTTAGAATCTCTGAGAAAGTGTCTTCTTTTACAAACCTCTTGGCACTTCACTATAAATCTTTGGACTGTCATATGTTTCAAAACCCTGAGCAGAATTTTAGTCTGAAGACCCCGAGCACTCGTGACAATTTATGGTTGCATTATTATGAAGGATTTTTAAAGGCAGAGATGGCAGGGGTATAGTGTAGCTGTGCTTTAGAGTGAGAGCCTCTGAAAATGTTAGGTACCCTCTCCCATTATCTCCCCTTAGTCTCCACCCAGATAAAATGGTCATGGTTTTAACTTAAAATGTGGTGCGCTTCTCTTTCTAATATTCGTGCATATGTCTATATTTATGCCAATACATATGAATATGTCTTCTTAGTAGAAAGTTTGCAATGTTTTTGCAAATAGCAGAAGTTGGATTTAGCTTCTGTAGAAACAGATGAATTACTATATTTTCTGGTGTATTAGACTACTTTTTAACCCCGAAAAATCTGTGCCAAAGTCGGGGGTCGTCTTATAGGACAGGTACTTAACTGCAGCTTGTTTCCCCTTGCTTCATATGTCCGGCGCATATGGTGGGGGGTGCTGCGGCCGTGTCCCTGCTCTGTGCGGGGAGTATGAAGCAAGGGGGAGCAAGCTGCACACATCTTCCTGTACCTCGAGGAGGAGAATGTGAGCGTGGATTGGCTCTCCACCAGAACCTGTCCATTCGACTCGGAGGGCTGCGCGTCTTCGGGTTGAGTGTGGGTTAATTTTTATTTGGTGTGCATTGGAAGAGAGGTAGTCTTATATGGCAAACAAAGTTGGGGGTCGTCTTATACGCCCAGTCGTCTTATACGCTGGAAAATACGGTATGTAGTACCATACACAATTCTTAGTGGAACAATACACATTGTTCTATATATGTGATCCTCAGCTTTTTTTCTCTCTTGGTCTTCAGTATGTGTGGTACAGATAGGAACATGCTGAAGCTTTTATCACTTCTACCTTTGCTTTTTACCTTTGCCTTTTTTTTAAGAATGGAGGGACATGTTGTTGAAATAGGAAAAGTAAAATGCTCTGGGTAAATCTACACTGTAGCATCAATAAATCAGCATGGTTACTGACTTATTAATGGAATTTTGCCTGTCTGGCCAGATTATCCTGCTATGGCAATAGAGTAGACCATACTGCTAGTGACTCAGCACTGATCCTCAAGTGGCGGTTAACTAACCTGACAACCATGAGGACTAATAGCCTTAGGTAGTGAAGTCCACAGGGCAGGATGATGGCCCTCAAGTGGATTAAATCCCACTTGAATCCATTTTAATGGAGGGCAGCAGCAACATCAATACTGGCCTAGGGCCAATTAGGACTTATTGTGCCAAAAGGGCTCAGGATCAGAATATGACTCACAGAACTGGATCAGTGGTACGGGTGACACACTACAACGCAGAAGGCAAATGGAAGGCCACTGCATTATATTGTTCCCATGACAATCTTCATGTCTGATTGCCATGATGGTAGCCAATATTCCAAATCAGATATGGCACTCAAAGAATAATAATGAAAGCTTCAGAACCTTTGCAGTTTTGTGTAATGCATGGCTGTATTCTGAAGCCAAAGCAATGAATAAGTTTGTTCATTTTGTATACATTATGTTAGTGTAAGCAAAATCTAATATATACAGTACTGCATTTCTGAATTTATACGTGCCTCATATAAATATGGTAAGCAGATTTTCTTTTTGAGATGCAAAGCCTGTGTGTGAGCTTTATTACTTCAAACTGCAGGTAGGGCTTTGTGTGATTTAATAGATCTCCATGCAAAAAATAAAATAAAAGAATCCAAACTTTTACATAGATAAATTAGTAAGTCAGAAAGAAGGTTACTCTAAATCAGGGATGCCCAAACTATGGGCAATGGGCCAAATCTGTCCCCCGATTCCACTTCATCCGGCCCATGGCACCCTTGTCGCTCCTGGAAGTGGAAGTAAAACACGCTCTATGGGCTGGATGAATTGGCATTGGGGGCCGATCTGGTCTGTGGGCCATAGGTTGGGCATCCCTGGTTTAAGCAGAGAAAATGGCATCTTAAAATCTATTTCATCCTGTTGCGAAACAGATTGCAAGGCATGTTTTATTTCCACTTTTGGTGGGAGGAACCACGTGACCGGCCCACTGAACCACATGACCGGCCCACTGAACCACGTGGCCAGCCCATGGCCTGAAAAGTTTGGGCACCCCTGCTCTACATAGAATTCAATATCAACTAGTTTTCTGTGTGGAGATTTTTTAAAAGAGGAGTGTTGAATATATTTAACACAAGTCCTTGGCATTTTGGACCCTTACATGGAATATCAGGAAAACATTTTAAAATGCTTCATGGAGTCTCAAGGATGTCTCAAGTGATGTAGTCTAAACATTTCCTGTTAAAAGAAATACAGATTTAGGGGACAATCAGTTTGGTTTGCTGGCAAAGCATGTTAATTCCTGTCCCACCATACTTGCAGCCCTTTGGCATGTGTAGAGGCCAGATTTTCTCATAGTTTGTATGATACTGTGGAGAAGTTGTATATTTCTTTGCCGGGCCCACTCCCCAACAAAAAGACGGACTCAGTGCTGGGATTGAAACTGGGCCACTTTATTAACAATAATTCACTAATGCAAGCGGGCCGACATAGCACTGGTAAGAAGCACTGGTTATAGCCAACTATATTGACCCCACAGAAGCGCAAATGACCAAACCTCTGCTTCTGACGTGTGTCCGGTGAACTTATAAGGCATTGCACGCTGTGTCAAGCATGGCATCGCCTTGTTCCTGAGCACACCAGATTGGCCAGGCGATTATCCCTCTATCTAGACCTGCCAGAGGCCAACCGGGTGTGCTCCCGCCGGACCCGTAGGGGTCACCCAGAGCCTCCTTACCAGTGCTAGCCGCCAAACGTCCAGAAGGCGCAAAAGGTACCCCGCAGGAGCCCGACAGTGACATTGTGGGATGGGCGAAAACAACAAGAACCAACAGGCCAATCGAGGTTCAAGCAAAAATTCCCATCCGGCCCCGAAGCGACCAAAACAATCACACTGCGACCCAGGGGGGGGCTGGAGGGCAAACTCTGCCTGGCCCAGTCAGTCCAGAGAAGGAAGGGCGGTCTGAGCCTCTCCCTTAAGGGGAAGGCCCGGCCCCTGCCCCTTCCGGCCTCGTCCCATCTCTTATGGGGTGGGGCCGGCAAAGCGTGCGGCAGCGGATTAGCGCTGCCGCGCGTCCATTGTCTTCATCTTCATAAACTGCCATGTAATTGGAGAGGTTTGCGAGAGGCAAGGTCTTAGTACTCATTCATTCCTTTATTAATTGATTAATCAGCTGACAGCAGCTCCTCCGGTGGCTTAGTGGTTAAAACGCTGAGCTTGGAGACTAGAAGGTCAGGTTTTGATACCCGAATGGATACCCGAGGGCTGCACTTGGGGACATGAAAGGAGCCTCATTTGGGCACCCCCTAGGCAGAGTTTCTCTATCAAAAAATCCTTTCAACCCAGAGTAATATCTAAATAATAATAATAATAATAATAATAATAATAATAATAATAATAATAATAATAATAATAATAATAATAATAATAATATAAGCACTGCAGTAGAATGAAATGATTATTACACTGCACATGACAAGAAAAACAAATAAGAGAGTGTCAAATGCAGTTTTTAGCAACTGTGCTGAATTCAGGGCACTCCCTCTCTCTTACACACATTGACGGGGTACACAGAAAGCGCCTCCTCGAAGATTGTGGTATTTTTGAACCACAATCGGGTGTACCCTGGTAATGGCAACCTTGTGTTGCCGGCTAATCTTTCTCACACTAGGTCAGGTGAAAGGAACTGCAGAATGAACTCACCAAAAGGTGGCTTATTTTGGCAGTTTCACATTACCTACATTACCTAGACATGGAAGAAGACACACATTGACAAGGAACATCTCCTGAAAGGGAATATTCTTAAAGTATCTCTAGCTTCTCTCCAGCAGTCTGAAATCAGTTGACGTTGTTGTTGTCATCCCCTACTATAATGCTCTCTACATGGGCCTGCCCTTGTATTTGAAATGGAGACTGCAATGGGACCAGAATGCTATGGCCAGGTTGAGCAATGCAAATTAAGAAATACGATCACATCATTCCAACCCTGGCCCAGCTACACTTACTCACCATTGTTTACTGTACCAAGCACAAGATGTTAGCTTCTTCTTCTGTGTCCAGACCACACGTGAAACTGCCAAAATGAAGGCACCTTTTGGTGAGTTCATTCTATAGTTCCTTTTGTCGGACCTAGTGTGAGAAAGATTAGCCAGTAACACAAGGTTGCCATTACCAGGGTGTTGCGGGCGTGGTGACACTTTTTCGCAGCCTTTGGTTAGCTTCAGGCCTTAAAATTTGGTAAGCATGGTAGAAGAGGTTCTCCGGTTTGACTGTCAAAGCCTCAGGCTGCTCAAACCTCTAATTGCCCAGTATAAACTGTTTCACAAAATGTCGACCCTCGGGGTGTAACAGGTATCGAGTGACAATGAGGTTGGCAAATTAAAATAGTCATGTGCTATGCCATATCCCCAATTAAACTAGTTGGCAAGGACAGGTTGGCCTTCATGGGTGTTACATGGGTTACCTTTGAAGAGAAGCCCAAGGCTATCCTGGTAAGGCTTCCAAGTCAGGAAACGAAAACTTCAGGATCTCCTTCCCTCCTCCTGATTGCACCCAGTGGAAGGAACAATGCTACTCTGCTTCTTCAAATTAGCAGTGTTTATTGTAGGAAAATAAGCAAACAAAGTATGCGGAATAACTCATTTAAAAAGTATTCTAGTCTACACTGAGTAAAATACTGGATACAAAAGTAAAGAATAAAAATCAGCAATTTAAGCAAAGTATGATTAAAGACGGGAAAATCTGCCCCCATGAATGACATGGCTTGTCCATGGCATTCAAGGCGTTTCTGGGGAAAAAATGGATGGAGTTCCCCTAGCATCAGGGAAGACCCTTCTGAAGTTCGAAAAGTCAAACTTTTTATAGGGTTTTTTGTCCTCCAGACACCCACCCTTGGAATTTGGGATATTCCAGAAATTAATTATTTTGACTATCGTGGCACCTGCAATGGCACCTGCATCTTAACAGATGTTTTCTTATCTTAAGATTCCATCTCTCTCGTGAGATAATTCATCTTGTCTGATTCCCATCTGAGTGTCCTTGAACTGTTGACACTTCATTGTGATGCTAAGCACCTGCTATTTGGGTGGTGAGTGTGTTGACATTTAGATTCAAAATGGAGCCGCGCTGGCTCGAACTAAGTGTTACAATGCTCATGCTATTAGCGCATAACTCATTCTACAATGTTACCTATACAAAAGACAAAGTAACAAGCTAAATGTATCTTCCTTTAACGGTTTTCCCTGACACAGGGTATGCCCGATTATGGTTCAAGAATACATTACCACAATCTTCAAGGAGGCTCTTTCACATACAAAGCCTTAAATGGTTTAGTACAGTGATGGTGAACCTTGGCACTCCAGGTGTTCTTGGACTTCAATACCCAGAAGCCCATGTCAACACACTTGCTGATCAAGGCTTCTGGGAATTGAAGTTCAAAAACAACTGGAGTGCAATGGTTCACCATCACTGGATTAAAACCTTGCTACCTGACAGAGTATCTCTCTGAATGATTTACTGCTGCATCATTCAGTCTTCCTAAATTACACAGTTGCAAGTGCTAACAGAAAGAATGGTGAAAAAAGAAAACTAGGAAGGGAGCCTTCTCAATGGTGGCACACATGCTTTGAATCGACTCACCTGTGGAACTGCATTAGGCTTCTTCTCTAGAGATATTTTTAAAACATTATAAATTGTTCAGAGAGGCATTTAAAGGTATTTTCCCTTTTGGTCAATTAATTCTGATTTTTAATTATTCCTGGTTTGATATTTCATCAATTGAGAGTTTTTAAAATTCATTATCATTTGTAGCATTTTGTTGCCTGCACTTGTATGTATTTCATTGTATTGTTTTATGATGAGTTGTTGTTGTTGTAAACCGTACAGAATGGTAATCCTTTCTCAGATGGGTGGTTATATAAATGTACTAAATAAATACATATATAGATACAAAATAAACAATCAAGGCACACCCAAATTCTTTCATAAGAACCCAATGCTTCACATGATTCCTGCAATCAAAGGCTTTACTATAAGTCTACAAAGCATAGGCTGATCTAATTCTGAAATTCTTTGGTGTGTTCAAGTAGCCAGTGGCTATTTGCAATGTGATCTTCAGTGCCTCTTCCTTTTTTGGAATCCAGCTTCAACATCAGGCATTTCTTGCTCCATATAAAGCAAACACCTTTGTCCACTGACTCCTTGGTATTTCCATTCTTGGGAATTGGAATCTATATCAAACATTTCCAGTCTGGAATATTGCTTTGTTTTCTGTATTTGCCATTGCCAGCGTATCCTTGTCCTTGTCCGGATTTTGACAGAATCAGTCTCTTTGGCTTGAATTAGTTTTATCAGTGTCCCATATACCACAATGATTTATTTCTTCCCTATGCTTTCAGAGCAGCTTTTTCTTTGATCTCTGGAACGACTGGTTCTCCGTCATAGGGTCATTCTTCGAAGGAGTGCATCATCATTTTATCTCTTTTGTAGTAGGTTTTCAGTATATTGTTTCTACCTTCTCTTTATTTTCTCCTGGTCAGATAGCATGCTTCCCTTTTGGTCTTTCATCATTCCTAACCAAGGTTAAAATGTTTGTTGATTTCTTGGATCTTTTGGAAGAGCTGTCTTGTTTTTCCACTTTTGTTTTTCTTTATTTCTTTGGACTGATTATTGTGATAGTTCTCTTTGTCTCTACTTGACTGTTGATTAAAAAAACTGCATTGAGGATTCTGAAACTTTTTCTGTTACTTTTCCTTCTCTCTCTCTCTCTTTTACAATTTCAAGTGTTTCTTTTTTTATTTATTTTATTTTATTTTATTTAATACAACACATTACATTGTAACAAAAATATACACAACAACTTAATACAAAACATTCACCAAGTGATATTTACATTGCCATAGGGGACAGAGATACCTAGTTTTTACTTGTTTCCTTTCCAAAAGGAATGCTGATCCGGCATTGGTTTCTGACCTTGATCATTATGCAATGCGTAGTCTATAAAACATCTCCACATATCCTGAAATTTATTTTCTTTTATTAATCCTTTTCTTAAATTTAATTCCCAGGTAAGTTTATCATTTAAGGCGATAGTCCATAACTCATTGTACCATTCCTCAATCTTTGGAATAATTTCATTTTTCCAGTGCCGCGCTATACAGTGTCTGGCACCTGATAACATAACTGTCATTAATTCCCTTTTACAACAATCCACCTTATCAACATCCGTTAGTAATACCGTAACTGCATCCAACTTAACCTTTACATTAAAATTTTTCCCAATTTCATGCTCTACGCTCATCCAGAATAGTTTCAACTTCTTGCACCCCCACCACATGTGCTCATACGTTCCTACATCCTCCTCACACCTCCAACATATGCTTGATTTTGTCTTATCAATTAAATGTAATCACACAGGGGTCATATACCATTTCCATAATAACTTGTGGTTATGCTCCTTAATTCTTACAGATAAGGTTTTCATGATTCTTCTTTTCCACTTCCCATTCCAGCATTCATCTGTAATTTTAATATTTAGATCTTGTTCCCATATTCCTTTTAATGCTCTCTGGGATTCATTTGAGTCATCTAATATTTTATATAATTTACTAACTAAACCTTTAATTTCTATTTGACCATTTCTTAACTTATATACCAACTCCTTAAACCTTGTCATGCCTCTATCTAAACTTATTTCTTCTCTATATTTTTTGTTCCAATTATTCAATGTGGCAACTTGAAGCCAATTTAGTTACAATTGATTGCAGATTTCTAGCATTCTTTCCTTATCCTCACACACGGCTAACCATTCCTTTAACAAGATTACTTTATGCCTAACCATTACTTCCTCAGTCGTATGATCCAAAACTAACGGGAATGATTTTAAATCCCTTAGTTCCAAAATTGGTGATAACCCTGGGGATAATTTGTCTTTCAATAATGTCCATGTTCTAAAGAGCGTCTTTAACATTTTATTTGCGGCATTAATTTTAACTATTTCTTTACCCCAAAACATTAATGACTCATCTCCCAATTTTTCTCATAATTCAATCTCCCCCCATATCAATTTTGCCTTATTATATTTTTACATACGTTTTTCAGTTGAAATGCCCAATAATAATTTGTGATGTTGGGATTCCTAAACCACCCTTTTTTGTGAAGAATACCACAAGGTTTTTGATATTCTAGCTTTTTCCCCATTATTGCAATAATTATTTATTAAATTTTGAAATACATTTAATTCTTTCCTTTTTATATTAATTTGGAGAGTATCAAATAAAAAATTTATTTTAGGTAATAATTTCATTTTACATAATGATACTCGGCCAAACCAGGATAAATTTATTTTTTTATATCTTGTAATCTTTTCCTTTAACTCCTTTTCCAATTTAATTTCTTTAAATCATCATACTTGTTTCAGATATTTATTCCTAAATACTTAATACTAGACCTAATCTGTAAATTAAATCTAGTTTTTATATCTTCCTGTACTTCAAGATTCCCATTTTAAAAAATTGCCCCTGATTTATCCCAATTAACTTTAAGTCCCGTCACCCTACGAAATTCTTCTAAGTGTACATATACTTTTTCCAGTGACTTTTCAGGCTTTTTTAGCGTTAATAATTTGTCATCTGCGTATTGGCTAATTTTTATCCCATCTAGTCCAATCAGCTCTGTATCTTCTCTTATAGCATTAGCAACTAATTCCATGACCATTATAAACAATGATGATGACAGTGGATCCCCTTGTCTTGTGCCAGCCTCCAACTTAATTTCCTCCGTTAATTCGTCATTTATTTTAACTCTTGCCGATCCCCTTTGATATAATTGCCCAATTACTTCACAAAATTTCAAACCGAATCCATACTTTTCTATAATTTGTTTTATGGTAATCCACTGGATAGAGTCAAAAGCTTTAAATATATCTAATGAGATAAAACCTATATGATCTCTTTGTTGTTGAGCAATAATTGACATATCAAGTATCCTTCTTGTCAGGTCCGACATGAACCAACCTCGCAAAAACCCTATTTGATCTTTTTGAATATAGTTACCTAAGAATTTATTTAACCTATTGGCCAAAACTGCAGTGAAAATCTTTGCATCCTGGTTTATCAGGGAGATCGGTCTGTATGATTCGATTTTTTCCACATTTCCCCCTGGTTTTGGTATTAAAATAATAACTGAATTGTACCATGATGCTGGTACTATACCTCTTTCCATTACATAATTGAATATCCTTTCAATTCTTGGTATCAAAACTTCCTTGAAATCCTTGTAAAATTCTACAGACAAACCATCTTCACCAGGGGCTTTGCCCACCCTTTAAGTGTTTCTTCCTTCATACATTTGGGTTTTTCTTTCTACGTGGCAAGGGTTAGCAAGCTCTTATAATGTTGAAAATAAATGCAAGGAGATTAATTGTTCATAACCCTAAATGATATGTACTGACATTGTAATGTAGTATTTTTATTACTATGCAGAGTTATTTACATTTAAATGCCTTAGTATTTTCACATTGTGTATCATTTTAATAATGCATCTGTTGTTACCAGTCTATGTTACACAAGATAATTAACTAAGTGGCTTTCAATATGACAAATAATGCACAATACATTATTTCTGGACATACATTTTTGCTTTTTATTAACAGTATTAAAGTAAAGTTACTTTTCCTTTTCTCAGCAAAAGATACTACAATCCAAACAATGCAACATAAAATATAAAGACCCTGCCTTTGCCAATGCAAAATTCTTGTGTTTTAGGCAACTGGTTAAAAATGTTAATAATATTATAAAAATAATGTGTGGAATAACTTTTGTTCTAACTGTTCTTTTGACTTTTATCCCTAGATATAAGTGTGAAACATAACATCAAACACAAAGTGAAACACACACACACACACACACACACACACACACACACACACACACACACACACACACACACACACACACACACACACACACACACACACCAATATCTGCCATTTTCAGAAATAGGAAAAGTTGGAAAGCAGTAGCTTTGTCCCAAATTAAATCTGGGTCTTTCAGCTTAATTTTTTTGATTGTATGCGTTTTATCTGCCATCACATTACCTCTAACTAATGGCAGTTTTAAAGGTATTTTAGAGGTTCAAAGAATAGTTGGGCATTGTTGTTCCATAGTGAGTTTCCATGGTTGAGTGTGGACTGATACTCTGATTTCTACTTCAGCACTATAACTGTGATGGTGAAATTTGGCACTCCAGGTGTTCTTGGACATCAATTGCCAGAAGCCCAAGTCAGCACTCCTGGGAATTGAATTTCAGGAACAGCTGCAGTGCCAAGGTTTGCCATCACTGCTCTATACACTCCACCACAGTGGTTCTCTTGACCTTTATATTTATGCTCTTTTTAAAAAAAGAGGTAGAATATCAGTCTCATAATTTTCACCAAATGCTTCCGAAATAAGTGAGAATTTCTATTGTTCACAATGAAGGAGTTACTAAATTTATTTCATCATTTCATTACCAATAAGCATTTGGAAGTCAGGGTTTCTAGAATTTAAAGTGCTTTTTTTTTGCAGGTTAATGGAGTATGCTGCCCTAATCTGTTACATAGCATAGGTGTAAATAAGTCTAAGCAATGGAATATGGTATAATCAAATTCTTATTGATCCTGTTGAAGTGTCAGGTTTTTGTAAGGAACATTATGTAACATTAATTGATTATTTAAGAGGGTTAAAATGCACATTAATTCATTTAACAACTGTTAAGGCATTAATGATAAATAAAGAGCTAAAACAAATTTGTATCTATTACACTCTTGTAACATTTTAAATAATGTTAACATTGTAAATAATAACTAGCAAAAATGTTACATTTAATTTAATTTCACTAGAAACCTAAATGTTTGCATGGAAGAGGCACAGAATCACTGGAGCCATATGATATTTTTGTAGGTTCTTTGAAACAACCATTTTGAGTTTCATAGAAACCTTCCGACACAAACAGGCAATGGTGGAAATTAAAAAAAAATACTACTTACTCTGTGGACGTGGTATGGTGGGCGTGGCCAAGGGGAAAGCCCTGTGTTGCACCCAAAGTAGGACTACTTTATTTCAACAGAGGTTGAGATGCTGACGGAGTGGTGTAGGGAAAACAATTTATTCCTCAATGTAAAAAAGACAAAAGAGATCATTGTGGACTTTAGAAAATGCAAATTGAACATCCAGCCACTTATTATTGAAGGGAATTGTGTGGAACAGGTCTCAGTGTTTCGATTTCTGGGAATGGAGCTGAAGGATGGTCTAACATGGGGAGCAAGCACCAAAGCTCTGATGAAGAGAGCACAGCAGAGGTTATACTTCTTGAGAATCCTCAGGAAGAACAATCTTTCAAAGGACCTGCTGTTGGCATTCTGCCACTGTACCATAGAGAGTGTATTAACCTATGGTCTGTGTGTATGGTTTGGGAGTTGTACAGCTAGGGAAAGAACAATGCAGTCCAGGGTCGTAAAGACTGCGGAGGGAATAATCGGGCGTACTCTTCCCACTCTAGATCAAATCTATGCCACCAGGTGTTATAAGAAAGCTGTAGAGATTGCGCAAGATAGTACACCCCCCCCCCCCCGGAAATGATCTCTTTCAGCTTCTGCTTTCTGGAAGAAGGTATAGGGTCATAAAGACCAGGACCAGCCACTTGAGAAATAGTTTCTACCAAAAAGCGGTTCTGCCTTTGAATGCAGTGCAATGCAGTCTATGAGGGAGCTTCTGTAGTGTTTAGAGTTTTTAGAGTTTTACAGTTTTTACAGCCTTAGAGTTTTAGAGCTTTTTAGGGGTTAAATGTGTATATGTGGGGTGGGAATATGTTGATAATTTTGTATAGTTGTATTTTGTTTAGGTTTTGTTGAGTTGATAAGTGTTTTTTATCCCACTCTTGTTGTTCTGTGCAGGACAATGACAATAAAGATCTATCTATCTATCTATCTATCTATCTATCTATCTATCTATCTATCTATCTATCTATCTATCTATCTATCTATCTATCTATCTATCTATCTATCTATCTATCTATCTATCTAAAACTTGGATGGGCGGGGCCAGCCAGAATTTCTATTACTGGTTTTGGTGAACTGGGGCGAGCCTGCTGAATCCCACCACTGCAAACGGGTGGGTGTTCCATAGGGAGGAATGATCTGCAAAGCAGGATTTTCCCTCCACGATTAAACAGTATGCAAATTTCTTTTTTATCCTATCTATAGCTCAACAGGGGTGTGGAACTGATAAAACCTTTCCTTAAATATTTTACTTACCTTGACAGCCCTATTATGGTAGCTATAAGTTGGTTATGATTTTATGGCATATAACAGGTGTTCCCAACCTTTTTGCACCATGGGCCAGACCATCCCCCCCCAGACAGCTGAGCAGGCCAGTCACATGGTTCCTCCTGCCATAAACCTCATCCGCAGCTGTCGTAAACATGTTTACGATAGCTGTGGGCACATTTTTTTCTCCCTCCCTCATGGACACATTTACGGCAGTGTTTACGGCAGGCACGGGCGCATTTATGCATTTGTGGGTGCATTTTACAGCTATCATAAACATGACTGCTTCTGCTTCTGGTAGTGTGGTGAGGGTGTTGGCGGGCCACATGAAATGATGCTGAGGGCAGGCCATAGGTTGGCCACCCATGTCATATAACATAACACAAGGTAGACATACTGTACCAGAGTGTAACCTCTCATCCATAACATTTTGGTATTGCTTGGAAAGGCATTTAGTGTTCTCGACAGTAAACCATGGTATGAGATGAGAATGAACTTGCACAGTTGGTCTCCTCATTTATTCCCCGACATAGCTCTGAAGAAGAAAGTAAAAGCTTTCCTCTCTATTTTCTATGTCCTTTCCTTTCCATTTGTATCTTTCTTCCAGTGGCATATATTTTCATTGTTATTACCGCTTGAGTCGCTATTGCTCCTCTGCTATGTGGTAAACATGAAAGAATTTTTTTTATATAAATATATAAAACAGATTTTATTTAAATGCCAGAAAGTAGAAAGTACTTTGAGATTATTTAATAATCTAAATGTGTTTAAATTACCAAACTGTATCACACTTCATAAATGACTAGTGGGTTGCATTCTGTCTTAAAGGAAATAGTCACATAAAAGTTAGGAGATAAATGAATTACAAAGATTTACAAAGAACAATTTATCTTCAGAGACACATGATACTTCATTTTTTAAAAATAATATTTATACTCTTTATGTGCTTTGGTTATTATTCAAGGTCGTTACTCAAGGGTATCAGGAAATAAAAAGAATAAATGTAACACTATAAAAGAGAGACTTAAACTATTCTGTATCTCAATTATGCTGTCCCTGTCACTGACCTTGTTTGTTAAGAATTTATAAACATAGGCTGAAATACATAAAATCTAGATACATGGTGAATAAGATCTGTTAGTCCAGATTTACCACAATTCACTGATTTTAAAGAATCAGGTGAAACTCGGAAAATTAGAATATCATGCAAATGTTCATTCATTTCACTTAAAATGTGAAACAAATATATGAGATAGACGCACTACATGCAAAGCGAGAGATGTCATGCCTTAATTCGTTATAATTATGATAATCATGGCATAATTATGTGATGATTATAGGGTACATGAGATTGGGGTTTTCATAAGATGTAAACCATAAGCATCAATATTATAACAAAGTAAGGCTTGAACTATCTCACTTTGTATGTAATGAGTCTATTTAAGTTGCATTACTGAACTGAATGAACATTTGCATGATATTCTAATTTTCCGAGTTTCACCTGTATTTGGATAGACATTTCAGAGTAAGCCTGCCTATATGATACACTTCTCTTGGTCTATGAATGGAAGGGCTTATTCTATTTACAGAGAAGGACCAAAATATTAGTGTTATTCAGTCATAAAAATTCCAGTTTTCGTCAGAGTATTTAAAGAGGGCAGCATCACTCTTCATCCCTCTGTTGTAACTTTATTCATTCTGTGATGGAGTCTGCTGTTTGGATGTCCACAAAGGCATAGAAGTCTGGTCAGATTTAGAACTATTGATGGCAGCTCCCATCCCAATCGGCCTTCAGCAGCACCTTGAGACAGTGGCTCTGCTGGCTGCATCTACTATGGCTTGATTACATGTTACAACTAGAAAATATTTTTTTCAGCAGACATCAAGCTAGACACAACAGGAGAAGGCATATTTATTTAGTTGTTGGTTTTCTTCATGTATAAATGGGGGTATGAACTGATTTTAAAATCCACGGGAGATCATGTACGAAAGGAAGTGAATCCTTTCTGCTTATCTGTCTTCCTGTGAAGCACTAATCCAGGAAAAAACAATTTGAATGACTAAAACTAAAACCAGTGTTTGGGTGAATCTTTAGATATAAGAATCAGTAAAGTCTTATTCAGCTATTATGACTTAACAAGGCATAAGCAACATAAGTAAAAGCAGAAGGTAGAAGATGTCAGGCTTCCCACCACAGCATATAACTGGAACCTTATGGTCTCAACAAATAAATTGTGCTTTTTTCTGTTCAAGAAAAAATAAATGTGCCTGAAATTTTGAGTAGATTTGAGAGTAATTGTTTTCTACTCTGTATTAGTTGCATTAATCCTGAAGATTATGTAAAAGATTTAGGCAAGGGAACAGATGATACATGTTTGAAAAAGCAGATTCTTATAAATAGGCCTGGCCCTAGATAGTTGGCAACTTGAGTCAGAGTAGTAATGGCTACCCCCGTGTCCTATCTGACGTTAATGTGCATAGCCAGCTGCGTTATCATGCCATCCAAAATCTTTGCTTGCGTTGATTGCTTTACTCAGCTTGCCTTGCTCCTAAGGAGAGCAGATATTTAGACAGCTACACTGAAAGCTGGCCAAGTAAAGATAGAACTTCAGAAGGAGAAAGAGCACACACAAAAATTATTCTCGGTATCCCAGCTTTCTTAATAGCATCATAATTTTAACACCCTTCTCCCTCTTCCGATAGAAGTGAGCCACTGTGTGAGACAGAATGCTGGACTGGTTGGGCTGTGGCCTGTTCCAGCAAGGCTGTTCTTATGTTCTTATAAGTTAGCCGGTCTGAGGTAGTAATTTGTAATTGAACTTCTGAGTAGGCATACATGGAACAGGATTGCAAAGGATTCTGGATGCAGCAGCATTAAAAGGAGCAGAAAAAGAAGGCAAACACCCCCCTCTCCTAGGAATCACTCCCATAATTTAAAGCTTTTCTTTTTTTTTGTGTTCACAATATAAATTCAGAATATTCTAAGAAAAAAAGAAATTATCCCACTCTAAGGGAAACATTCACTGAGTATGACTTCTCTCTTAGAAGCTTCATAAGCATTTTTGAACTATTGTTTCAGAAGTAACAACAACAGCAAAAACAACCTACTGGGGAAGAGCTCAAAGTTTGTGGGAGCGAACAACTGCTAGGGAAACATAGCCAGCCGCCAAGGCAAAAACACATACTCTCTGATTTGTTATGATTGAGAGTGGGCACATTGGATTAGACTCTAATCTGATCCTCTTCTAATAATTAGAGGGAAAGAACATAAAGGTTTCTGTTTTGTCCCTCCTCTCCCCATAATGTGAGAGCAATATACTTTTAGCAATGATGTTGAGAAAGAAGCAAGTTTGGGCATAGAATTGGACTATCCCTTCTCTTTTCTGCTGTGGCTTAGAGGTTCAGATGCTGAACTTGAAGGTAGGCAGGTCAGCAATTTGAGACCCAAATGCCGCATGATGGAGTGAGTTCCCGTCTCTGTCCCAGCTCCTGCCAACCTAGCAGTTCGAAAGCAAGAAATTACAAGTAGATAAATAGGTACCACTTTCAGTAGGAAGGTAAAAAGCGTTCCATGCGCTCTGGTGTCTAGTCATGTCTGCCACATGTCCACAGAAACATTTGCAGACGCAGACAGTGTCTTTGGCGGAATTTCTCCAGCCAAAATCCTTTCAACCCAGAATAATTTCGGACATGAAATTATTGTTAACAGAGATGAGCACTAAACCTGAGAGTCGAATACAACTGGCTTTTGGGCAAGGGCAACATTTACCTCTCCTTCCTGCAATTGTTTTGTCTCTCCATCCCATTCTTAGCTGACAAGGGACCAGCCAGAATATTAACAGGACGGAAGGGCGGCTGGCTGGCTGGAAATGGCAGGTGATTACCAAGGGAGTATGCTTTTACTGTCTTGGCCCATTTTTTCAGCCCTGGAGCTCTCTCTCCTCAGCATTATCTCCACATTGTCACAGTGCTGGATAAGGGAGTAAATGACATATTTTCTTCTCCCTCCATTCCAATGTGGGTGGCATCTCCAATCTATCCACCTATCTATCCTCTTACCAAACTAGCTGGAAGGGCAGGCACCAAGAAATCAGCCTGTCCGTGGGGTTGGTTGGGAAATAGGCCCTGGAAGAAAAGGACACCAGAAGGCTGTAGCATGTGCTTTCAAACAATCAACCACTGCTGCAATCAGTCAAAGTAAAGGAACATTTAGTGAGCTGAAGTCCCTGGGCCAAATCTGTCACTGTTTCTTTCTGCCCACTGTAGGGGTTGCTTCACACAGCCATGGATCTTTAATTAGGGAAAGAGCTCCAAGGTTGTTAAAATGGTCTGGGGTGGAAAGGGGAAACAGCAGAAGGATTTGCCCTTGGCAGTCTTCCTCCATCCTTGCTCTGTTTCCAACAAACCACCCAGCGTGTTGAGATTCTGGCTTGTCACTTGTCAACTGGCAGGGGTCTCTATTTTAAAAACATTTCAGAAGTCTAAACTTTTCTAAGCCACAGCCCACTTCATTGGATATATGATGTGTCACCCTGTTGGCAGATTATTATTATGCACGCTTGGGTAATGGCTGAGTGGGTAGGGGATTATAATCAGTGGGCCAGAGGGAACTGAAATGCAAAAAAGTGCAAGCAACTATAATTATCTTAACAGTAGCTATTAAAATACACTAGCTGTTAATACACATCCGTGGAAAAATGTTACCATTGCAGTTAATAGGTTTCAGTTGTTCACTTGTTTGATCCGTTGGATTTACAATGGCTTCTCCCCAGTATTAAGGGAGAGATACATTGTCTTGTTTTATCTTAGGCAGTAATATGTCTTGGACCCTATTTAAATAGAAAACTGTATGATTGCTGAGGGCGGCTAAGAATATGTTTCCCCTTGCATTGAAGTCATTGCTTACTTCGTTTCCTCTCTCACCCCTGTTGGATCGGGGCCGCGAAGCGGCTGTTGGGTCCCGGAGGAGACTGGTCAAGCAATGAGACACGAGGCAAGATGGAGCGAAGACCAGTCATTTAATGAAGGCAAATCATCAGTATTTATCATGTACAGGCTGCATGCAAAAGAACTGCGATCTGACAGGATCCACATGCCATGTTTACACAAGTTAATGGGGAAACTCTTCAGGGGAGTTAATTAACTAACTTAATCAATGGCAGGGGAACTCCATTGTTCCAAGCTATCCGGGGTAAACATGTGGCTGGTATTGGTTTTAGGACTCTAATCCGCAGGTGCGAGATTACCTATTACATGACTAGCGAGTTAGTCATTAGCTTCCTATTGTCCGAGCTGCTTGTCAGGTCAGCTGTAGGTGAATTAAACCCTATCTAATATTCCGCTCCCCCAATTTCTGTCCCTTCAGGAACCCCTGGTAACAAGGTGATCACCCATCACCGGGGTTCTGTCGGGGCCAGTATACCAATTGTGTGCACGGATACCACACCCCCCATCCTCTTTTGCTTTCTTACTTACTTGCAACAGATGGTGGGAACAGATCAGTTGTTCTGTAATTCAGGAGTTTGGCAAAAGCCCATTTTCAACTACTGTTGAAGCAACAGATATAAATGGCTCAAAATAAATGTTTGCCATAATATTTTTTGTACCTTTATTATAAGATTAGTTCATGTGATTGTTAAAATTTGTAGCTAATTATGCTATAGGCACTAAAGGAATGTCATGGGTGAAGTGCAAACATGCTCTTAACAAACACTGTAATGTACACGAACACTTGTTCATAACTTATTCAAAATGGAATATTTTTGAAACATTTATAAAGCCAGTTTTATAGCAGCACCAGAAATGATCCAAACAGTAGATCTATTAGCTGGTGGGGGAAAACCCTAGACAAATAAAAACTACCAATCATAACATTGGTACAGTTTGTCCTTAATATCAGATACCAAATGTTTTATTTTTGTTTGCTAGCTGAAAATTTGTCTCCTGGCAGTTGTATTAATGAAATAGGCTTGGTAGTTTGAGAATGGCAGGCTTTGTGAAAGGTTCAGAGCATGTTTGTCAACATTTTTCTTACTGAGATGAAAGAGAAGCTGCCTTTGTACAATTTGTATTTCAGTACATCCTGTACATCTCCTAGTTTCTTTTAAAGTACAAATTTCAAGGAGGGCCTCATATTTTCAAAACATATAAAACCATCCAAATTCATGGGTCGGTCTAGATCAGTGATGGTGATCCTTAGCTCTCCTAGTGTTCTTGGACCAATATTCCCAGAAGCCCTGATCAGCAGGAGTACTTACTTGGGCTTCTGGGAATTGAAGTCCAAGAACACCAGAAGTGCCAAGGTTTGCAATCAATAGTCTAGGTCTATCTCTTCTATTTCGAGACACTTCTGGGAAGCTCACAACATGCCTTGAAGGTCACAAATGATTTTAATCATGTGTTCCATGGAGGTATATGTGGAAGAGTTTCAGAATCTTCCATCTAGCATGGATTGATGACTGGAAGGTCAGCAGGTCAGCAGTTCAAGACCCCAGTGCTACATGACTGAAGTGAGCGCCCATCTCTGTCCCAGCTCCTGCCAACCTAGCAGTTCAAAAGCAAGAAATTGCAAACAGATAAATGGGTACCACTTTGCTGGGATGGTAAACAGTGTTCCATGCACTCAGGTGTCTAGTTATGCCTGCCACATGTCCACAGAAACGTCTGAAGATGCAGACAGCACTGGCTCTTTGGCTATAAATGGAGATAAACACTGAACCCTAGAGTCAGATATGGCATCGAGCAAGGGTGAACTTTACCTTTACCTTACTTGTTGTCAGGCAGTAAACCCAGTTAAACAAATGGTTGCTATGGAGCTTTTTTAACCCCAAGACTTGAATTCGGCATTTACTTGCTATCTTCATATGGAGACCAGGCAGTATTACTCAGCCTGCTACTCAGAGTGACATTTTTAATGAAGGCATGTCTGACAAATAAAAATCAGAATATATCTTTCAGATATTCACTCTTCTGAAAGCAAATGATGAGGGGAAATGCTGGTTGTTGACCATAATAAATAAATAAATTCAATTCAAAATGATTTGGAAATAACAGTAGGTTATCAGCATTAAGACTCTGCCGCTGACCCACCCCCCATCAATGGCTGGGGATAAGAGCCGCCGTGGCCCCGCCAGTGACTTTGGATGTGGTGCTGTGGTTGCGGTTCATGCTGGGACAGTTGGGACTGTTATTTTTGCTGCTATGGGACTTTTAAATGAATTATTTTCTATTTTTCTTCTAATATTTTATGATGTTGTACGATGTTGTGATTTATATTGTTACTAGCATATTTTGCCCGGCGGTGCCGGGCTTTGTAAAATTGTGTTGGATAGTAAAGGGTTTCCTTTTTTTCTTTCTTGAACCAACGGTGCTGGGCTGTTTTAAATGGTGTTGAAAGGTTTTGTGATTTTGTGGCTTCGAGGCGCTGCATCCTCCTGTGGCGGACTTGCGCTCCCAGTGTGTGTTTTATTTTTATTTTTTGTGCGCCGGCTTCCTCAGTGCCGGGCTCTTTAAATTGGTTTTGGAAGGTTTTTGTTTTATGTTTATGCAAATTTTATTTTATTTTAATTTATTTAATGTAAATTAATTTTTAAAATTTAAAATTTAATTTTGGTTTTTTAAATCTTTATTTTTACGCAATTTTTATTTTTGGCATTTTTTGGGGGGTTTTTTGAGTG
Source organism: Bradypodion pumilum (assembly GCA_035047305.1). Taxonomy (NCBI): domain Eukaryota; kingdom Metazoa; phylum Chordata; class Lepidosauria; order Squamata; family Chamaeleonidae; genus Bradypodion; species Bradypodion pumilum. Next base: position 92,643,382 of record JAWDJD010000002.1, read on the forward strand.
AAAAGTGATTTCTGGTTGTTGTTTTTTTGGTATTTTTTGAGATTAGTGTGAATATTTTTGAATGTTTTGATAACTTATTTGATTAATTTGGGAATTAATCTTATTAGTTTCAATATTCTTGAATGTTTTTTCTCTTGTGGCCTCTGGGTGGGGGTGGTGAGCTTTTCTTCCTCTCTACAATTTTTCTCGTCTGTCCTCTGGGTGTCGCTTCCAGTAAGTATTTTCTTTATTTTCTCAGTTGAGTTCTAGTCGTCATGGAGTGAAGACGTCTCCTGGTAAGCTCTCTGGGTTTTTTTTTTTGGGTGGGGTTGTGTTGGGTTTTGTGGGGGATCTTTGTGATGTTTTTGTAGTTACTTTTTGGATGTTTTTGTGTTTCTTTTTGACTGTTTTTGTGACTGTTTTTGAATTTTTTTGTGTGTACTTTTTTTGGGGGGGGTCTTTTTTTCGTGGGCCAGGCTCAATCCCTGGCCCATGGAAAGAAAAGGGCGGGGGTGTGTGTGGTCTTTTTTTTCATGGGCCATGCTCTATCCCTGGCCCGCGGAAAGAAAAGGGCGGGGTGGTCTTTTTTTTCATGGACCAGGCTCGATCCCTGGCCCGTGGAAAGAAAAGGGTGGGGGTGTTCTTTTTTTCATGGGCCAGGCTCAATCCCTGGCCCATGGAAAGTAAGGGCAGCGGCGGCGGCGGGGGGGGGGGTTATTTTATTTTTCGTGCGCCAGCTGCCTCAGCATTCTGCACGCTAATGGCGTGCAGGATGCTGGGGCTTGTAGTTTTGCATGCGTGTGTTTGGTTACTACAGTGGGTTTTTTCCTGCGGATTTTTTTGATTGGCCGCAGCGCATTTCCGAACATTCCTTTTGCCACACCGCTCAGCCTGATTGGCTCTGTTGTGGAACGTTGGGAATTGCAGTTGCCTCAGCATTCTGCACGCTAATGGCGTGCAGGATGCTGGGGCTTGTAGTTTTGCATGCGTGTGTTTGGTTACTACAGTGGGTTTTTTCCTGCGGATTTTTTTGATTGGCCGCAGCGCATTTCCGAACATTCCTTTTGCCACACCGCTCAGCCTGATTGGCTCTGTTGTGGAACGTTGGGAATTGCAGTTCCCTTTTTTTTCAACCTGACAGTTACTTGCAAAACCCGTTCGGGTGAGTGCACGGAGGCTCGGACGGGGCTAGTGGGGCCTGGTGCAACATCCTTTGTCACATTCCAACGGTTAATGCACCATTTTATAGGTATAGATTTATTTATTTGCTGTTATGTTTTGTTGTTTTTGTAAGCCGCCCGGAGTTGTGTTGTGTGAGTGGGTGGAATAATAATAATGATGATGATGATGATGACAAATAAATAAATAAATGTTTGAATTGCTCCAAGTAAACACTCTTTTTCAGCCTTTCTCCGCTCTTCTTCTGTGCCTAGGCCAGACGTGAAACTGCCAAAATGAAGGCATCTTTTGGTGAGTTCACTCTGCAGTTCCTCTGTGAATGGCCTGAATTCTAAAAGGTTGCTGTTAACTGGGTTTTATAAATAACTTCAAAGATTTCTTATTTTTTTTAAAAAAAATTGCAAATACACCAGGTCTAAGAGTAGCAGATAGAAAGAATTTGAAACAATATATCATTTTAAAGTTCCCTATAATAAAAGGAACTTAATGTTATTATTGTTAGTATTAAAATATGGTTGTTGTTGCAGGGTCCCCCCCCCCCCCGGAGGAGAGTGAAACCCTGCTCATGTAGAATGTCATTCTGTGCGGGATAACAAAAGAGAAGATAAAATTAATTACCTTTTTCTCGAAATGAAAGGCTTCCTTAATAGACCTGTCTTTTAGGAGACTGCTTAGTTTTACTCAAGGTGAGGCTTACTATCAGCAAGTGGCAGCACTCTTGGACAACTGCTAAGAGACTGTCAGTGTTTATACTGCAGCCCTTTGTCTCCTTTTCTGCTATTCTTCAGCATGATCATTGTATTTCCCCACCATTCCTGTGAAACATTCACAGTGCCAGAAGTTTTCAGAAGATCTATTGCTGCTGAAGCTGCTGCTGCCTTTGTTCTCCATTTTCTCAGCTTCTACCAGGAGAGGCATTCAGCTGTCTCTATGGTGGATCCCTCCTTACCTCATATTGGGAGCTTTTGAGGTTCTTCGTCAGGTGTGAAAAACTAGCAGCCCTACCCCTCACCAGTTCTGTCGGTCCATAGCCACACAATTGATGTAGACCGGGCAATAAAATGCAAATTTGCATTTAGTACCCATTATGGTTTTTTTAATGCAAATTATATCAGCTTTTCTGATATCTTCTTCTTCCGTATCTAGTCCAGATGTGAAACTGCCAAAATGAAGGTACCTTTTGAGGAGTTCATTCTGCAGTTGCTTTCACCTGTGAGAAAGATGATCCGGCAACACAAGGTTGCTGTTACCAGGGGATGCCCAATTTTCTGATATGTACAGGTGAAACTTGGAAAATTAGAATATCGTGCAAATGTTTATTCATTAGGTGAAAGAAATATATGAGATATACTCACTACATGCAAAGCGAGATATGTAATTCCTTAATTCGTTATAATTGTGATGATCATGGCGTGCAGATTATGTGATGATTATGGGTTACATGAGATTGGGGGCTTGGGGTTTTCATAAACTGTAAGTCATAAGCATCAATATTATAACAAAGTAAGGCTTGAACTATCTCGCTTTGCATGTAATAAGTCTATCATATAGTTGTTTCACCTTTTAAGTTGTATTACTGAACTGAACGAACATTTGCACGATATTCTAATTTTCCGAGTTTCACCTGTAGATAATAGAATGAGAGCAGGCATTAAAGTGAAATTTATATCTTTCCTTCATGTGCTGCGTTAACATCAGCAACATATTAAATTCAAAATACCAACCAATATCCTGTCTAGTATTGTCCACATGTGGAGGTGCCCATGTGTGGGAATAGAAAACTATGCCATTTTGAAATAAACACACCCCAATGCCCACCACGTCACATGGGAAAATGCCATGCAGAAATTGCAAACTGAACCATAGAAATCACTTTCCCTGGACTATGAGAAGACTACTAAATATGAAATATCTCCCAACCTGTTCCTGCCTTTAGTTTTACCACCATACATTCATGGAAGAAAATACCTCTCCAGATGCTGGTGCCTTTGTAATAGTGATAACACCAGCTCCAAACCTGGTTCTGACTGCCAGTTTATTCTCATGAATATATTTTCACATTTTGGAAGCCGCTAAATTCTGGATGAAGCAGGCAGTTTTGACCCACTCTCATTTTATCATTATGGGATGACATGGTTGTTCTTCAGTTTTTCATGTAACATTTCAAGATTCTATCTCAAGTTTTAAATATAAGACCGACTCAAAATTTGAACCTTATGTAACAAGTTTCCATGTTGTCTGTGATTAGATTTCTAAAGGTCTTATAAGAAGAGTATAGTACAATATTAAAACTCGGTGACTGTAATGCTTACGCAAATTCAACACTGAAATTCAGAATTATATATGAACAGTTCTATTCAGTTCTGCATTCTGATGTAGTAGCCTTTTATGCTGTGACTATTTAAGTGAATAATTTAGTGCTTTCTCTATTTATATGAGTAATTTAAGTCTATAATAGGCCCACAGTGTCTGAAATTATTATATTTCATGCATCATATTTGCCTAAGCATATATGCACTGATTTTAACTCATTCAGTTTCTAAGCCGTTTTTAGATTCATCTTCAGAAAGATGCTAGTCCAAAAATACCACTGAGCTCTCAAGCTTGCCAAATGTTTATGAAATGGGGATTTGGCCAAACTGACAAAATTCATTCATGCAGCTGCATGAAACACTCATTGGCCCAAAAAAGACAGGCAAAGAAGTATTTATGGACCTGCCTTTGAAAGTCTAGCTGCCACTGGAATGACCTAATTATGTATAATTTGCCAGCTGTTGAACTGAATGAGGCTTGCTTTAGCACAGAAATTATTATTTGGCTGACACTATCTTTGCAGATCCACTTCCAGAATCCCACAATGGGTTTATTGGCCCTGAGGCTACATAGTTTAATTTTAAAAGATTTAAACAAAATGCCTTCATACACATGGATGGTACAAATTTATTCCAACACTTTAATTTATTAAACAAAACAACAGCCCTCTGCTGTTTACTCTTTGATTCTCCATGTACTCCCGTCATACTCTTGAGTTTGATAGAGTAGGAAGGTCAGCCCGATCTATGTTGTGATATTCTTGCATTTCCCAGAAGAGTGGCATTGTACCACAGATAACAGCTTTCATTATCTCTCTTTACAGAAAGGGCCCTTGTGTCAAGAAAGAGTTTTGAATGTTTGATGTAAAAATATAGGTCACCCTTTCTCAAAATCCAGTTGTAGCCGACTCTATGGTTCAGTGCTCATAGCCAAAGAGCCAGCATTGTCTGCATCTGCAGACATTTCCATGGACATGTGGCAGCCACGCCTAGACACCAGAGTGCACGGAATTCTGTTTACCTTCCCACCAAAGTGGTACCTATTTATCTACTTGCAAGTTCTTGCTTTCGAACTGCTAGGTTCGCAGCAGCTGGGACAGAGACGGGAACTCACTCCGTCGTGCAATACTCGGGTCTCGAACTGCTGACCAGAATCGTCATGTTTAGCGTCTTAACCAACATAGTTGGAACATTTCCAAGTTGGCAGGAACATATGAAATAAACCCCCTGTTAAATATTTTTGATTCATGTTTGTCCTTTTTTGTTATTGTTATAATTTGTGTAATTAATAGGTGGAAAACGAAGCAGCACTTTGTCAGGTTATTATAATTCTTTCATTAGTGAAAAAAGTTGGTGAAAGTTTTTTTAATGAAGTGTTGTAATTCTACCAAAAATGATTTCTTCTTTTTGACAAATTTTATTTTGTTATCTAAGTTTTACTCTGTTTTTCTTGTAGCCTGTAGTGATTTGGTACTGACATAATGGTATTGATTTGTCTCTTTAAAATCATGGTGTTCAAATGTGCCTCAGGTATCAATTTATTTCTCTTGTCCTTATTTCTGTCAAAACTATATTTCTAAGAATTCTACATATAACAATAACTATCACCATAAGCTTCCCTCAAAATCAGACCAACTTCAAACCATAGGGTTAATCTGGATTGCAGGGGAGCAGTTCATATTACTCAAAGCTAATATAGTGATGCATTTAAATATTTTTTTTGGGGGGGACACCACATCCTTTAAGGTCCCCCTAGGTAGTCAAGGAGTGTGAAGTCAGGAGAATGTGTTGGAAACTCATCCGTAATTCTTCATCCTATCCATTGTTCTGGCAAATTCTCATTGAGGTAAGCTCTCTCTCATCTCAGGGGGAAGTGTGGTGGAGTGCCATCTTGTTGGAAGTAAAATCAATCATTCCCACAAAGACGTCTGAGGTGAGCATGTAAACTCTTCCAACACTGTCACTTGAACAACTCTCTTAAAAAGTGATCAGCTTATAAGTTACTTAAACTATAAATAAAACAGCCAGAGAGGTTCTAAAGGAAAAAGAGATTTTATCAAGAAAGGCAATCATAACATAACATAACATAACATAACATAACATAACATAACATAACATAACATAACATAACATAACATAACAACATAACATAACATAACATAACATAACATGGTACATTACAAACATATAACATGTGCACACGTGGTTCATCAGTTCCAGACGGATCCAAGAACCCTTATTACCAATTTCAACCAGGCTTTTATACTTTTTTACAAGCTACACACACGTGAGTCTTCAGCCCAGATGGGGCCCATGGATGGTAGGCATTCCATGACTTATCCTGGCATCACATATTCATATAGCATGTTCAATGACGTACATCTGTCTTCTTACTTATTTGTACTTTCCAATACGTTCAATGATGTACATGCATATCTGCTTTACTTTAGATAAGTGACTAAGCAATTTCTGTATTACTGTGTTTTCAGAAAACTAGTTGTAAACACCTTTACATAGAGTGGATTTCATCATTCCAAGATGGCTCTGCTTATGCTCTTTAATTGCATACTTTATTTTGTCAAGGGAATATGATTAAATACTTAATTTTATCTAATTTTGTGCTTACAACACCAAAGTAGAAGAAGCAGGACTTGGCACTGTGTGAGCCCTACCTGATCTTCCCTTGTGCACATCACACACAGCACCATGCATCTCAGATTAATCACAAATGCATGCAATTGTTAGGTGTGTTGGAAGTACTGTTACATACTCACACCTCCATTGTCTTAGTACTTCCATAGCGTTCTTGAATTTCAAATACTATTTCAAAATTGTCTTGTGCTCCTTGAGTGACAACCACGTGTCTGCCATTTTCTTTGAGTGCCCTGCCTGTCACATGGTGCTGCTAGCATTCATTTTTGAGCGTATGTCATGCAATGCGTTGCTACTGTAATTCAAGTCAACTTCAAAAAGCAAAACCTGGAGAAGTAGAAGGTGATACTTTTTCTGGATCACTAAATAAAAAAAATCATTGCAAGCTTTCGTGACCCTAGGTCACTTCTTCAGGCAAACTTCATGGCATGTTCTTTAAGCCAGGTTGTTTTCTTCAGGCATGCATTAAAATGTTCATGGCATGATGGTCTGTATGCCAGGCTCTGTTTTTAAAAACAGCAGTTGATTTGATATTGTACCCCTATTTTTCAAACACAGGAAACCAGGCCTCTGTTTTTACTCTCTCCAAATGGCTCTCTTTAGGCTGTAGGCCCCTTCTGTCACTGTAGCCAGATTAAAGCAATGCAAATTCCAGTGACCTTGCATTGTTTTAACCGGGCCACAGAAGGGGCCTACAGCCTCAATACACTGTACCTTTACAGTACCTTTACACTGAAGGTATTGATTTATTCTGGACTAATTTTGCTTTATAGCTATGCAAAAATTTGAATCCAGATTTCTTACGTCCAGTCATATGTTGGCTTTCATATCATGTGCCCGTGCATTGCCAGTTAACAGTGCATTTCACCATGCATGTTGTCCATATAATTGAGGAATACAGTATAACAAATTAGACAATAATGACAATGCAGTTTTGAACACTTAGAAGCAGGGAGCAATAAATCCTCTCCTATGGCAAGGAACATAAGAACAGCCTTGCTGGAACAGGCCACAGCCCATCCTGTCCAGCATTCTATCTTACACAGTGGCTCACCATTTCCTTCAAGGTATTCCCAAGGAGATGCCTTCACCTGCTTAGGATTCCCTGGAAATGGCATTGAGAGATATCCTGCCTATCTCTCCACCCCGGAGGTTGTCCTTAAGTATCCATAATTATAGCCATTGATACCCTTGTCCTCCATGAACTTGTCTAATCCTTTCTTAAAGCTGTCAAGACTGACAGCTGTCACCACTTCTTCTGACAGGGAGTTTCATAGACCAGTAATCCTCTGGGTGAAAAAGTACTTTCTCTTATTTGTTTCAGAACTAGTACCCAAAAGTTTCATGGAGTGCCCCCTAGTTCTAGTGTTATGCGATAGGGAAAACAGTTTTTCCTTGTCTACTTTGTCCACACCGTGCATGATTTTATAAACTTCAATCAGGTCACCTCTTAGATGCCGTCGTTCAAGAGTGAAAAGGCCCAACCATTGCAGCTTCAGATGGTAAGAAAGGTGTTCCAGTCCCCTAATCATTCTGGTTGCCCTCCTCTGCACTTTCTCCAACTCCATAATATCCTTCTGGAGGTATGGCAACCAGAACTGTACACAGTATTCCAGATGGGGCCTCACCATAGATTTATAAAGAGGCAAAATGACACTTGCTGACTTATTTTCTATACCCTTCCTAATGATCCCTAGCATTGAGTTTGCTTTTTTCACTGCTGAGGCACACTGGGTTGACACCTTCATTGAGCTGTCCACCAGGACACCACATAAGTGTATCAATATTAATTAGGTAGAAACCCAGCATACAAAGGTTGCAGAAGGGTTTTAGTTTTACTTTGATGAATTCATGATTTCAGATTTCCCAGTACAGTATGTACATGCTGTTCTGAATGTGACCCATGATGATGATTGAATATATGTCAGTATGTCAGTTTGATGCTTGTAAAGTCACAGAAGAGTATAATTGAAATTTTTCAGTTAAGTCCTAATGATGTGTCATGATTTAAGCAGGAGAAATAACTACATGTAGGAGGATCAAACTGTTGTCTGAAGTATAGAGCATGTACATAATTGTGTTTTCAAAGTACTATTTCCCACACTACTTAGAAGATTGATGCTTAGCATGATGGCAATTGCTATTCAATTTTGCCAGGGAAAAGCATTGATGACAGAAAGAGACATTTTAAAAAAAGCTTGAGAAAAGTTGTCAGCTTGCAATAAATGTCTTTTTCTGAGCTGGAAAAGTAGTATTAATGAGTAATACTATACACAAGAGGCATCAGATGTATACAGATTATACTTCTTGGCTATTGTTCCAAATTATGGAAACAGTTGCCACAAAAATTAGATCTGTACCAACTCTCCTGGCATTCCGGAAATTGGTAAAAACATTTCTGTTCCATCAAGCCTTCCTTTCTTGTTGATCAAGTAAGTAGGGTTTATCTGGTTGAGGTATCCTGCCGATGGTTTGTGTGGCTTTAGTGTCTTCACTGCTATCGCTGCTGGAGATGATAGCTCAACTGTGAATACTGAATCTACAAGGGAACAGGGTGTGCTGGTGACCTACACCTTGTCTCCTAAAAGAATAGTGCTTCATGCTTGAAATAAACTGTTATGAGCTTGAGCCCAGTGGACAACAAAATGTGTGCAACATTTGTGACATGTTTCTCAACAGAATGGCTGAATTTTAGTATTTCCTGTTGCCTATGGTAAGTTCTTCTGGTCAGGCAGTGTATTTCCCCATCAGGGTAAGTTGACCATGACTGGAATAGGCCCTTTGGTGTGTCAGTTAATTAGATGTGTTAGCTGTGAATGGCATATTTCTTTCACAAATTAATTGCATCACTCTCACCACAGAGAAACCATAGCCACCTTCTCACTGAGCACTAAGAATGTAAAACCAAACAGTTCTACTGTTTGTTTCTGTCTTTTTTGGATTAATAGACTTGTTTTGCATTAAATCTAAAATGCATTTCATTTACCTTTTGGGTTTCAGCCTTCAGTAGCGCCAGAGAAGAAATATTATTAAGAGCATGTCAGTTAGTTATTCATTTATTTATTTTTGTTGTCTGATGTCTTGAAGAAAATAGAGCTTTCCTTTTGTTGTTTCTGCATTAAATTACGAACTGTGGCATTCCATACTGTAAAGATGCATTGATACCATCACAGACTAGGGTCTGTATCTGCTCAGATCTGTGATGTCATATGCTGAGATGAATCTGCAACTGTGAAGTTATGCAATTTACTGTAAAAGTAGAGTTGGAATGTTTGCCTTCTTGGCAGCTTGCTTTATTGGGTTTCATTCAGATATAAGAGTCTTTGTTCACTGAGAAGACTTTGCAGCTTTTTCTTGAGAGCTCCAGCGGTTTGTAGTCATGTTTCTCATCGTCACTCCCATAATATTTACAGCCAAAATGGAAGAAAGAACATATTATATCTTGAACTTAACCAATATTAAAATACCCTAGTCCAGGAGTTCTCAACCTTTTTAGCCAGGGGCCGGGTGATACTCGCTCATACAGCTTCAGGGGCCAGACAGCCATTTTGCCCTTCTTCCACCACATGGCACTTCCTGGTGTGGTAGAGGTGGTGGGGGCCACATGAAATGGCAATGTGGGCCACATCTGGCCTGCGGGCCACAGGTTGAGGTTCCCTGCCCTAGTTTTTCTCTTCTTCTGAGCTGTCTAAAATGGAGTAAATGAATTTCAGGAATCATCAAGACCGGGTTGCATTCTATTAATATATTTAAAATGTGTATATAGCAAAAAATTGGCAATGCCCTTGCGGCGAGCCAAGGTGAGGGTTTCGCCTGGCAGGTCGGCCGGGGGAGAAGGAGGCATGGTGGAGAGACCTGCGGCACCCAGGATTGCTTCCGCGGCCCCAAAAGCCACTCCCACGCCTCTTCCAATGCCGCCGACAGTCCTGGCGAGCCAAGGCGAGGGTCTCACCCAGCAGGTCGGCCAGGGGAGAAGGAGGCGTGATGGAGAGACCTGCGGCACCTGGGATTGCTTCCGCGGCCCCAAAAGCTGTTCCCACACCTCCGACAATGACAGTGCCGGCAAGCCAAAGCAAGGGTTTCGCCTGGCAGGTCGGCCGGGGTGTAGAGACCTGTGGCACCTGGGGTTGCTTCTGTGGCCTGATAAGCCGCTCCCACACTTCCACCATGCCGACGTCTCCTTGCCTATGCCCCCTCCCCTCCCTGGTCCTGCATTTGCTCCTTCCCTGGCTTTGATGGCTAGGAGATTGGAAGCATGTGTGCCGGCTCTCCGAGTCTCCATGGACCAAAGAACTGTTGTGGCCTCGCTCGTATTGAGACGCTAATTTCTTCCTGCGACCCGCCAAGGATGTCGAGCATTAGCTCTGTCAGGACCGTAAGGAATTGAATTGATTATGTAACTTGACTGTATAATGTAATTCAGTTGTATAATGTATTTGTATTTGTACCTGTATTTCTATTACATTGTGTAATGAGGGGATTTTGTATTATTAATTGTATTTATTTAATGATTTGTTTTTGTATTGTTGTATTGCTATACTTTGTTTGTATTGATGTGTTGGAAGCCACCCTGAGTCTGCTCACACTGAGTAGGGTGGGGTATAAAGTTAAATAAATAAAAAATTCAACAACAAAACAGATTGTTGTAAAATTTCTTTTTAAAGCCAGTTGTGAGGGGTTTTTTTAACCCGCTGGAAAACCTAAAATATACTGTACTAGAAATGGTTTCTTTCATTATTTTGAGTATCTAAACCAGGGGTGCCCAAACTATGGCCCGGGGCCCAATTAGGCCCACGCATATAATTAATCAGGCCCACGGTGAGAACCCAGGCCCTATTTGTACTGCCCCCACCCACCCTCACGACCTGATGTCCCAAAACATCACTTACGGCGGCAGCAGTCGTGCTTCGCCCCTGCTGGTCCAAGCAGCCTCCGCTTAGTCCAGCACTGCGAAAGCCTTTGGCAACGTGGATCGCCGCATTGTAGAAATATTTCGAGCCTTCTCTATTTCAAAATCCACAGTGCTGGAAGGGCAAACATGGTGTGCCGCACTGACATCAGTCTTGGCATGCCAAGGGACTCTCCCAGTGTGGCGTACCAAGTCTAACGTCGGTGCGGCGCACCAGGTTTACGCTTCCAGCACCGCGGATTTTTGAAACAGAGAAGGCATTAAAAATTTCTATAATGCGGTGATTCACGTTGCCAAAGGCTTTTGTGGTTCTGGGACCGAGCGGAGACTGCTTGGACCAGCAGGGGCGAAGCACGACCACCGTCACCGCCACTGACGTCAAAATGGTCAGCAATGGGAGCAGTCTGCCTCCGGCCCCGCAGCTGCTTGTCGGGGGTGGGACCGGCCCGCCCAAAAAAAAAAAAGTTTGGGCAACACTGATCTAAACCTTTCAAATTATATAATAGTATATATTACTTGAGGGAAATGCAGACGGTAAAATGGATGCTTATGATTCATTGCCAAGGACTGTCGAGCAAGGTAGCCTGGCTTTCAAAATTTCCATTCTACCTACATTTTCCTATTTCTTTAGCTAGGCGGCCTTTCTTCTGCTTCCATAGCAGCAGACTATGAAATACTTGTTCATAGCAAAAATTCTCTCTTGACTTCTTTCTTCTTTTCATTAAATCTGTAAGTCTAGATTGCTTCTCTGCTGAATGCACCTTTATCCTTTTTCCTAATTATCTTTCATTCAGATATTTTTCCCAAAAAGATTATATGTATTCATTTTTTACAATCAGACCAGTTTTTACAGGCATTTCTAGATGACTTAAGTATCTGGCCGTACAGGCAGAGGTTGGGGGTTCAATTCCTCACTGTGCCCCCTGAGAGAACAGCCAACCCATGTAGCTGATCAGTCACTGCCCTCTTAGTCAACTTTCCTAGTACAGTAATTAAATACTAAATTAGATTTCTTTGGAAAGAGCCTTATAATAGCCTCCTTTAGATGGAAAGACAAATGACCCTGTCGTAGGGAGGCATTAATGATGTGAGCAGCCCATTCCACAGTCATTTCTTTTCCTGATTTTAAGAGCCACAATGGGCAAGGACCTAGAGTGGAAGTGGTGGCTCTGCAGTGTGCAAAGTGCCTTGTCTCAGGCTGTACTAATTGAAACTGATCCAGTCTCAACTGACTAGACAGGGCATTGGATGTCTCCATCTTGGTATCAACAAGAAATCAAGATCCCAATTGATACATTCAACCTCAGCTCTAAAGTGGGCTGCTAGTTGGTTGTACTTTTTAGCACCTGGATGGACATTCATTTTTGCCCTGAAGAAATGTGTCAGAAGCATGTCAAATTTAATGGAGAATGGTCATGTACACAGGACAGTCACAGAGCAACTGGCAACAGCCACGTTCTTCAGTAAGCTGCAGGGTTTCTTTGGCCCTTGAGAGTATTTTCTGTCGTGCAAAGCACTAGAAGGATAGTAAAGATTAACCTCAGTGTCCCCTAATGCAAGGAAATCCAGCACACCATTTATTTTGGGGTAGCTTAAGACACTGATGAAGATATTTTGGTCAAAGTTCAAGACACTGGTTTTTTTTTTTTAAGGTAGCTTTCATGATCAAATTCTTTGAGATACTCAGGATTAGTGAGTCAGTAGCTGGATCAACAGGTGACAAGTCTGGAAATGGTGCTGCAATGGAAGAAAACATCGCTGGAAATGGTGCTGCAATGGAAGAAAACAAAGTTCATTTGGTAATTAGGAGATGAAAACAGACGCGGGGGGGGGGGCAGATCACCCTGTATTCTTCAGGGAAACGAGAACCTTTCCCAGTCTTGAATTCTGAAAGGATACCTCCAGGTTAATTCATTGTAGCCTGGCTTCTTGTTTAGGCACACAAACGCGTGAAATTCCAATTTGTTGGAGCTATACTGGCAGGCTGCAGCTGAGATAGCTTGGAGTTCACTCAAAATTGGAGCTGCTACTGCGGCTGCTGAGCCGAGACAACCCATAATGGTGATAGAGTAGTAGAAATCAGAGGTGTGTAAAACACTGCAGGTACATTTGGTGAGGGGCATCTGCTTCTGCTTCTTCCGTGTCTAGGCCAGTCGTGAAATTGCCAAAATGAAGGTACATTTTGGTGAGGTCATTCTGCAGTTCCTTTTGCCTGACCTAGTGTGAGAAATATTAGCCAGCAACACAAGGTTGCCATTATTAGGGTATGCCTGATAATCAAAAATACCACAATCTTCAAGGAGGCACTTTCTGTGTTCCCCAGGAACATCTGCTCACAACTAGTCTCCTTTTCCACAAGGAATATCAGTGTGGATTTGACGGTGCAGTGCCTTGCATTGGGATGGGATATGTGCTGAGTCAGCTGGATGCGGAACTCACCTGTGACTGGAGAGCAGACTGTGATTTCACTGGTTTGGTTGAAGAGGAATAAAAGTGAACACACTAATGCCCTTGCTGAGGAAGAAAACCAATGAGTGTCAGCAGCTGGACATGCTAATCAATCAACTAGGTGAAAACGACTTCATAGAAAGGAACAGCTACAATCTATTGTGTGTAGCTAAGCTAAGCGGGATTTAATTGAGCTAAAATTCCTGCTTGTTTTGTGGTCAGACTGGCTTGAGAGGAGGAATTGGCACGGGGCTTCTCATCCTGCAAGAGTGGACACTGTGAAAAGGAAGATAACAAACAAAATTGGACATTTTGTACTGGAGTCAAGTGGATGGGTAATTGCACATCTGGTGCTGTCTCTCTGGGTACCTGTGTTGTTTCATTGGGATAGTGTGCAGCTTTCAGTGTGGAGAGTGAATATGTGGTTACAATTACATGCTGTAAGAGGTGAGCTGTGTGATCGGTCTCTGACCCTTCATGCCTCTTGGAAAGCATGGGGAAAGGATCCAGGCAGTGGCGGTTGGGTGACATGCGTGTGGGATGCCCTTTATGATGCAGGGGTAGGGGGAATCATATGCATACTCAGCTCTGTAGATATCACATGTCCCCACTCTCAGGCGAACAGGCAGGGCTATGTGGTTAGCTGTGTGACTGGTTTGCATCAACTACCATCCATGCACTAGGGGCGGCTTGGCATCTGTATCCAATAAAGTTGTGACAAAAATTTATACCAAAGCTGGTGTGTGTGTGTGTGTGTGCTCTCCAACCTCTGGGAGACCATCAGGCTCACTGACAAATCCTGTGCTTGGATGTTGGGGTAAACTGCTTCTCTACATAGAACTATATTCCCACAGTACAAATATCTACTGTATTTTCTGGAGTATAAGACTACTTTTTAACCCCGAAAAATCTGTGCCAAAGTCGGGGGTCGTCTTATAGGACAGGTACTTAACTGCAGCTTGTTTCCCCTTGCTTCATATGTCCGGTGCATATGGTGGGGGGTGCCGCGGCCGAGTCCCTGCTCTGTGCGGGGAATATGAAACAAGGGGAAGCAAGCTGCACACATCTTCCTGTACCTCAAGGAGGAGAACGTGAGCGTGGATTGGCTCTCCACCAGAACCTGCCCATTCGACTCGGAGGGCTGCGCGTCTTCGGGTTGAGTGTGGGTTAATTTTTATTTGGTGTGCATTGGAAGAGAGGTAGTCTTATACGGCAAGTATATTCCAAACTCTATATTTTAACTGGAAAAGTTGGGGGTCGTCTTATATGCTGAGTTGTTTTATACTCCGGAAAATATGTAACTATTTTCAACTGTGCAACAGAAGTTGGACATTAGCACTGGTGTTGTTCATGCAGAACTATTGCTAAATTTGTATGAGAGGAATACAAATTGTTTATTGGTCACAATTCCACTTCTAATCTCTTATTTCCAGTTTCAGTGGAGTTTTTCTTCTTCATAGAAAGCAATCAGAATTTGTTTTTAAAATAGTAATTTCTTCAGCTTCATTTCTGTATGTATCACATAGATGTTTATTAATCAACAAGATTCCTATATATCTGTAGAGAACATCTGGACGATTCTGGGAATGCAGTCAGTTTCCTTCTACAAATCCACAGCCCCATATGTCAGCTTTAACTTGTAAGGTTAATTAAACCTACTTTGATCTCATAAAACGTACAGTTCTAATAATGAAATCCGTTGAAAAGTTTCTGATCAGATCATCCCTCTTCTAGATTTTCTTATCCGTATTGACTGGCTCCCAGCCATTCTAGAAATGCCAAAAAAGCAGGTGCATTAAATGTCCTGTGGATAATCTTTGAAGAACATAAAGGAGAAACTCGGAAAATTAGAATATCATGCAAATGTTCATTTCATTTCATTTCAAGTTTAATTTCTATACCACTTTACTCGACCCAGCAGGTGACTCAAAGCGGTGTACACAGTAACAATAACACAAGTAAATATAACACAATAAATCAATAATACATTAATAAAGCAATAATATCATCAAGTTACAAGATTACAAGTCAGAAAAAATACAATATTAAATACAAAATCAAGCCCCATAAAAAAGCCCTTCAAGAGATGCCACCCAAGTACTGCCACTTCCCTGTGGCCGGGCTGGGGAAGGAGCTCGGGTGAGGGTGACTTAAAAGGTGAAACAAATATATGAGATAGACTAACTACATGCAAAGCGAGATATGTCATGCCTTAATTCATTATAATTTTGATGATCATGGCATACAGCGTACATGAGATTATGTGATGATTATGGGGTACATGAGATTGGGGGGGGGGGTTGGGGGTTTCATAAACTGTAAGCCATAAGCATCAATATTATAACAAAGTAATAACTCTCGCTTTGCATGCAATGAGTCTATCTCATATATTTGTTTCACCTTTTAAGTTGCATTACTAACTGAATGAACATTTGCATGATATTCTCATTTTCCGAGTTTCACCTGTACATGCAAACTGTGCATGCAGAACAATTTCCTCTTAAGGGAGACCCACATTACCCATTGTTGCTGCTTATGAAATTTCACTTGTACTAAACTATAGCATTGATAAAATAATCAACTCTGGAGGCTATTTAAGCAACTACAATAGTAATTCTGGTAAATTTAATGGATAATATATGAAGCAATAAGCTCTCCACCCCACCACCACCACCACCTTTAGATGAATGAATGAAGCAAGCAAGAAGTGTGGTAGAAAACAGAAGTAGAGAATGGCTAGGTGGAATGCTGACTAGGAAAATGCAGGTGCAAATGAAGGCAGGAGTGGGTGGGATTTAAATTTTGTTATTGTTATATTTGGTGGTATTGTTACTTCAGATTTTTTTTCCTTTCCCCCAACCTTTGGTTTTTGAACTTCAGTTCCCAGAAACCTAAGTTGGTACAATGTCTGATCAAACCTAGGGTCTTCAACATTCATGTGGAGACAAATTTGTTGTGGGCAGCTGCAGATTTCATGGAGTCCATGACCTCTCTGGGCCTGTCCCAATATTCCTTCGAAACTACACACATAGCTGGCCACACTCTCAACCTGGTATTCTTATCTAGACAGGAAGATGATCTGAGGGTAGTGGGTCCTTCTATTGCTCTCCTGTCATTTTGCACCATTATCTTCTTTTAAAAGTTCCTTCAGAATGGCAACCTTGCCCGGAGGGAGAAGGAACAAATTTAGACTGTCAACCTTCATATGGATCCAGTTAACTTCCATATTTCTTTGGGTAGGTTCTCAAAGGGTTGGTGACCCTGTGGATGCCCAGGTTGACAAATGGTATGAAATGCTAGCTAGGGCCATTGAGAGGATAACTCTTAAATGTTTTCCCCACATTAAATTTTGCCTGTCACCATGGCTCAGCGATGAACCTCAGGTCTGAAAAAATAAAATAGGAAAAGGCTAGAGAGCAAGTGGAGGAAAGCTCACACAGATGTCAACCTAGCTGCTGTAAAAAATTGCACTGGGAAGTATGCCAATTCAATAAAAGCTGCAAGGAAGACAAAAGTAATTGCTGAATCATCAGATAACCAAGCCGAGCTGTATAATATCTTTCACTCATTCTTATGTTTACTTCCCGTTTCCTATGTTGCTCCAGGATCAGCTTCCTCAAGACTGTACAGTTTGATTCTTCTGAGAGGCGCAGAGTGAAATTGAATGCTCAGCTACTGGCTCTATAGCATATAGAGTCCTCCATCAAGAGAACACAGGCTATAAATGCAACAAATTATAATAGTCTAAAGCAGGGGTGCCCAAACTTTTTGCGCCGCAGGCCAGTCATGTGGTTGAGTGGGCTGGTCATGTGGTTGAGCGGCCAGCCACATGATTCCTCCCACTGGAAGCGGAAGTAAAATGCACCTACGCATGTGCAAAATGCTGTCTGAAAGGATTCCTTTCTTTTCTGATTAAACTTTTCCTGTTCACAGAAGAGAACATTTGAGCTCAACCTGATGTAATTTCTTTTCTGATACAGATATGTTCTGTTCTGTTCTCATTTCCCACTCCATCCAAATGCTATCCACTGAAGGGTTGGGGAGTACCACTACTAATATGGCTAACAGAAGCCTATGCTGAACAGTGAAAGATAGACTAGTTCTCAGGGTACAATTGACTATGACATTTGAAATTAGGCCAAATATTAGACCTTTGTATACCACATGCTATAGCTCTGTTTGCATGAGTCTCCTGTGGCTTCATGTTCTGTCTTAGCCATTTTGCAGTAGCTTCTGTTTTCTATTTATAGCCTATATGAAGTCCGTACTGAAGTGACTTGTAGAATCCTAGTGGGTAGGTGTTGTGTGCAGCACAATAGCCATTTATATTTTGCCTTTCCAATTTGATAGAAATTATAATGCTGAATTTCTTTGTTTTTTAGTATGCTACTAGCAGAGGTACCCGCTTCGCTGGATGGTGCAGTTTTACCTGCACCATCCAGTTTTAACAAAGACTTCTTTAAGTACATTAGAGGTAAGAACCCAACTAGGAAGGCCATTGGACCATTAGATGACAATGGAAGGCAAGGGGTTATTAAAGAGGAAACAGAGATTGCAGAGAGACTCAATGAATTCTTTGGTTCAGTATTCACTGAAGAAGACAGAGACCACATGCCCAAAACAGAGCCTATCTTCGTAGGGAGGGAAACCGAAGAATTAAGCCAGATAGAAATAACCAGGGAGGAGGTCCTTGCATGTCTTGTTAAACTAAACACTAACAAATCACCAGGACCAGATGGCATCCATCCACGAGTTCTCAGGGAACTTAAAGATGAAATTGCTGATCTCCTAGCCAAAATATATAATCTTTCACTCAAATCAGGCTTTGTGCCTAATGACTGGAAGGTAGTGAATGTAACACCAATTTTCAAAAAAGGATCCAGGGGTGATCCAGGAAATTACCGACCTGTCAGTTTGACATGTGTCCCAGGTAAAGTGATGGAAACCATCCTAAAAGATAGAATTAATAGGCATATAGAAGAGAAGGCGCTGCTAAAGGAGAGCCAACATGGCTTTTACAAGGGCAAATCATGCCTCACTAACCTTTTGGAATTTTTTGAGAGTGTCAACAAGCATGTGGATAAGGGGGATCCAGTTGACATTGTTTATCTGGACTTTCAGAAGGCTTTTGATAAGGTCCCACACCAAAGGCTCTTGAATAAACTTACCAGTCATGGAATAAAGGGACAGGTCTTGTCCTGGATCAGCAACTGGCTAAGGGACAGGAAACAGAGGGTAGCACTAAATGGACACTTCTCCAAGTGGAGGGAAGTAAAGAGTGGGGTCCCCCAAGGTTCAGTACTGGGACCCCTGCTTTTCAACCTCTTCATAAATGATCTAGAGGTAGGAGTAAAAAAGCAAGGTAGCCAAATTTGCTGACGACACTAAATTATACAGGGTAGTGAAAACTGTGAGAGATTGTGAGGAGCTCCAGAGGGATCTCTTGACACTGGGGGAGTGGGCAAAACAGTGGCAAATGAGCTTAAACATTAGTAAGTGCAGAGTGATGCATGTTGGGGCAAAGAACCCCAATTACATTTATAAACTGATGGGGTCTGAACTCTGTGCGACAAATCAGGAAAGGGACCTTGGTGTCCTGGTGGACAACTCAATGAAGGTGTCAACCCAGTGTGCCTCAGCAGTGAAAAAAGCAAACTCAATGCTAGGGATCATTAGGAAGGGTATAGAAAATAAGTCAGCAAGTGTCATTTTGCCTCTTTATAAATCTATGGTGAGGCCCCATCTGGAATACTGTGTACACTTCTGGTCGCCATACCTCCAGAAGGATATTATGGAGCTGGAAAAAGTGCAGAGGAGGGCAACCAGAATGATTAGGGGACTGGAACACCTTCCTTACCATCTGAGACTGCAACGGTTGGGCCTCTTCACTCTTGAACGACGACGTCTAAGAGGTGACCTGATTGAAGTTTATAAAATCATGCATGGTGTGGACAAAGTAGATAAGGAAAAACTGTTTTCCCTATCGCATAACACTAGAACTAGGGGACACTCCATGAAACTTTTGGGTACTAGTTCTCAAACAAATAAGAGAAAGTACTTTTTCACCCAGAGGATTACTGGTCTATGGAACTCTCTGCCAGAAGAAGTGGTGACAGCTGTCAGTCTTGACAGCTTTAAGAAAGGATTAAACAAGTTCATGGAGAACAAGGGTATCAATGGCTATAATTATGGATACTTAAGGACAACCTCCGGGTTGGAGAGATAGGCAGGATATCTCTCAATGCCATTTCCAGGGAATCCTAAGCAGATGAAGGCATCTGCTTGGGAATACCCTGGAGGAAATGGTGAGCCACTGTGTGAGACAGAATGCTGGACTGGATGGGCTGTGGCCTGTTCCAGCAAGGCTGTTCTTATGTTCTTACCTGCTCTATGCGCAGCAGCCGCCTGTGGCGGGCTTGCCTCGCCCGGTGGTGCCGTGGTGGGCATCCTATCTTTAACATCTGAAAATTCAGAAAAATTGAAAAGTTAATTAGTAGCTAGAACTTCCTGTCTCATCCTTGATTCAAATATATAAATACTGTCATGCAGCAATACTGTTGATAGCAGTAGTTAGTCTGAATGAGCATCCAGTTATGGCTTCTTCCCTTGATAAGAATTTGATTGATCAGCCCAAACATTTTGGATGGTCAGATCTTGGCTGGTTAAGCAAAGAAATGAATGGGTCCTTTGCCCAGATATGTATTTCCTTCTTTATTCGAAAGTGGTATGAACAGCCAAACCAGGAAGCTATTCATTAAGCATAGCTTCTCAGTTCATCCTGACTAGGACATTATACATAAATCAAGACCTTAGCTAGAGTTTGAGATTGAATGCTTGTTCTGAAGCTGATAACTGTAGTTTGGGCAAGCAGTAATTCATGTAATAGCTTACTAAGATGAAATATGATTATTCACTGTGGATATTATTTGCTTGAAATTACCTTTATATGGTACTCATTGCACCAGACAACTCATTTTTCTCTGCTGACTGCTCATATTGTGATATGTATGCACACTTACACCAAATAGGCAGGCATTTATAAAACTATTAGATAGAATTAAGAGTGAGAAGTCTGGGTAGTTTTTAGGCAGCCTGCTTATACTAACCTCTAAACAAACCTGAGGAATCAGCTTTCGTATTCTAATTGCTTCTTCAGTTCTATGTTGTTTTAAGAGAGTAAAGGGCAAGGATTTAGAGAAAAGATAAGACATCTGCTTATCCAGATACTTAGAAGTTTGGTGCTGTTGTCCAATAAAGTAATATATTCAACTCTGTACAGTTTAATCCTGTAAATTCAAGCATGGTGATTTTGATGGAATAAAGGATAAAGAATTCTTGTTGAATTTCTTCTCCCCTTTGATCTTGCAGTTTGTGCAGAAATCAGTATCACAGGTGTGAAAACTTTCATTAAGAATAGTGAAAATCTAGTTATCTTGCAGATCAAAATAATAATAATAATATTTCACATCCTTGATGCAAGAATGGAAAAAGCAAAGATCTGCATCCTTAGGGGGAAATATAATGCCAATACTGTGAAAATACTTGCCTTGCTGCTTTAGGATGGTAGATATCAGTTATTTCATCTGTATGTTCTAAGAGGGGATTATAGATACAGTACAGTAGTTGCTCTAGAGAGGAAACAATTGTTTTCTGAGAAATACCTTTTTCTAACAATAAATTTGAGTTTAACCAAGATACTAGTACATCAGTAGTAAGATGAGCTTGACAAAAAGGCGTTATCATTTGTGTGTGATAGAAATAACAGATATGTGCCATCAAGTTGTTTCTTAGTTATGATTAACCTTTCCAAAGTTTTCTAAGCATAAGAGTAGCCATAAGTGGATTACCAGTTCTTTTTCTGGGTTACTCTGGGACTACAAGGCTTGCAGAAGGCTATACATGCTGGCTATTCTTGGCTGGTGGAATAGCTCAGTGAGCTATTGTATTGTTTAAAATACCCTGGAATGTATGAAATGCTTTTAATCTATGATATGATACTGTATTGTTTTTTTAATATAATTATCCGTGACAACTACTCTATAAACCTAACAGTGGAACAACACATAACATCTTGTTAATTCTGTATTAAGGTAAAGGGTGAATTATAAATCTATTTGTTAGTCTCTATAAAGCATGTAATTCCAGTTTGAAATTGACTTTTTATTTCTCTTTCTCCCCATTTTTGTAAAGCTTTAAGAATATAGTAAGAATATATTTATGTTAATTAAAGTTGTATTTTCATCTCCTCTCTTAACAAAACATAACTATGCCTATGAAAAGTATAATGGCAATGTAATTAGAATTTTCTTCTAGTAAAACACTGTAATAGACATCCTGCCATGCTTATGTTATTTTAATTGGATATTTAGCTCTAGGGATGTTCATAATTTATCATAAAAATTTAATGTTAATAAAATCAGCTGGGAGGAATCTGTACTTAATCTCCTTGATTTACAGTACACCATAAGGCCAAAAATCTTATTTTTCCATGTGCTCACAATGAAGAAAGGCAAGGTAAAATAGGGTGTGTTCAGTTGTGGGCTCCAGAAAATTTTACTACCACGCTGTGGGCGTGGTATGGTGGGCGCGGCCAGGAGGAAAGCCCTGTGTTGCACCCGAATTAGGACTATAATACAGTACTTTATTTCAAAACTTGGATGGACGGGGCCAGCCAGAATTTCTGCTACCGGTTCTGGCGAAATGGTGCGAACCTGCTGATGCCCACCACTGGGTGTGTTTGTTGTAGAGACAACTCCTTCAATGTACTTTAAAGCTATAATTTGTGCAATAGTGATGTATGCTTATACATTGGAACCTCGTATAATGAATGCATCATACGATTTAAAAAAATGTACAACGAAGAGAATTTGAAAAAAATATTGCATCATACACTGAAAATCTCTATGGGGAAAATTATACAACGAATATTTTTCTTTGTACGGTTTTTCCCATAGAGATTTTCGTTGTACAATTTTTCCCATAGAGATTTTTTGTATGATTTTTCCCATAGAGATTTTCATTGTACGATACATCCCATAGAGATTTTCATTGTATGATGATGCATCCATCGTACAACGGAAAAAATTGTATAATGAAGGGCCTTGTGGAACCAATTATTTTTGTTATACGAGGTTCCACTGTAATATAAATAGCTGGAGCTATATAAACATTGTTAACGTAAGTTCATTTGGGCCTGCATTGCCTATTTTATTGTACATTTCATTATGCATGTAGATGTACTTTCAGCAGGTCAAGGTATCATAGATACTCTTATAAATTAGTATGTGTATGTGATCTAAGGTCCTTGAGCCTGTGTTGGCTGCTGGTGCTATGATGGGATATGTGGCATTTTGCTGGAAACTGAAAGCCCTAAAACAAATCCACCTGTGCCTGCCTGTTCCTTTCCCCCCTCTTTGCCATGGTTACACACCACATAAAAGTCCCTTCCAATGATATCTCTAGATTTTAATGCCACTTGTGAAAAATTAACAATTACTAATCGGCTTAGGTTGTATGCCAGTTATAAGCAAGAAATCACAAGGTAGTTGTAGGAAGGAAAAATATCACCTTGAATTAGGAGGATGTGTTTGAACAGTAGCAAGACAGAGGAGTTTACAGTAATTTGCAATGCCTTCTCAAGATGTTTAGCAGATTGCTATGATGATATTTCTGAACATACTGTATTAGCAAGAACAAATAATAGTTGCATGCATGTATTTCAAAATATAGTAATACCTCGGATAACGTTTGCATCAGATAACGCTAAAACCGCATAACGTTAAGCAATCTGGAAAAAAATTGCATCGCATAATGTTAAAATCCTATGGGATGCATCGGATAATGTTCGCTAAAGCCTGTGCCAGTTGCAATGTATCTCTATGGAGTTTTAATGTTATCCAATGCAGCCCATAGTATTTTAACGTTATCCAATGCATGCATTGGATAACGTTAAAAATAGAATAACACTAAGACTTGTGGAACCAAGTTTTAGCATTATCCGAGGTTTTACTGTAGCTCTCTCTCTCTCTCTCTCTCTCTCTCTCTCTCTCTCTCTCTCTGGTGTGTGTGTGTGTGTGTGTGAGAGAGAGAGAGAGAGAGAGAGAGAGAGAAGTTCTGTTATCCTTCAATTAACATTTCTAAAGCAGTTTACACCGAAATATAAAACTTTTCAGTTGTAAACTCTTTGAGAAATCATCATTATAAAAGTGCAATAAATAGTTAAGCACTAAGTATAAACACTCGCTAGATCTTTAAAACCATTGGGATAAAACAGGTATTTAAAGATGCAAAAAAAATATAGCAAAGAAAACACTAAAGCACATTCCACTGTCCCACCCTTGAAGGAGAGCGCTTTGGTGAGAAGCCACTTTCCTCAGCCACTAATTTTCTCATCTCAGGTGGCAAAAGCAATAAGAGAAGAACTTCCTAATGTTTCTTTCAGTGCATAGGCATATCAATGTGAGAGAAGATGTCCAAGAACTCAGATTCTGAGCTAGGCAGAACGTTGAATTGTTCTTGAAAATTGACCAAGTGCTAGTGGAACTCTGAAAACATGCAGTCCCAATTTCTGGTTAGAAATAATAGTTATGTTTTGTACATTATTCTTATACCCTTCAAAATTATCATATAACCAATTCCTAGATGAAACTTCGGTTATAACTGTGTGGATGTAAGTATAACTACAGACTATATTGATGCAGGTCTGCTGCTACAAAACAGAAGAGATCAAAAGCTCTCTGCCTGTGTAGATGAACAAATCTACTTACAGTATTTTTGTGATTATAGAACTGAAGTTTGTTTTTTTCATTTTCATAAAATATTTTATATTAATGGCCAAAATTCTGTTGCCTAGTGTAGTAAACTAAGCTAGACAGACTCGTTGAATCAACAGGGATTTGATGTGGCACCTCTTCCGTAGGCTTCATTGACTCAAATGGCTTACTCTACTACTTTACTTTAGCATAGTATATTGCAGTCAGAATAGTCCCACTTGAATCAGGGGAACTTACAGATAAGGTGACTTGCCAAATTCTAATTGATTCAGTGAACCTGTTCTAAAGCAAAGCAATCACACTTATTTACCGCCCCATAGTGCTTTAGTGTACTCTCTGAGCGGTTCACAAGTTAATTAGCATTTTGCTCCCAACATGCTGGGTACAAATTTTACCAACCTTGGAAAGCTGAGTCAGCCTTGAGCTCTGGCCAGGACAGAACTCACAATCTTTTGTTTGCAGTACAGCAGTTTAACCACTGCTCCACCAGGGCTCTGGTGTGGTTTACTATGCTAAAGCAATGGTTTTGCCACTAAAATAGTAATTAAAATATTTCAATGATATTATATTCAGTGAGTATATTGTTCATGAAACAAATACAGTATATGGGAATTTGTTAATACTCTGTATAGGAGTGGCTGCTATATTAGCTTGCTATCCAGCCCTTATTGTGCTTTTGTTATAATTATAGCATTGCAACAGGAGTTGCTTATCTAAAGTGCTTTTTGACAGTGCATGTTAGATTTTTTTTAAAAAAATCAGCTAAAATAAAGGCCTTGTAGCTGATGAACAATAATGAAAAGCTGAACTTTGCCTCCTGAGAAATCAAACCTTTGCTGGATAATTTCATGCATGAATAGCACTATGGAAAAATATTGATTAAAAAGATAGTAAGCTTTTTGCAGTCAATCCAATCCAATTTCATTTTTCTTTTGGTCTCCAGTGATTTTCACAATAACCCTCTTGAGTGTATCCATTGTTTTTATTACTTATCTCTTGTGGCATTATGAACAATTTCACTTCTGAAAGTTTGTTATGTTTCCTTTATTTCTGTGTCCCACCCCCCACCCCCACCGCTGAAAGTTAGAGATGAATCTCAGTAGACATAACCAGGAGAAACAAAATACAGGTTAAGCACACATCCCTGTGAAACCCATGATTGTCAAGTTGTCATTGCTTTCTAAACATAATCCGAACACTTATTATTTGTAACAACTTTCTAAGATGTGGTATAAGTTTGAGGTGAGGCTTCCCCATTGAAATATTTAATTCTGAAGGAAAAAATGGGTATTCTACTTCTAATATTAAACCAGAAGAAGCTAGGATAAACCCATGGATGGAGGAAAAAAACACCTTGCCAGATAGATTAATGCTGAAGAGTGTCTCCCACTGGGACAAGACTGTCTGGAACATTCGGAAGTCACTTAATAGACTTTGAAGTAAAAAGATCAAACAATAATTATGATTTTTCATCTCTTTCTTTGATTTGTCTGCAGAGTACTCCTCACTAGATCTAGATCAGTAACATTTCCCCCAGCATCTAGTTGAAACCCACAAATATACTGTATATTTGCCAAGTTGCTCTTTTGTTATTGTCATGCAGGATTGTTCCAAAAATAATATTCTCCAATCTAGATATGTGGTTTGTTGAAAATGTATTTCATTTAAACTTCATCTAATCTTGTAGCAAGTATATTCTACTGATATGCCATGTCTCTCTTCTACTCAGTATACAACTGTTTGTGTGTCAATACTGACAACATTTGTGCCAGCATAGGTTTCTGTACATTTATTGCCATTGGGAAATAGCATAAAGTGAAATGTTGTGATAAAGCATTTGTGCAGCTACGTATATTCCATAGCAAGTGCACTTGGATCAGACTGTAGAACTTTCCACCCAGTTCTGGTTCAGTGCTCATTAGCAAGAGGTTCTAGCTTAGCGATGGAGCATGCATAGTGTACTGAAGGTCCGAGGTCTATTTCTGGCAACTCTTGCTTAGGAAAAATGTCTTCCAGAAACCCTAAAGAGCTGCTGCTATTTGTAGTTGATATCACTGGTTAAGGGAAGATACAGAAGCTTAGGAAAAGCATACATGAAATTTGACTTTAATGGTTTACCTCAGGGGTGGCCTACCTTGGTGCTCCAAGTGTTCTGGAACTTCAATTCCCAGAAGCCCTGATCAGCAGATGTGCCGACTTGGACTTCTGGTAATTGAAATCCAAGAACACCTG
The DNA here is from genome assembly GCA_035047305.1 of Bradypodion pumilum. Classification (NCBI taxonomy): domain Eukaryota; kingdom Metazoa; phylum Chordata; class Lepidosauria; order Squamata; family Chamaeleonidae; genus Bradypodion; species Bradypodion pumilum. The sequence goes on from JAWDJD010000002.1 coordinate 92,669,865, forward strand.
GAGCAGCAAGGTTAACCACTCCTGGTTTAACTGATTCGAGATCTCACTAACACTTTCCCTCTCCACCTTAGCTTTATTACCCTTCCCCATTCCCAATTTATCCTATGTTTTATCTCTGTTTTCTAATCTATATAACAAATTACTATAGCTTATATCAGGCTTTCTCAATGCTTTCAGGTCATGGGCCTGCCTATGCCTCCTGGGCAGCTGATAAGTCCGGTCACATGGTTCCGCCCACTTGGAAGCAGAAGTAAACACACCATGCATGCACAGAACACATTTAACAACATTCTGTGCATGCATGGTGCACAGGTTTTTTGTTTTTTTGTTTGTTTCCAGGTTTGGTGAGGGTTTGGCACACGGGCTGTAGGTTGAGAATGCATGGCTTATATGAATGATAGAAGATAAATTGTTGCAGGAGAGGGATTGAGTTGTGATAAGAAGTAATGTGAATGAATTTTAGCCAGTATTTGTTTGATTTCTCATAGCAGGGAATAGCCCACCTAATAGTGTTTATTCTTTTGGTTTTCCAGATGCAGCAGTTGTTCCATGAAAACTATGAACATAACCGGAAGGGTTACATACAGGATCTTCACAACAGCAAAATTCACACAGCAATTACACTTCATCCGAATAAAAGACCAGCCTATCAGTATAGGCTTCACAATTACATACTGACTCGTAAAATTTCAGAATTACGTTATCGCACCATCCAGCTTCATCGTGAAAGTGCCCTTATGAGCAGGCTCACTAATGAGGAAATGAGCAGAGACGATCAGCTTTTAGGCATGATGCCATCCTTTAATCGCTTCCAGCCACGTAACAGGAATGAAGTCATTGAATGGGACTTTCTGACTGGAAAGCTTCTTTACACTATGGATGAAAATCAACCACCAAGGCAGGGCATTAATAGTGTTCTGAGGGTAGCATTGGATGATGCTGTAATGCAAGTCATGGAAATGATCAATGAGAATGCTAAATCAAGAGGTAGGCTTATTGACTTCAATGAAATACAGTATGGGTATCGCAGAGTTGACCCTCTGCATGGTGTGGAATACATCCTGGACTTGCTTCTTTTATATAAAAGGCACAAAGGAAGAAAAGTTACTGTTCCGGTTCGACGGCATGCTTATCTTCAACAGTTATTTAGTAAACCATTTTTCAGAGAAGAAGAAGAACTGGATGTAAGAGGCCTTGTGAAAAATGAGAATAGCGACACTCAGTCCTTCTCCTTCCTTTCTAATTCCCTGAATATTTTTTCATCATTCCAAGGCACGAAAGAAATAGAGGGGATAAGTGACAAGAAGATACACATTCTTGTCCCTCTTACAGGGCGATATGATATTTTCCTAAGATTTATGGAGAACTTTGAAAAGACTTGCCTCATTCCAAAGCAAAATGTAAAGCTGGCAGTCATTCTTTTTAACCCTGATTCTAGTCAAGGCTCCAGGAAACACATAGAGTTAATCAATGAATATCAAAATAAATACTCTACAGCAGACATCACCATTATTCCTATGACAGGAGCTTTCTCTAGAGGTTTGGGGCTTGAAATGGCCTCTTCTCAGTTTGACAATGACACTTTGCTCCTATTCTGTGATGTTGACCTGATATTTACTCCTGGTTTTCTCCAGCGTTGCAGAGCGAACACCATTCATGGGCAACAAGTGTATTACCCTATTATTTTCAGTCAGTATGACCCCAAAGTAACATATGGTGGAACTACTCCAGAGGACAGTAATTTTGTTTTCACAAAGAAAACTGGGTTTTGGAGAGATTATGGCTTTGGGATCACTTGCATTTACAAAAGTGACCTTGTGAATGCTGGTGGATTTGATACCTCAATACAAGGCTGGGGACTTGAAGATGTAGACCTTTTCACTAAAGTAATAAATTCTGGATTGAAAGCATTTAGAAGCCAAGAAGTGGGAGTTGTGCATATTTTTCATCCAGTTCATTGTGATCCCAACCTTGACCCTAAACAATATAAGATGTGCTTGGGGTCCAAAGCAAGTACATTTGCCTCTGCCATGCAACTAGCTGAAATATGGCTAGAAAAACATTTAGGTGTCAGGTATAATCAAACTTTCTCCTGACATCTTAACATACCCTACCTTCCTAGGGGAGGTTACCTCATCACAGCTTTCTTTTGTTCTTTCATTCTGGCCACTCCTCTTTGTCTTCCAAAGGTTGTGTCTTTGACCTCAAATGAACCAACTCTGCTGTCAGGAACATTACAGACCTCTACTGAACAGATTAGGTGTGGTGTCTTTCTGTTCTCTGAGTGAAACCATGGCAATCAGGCAGTCCACAGAGCACGTCCGTCAACAGAAGAACAGGCTTCAGGATGTAATATCAGTCTTGATTGTGACTGTCAAATTTATTGCCCTAACAAATGTTTTCTGATGAAGGTACCACAAAAGTGCTTTATGTTTCCTCTCAAAATGAGACTCTGACAAACTTGAGGTTTTTTTAATTTATATAAGGACTAAAATAAACAGTATTATTCTACATCTTTACAATTTTTAAGTGAACAAATAACTTATGATGTCTCTATTTTTTAAACAAAGAAGAAAACACAGAAAAACTGATGGTTTTCTTCCAAAGTACAATGGTACTGGCTACCAAGAACCTTAAACTTTAAAACACACTCCATATTAATTATCTATTCCAAATGTAATTGGACCATGTTTCCTTAAAAACAACAACGAGTGACTTAGTCAAATATTTGCATATGTTGGGAAGGTTTCTGAACCAAAGTCTTTAATTTGCTGGCAAGAAGAAATCATAATACATTCTGGTTATTTATAGTAAAAGTATAATCATACCATATACTTTTTTCCCCAGAGACAAGAACATTGCATTGTCTCTGTTTAGGATGAGCCTCTAATATATAAATAATTTTCTATTTTCTTCTTTTCATAAGACTGCGCTTGATACAAAAGGAAATAAAAGGGTACTTAATACTTTTTATAATTGTGCATTAATATTGATATTCTGAACCAATTGTTGTTAAACGTAAAAGAAAACATAATTATTTAACTATGAAGTTACTTGCTGGTCAAAGTTTTTACCAATATATTTATATCAGTGAAGATTTATAGAAAGTGGAATGTATTAAAAAATTCTCTCTGAAGAGTGTAAGAGTATCATAAACAGTAGTGATGGAAAGAGTATCATAAACAGTAGTGATTGAAAGAGAAATCAGTATTAGATACTAAAATGTTAGATTTGCTTTTTGCTTTTTTTACTTAGGTTTTTAAAATAAATAAAAGGTTATGGTCATTTCAAACCTAAAACAAATTATAATACAGATAATGATTTCTTTCCAAAGTGTTTGTAAATTGCATTTATGGCATACAATTAAAATATCTTGTCATAAAACTTGCAAAGAAAACAGAGAACATATCTAAATGTATAATAAAGTAAATTATATCATGTAAACAACTTCAGATAATATAGCAAGAAAACCGGAAGATATAATAATAATTGATGTTGTTATGAGAAGAAAATCTTGCAATATTGTTCAAATGTATCTTTTGACTATGATTGTCTCTAAACCTACACCCATAAACATCCAGTGGATTGTACATTGGCAAATGTCACACTTGAATTGGCTCAAATGACTTGTAAGGTATGAAATCTCTATTTAGCAGAGTCCTACACTGAAGAAAGTCTGATTGAGTTTTAGAGGGACTTACTTTAAGTAAGGAGGCATAGAATTGGAATCTTAGGCATTCAGTTCTGTTCAAAGCTCTTTTAGAAATGACTTTGTTAAAACACCCAAAGAAACCTGAAACATTTTCTGGAAGCCTATTAGAAAGAGAGACTTAGTCTCAGATATTGGAGGGGAAATGCCTGTTTAAATTTATTATTTTATTCACTGTAAAAACTGACACGCATAGTTGAAGTGGACAAACTCATTTTCAAGTATTCAGAGACTTAGTCTGTCCAACTTAAACATCTCCCTAATAATGTTGCCTGGCCGAGCCATTAGGTAGAGCTAAAAGCAGCCTGAGGCTGTGAAAGATGGAAGGTGGGGAGTTGTTGTGAGGTGCAATGGTATTTAGCTGTTCAGGCTCCAGGGCTTTCACTTGTTCTCTTAGTAAGTAGATGCATCATTAGTGCCGAAACAAGATCCAGCTGCAGATCTTCTCAATTGAAATTGTGACAGTGGTAGGCTGCCATCTTGTCTTTTCTAGACAGCAACACATTTTGGATCAGCTCTGTAGAATCTAGTTTTGGTTGAATCAGTATAACTTGCAAAAGCAGAGAGCCATACTGTAAAGGAGGTGATATCCACGTTGAATAACAAAGTTTGGTTAGATTCGAAACATTGAAGACAAATCATTGTCCTTGAACATTGCCACCAAAGACCCCAATGCTTCAAGCAAGCTTCTATCTTTCACAGAATTGGAGACCTGTGAGCATGTTCTTCAATATTTACTACTGCTCCTTTAGACTCTCTGTGATCCCTCCCTTCCTTTTCATCTTTCAAAAGTGTTTACACTCTGTGCATACACCTGCACAGTATATAACTATACTGTAGCCATTTGTATACAGTCCATTATGATTGTACACATAACATTGCAAATGTAATTCATCTAGTACTTCTTTTGAATGTGATGGTTGGGCATTGCAGCACACCCATATCAGTTGCGCTGTTGCTGACTAATCTTCCTGTGTACTTCGCTGAAACCAAATTGATGCTGTAATGAATGTTCTGTCACTTGTAGTTTGCCCTAAGCAATGGTTAAGTTAACCTACAAAACCTTCTGGTAGGTAACAGAAGGTTTAATAAATCCTGACATTCATTGTAAGTGTTTCGAGCTATCAAAACATTACTTATGCAAAAGATGTATGCAATGGGGCAATAGAAACAATTCATTTTGGAAGGAATCACAGTATAATCTACAGTATCTCTGGCCCCTTTGATGTTAGACTAGGCAGTTTCTGGGATTTAAAGAAGATGTTGACAGGTAGAAACCACAACTCTCATTCCTCTGAAATCTTTTGTTTCCCAGTTACAGATATAATTATAACATATGCAACTGCTGTGGAAACCAAGATGTTTCCTGTCCAGAATCATTCTGTGTTGTCTGACCTTATCCAATCAAGTAGAGCTGATGTGTGGAACTCCAGATATTATTTGCAACTAGAAGATTATTTCCTAAAATGTCACATAATTGTACAAGATTAAAGAAAACAGAGCTCTCACGGGCAATTACAACAGCAAAAAAATCCTGAAAATATGTCTTAACTTCTCCTTGATAAAACTGACAAATATTTGTGCTCAGCCTTGAACTAAATTAACATTGTTTGATTAGGTTACATCGCAGCAAGAACATGAACTGAATGACTGCAGAGGGAGGTCTGTGTATAGAGGACTTGCCGGATCGGGTCCTGAAACAAAATGTTAGTTCTTAATATTTAGAGATATTTATTTAGAGTATGACCAATTCATTTGTTTATATGATGGATTTCTTTGTTACAAACTGAATTATAAATGTTTGTTATAAAATGTTACACTGTCTTTGGAATAACTGTTTTCAGGTGAATTGTGCTAGCTGATTTTTGGTAGACAGTTTCTTCCAGTGCTAACATAGTCAGAATTGATGGAACCTGTTGGGCTTGGGCATGTTGAAATGTTGTTGAATGAACAGGGGTACAGTCAAAAAATTCACAGATGTTGTTGGTCAACTGAAAGGGCTCCTGTTTAAATGTGTCCTGTGTCTTAAAATACTATCAAAGCTGCATAATTATACATAAAGGCTTTTCTCCTTTCATGTAGTTTCTTTTTCAAATATTATTACTTAAGTTTACCTTTCCAGTGCACATTTTCACAATAGATAGTAATGGTCAGTCTCTCAAGACATGCATGGTTTCTTCAGATATTATTTTGTCTTTTGGTCAAAGCCAAGTAGTTTTCATGGCAATTTACTTAACATCTCATCAAGAAGAGCAGAATGAACAATATTTTAAAATTATTCTTTGCAAAATCCAGAGACTAGCCAATCACAGGGCCATAGCCAGGATTCTAGATGTGGGTGGGCAAATATTTTTCAGGGTGGGCAACAAAGCCTCTTTTCAATGCATTTCTATGGGAAACCACACTTTGCCAGGGTGGGCAAAGTGCTAACTCAAGGTGGGCCAAGCCCACCCTGACCACCTCCTGGCTACGGCCCTGGTCAATCATATTGATTTTACCTATTCCAGTGTAATAGAAATTAAACAAGAGACGAAACAATACAACAAAAATTTTTTTATCCTCTTGAGAAATGTTAAAATATAACTGAGGCCTGCTTTCTCATGGCACTATTATGTTTCTTGTTGAATCCCAACTGCCAAGGATGGGGCTCAATAAATGAGCCAATCCCCTATGCAAACCCACAACCAATTACTTAATGGTGTTCAATTGAATGATGCTACCTATCCAAGTACATGTTGTTGGGTACCCATGAACAGATATCTACATTTCAAGCAAAACATTAAAGTGGTTGCTCTTAAAACTCTTTTGAACTGCTTGGCACTCTCAATATTTCAAGAATGGAAGCCAAAAATGAGACAAAGAACATTTTATTTTAAGCAGTGAAACTGGAAAGAGGGATGAGAGCTGTCAGTAAATGAAATGTTAAAAACAGTTGGTCTAAAATGTATTTAAAGTGGCATTTGAATGGTGATTAAGAATGATGAATTCACAAACTACACAGGCAAAATTGCCTGTATGATAGCTTTGGGGAGGGCAAACAAACCATCTTCCTCTTAACTTTAGTTTCCGAAATCTGAGCTCATCCTGCAGCATGGCATATTCTATTCCACATCCAAACACAAATTGCAGCAGTACCTATTTTTACTGCTAATGATTTGCTTTCAGTGCTGCAGCATGGCAAATCAGGAACCTTCAACCCATTTTCAAAAGCAATGATGGCAACAATTTGTTTTATCCCCATAAGTATATTTGTTCCTTTTCACATATTTATAGTTGAAAAATAGCAAAATTCAGAGACATATTGGGTATGTGCCACCATTGTAAAAATATTCTAGTACATATGCCAGGATTAATCCAGTTGAATTTAGCGCTTAACCATTGAGACTTTATGAAATAGGACAGAATCACTAGCAGCAGTGAGCAGGGCCGTGCCAAAAAAAGTCTCACTAACTTAAATTGCATTCATATATTGTCTCCTCTAAAACCCACATGTAATAGTGTGAATATTTTGTAGGGATGAGACCTAAGGGGATCAGGCACATTGTCTAACAGTTTGTACCATCCCGCAAATAACAGTTACCCCCAAACCCCATCCCTAAATCAATAAAGATAAAGGTAACCCTTGCTTGAAAGCTAGTCGTATCCGACTCTAGGGTTCAGTGCTCATCTCTGTTTCATAACAGAAGAGCCAGCACTGTCTGCTTTTGCAGACATTTCCGTGGTCGTGTGGCAGGCATGACTAGACAGCAGAGTGCATGGAATCAGTAGTCCCTGAATCAGTAGTCCGTGTTTAAACTTTTGAACAGAGATTCCTTCCCTTGGATTAGCCCAGTGACAAGTTCAAGCGAACAGCCAGTATTTCCTTTTATATTGCTACTTTGACTCTGCCACAGCTAACCACACTGTCTTTTGAAAAAAAAAGAAACACAGCCTTGTTTACTTTGATGACACTATATACACAATCTATAATGGCACTAACCAGAAATATATGTAAATAGAATGACCTGTGACTGCTGTATACATCATCATCATCACACCCTGTAAAGCAAAAAGAGTTTTAAAATAATTCAAAGGACTAAAAAGATTCAGTGAAAAGGTTAAATCAAAAAATAAGAAAACATGTTTCAATCATTGGTTACAATATTTTAAATTGTTTTTCGTAATGTTATACAGTATTCCTATACAGTATTTACAGTATAATACAGTAAAACCCCTACTTGTGTAAAAAGTCCATTCTGTAGGCTTTTGCTTAAATTGGTTTTTTTTATGTAACTCGAAGCAAACCCATAGGAAAAATGATTTTTTATATAACTCGAAGCAAACCCATAGGAAAAATGATTTTTTTAATGTAACTTGAAGCAAACCCATAGGAAATTGTGTTATGTAAATTTATGTAAATCAGGACATTTATGTAAATCAGGACATGGTTTTAGCACAAAATCATTATGTAAGTTGAATGTTATGTAACTCGGGGCATATGTAAGTCGGGGTTTTTCATTTGACACAAGATCTGACAAAAACACTGTTCCTTATCTGTTCACAAACTGACCACACGTTCTGGCTCATGAGAGCACTGACTAATTCACAGTTCTTACTAATGATTTTCAACTGCCCTAGCTCCTACTCCTGCCACACATGCCCCCATGCAACTTTCAATCAACCCCAGTCACTTATCAGGCAGTACTTTCACATCTTTTACAGTGAAAAGCCTGATGACTCTGAAATATTGCCATCTTAACCTATAAAACCAAGTGTTCACCGTTGGAATTGGCTATGGGCTGCTGTGCGTCGCCCTACTTACCCGTTCCCTCCCTTCGAGAGCACGGGCGAAGTGGCTACGCAGGTCAACGAATGGTTTAAAAAATCGCGATTGGGGCATCAGCCCCACCATTGGCAAGAAAGGGAAACAACTTCATTTCCCAAAAAGCATTGCGTTTCGCCGTGTTTCTCCCAGTGTCAGCCAATCAAGATGATAAAAACAACGGACTCAGTCTTTGTTTTACGAGCCGCAACCAATCAAAAGTAGCGTTTCAAAACCTTGCCGAGCGACGGACGTCAGAAACTACAAGTCCCAGCGTCCTCCGTGCTGTGACCCCTCAGCCAATCAGGCTAAGGGACATGAGCATGGAGGAGGCTGGGAAAGCCAATGCGCCAACAACTTCCCTCCAGGAGGCACTTCGTCTCCCGGAGGGAAGCCATCCCCAGCTCATCGCGGTGGGCGGCTGGCCATGTCGGATCCTGGACTGCCTGCTTTTGGCGGCCCCCACCCAACCGGCGAGGACCTCGGCACCAGCGGAGAGGGAGAAAAGGCTGCGCCACAGAGGCATGGAAGGTGAGGGCCGGCACAGAAGGCTGCACTGGGGAAACGTAGAGTACGAAAGGCCCAACTGGCAACGGGTAAGTGGGGCGGGGGAGAGGAATTGAGGAGGGGAACGGGCCTGGGGAGCATGCCACCCACACAGGTCATAGAGAAGAAAGGGGGTGAACGAACCCACCTCCTTCCCCCCAGTCTCAGTCCCCTGCCCCACTTACCTGTTGGCAGCTGGGCAATTCGTACTCTGCGCCTCCCCAGAGCGGCCTTCTGTGCTGGACCACTCACCTTCCATGCCTCCATGGTGTGGCCTTTCCTCCCTCAATGCCGGCGCCAAGGCCTTCATCGGTGGGGTGTGGGCCACCAAAATCAAGCAGCCCAGCCGGCAAACGATGCTCCCGCCCGCCCAGCAAAGGCCTCCTGGGTGTCCTCACCAAGGCTTGGGGGGAGGAGGAAGAGCTCCTCCTCCCCCTGCAAAGCTTCAGCATGTGTGTGTGTGTGTGTGTCCTCACCGAGGCTTCAGGGGGGAGGAGGAAGAGGCCTTCCTCTTCCTGCAAAGCTTTGGCATGTGTGTGTGTGTCCTCACTGAGACGTCAGGGGGGGAGGAGGAAGAGTCCCTCCTCCCCCTGCAAGGCTTCGGCGTGTGTGTGTGTGTGTGTGTGTGTGTGTGTGTGTGTGTGTGCTCACCAAGGCTTCGGGGGGGGGGGAGGAAGAGCCCATCCTCTCCCCATGGAGCTATGGCATGTGTGTGTGTATTGTGTGTGGGTGTGTTTGTGTTGTGTGTGTGGGTGTGTTGTGTGGGTGGTTGTGTTGTTTGTGTGGATGTGTTGGGTGTAGTTGTGTTGTTTGTGTGGTTGTGTTGTGTGTGTGTATTGAGTGTGTGTGTGTGGTTATGTTGTGTGTGCTGTGTGTATTGTGTGTGTTGTTGTGTGTGTATTGAGTGAGTGTGTGGTTGTGTTGTGTGTGTGTTGTGTGTTGTGTGTGTGTGGGGTTGTGTGTGTGATTGTTTTGTATTTGTGTATTGAATGAGTGTGTGGTGATATTGTGTGTGCTGTATGTGTGTATTGAATGAGTGTGGTTGTGTTGTGTGTGCTGTGTGTGTATTTTGTGTGTGTGTGTATGTGTTGTGTGTGTGTGTATTGTATGCGCGTGTGTGGTTGTGTTGCATGTATGCTTATATTGTGTGTATGTCTACCCCTCAAAACCACCCCAACCACAAGCACACATGTTATACCTGCCCGGCAGGGCAAAAAATGCTGATCTTAACCTATAAAACCAACCTATAAAACTTTACAAAGTTAAAAAAATAAAAAATTTACAAAAAACAACAAAGAATTCATTGTTTTATATAAAGCACAGGGGGAAAAAAGCCCGGCAACGCCGGGCAAACTATGCTAGTAAGCCTATAATCCATGATGATGATGATATGATGAAGAACCCTGGTGGTACAGTGGTTAAACTGCTGTACTGCAACCAAAAGGTTGTGAGTTCAATCCTGACCAGGGCTCAAGGTCAACTCAGCCTTCCATCCTTCTGAGGTTGGTAAAATGAGTACCCAGCATGTTGGGGGCAAAATGCTCATTAACTTGTGTATATAAGTGTGATTGTTTTGCTTTGCTTTAATTCTTAAGCAATACATTGGATTTTTAAAGAACTGGACTCATACCTAGAAAAGATTCATAACTTCATGAATGAAAAGCTGAGAATTTATTCTTTTTAAAAAAAAAAACATGATTTTACAATTTCAGCTATTATTTGGTGTCACTAAATATGTAAAATCAAATACAGTGGAACCTCATACAACAATCACCCGATATAGCAACGAAATCGCATAACAATTAGGTTTTGGGTGGGAAATTGAGTCCCGCATAACAATTTCCCTATGGAAAAAATTGTGCAACAATTTTTCAATGGGAAAAACCACTTAGCAAAACAAATTGTTGTACGATGCATCCCATAGGAAAAATCACTATACGATGCATGCATCGTATAGCAATTGATTCATACAACAACAAGCCCCATGGAACCAATTAAAATCATTGTATGAGGTACCACTGTACTTACAATGTATACATTTCTAGAGGAAAATTTAAAGAACACATTGAGGCAAAGAGTTATGTTCAAAATCCAAAGTTCTCTGAATAAAGGAAAGGTGTTAAAGATTAGTGGAGAGATTTCCAAAACTCCTTTGCAATCTTGCCTCAAAGCAGTAATGGCCTCTTAAATAAATGCTTTAAACAGCCTGTACAGTATCATTTTTGTGGTATATGCTTTTTATGTGCTGCCTTGTACAACTCACAGAAATGGATAAATTATGTCAAAACATTTGAGGGCTAGTCAGGCTGCTAGTCCTGGCAGGTTCTCCTATGGAAGAAGTTTGAACAGTAGAACCAAGGTAGTTGTATTCCTTGCATATCAAATCTTATGGGGCAATATGTAATTTAACTCTGCTGGCCTTGATTTTCTTTGACTGTTACACAAGGGACAACTTCAATATAGTTATAGCACTTTAGTACAGTCCAGGATAATGAAAACTAGAATTAATTTTTCAATAGCAGCCAAGAGAGCAATGTAGAAGAACAAAAGAGGAATGCTATAATAGAATTAGGGACAAAGCTATGAGAGATATGTGCTGAGTTCCTGGCTCTGAAGTATTTATTTTCCCAAAGTAACCCCCATTCTCCCAATAATAACAGAAAGCTCTACATCTAAATTTTTCACATTGTTATTTAATCCTGTTTGGGGTAGTATGGTTTAAATGCCAACACAGTACACATATGTATGTTTTTTTCTCCCGCAATGCTAATACCTTTTGAATAGATGAATAGAAATTCATGAACTGGGTGTGGAAGTATTTCATCAATTTCTCTAACTTAACCTGTTCAAAGAGACTACAGTGGCTCAAGTGGCTAAGACGCTGACTGGGAGGCGGAAGGTCAGCAGTTCGATTCCCGAGTACTGCAGGACAGAATGAGCTCCCGTCTTTGTCCCAGCTCCTGCCAACCTAGCAGTTTGAAAACATGAAATTGCAAGTAGATAAATAGGGACCACTTTGGTGGGAAGGTAACAGTGTTCTGTGTGCTCCGATGTCTAGTCATGGCTGCCACATGACCACGGAAATGTCTGCAGAAGCAGACAGCGCTGGCTCTTCAGCTTCAAAACAGAGATGAGCACTGAACCCTAGAGTCTGATACGACTGGCTTTCGAGCAAGGGAAACCTTTAATCTGTTCAAAAGGTATTGGTCTGATCAAAACTACACTAAACAAATTTACCAGAATGAAGATGGAAAATCTCATCTATTATTTTACTCTCCCTACCTCCTTCCCTCTGCCTTAAGATTTGGAGAGAGAAGGCAGTAGCTGCAAGAATTTCTGAAAATCCAATTTTTTACAAAAACCTTTCCCCCCTTGATTTCCCTTTCTTGCTCCAATGTAATCTCACTTCCTTACCCTTACCTTTTCTTTAGCTTACTGTAAGACTCTTCATAATTTTGGGCAGTACAAATATTGAAGTGGGAGGTGAAACAGGTTTTTCATTATTCAGTTCATTTGTGATCCTAGGAACAGCTTTCTCTTTCTAAACTCTCACATTTGATTAACTTATCAATACAAAGAGAGTCCAGCTTAGTTGATGAATTAATTGTAATAAACTAGTGTACATTTCTGGCTGAATTCTTCTCTTGAGACATTACTGGAGAGAGCAAAGCTCATTTCATTATTTTTTTCCAAGTACTGTATCTCTACAATGCTTAGATCCTCCTTCCACTGCAATCAGTTGTCACTTGCTGCCTGGTTACAATGCAATTTAGTGCTTGAAATTCATCATATTATTCATTTATTAGGAGAGGAATAGTCTACATGTGAATCACTGGCAGAAAAGTAAGTCAAAGTATAACCTGAACTCCTGAGGATTAGTGTGACTCACTAAAATCCCTTGTAGCAAAAATAAGAGAAATTCAGAACACCAGAGGCTGCTTTATAGGAAAACAAAATGAAAATTCTCTTTGTATTGCACTGTGTTTGCAATCATGTGCAGGAAGTGACAAACAGTGTCTTTTCTTGATTCTTTTCAGCAAAGTTTCAGGGCTCTTACAATATGCTTACACGTGGCAATTGCTTGAATCATGGAAACCACAGAATAAGTTCAACATTTTACACCAGAGTTATTTCGCTCTATTGCTCTGGTCTGGCTGTGCTACTGAACTACGGTAGATAATTCACTGAGGGAACATGAAAATAGAATGGGTAAATAAGAACGTTGGATTCTCCATTTTCTTTCTTCTTTTTCAAAAGAAGGCAGACAGCTTCTCACTCCTGATATGGAATTATACATTATATTTTTAGATTACATTATTTAGTTTGCTGTAGTTGCTGCTGAAGGTATTCTGTATCTTCATGTTTTGATTGAAGATCTCTATTAACCAGAGTCGGGTCCGAGGGGTGGGTGGGTATATTTTGAGAAAGACAGCAACCTATATATGATGAAATGTGTTGGCTGGCCTTCCTCAATCCCAAAGTGTTTATTCAACTATTCTGGTGTGATGTGCAACCCAGAATAAATGTGAGTGAAACCAAGGAATATTTTTTCAGTATAAAACCTATTTTAAGGAACCAGGTGCAAATGAAGCAGAAATCTTATAATCTGATCTTTTCCCAGATCGTGTCTGGATGTTGATATGAAACCAAGTATGTGTGTGCATGTGCATGCACGCACATACATGCACACAAACTAGATGAGATAAATTATAAGGTTTGAAAAAAGCAGAAGAGTAACAGTCCTCAGATTTCATACATTTTACAAGATCTATCATTTATATATTTATGTTTCTGCAGTAGATTCACTGCAGTGATTCTCTGAAGGCAATTTATAGTTCATGGCCCATTTAATGGTAAATGCATATGCCTCCAAGGTAGATGTGATATGTTCCAAAATAATCAGTTATAGTGCTTTGCAATTGCCTCAGAGGAGCACAAATTATAGGAAAATACATCTGTTTTGGAGCATCCAAGTTTCCATAACACAAAAAGGTACTGTGAATGAAGTGATGAGCTTTGAAGTCTTAGCTGATGAGATTTGCTTTTATTATTGTTGTTGTTGTCTTTTACCCAGCTTCATACCTTTCTACCAACATCCCCAAGCTGTTATGTTCTCCATAAGTAGATAGGGATAGTGCACTGGTGGTGAACCTATGGCACGTGTGCCAGAGGTGGCACTTGGAGCTCTCTCTATGGGCACCTGTGTGGTTGCCCCAGCATAGAGTTTGCCCCGCCCCTCTGCCCAGCAGCCCAATGGGAGTGCTTCCTCCCTCCCCCAGCAAAGAGTTTGCCCCACCCTGCTGGCCAGCAGGCCAATGTGAGTAGTTTTCAACAGGTAATCAAAATTTCCTGGGGAAGCAGTGTCTGGATTGGCTGGAACCCAGTGATTTGTCTGTTTCACTGGAGCCTTCCTTCACTGCTGCTAGTCACTCTCCAACCATCACCATCAGGCCTGGGTCTTGCTTTGCCACTTTGAGAGAAGAAGCTGGCAGTGGTCAGAGAGAGAGAGAGAGAACCTCCTGTTCCATCTCTGTGCTCATCCTTAGCAGGTCTACCCATCTCCAAGTATCTCTTGGCCAATAGGTTGCAGACATGTCAGTAAAGATGAAGAGGCCACTTGGCAATGCCAGAGAAGACTCCAGGAAGAACATGAAAAAGAAATGAGTAGGGGCACAGCCAGGTGAAGCTGATCCTGCAGGTGGAAAAGACATCTGTCTGAAGGGTGCTGGTGGAGGCATTGTGGTGGCAGTGGCTTTGCCACTGCTTACCTGGAGACCTTCCTCTCTTGTAGTCATGGTTGTAGTATGCAATTTTTTTATCAGAAAACCCTTGTAGAGATTTTTTGAGAGAACAGAGACACCATGTTCCAAACAGGACAAGATCACAAAAACAATTTTATTGATCCCATTTCATCTAGATGTCATGGGAAGCAACCCAGGCTGCTTTTCACTCCCTGGAGCCTTTTTAATGGGTTCTTAATAGATTTTTTCTTATGTTTGATTGTACTTTTGTCTGTGGTGGCTCAAGTGGTTAAGACTCTGAACTCACTGACTGGAAGGTCGGAGTTCGATTCCTGGGAACTGCATGATGGAGTGAGCTCTCGTCTCTGTCCCAGCTCCTGCCAACCTAGCAGTTTGAAAGCAAGAAATTGCAAGTAGATAAATAAGGACCACTTTGGTGGGAAGGTAAACAGCGTTCCATGCACTCCTATGTTGAGGCATGCCTGCCACATGTCCACAGAAACGTCTGCAGATGCAGACAGTGTTGGCTCTTTTGCTATAAACAGAGATGAGCACTGAACCCTAGAGTCAGAATCGAATGGTTTTCAAGCAAGGGCTACCTTTACCTTATGATTGTCTGTTTTGTAGTTAATTGAATCTCTTTTGTGTTACCTTTCCTTTTCTGGTTTGTGGGTACAGATTTTGGGGGCTCTTTTGGACTAGCACCAGAAAACATGAATGAGAGAAGATGAATTGAAATAACCTAGAAGACATGGTCACTTCTATATTTATTGAAAGGATTGGTGCATGAAATACACACAAAAAAAGGAACTAGAACCCCAAATGAAAGAAAAAAAGTTTTCACCATGAACATACTTTTCTAAAATTAATTTTTATAAACAAAAACACATACACACAAAAAACATTTGCAAATATCACCAAATTAATAATAAACATAATAATACATCAACATCTGTGCTCCCACCACCAGTGGGGCATTGTCCTATTCCAATTGAACTTCCCCTTTCTCCTCTCCTATTTCCAGAAAGATAGGAATTCTTGTCCTGTCTTTATACATCTATTTTTCACCAGAACATATTCAACAAACTCACCCCAAATATCTATAAAATCTTTTTTCTATATCAAACCTATCTTTAATTTTAATTCACATGTCAATTTATCATTTATAGCTAAGTCCCATAGTTCTTTATACCAATCCTCCATTGCAAATTCCATATACATTTCTAATTTTAAGCTATTAATAATCCTGCAGCTGTTACCATAATAAGAACTGGGTTTTTTTTAATTTGACTATTTTTATATTTCCAAAATCCATTAACAAAGCGATTCTAGGACACATTTCTATTTTTACCATGAACATTCTTAGTGAGAACTTGGTGAGGCCCACATGCAGCAAAAGAAATCAATCATCCTGATTCAGTACTTTAAAAAAAACAACTAACTTTCAAGTTGCATAGCACAAGAACTGCTGCACCTGTTTCTCTGAAAATTATTGGTGTGCACCCACTATAAGGGTGCTATATTTGCAAATTTCATGTAATTCAATGCCAAAATAGAAAGTTCATAGTAACAGGAAAACATTGCGGACTTCAGAAAATGAGTTGAGGAAAATGTCTCCCCAGATTAAAGTCAAAATACAGTCAATTGTTACATTGTAATCTGTGATGTAATCGTCACCCTGAGGTTATCTGCCCGTCCCACAAGAGCAGACCAGAGGGGCTGTCTAAAGGTACCATCCATCAGAGAGGCTCATCTCTCCAGTACAAAAAAGAGGGCCTTTTCAGTATATGCTCCAGCCCTTTGGAACCTCCTGCTGATGGACCTTTGTCTTCATCCAGAGTTGTCAGTTTTTTGGAAAGGGCTGAAGACATGGCTGGCCCAGAGGTGTGGAGAGTTGAGAGAGGAACAGCTGCCCCCCCCCCCCCGGTTGGCTTATATGAACATGCTAATCGCCATTCAGGTTTTTAGTCTATTGATGATATGTTGGGTCTTTTTACACAGGGTCATGTGCAATTGGATTGTGAGCCGCCCGGAGTCGCTTTGGTGATTGGGTGGCTATACAAATCTAAATAAATAAATAAATATTTGAGATATATAGAAGGCTGGCTTAACTTTCCAGTATACAGCTACTGCTTAGAATGTAACCTTCAGAAAAGTCCCTTTGACCTACGTTATGATTCTCTGCACTTTTAACTCATACATCTCCCTTCTTAAATTCCCTTTTTTGGTGCAGCATGGAATCTCACTGAATATGAAATATGTGGCTTGATCTTTACAGGCTGAAACAAAACTGTATGTATATGTCCACAATCTCAGACCTTTTGCAGACTCCGGAATGCTTGGAAGGACTAGTAAATATGTTAGGCAAAAGTGTGGCTGTCAGGAATTCAAGACTGCCTTAAGAAGAATTAAAAATAACAACACCAATAATTTTGTATAATGTTGTGCCCAGTATTACTCACTGAAACTGGGAAACAGGGCAAAATCCCCCTCCCCCGAGGGATAAAATACAGGCATACATAATTTTTGTAGTTGTTTGCAGTCATTTTGTATCTCCATCAGAATCCCAGCATTAGCCTCTCCAATATAATTTTCTCCTACTTCCCTGTGTGATATTCTACCAATGGCTTTTGGTAAGCATGATGTCATCAGGACACTCTAGTAACAAAGCTATCTTTGGCCCAAGATTTTGTGAAATATAGTTTCCTTCTTTAAAGGAAAGATCAAGATATTATGTAAGTATTCAGATTTGAATGAGATGGCTAGATGGTATCATTGACACAGTAGGTGTAGATCTGGGCAGACTACTGAGGATGGTAGATGACAGAGGAGCCTGGCGTGCGGTGGTCCATGGGGTCGCAAAGGGTCAGACTCAACTGTGTGACTGAACAACAACAACAAAAATTCAGATTTGGCTATGTAGCATCATGCTTAAGGGGAGCTAAAGCAGTGTTGTCCTGGAATGACTAGACACTGGATAATGTATTCCCACTTGGTATATTCTCCTCACGCCATAAATATCTTTCACATATGATATGTGCTGTTAAGACACATCTGACTTGTGATAACCCTCATAGGAATGTGAGAATTTTAAGAAATAGTTTTTCTGGTCCCATCCAGCAATGAATTTCCATGGCTGAGCAGGGATTTGAACCCAGGTTTTTTGAGTCATAGTCCATCACCCTGTCCACTATACCACATCAGCTCTGATTCTCATCTTCACTGTTTGCTTACCATATGTGAAGAATGTTCCCCTTTGTCGTACAGAATGGCCAAATATTGTCTCTGTCACTTGACCCACCAAAAACTGGCTGGACATCCCACTATGGTAATGGAGTAAACCATACAGCCAACGACTCAATGCTGGGTGTTGGGCGGTGGTAAATAACCTGACTCCCTAAAGGGGCCAATGGCTATGGGTGGATGAGCCCCTTTAGGTGGGGTGATGGTCCCCCCAGTGGAGGAAATGCCACTGGAAACCATCATATTGGGCCCAACAACAAAATGAGCGGGGTAGGAACTCTGATTCCCAATGGTAAAGAATGAACTGGCCATGAAGGTACACCTTGATAATATCCTCAAGGCTGTGGAGGTCCACTGCACCCCCAGTGTTAAGTCCTGCATGTCTCATTTCATATGTGCCACAGGAGATGGCTCCATGATCATAGTGCGTGGGTCACTTCATGGCAAGTTGGGATCCACCTTAAACAAATTTCTGCTTCAGGAAAAAATGCATTCTCGGATACAAGTTGCAGCCAACGATGATGTCTCTGTCACATGACCCACCAAAAACTGACTAAAATACAGTTACCCTGTTTATCAGGAAATCAGGTTTTACCGGTGCTCTTTATAGTTTTATATAGAACAGAGAATAAAATGTCTTCATTTTTATTACAGGAAGAAATGTGGCTTGTAGGCAGTGTTGGCATTCAGTGTACCCATTTCACACTGTTACATAAATCTCAGATAATTTAGCTTTTCTCAACACCTAGCAGGCTATTTATAAAATTGTGAGCTGCAATCAATTTAGAGGTTTTTGTGTCACTGTCTTATAACATGATGAACAAAAAACCTGTACAGTGTGAGTTGTAAGGCAACATACTAAATATTTTTGAAACACCTTTATTGACACTTAAAGAACTCTGGGATTCACTTCTTCAGCTCTTCCTGCACTTTTCTCTAAAAAGCTCAGTTGAAAAGTAACAGAATAAAAATAGTGTCACATACTGTATGTTGACAGTAGGGTGGTCCTTTGGATTTGAACAATTTCCAAATCCCAAAGTGAATTTGGTTGATTCAGGCAGACCTGAGAGATATACCAGTCAAAGTTGACTCCTCTGAAGGGGACCAAACCCAATTACAAATATTCCTGAACGTTTGTTAGAAATTTAGATTCAGCACAATATGGAGACCAAAACAGCGTGTCTTCCACCATAGGTACATCATTTCTCAAGCTATACAGCTGTTGCTATAAGGAAAGCACCAGGATAGGGAGATGGAGTTAGAAGAATGCAGCCATGTGACAATGATTGTCAGCTCTAGCTTCTAATAGTGAATTATTTCAACAAGGTTCTGCAATCCCATTGCTTTGGGGGAGAAATGTAACATATTGCTGGACCCATCCACTGTTCATTCTTCATTGGAAGTTCACTCTCTCATGAGTTGGGATGTTAACAGTGTTTCAGTAAAGTTTGTCGTTTACAAAGGAAAGCGGTATATAAGTTCAAATATAATAATAATAATAATAATAATAATAATAATAATAATAATAATAATAATAATAATAATAATAATAATAATAATAATAATAATAATAATAATAATAATAATAATAATAATAATAATAATAATAATAATAATAATAATAATAATAATAATAATAATAATAATAAGTCTCTAGAACCACCAAAAGTAGACCAGCTCTGTTCTGTATGGAATTTGGAAAAGTGTCCACCAAAAGCTTGTTGATGAGTAAGAGTGCTTCTATATGAAAGTGTCCATGGTTATTATTCACCACAGACCTGACCTCTTCAGAAGATAACAGGGCAAAGGGAACATGCCGAGGCTTAAGGTGGATAGGCCGTATGGCCGGGTCAAGATCAAATGAAACCGGGGCCCCCACATAAGTTCCAAGTCCTTTCTTGAAAACCTCTGGGTGCGCGTTGCAAATGTCCTGCTCTGGGTCAGAGCCCACAGCATTTATTCCAGACAGCCTTATTCCCAGTGGTTCGAACCACTGAACTCCCAGCAAACAGTTCCTTGCTTCACCACCACAAGACACAGTTTGGTGCAAATGTTCTTAAAACATAATACAGAAAAATCCCCTACCCCCAGAATGGGTATGTGGCACCCCTGAACGTCTCGGTGGGACGTCTTCAATGCTCGCATCTTAGGCCATGAGGCGGGGGGAATTTTAAGGAACTCCTTTTGGGGCAATATGGAATAAGATGTACCCGAGTCCACCTCCATCTGAACTGGTACACCCTGCAACCGCAAGTCAGCAAAGAATCTGCTAGATACATTGGAAACATTGCTGTTGGAATGCTCCATTGTGGAGATCTTGGAAATGGACACTCCTGGCCTCCTCAGTCACTCGTCCAACACTGGGACCTGCCTTCTTCTTTGGTGGCATACCTTTGCAATGTGCTCTCGCTTGCCGTAATGGTGACAGTCCACCTTCCAGAAGGAGCACTTTTGATGGTCGTGCTTGCTCCCACAGCTGTCGCACCTTCTCTGGAGTTTCACAGTGTGCTTTTCCTTCTTCCTGCAAACCTACTGGACCTCTCCATCTTCATCGCTGGACCAGGACGCCAGCGACGCTGAGGAAGATGAGCAGGACGATGGTGAGCAACGGTGGGCCTGCGCAGCAGACTCCGGAGCCCCAGAGGCGACAGGCCATTGCTTGAAATATTTTACGCCCAACCGGGCCACCTTGGATGCCAACGCCTCCTTCAAAACTACCGTGAAGGTGAGTGTGTCACGAGTCATCAGCCTGCACTGGGCCTCTTCATCCTGCAGTCCAGCTAGCAGGTGGTCACGGAGGGTGTCCTTGATGTTGGGCCACTGGTAAGGGGGCGTGGCAAGCCTAAGGGTGGCAGCATAGTCGGCCACAGACTCCCCGGGGCGTTGGTCATGGTTGTGAAATGCGACCCGGGTGGGGAAAATGGACATCTCAGGCTGGAAGTGATTTCGCAGGGCCGTCAGGATATCTGTGAGGGGAACATAATTGATATCCCTCGGCAACACCAGATGAATGGCTAGCTGAAGTGTAGCCAGGCCACATCTTGACAGGAAACATGACCGCTTTACGTCTTCCCACATTCTTTTGGGACGCCATCCCACCTTCGTCACCAATTTAGTGTTGGCAGCAGCCAACAATATGGGCCAAACACATAACTTTTATTCAGGAATCAAAACTGATTTACAATTGCACCACAGCAACTTATATACAGTCAGGGAAAGATACATTTAGGCAGGAATTAACAGGATTGGTGGATTAAACTCAGGAGAGAGTGGGGTGATCTTTTATCAGCTAGAACTCGCGCTTCTTGAACTAAAATGGTGCGAACCCCAATCTCGCGTTACTTGAAAACTGAGGAGAACCCAAAATGGCGAATGCCTTTTTCTAAATACATTAACACAATTATACATACACAACAGGAACATAGACTTGAATGATGGTTATGTGAAGATAGGTTTTCCATTGAGTCTGATTGATATTATTAAATTAGACTTTGCATTAAATCCTACCTCTTGCCTTAGTATTAGGGAGACACTCTTCTGAGTTGGTCATTTCCAGAACACTTTGTAGTTTTTTTTAAAATAAATTTTTCTTTTTTTTTTTTTTTTAGTTTTTATTCAAAATTAATATACAACAATACAAACACACAAAGAAAACACATGGAAAAACTAATAATAATAAAAAGACATAACAAACCTCAACAACATTAGAAAGTACAAAAATATTGGTAGAGATACCTGTAAATCTTTAAAACTAGCTATACAATTTAAATATATTAGTTCATCTTTAATACTTTTATAGTTGTATAATATTCATATATAATACTTTTTAACTGTTGCAATCTTATCCATCTATAACCAATCACTCAATAACTCTACCAATATTATAATTATTACATTTTGTAGCAACAAATAATACCCAGGTGGTATTTACATTTGTCAAGGAAGCTGAAAATATTTGTAATTATACATTTGATTTCCAGAAAGTTAATTGGTCGGTTGCTGGCGCACATTCGTTTCCTTTCTCTGTTGCATATTCTATAAAGGCTTTCCAAATTGCAAATAATTATTCTCTTTAACAATTCCTCTTTTTAAATTAATTTCCCAAGTTAATTTATCATTTAGGGCCATTGCCCACATCTCTTTAAACCATTTCTTTATTACAGGAACATTTTCTCCTTTCCATTTCCGAGCTATACACTGCCTTGCATTAGATATCATGATTGAAACAAGATCTTTCCTATATATATCAAAATTTAAATCTTCTACGTCAGTTAACAATGCTATGCGTGCCTTTAAATTGAATTTAACGTCAATCATATTTATTTATTTATTTATTTATTTATATTCAAATTTATATGCCGCCCAATCAGGTAAACCCGACTCTGGGCGGCTCACAACAAGTTAAAACACACATAAAACAGTACAACCAATTAAAACCAATTAAAACCCAACATACCCACCCACCTACCCTATTCCTCTTAAAACCCACATAAACCCACATTAAAAAGACAATTAAAAGAAATGGGGGCTTAATTTATAAGCCAACAGGCAGGGGCCACTCCCATCTGGACCCCACACCTGCCCTGGGCCCCACACCTGCCCTGCCCTGGGCCCCATCACCACCCAGGCTGCCGCATTCTGGACCAACTGCAGCCTCCGAATGGTTGACAAGGGCAGCCCCATGTAGAGCGCATTGCAATAATCTAGTCTGGAGGTGACCAGAGCATGTGTGACCATGAGCAGGGAGTCCCGGTCCAGGAGCGAACGCAACTGACGGATGACGCGAAGCTGTGAGAAAGCCCTCCTGGCCACAGCCGCCACCTGATCTGCTAGTAGCAGCCCTGAATCCAGGAGGACCCCTAAGTTGCGTACCGGGTCTGTCTGTTTTATTTTAAAGAATAAATATTCTTTATTTCGTTTTCAACTGCTGACCAGAATGGTTTTAACTCATTACAGTCCCACCACAAATGTGCATAGGTACCTCTCTCGTTTTTACATCTCCAACATTTCGATGATTTTGATTTATCCATTTGATGCAGGCGAATAGGTGTTAAATACCATTTCCACAGCATTTTGAAATTATGCTCCTTAACCCTCACTGATAATGTTTTTTATTATTATTAGGGTATCATCAGCGTATAGGTTGATTTTAACTCCTTCCACTCCAACTAATTCGGTATCATCTCTTATTACGTTTGCCATTAATTTCATTGCCATCACAAATAATACTGCAGATAGAGGGTCTCCTTGTTGTGTACCAGCTTCCAATTTAATTTCTGGTGTATATTTATCATTAACCTTAACTCTTGCTGAACTTTGTTGATACAAATTTTCAATTATCCTTCTAAACTTTACTCCAAAGCCATAACTTTCAATCATTTTCTTAATAGTTAACCATTGCAAAGAATCAAAGGCTTTATATATATCTAATGCTAATATGCGTACTTTTTCTTTTTTTGTTTCAGCTTTGTTCATTACATCACTTACTCTCCTTGTCAAATCGTTTAAATGTCGTCCTTTAATAAAGCCTGCTTGGTCACTGTTAATATATTCACCAATGAATTTGTTTAATCTGTTGGTTAAAATAGCTGTGAAAATTTTGGTGTCTTGATTGATTAAAGATATTGGTCGGTATGAATCTATCTTTTCTTTAAACTATGTTTTGGGAATCAAAATTATATTTATCATATTCCAAGAGTTTGGGATTACTCCTCCATCAAGTATATTATTGGAAAGTCAACTAATTTTATATATTACCATTTCCCTAAATTGTTTATAAAACTCAACACTTAATCCGTCTTCTCCAGAGGCTTTTCCAATTTTCAATTTATCTATCGTTTCATTAATCTCTTTGATGGTAATTTTACTTTTCATATACTCCATATGTTCCTGATCTGTTGTCTTTTTTGACCATTTTTTAGATAATTATCTAATTTGTCTCTATCTATTTTCTTTTCTGAATATAGTCTTTGAAAAAATTCTTTTACAATTTCAATTTTCTGTTCAGTTTTATTATATCTATTACCATCCTTACCTACCAATACTCCTATCTCTCTCTTATCCTTTTTTCTTTCGGCTGCTTTTGCTAGTAATTTTGAATTTTTATTACCGTATTCAAAGTATTCCCTTTTTAAGTATATTAAATTTCTCCTTATTTGTTCAATTTCTTTTTTGCTTTTAATTTTTGTAATTTGTCAAAAGTGACACTATCTTTTGTTCTAGCATGTTCAGTCTGTAATTGCTTTATTTCTTCCTCTACTTTTTTTTGGTGTTCTTTATGTAATTTATTTTTAATCGCCGAGAGTAACACATTCACCCCTAAATATTGATTTCATTGTGTCCTACAATATTCCATCAGGTACATCATTTGTATCATTCAACTCCCATAGCTGCTCCCATTTCTTAATTATCTCATCTTTATCTTTTTGGTTGTTGAATAATTTTGCATCATATGTCCATCTTCCATAATCTTTTTTTAAGACTCTCTATATTAATATCTAATATTATTTTGGCATGATCTGATTCTTTAATTGTATCAATTTCAATAGATTCCAAAATATTACATAAGTTCTCAGTTACAAATATATAATCAATTCTAGAGTATGTGTCATGGACTCCTGAGTAAAATGTATATCTTCTCTCTTGTCCTCTAATTGTTCTCCAAACATCACATAAACTTAAACTTATCATCCATTTATCTAACATTCCTTGGGAATTACTTTTGTATCTTGTTATATTAGTAGTATCTATGTTTGATCTTATCTGATTGAAATCTCCTGCAATTATTATTTTCAATATATTTTCTTTAATTATCATTTGATGAATATTTTCTAGAAAAGTTTCCTGGTTGTCATTGGGGCCATATATATTAACAAACAAGAATTCCTCATCATCAATTTTACCTCTTATTATTAAATACCTACCTTCAGGATCAATGATACATTTGGACTTTATAAAATCTAATCTCTTTGAAAACATAATCACCACTCCCCTTGATTTTGATGATCCACACGCTTTTTCATAATTCTGGATCCACCCTAATTTCAAATTGTTATCATTTTCAGTTTTTTGGTGTGTCTCTTGGAGAAAGATTACATCAGGTTTGCTTTTCCTTATGGCAGATTCCAATCTTTTTCTCTTAATCAGATTGCCAGAACCATTAACATTCCAAGATAATATATTTAAATCTTTCATAGCAAATTCAAAATTTTATTAATTAAAAGCAGCTTCCTAAAGACATGCGCAATTGTACATAAAAACAAACCCATATAACCACATAAATTATAAAAACAACATAAAATGAACAACATCATCCTACTCCCCATCTTTTCTACTAAAAGGACCCTTGAAAATCAAGGATGGGGAGGGGGGTGATAGAAATATAAATGAACACCGTGTTTGTCGCTACTAACTTCTTTTAAAATATTTTATCCACTGTATTTAGGTTTACCTTACCCACTTAAATCTTTATTACTCATAAATTCCTGACACAGTTAGGGCATCTTTAATGACCTTCCACTCCTGTGAGCCATGTTCAGTTATGTTAGCATCAGTTAAGAGATCTAACATTGGTGATCCTTCCTTAATAACATATTTCTTCTCTTGAAAAATGAACGTTAATTGCCGTGGTGGTCTCCAGTTGTATCTCACTTCTTTATCTCTTAGCATTTTAGTTATTGATTTAATTTGCTTTCACCAAATTCTCTCTTCAATGGGCAAATCATGATAGATCTCTATATTGTTGTTTCCTAATTTTGGTGCATCCCCATTCTTTTGATCTGTAGCAATACACTGGCTTTCAGTCCTTCATTTGTAAATCTTATTAGTGCATTTCTGTTTACTGATTTATTCCTTTTTGGACCCAGCCTATGGACACTAACAATATCTTCAGAAGTAAAGGTCTTATCCATTTGTAACTCATTCAACCATTCTAAGATTCTTGGCTTTAATTGGTCTGGCTCAGATTCAGTAACATTTTTAATTATCACATTTTGTCTTTTAAGTTGATCCTCAATCAATCCCAGCCTTTTATTGTAGCTATCTAATTTTAACACACTTTCTTTGACTTTCTCTTGCATATCATCAACTCTTTTCCCAAGCACTTCAACTTCCTTAACATTAATATTCATTGCCTCTTTTAACTCAACAATTTCCTTCATGATACTTGCAGTCTGTGCTTTAGTGGTCTCTGCTATAGTCTCAGTCATCTGTGTCATTTTTTGCTGAAATTCTTCTAAACTCTCTTGTTATAACTTTAGAAATTTCTGGTTATCAATCTCTTTGACTTTCCATTACCTGAAACTTTGCATTTAAGAACTCTTCCAGTCTGTCTAACCCTATCTCAATGTTGTTCCTATCTTCTTCTTCCATGTCTGATCCTGACCCTTCCATTTCTTTTTGCAACCTATCCTTTTCTTTTCCTACATGTACCTTAGATATTTTCCCTTTTCTTTTTACCACCTGCGGTTCAGTACCTTTTCCCATTTTTACAAGGCTTTCTTGTTCTTTCAATCTATTCACTTCTGGAAAAGTATGCTTTATCAATTGCAATTAATAACTAAGCACAAAAGATGACAAAAATATCAGAATCAATGTCAAAATTCAAGACAGTTATGTGTATATATAAGTGTGTATGAATCAAAATTAAACTGTCCAAAGGCAGAGTGTTGCAGCTGTGGTCTTATCTATACAGTGCTGTTATGAGTCTTCAGAGCTTGTCTCCGGCTTGGTTCAAGGACACTTTCTTATCTTAATATTTGCTGCACCTGGTTGCTTCAGATTTGTCCAAATTGCTTATGATCAGACACTTAGCATCAATACCATAAATGAAGAGTCAATTTTTGAAGGATTAGAAAGGGTTAGAAAGTTTTGAAAAACAAATAAGCTCTTTCTATTGTAAGCTCCAGTTCAACCCACGAAGCATGCCTCTCATCTGTCTTCTTCCCCCTTCTCTTTCGTTCTTCTCCTCGGGTTGAAACAATTTAACACATGCACTCCCTCCCAAAAGAGTTAATTGCAGAACACTGACAGTATCCTTAAGGCTTATGTTCCAAAGGGATGGCACTGATGTAGAACAGAATAGAGTGCGTCCTTAATGTATACTGGAAAGTCCAGCTTTAAAGTCAAGAAAGAAGAAAAGGTCCAGCCAAAATTTCACCCACCAAACAAACAAGAGTTTTGGACATCAGGGATCACCTCCACTCACTGCTTAACTAGAGTAGACTTTATTCAGCTCTGCGATGCCCCACTATAGCCAAATCGACTCCAACTGCAACTCCGCGTGGCCCCAACTCTGCTTGGTTCCGCTGTGGTTAGTTCGGTGCCATCAGGGCCGAGAAGAGGCTTGCTTTCACTCCCCTCTCCCAACCCAAAATCGGACTTACCCCTTTCACGCTCTTTCTCGTTTGCTTGCCCACACGTTAGCCTGTTCGCCGATAGCCCGATTGCTGTTCACCACTTGTTTAATTGCCACTTTGTTCCACTCAAAGCTCGTTGCAACACTTCAATTCAGTTCTCAGTTCAGTTCTCTGTTCTCAGTTTAGCAGACAAATGAATCAATTCCTCTTGAAGTATAACAGCCCAAGCTCTTCTCTCTGTAATTGCGAGGAGGAGATCTTCCGTGCAGCAGATGACAGATGATAGATGCCACTACACTGCACTGCTTTGTGCTATGAAGTGCTGCTTAGTTTCACTTTGGAATGCTGCTGCTGAACCTCAAGCCTTGATTCCTTCTCTGGTCAACTTCTCAAACTTTTAAATGCCAGTACTTCTTAACTCACTGAATCACTAAACTAAACTACAGGAGTTTCAGGCTCTTCAAACTTAATTTTTCCACCTTATAGTGGCTCACCTTTCAGAGCGACAAAGAACTCTTGACTGTTCAGTTTGCCATCTTGGCTCCTCCCCTAAATTTTTCAAACAATATTACAACATATAAAATAAGACAACAATCATACATAAAGAAAAAACACAAAACAATTACATACAAATTATAACTAATTACATTCTAATACAATATTATAACTAAATATAAAAGTAAAACACCCTTGAGAATACACTTTGATTATGACTTAGTAGTATAATAACTTCCTCATTCTTCTTCATAACTTTAATTATACTTCTAAATATTAAATTTTTATTACTTATATCATTCATACATATTATGTTTTCTATATTCTTGTTATCACAATGAACTAATTCAAACCCAATTCATAACCTACCCAATTTAATACATCTACTAAGTCAAACTTTAGAATCATAAATACAATACAAAAAGTAAAATACTAAACAAATTTCAAAAAAGAAAAAGGAAAAATAAACACCCAGTACTTTATACAATGCCCTGGAGAAAATGGGGTGTCTCATCAATTTCCTTCCCAAAAGCTCCTTTGACCAGGTACAGGTCTGTTCATTTACTCCCCCTTCAATGAGTAATCCACAAACACTTGCCATACCTTCCAGAATCTATCCTCTTTAATCATACCCTTTTTCATTTTGACCACCCATGTTAGCTTGTCATTCAATGCTAAATCCCAAATTTCCTTATACCATTCTTCAATTTTCATAGTCACATCATTTTTCTAATTTCTTGTGATACACTGTCTACCAGTTGTCAACATTATCTCTAATAACTCTTTTTTATCCTTATTTAAATTTATACTTTCCACATCCGTCAACGAAACGGTACTTGACCCCAATTTAAATCTCATGCCCATAATTTCACATATCTCTTTTTCAATTTTTCTCCAAAAATCTTTTATCACATTACAACTTCGCCACATATGTTCATAAGTTCCCAGTGCATCTTTGCACCGCCAACACATTTTATCTTTTTTATTGTCAATCTGATGCAACCTCACTGGGGTCAAATACCATTTCCACAACATTTTAAAATTATGCTCCTTCACTCTAACAGGCATAGTTCACATAATTCTTTTCTTTCATTTATTTTTCCAGTTCGCATCCTCTATCTTAATTTTCAAATCTTGTTCCCAACTCGCTTTCAATGCCTCCTGTGGATTACTATCCTTATTACTATCCTTATATATATTGCATACCAATCCCTTAATACCTCTTTCTCCCTTTCTTATTTTTAGAATCAGTTCTTCAAACTCTGTCCTCCCTCTTTCTAAACCAACCTCTCTCATTTATTCCATTTATTTACCAATACTATCTGAAACCAATTCAAATTCAACTGTGCGTACAGATCTGCCTTTCCCCTACTATCTTTACAGGCCCGTATCCAGTCCTTCAACAGGAAAACTTCATTATTATAAAGCACTTCTTTTACCCTTTTATCTATTTTTATTGGAAAATTTTTAATATCCTTTAATTCAATAATAGGGGAAATATCCGGGGCCAGTTCCACCTTCACTTTTTTCCATATTCCCAACAATGTCTTCATCATTTTATTTTTAATAACAGGTTTCACAATATCACAACCCAAAAAGATCATTTTTCCTATTTGATTAAAATCCTTCATCTCTATTTCTTCCCAAATTGCCTTTTCTCTAGCCAAGATCTTTACTATATTCTTAAATTGAAAGGCTCAATAATAATTCTTTAAATTCAGAATTCCTAGTCCTCCTTCCTTCTGGGATATGTACCAAAGTTTTTTCACTATTCTGGCTTTCTTTCCACCATTAAAAAAATTATCCATCATTTTTTGAAACTCCTTAATTTCATTATCCTTCAATTGAATTGGAAGAGCATCAAATAAGAAATTAATTCTCGGTAATAACAACATTTTACATAATGCTCTCCGTCCAAACCAAGACAGCTGTATTTTGTCCTTAATTTCTATTTTCAATTTTCCGTAATTCAATTTCTTAAGTTCTTCCAATTTATTTGAGATATTTATCCCCAAATACCTCAGATTATCCTTAAATTGTAAATTACCCTTGCCCTTTATCCTTTGTTGTTCTTCCTTATCTATATTACACAGTATTATTTCTGATTTATCCCAATTTATTCTCAATCCTGTAATGTCTTCAAATTCTTTTAACTTCTCTTGTATTTTACCTAATGCCTTCCTGGGGTATTTTGTTATTATCAATGTATCATCTGTGTATAAGCTTACCTTGTTTCCTAAAAACCCCTCAATTTCTTTGTCCTCTCTTATCGCCTTTGCCAACATCTCCATTGCCATAATAAACAATATTGGCGATAATGGGCATCTCTGTCTTGTGCCAGCTTCTAATTTCACTTCTTCTGTTACCTCATCATTTACTCTAATGATAGCTGTTCCATGTTGATATTATTGTTCAATTGTCCTTCTAAATTTATCTCCAAATCCATAGCATTTGATTATCTCATTAATTGTCACCCATTGTAAAGAATCAAACGCCTTGAAAATATCCAAAGATAATAATCCAACTTTTTCTTTTGTTTGTCCCACTGTATCAATTAGATCTATAACTCTTCTTGTCAAATCTGCCATATGTCTTCCTTTCAAGAAAACCACTTGATCTTCATTTATATAACTACCCATAAAATTATTCAATCTATTTGCCAATATCGCTGTAAAGATCTTAGCATCCTGATTTAACAAAGAAATAGGTCTGTACGATTCCACTTTTTCTAAATCCTTTCCGGGTTTTGGTAATAAAACAATTATGGTTCTATACCATGAGGTCGGAATTTGTCCTCCTTCCAATATATAATTGTATAATTTTACCAATTTTGGCACCACTAACTCTTTAAATTCCTTATAAAATTCAACTGATAACCCATCTTCTCCAGGAGCTTTATCCCTTTTCAGGATAGTTATTGCATCTTTTATTTATTTCTCCATTATTTTTTCTTCCATTCCATTTCTATGTTCCTGTTTTATCTTATTTTCTAATTGTTTCTCCAACTGATCTTTTAGCTTCACCAAATCTATATTCTTTTTAACATACAGAGCCTGATAAAAATCCTTAACGATTTTACATTTGTCTCCAATCTTATTACATCTCATTCCATCTTTATTAATCAAAACTCCAATTTCCCTTTTTCTCTCTCTTCTTTAGCAGCTCTTGCTAATAATTTTGAATTCTTATTACTATATTCAAAATATTCTCTTTTTAAGTATACCAAATCTCTTTTAACCTTTTCTATATCCTTGCCTACCTGTTCTGTCTTTAATCTTTGCATCCTTTCAAAAACCTTCTTATCATTTGTCTTTGCATGTTCTTCTTGTAACCTTTTTATCTCTTTTTCAACTTTTTCTTGTGACTCCTTGAATTGTTTATTCCTAATACTAGCCAGCTTTATCCTTTCCCCTCTAAAAACCAACTTCATGGCACCCCATACCATATTATAGCACACATCAGTATCATTCCAATGCCAACTTTCCTTCCATTTCTCAATTATTTGCTCTTTACATTTTTCCTCTTTAAAAACTTTGACATCATATCTCCAATTCCTTCTCTTTTTTCTTATACCATCTATTTTTAATTCTGCCAACACTTTTGCATGATCAGACTCTTTAAAAATTCCCACTTCTACCTCGTCTATGTTTCTAATCATAGTCTCTGTTACAAATATGTAATCTATTCTGGAATATGAATTGTGCACCTGTGAAAAAAGTGTAAAAGTGTAAAAGTTCTCTCCATACATCCTTCAATCCTAAAGATACCATCCATTTATCTAAAGTCTGCTTTTAAATATCTTTTCCACGTCTTGTTATATTTGTGCAATCCAAATTTGACTTTATTAGATTGAAATCTCCAGCCACAATCATTTTTGTTGTTTTTTCTTTTGCCAATATGTCATATATCTTATCTAAAAACTTGCCTTGATGATCGTTTGGAGCATATATATTCACTAAAGTTACATCCTCATCATCAATCTTCCCTTTTACTATTAAGTATCTACCTTCCGGGTTGGAAACACTACTTACCATTTCAAAACCCAATCTAGTCGAAATCAGAATCGCCACCCCTTTTGCTTTTGAAGAACCGTATGATTTTCATAAAATTGCATCCACCCTAAAAAAAATCTTATTTGTATCTTGAGATTTTTGATGTTTCCTGTAGAAAGACTATATCCGGCCTATCCTTTCTCAGAGCTGATTCAATTCTTCTTCTCTTAACTTGAGATCCCGTACCATTCACATTCCATGTTAACACTTTAATATTTCTCATGATTTAATCAACCACACTCTTCTAAAACCTCCAATTTCTCCATTGGGCATGTTTCCCTCTAACCCACAATAACTATATCTATACCTAAAACAAAAAACATTCAATCTTACCCTCCCCACTTTTTTCTTCAAAAAACTCACCTTTGTTTCCCAAAAGGGGGGGGGGACATGGAAGATGTCCCTACTGTCAAACGTTCTAGCACATCTTTCTTTATCAATAAAACAATCTACATTTATAATACCATCTACATTTACTAAAAACTCATAAAATCTTTTCTCTCCCCTATGTCACTCTACATTACATTCTCTCTTCTAACCCCTGATTCACCCTTCATCAGCTGACGCCTCTGGTTTTGAAACCAAATCGATCCCTCCAGTGGCATCCCCCTCTTCTGCACCTCCAAAATCTCTTCTTATACCTCCAGACTCTAGTAAAGCTTTCCTTAGTGCCAACCAATCTCTTGAAGCCGCCTTAATCAAATCAATTGAACACAAATATTCCAAAGCGTCAGTCTCTGCATCAATCATGTGCATTTTCTTGTCATAAAAAAATCTTAATTGTTGTGAAAATCTTCAATTATATTTTATTCCACGTTCCATCAGAAATTTTGCAGAACACTTTGTAGTTATCTGATTGAAAAATACAGTATCTCATTCCACTACACTTTAGTTCACGGACACTGCAATGTTTGTACTTTCCATTTCTTGCTTTATACTTTACCATGATTCAGACTTCTCACATTCCATGTTATGTTGGAGACCGAAGAGAACCAGTTTGATTTAATCTGTTTGATTTAACTTTGTTCTTTTCCATAATGAGTTGGCTGACTTCCACTTCTGTCCCACCAGATTCCATTAGTGAAAAATTTACAGTTCATATGCTGTAAAAAAAAGTTCTACGTTTTCTGAATACTGTTACACCCATATAATGTACAATGAGAGCTCTTATGAGAAGCGACAACCTCCAAAACTAAATATTCTTGCTAATTGCTCAGTTACCACATGGGTTTTTGCAAGGTCTTGAGTACAATATTTACAATTGAAATAGGCTTCAGTGTCTTTGCCAGCAGATACTTTATTTAATCCATTAATTAATTAAATTTCCACCTTTTGCCCTCAGGCAAATCATGGAGGAGAAAATGCCACTTAAAAAGAAAGTTAAGAACAACACAAACATCAATCTAACAAAGGCAATTACAGACTGAATCAAAGCAATAGGCTTAAAAACTTAAATATACTGCTCTAACAATTTATGCCAAGTTGCAAACATAAAATCAGCAAAACATATGCGTAAACAGGACATACTTTGTTTGAAGCTCTCCAAGCATTGCCCAAAATCCTATTGCCAATTTATGCTTGCAACAAATTGCTGTTTATTAATGAGTATGTTTGGACTCCTATCCAACAACACAGCTACCACTTCATTTATGGGTGGCAGTTTGCCACCAAGACTTAGATAGTTTGTTTCCCTTAGGCAAGCATAAATTAGCAATAGGGTCATTACCGGTTAGAAAGATGCCAAACAATTCTGGAGACAGAACTACTAGAAACTTATCATCCTGTTAGACTTTTGTTGCTCCTTGTGAGGTAGGTAGGCTGGGGCCTTCTTGCACATTCATTTTGCAATGGATGCTCTCAAAGTGACTCTCTCTGCAGAAACATTGTTTATGTTTTGTGTTTTCAACATGTGTACCTGACCACATTCCCAGCGACAAGGCTGCTTGCATCAAATGCAAAAAAAAAGAAAACAGATTGTGGATCTGTGCTGGAAAATAGTTGCATGTGTAATCTTTTGACTTGACATCTGCTTGACACTGAAAGACGTAGGCATGGGCCCACTTTTCTCTGATTGTCTGATAGATTCGACTGTATCTTCCAGCAAAGCCTTAAGCTGCTTGTTGACAAGCTAGTAATAACTCCGTGTTGTTCTGCGTTGGCATCACACCGTGGATTCTGTTCTGCCCTGGCCCTCATAACTGACTGCAAGTATTCCATGGCCTAATCTCACCTCAAGGGCTCTTCTCTCTTGGAGGGGATTATACACAGCTCCATTAATACTAATGGAGTTACATGCATCAGTTGCTCCAGAGAACATAAAATGGGCACACGTCACACTCCTCCCAAATCTAATCCAATTCAACGGTGATGGTACATTTGTGTTTCTCACAGCAAATTATACTGAAAGAAAAGGCAACAATTTTTGTGTGATGCTGAGATTCATTCAAGTATTTTTATCTTATTTGGCAGCTCCTGATTATATTACCATATGCATATGTTCACTGTACTGTTATGTATAAATGTAATGGTGATAAAGAATATTCAGCTTTGTTGGCATGTTAAGTAGCTTGCTCCAATAATCTCCTGTTTAAATCTCTTTCTCTCTCAGTTTTGCCTGCTTCAATTAATTCCATGAAGATCTATAGAAAGTTTTAGAAACCTTCACTATTCGTTGAAGTAGATTAGTCAACCCTGAGTTATACAAGGCTTCAATATTGCCCAGAGCGGGAGATAACCCAGATGGGTGGTATATAAATGTAACAAATAAATATCAGGGAAGTTACATAAGTATCTTGAGAGACTTTTGGGACCAATGTGAGCAAGTGCTAACTTCTGGCATATTGTGGTACAGCAGGTATCATGGCCTCAGAGTCACAGTGACAAGTTACTCTAACAGATTGAGAACTAGTGATATTCTGTCTAAGACAGGGTTTCCCAACCTTTTCACACTGTGGGCCGAACCATGCCCCCCGGACAGCTGAACGGGCTGGTCACATGGTTCCTCCCACCATAAACACTGCAGTAAAATGTATCAATGGCTGTCATAAACACATCTACAACAGCCACAGGTGCATTTATGGCAGTGTTTACAGCAGACATGGGCATGTTTACGCATGTGCGGGCACATTTTATGGCTGTTGTAAATACATCCACTTCCACATCAGGTAGCGGCAAGAGCAGTGGCAGGCCACATGAAATGGTGCCACAGGCTGGGTCCGGCCCACAGGCTGTAGGTTGGCCACCCCTGGTCTAAGAGATAGTCTGACACCTGTGGCTCAGTGTAGATATTGCTTTCCAATATTTCATGCTATTGTGATCTGAGACTAGACATTGCAACCACAAACATCTTTTCCGCTCATTTGCATTGATGGAAAGAGGGAGAATAACAACTGCTGCCCATGGATCTTGTCAGGTGCTCTTTTGAGAATTCCCATCAGTGTACTTTTTCATGCTTGAAATCAGCCAACGTATCTTTCTGTTGTGTATAATTAATTATCTATTCGATTTTAGCAACAGATTATTTATAGTTACAGAAGTAATAAATTACATGGATGCTGATAATTGCAAAGACAGCAAGGGAGGAGAATCTCAAGATGCAATTGTTATGTTTCTTTCCAAAGGCTGGGTTTTCAATTCAGTAGAATGAGGTATCCATAAGGGTTACATTGAATTCTGCCGCCACCACCCTTCTGATTGGGGCAGCTCCTTCCACTTCTTTGGAGTAATGCCAGTTGCTATCTGATCAGGGCAAATGTCAAAGCCATGAAGTGGATGGTTTTACTCTCGAAAGCAAGGTAATGGCTTGTAATGGAAAACCATGCCACCCAATAGGATAATGCTACAGTAGGAAAACAACTGCTGCGCAGGACCATAGCCAAGATTCTAGATGTGGGTGGGTGAATATTTTTTCAGGATGGGCAACAATGTAAAATATATGTGTGTCATATATATATTACAGTGACGTGTTCACTGGACTGTGTACACTGCCCAGAGTCTATTAATTGGGGTGGTATACAAATATAAATTTGCTGTATATTTGGGGTGGGAGTATGTTGATAATTTTGTATAGCTGTATTTTGTTTAGGTTTTGTTGGGTTGATAAGTGTTTATTTCCCCCCAATCTCGTTGTTCTGTGCAGGACAATGACAATAAAGATTTATCTCTTATCTCTATCTATCTATCTCTAAATAAATTTTTAAAAAAGCAGCCAGGAGTTTGAGGGTGGGCAAACTGCTAACTCAGGGTGGGCGGCACCCACCCTGGCCATGGTCCTGCTGCTGCACAATCTCCTAGATGAACCTTGGCACTCCAGCTGTTCTTGGACTTCAATTACCAGAAGCCCAAGTCAGCACTCCTGCTGATCAGGGCTTCTGGAAATTGAAGTTCAAGAACAGCTGGAGTGCCAAGGTTCACCATCACTGTCCAAGATCCAACTGATCCCTGAATGATCTGCTTGGAGGGAAACCTAGAGCAAAGCACTGTGGGTTTGGTCCCTTGGTGAACTGTCTGTGTCACAATTCAAAGGGGACTTCCCAAGGCACCCTGACCATAAAGGCTGGCTA
Organism: Bradypodion pumilum; assembly: GCA_035047305.1. Classification (NCBI taxonomy): domain Eukaryota; kingdom Metazoa; phylum Chordata; class Lepidosauria; order Squamata; family Chamaeleonidae; genus Bradypodion; species Bradypodion pumilum. The sequence goes on from JAWDJD010000002.1 coordinate 92,706,370, forward strand.
TGAGGAAAGACCACTCAGAAACAAACATTTAGGCCTGGCTAGCTTTCAGGAGGGGACTTACTGGTTAAGCTGCTGAACTTAATTACTAGAAGGTCGGCAGGTCAGCAGTTTGAGACTAACAATAAGGTACAGGTTCTATTACACATCTCTGACTCAGTACTGACTTCCCAATTTGAAATCTAAACCACTGTCTAATGTGGGGGAAACAGAGAAGCCACCACGAATAGTTCAGGTAATTGCACTTTCTAGATGCAAAGGGTGAGTATCAAAATTAACCATGAACTGAACAATCAAAACACACACTCTCCCCAAAAACTGACAGCAGAAATTATTAACAAGTCATTTTTCCTAGTTAGAACTTGATCACCGATGGCATTTTTTAGCAACTAAAAAGGACAGTAATGACAGTTTTGTAAAGCCACTGAGATTACCAGTAATAATGCAGCATCTGTTAAAACATCATATCGAAGTAACTATAATTAAAACAATAAGAGCCTTTGTAATAATGCAAACTGTAAATTTCATTATTTCGTGTCATTGAGCAATAATCAGACTGTCTTTGCAGCTGGAATAATGCAGCTGGAATAATGAAGAGGTAAGAATTTACAAAGTTATGCTAGCTAACTAGGACAGGAGCCCACGAACATCTGTTGGACCCTGCTTCCACCAATGTAATGCTGCCAATCCCAGATAAATAATTTGGGAAGGTGTTTCAGGTGGCTGTGGGAAGGTTATCTCTAATCTTGTGTTCTTTTAGAGATAAGTTCTACCCTGAAAAGAAACACAAATCTGGTATCAAGACACATGGCACGGGATTACCTCACTTTTACCTCCAGCTGTCAAAATCTAGAAGCATACAAGCAGCGGGGGACGACATGCTAAAAATGGAAGAATTTTGCAAATGTCAGTCAATAGCTGGGAGAACAAAACAAACAAAAACAGATGGCAGTTGAATAACAGAGGTCTTTCTGAAATTTTGAAAGATACCCAGCCTCTGGATTCCAAATATTTCCATTCATCAAGAACCTCAACTTTTGTTTTCCAAATAATGGTAGTATGAGCAACGCAATCCAGATAGGGAAGAAACTGGGCAGGGGAGAACAATAGCGGGGAAAATCAATTCCTTGAAATTTGATACTTGAACCTTCTGTAATCTTCTCTCTTATTCATGCCATACCCTTGTCCAGCTTGCTTTCTTTTGTCCTATCAGGGCTTTTGGGGTCCCAGAACCTACTGTAAGGTAAACACCTTACAGGCAGTACCCTCCACAGAAAAGATGCAGGGTAAATTGTGCACTGACCAGAAAGAGGTCATGTTGAACTCAAGTAGAGTCGCTAGATGTACCTTTTAAAAGGAACTTGACGCATGACTGCTCGGGTGCTCTGTCCCACTTACTCTGACTTCTAGACAAATCTACAAAGGTCTGACCCAGATTAAGTTAATAGTATTTAGTTGCCATTGAAAACAATAGAATTTAGTCATCTCTGATTTCAGCTTATTCTGAATCCAAGATATGTTTTAGACTCAGTCTATCTTCACTTTAGTCCAAACCATGGCATAGTTTTTCTCATAAAATGATAGGCACATCATCTAGAGAGAGAGAGAGAAACATTCAAAACTGGAAGGAATAATTTTGATGTCGCTTTCCAAAGAGGCAAGTATTTTTGTGATGACCACACTGAGTGCATTTTAGGTAAAGGTCAAAACTGCTCAAAAGCCAGTCGTATCAAACTCTAGGGTGCAGTGCTTATCTCTGATTACACACAAAGAACAAGTACAGTCTGTGTCTAAAGACATTTACATGGTCATGTGGTAGGCATGACTAGATGCTCGAGTGCATAGAATGCTGTTACTGTTCCCACTGAAGTGGTACATATTTATCTACTTGCAATTTCTTTCAAACTACTAGGTTGGCAGGAACTGGGACAGATGACGGGAGCTCACTCCATCATGCAGCACTTGGGTCTCGAACTGCTGACCTTTCATTCATCAAGTTCAGTGTCTTAACCAGCTCAGATCAAAGAAGAGCTTTATGGCAAGAACAAACATTCTTGAGGGCACACAAGAGCAAAACCAAATTAGAAGATGGAGGAACTAGCTCACTGGGAAAGGAACATCATTAAAGTGGATATAGTTGAAGGTCTCAATCTCCCCTACATCAACTGGAGGACCCTCAATAGGCTGAGGGTTGGAGTCCCTAAATGCAAGACCAATATGCTCATGTGGGGACTGCTAGCGGACAACAACACACGGTGTGAATGTGGAGAGACACAGAGTCCAACCCATTTGCTGGTCTGTCAATTAATGCTAGAGACATGCACCGATGAGGACTTGCATTTGGGCAATGACAAAGCAAATAAAGTAGCTTTCATTTTGGTAGTCCAGGGTGTGATCAGGACATGAAAGAGAGAGTGTCTTAACCCACCACATAATTTATATCAATTTGACAACCCTTTCATGGAAATCTTAGACTTGTAGCTTTTGTGCAATCTCACAATCACATTTTAAATTCCAGGATTTCTTGGGATGAGGCCATGACAGTCCGTTGATATAATGGTATAACAGAGAAATATCTATTGTTTTCCCCAGTGAGTGAAAATCAAAACAGAAGCATAGAGGTGTGAGAGATGAGGCATGTGGAGGAGAAAAACAAGGTGATAGCATTCTTTCTCACCTTTATTCAGTGACCAACTCTTGATGAACAACTGGTTAGCAGACTCAGTTCTGCCACCCATTTCTGATTATCATCACCATGATTATTTTATCATTAGATAGCTCTTCAACAGACAGGTGAGGATGTGCCAAGAAAAACACACCATAGCAGTGTCCTGTCTCTTCATCTTCTCTCATCTGAAGAATAAAATAGGAAGAAGGAGGAATGGCTGTTTTTATTTCAGACACGTTGACTGTGATGTAGGATTTTTTCTTCTTCAAAATACCTCTTTAGGGAAGCTTCTGTTGTTAATAACTAATTCTGTGGTGGAAAGGTGTGGACTACAGGAAATATGTCATTCGGATGACATTACCCAGAATATTAAAGTTTCACAAGACATGATTTAAGGGGGGGGGGAGAAGAATGTTATTTTAAGTAGTGCCAGAGGCTTCTCTGATTCTTTGTAGTACTGAGTTGGAAGAGAAGCATTAGAGGGAGAATATTACACCCAAAAGCAGTTTTTTTTTTAAAAAAAGGCAGTATAATCAAAATAAAGAAAGGTTTATGTATGGTGTAGAGCAAAGGTCATCAATCTTTTTAAGTAGGGGGCTGGGTCATACTCCCGCAGACAGTTTACGTGGGCAGACTGGTTGTGTTCTCTCCCCCCCCCCCCCGGCCATTTACAGCTGCCATAAATGTGTCCACAGCCAATTTTGCCACAGGTGGTGACTGGAGCAAGGATGAGGGCCAGATTACTTGGCGCCACAGGCCAGATTCCTGCCCGTGGGCCATAGGTTGCCTACCTCTGGTATAGAGAGTGGTGACATAGCATGGTTATACTTAACTATCTCAGAAAGATGTCACCCCTAGTTTACAATTGTTCCTGTGGATTTTTTTTAATGCCCAAAGAGGTAACTACACTTTCTTCTCTGAAAATTATCAGTGCCTTCCCTAAGTTAACAGAGAGGTTGCCTATCATGGAGATAGGTAACAGATGGTGAGGATTCAGTGAAGGCTCATCTTCACACAGAAAAAGCACCAGAACCCCTTTCCAATGTCAGAGCGAGCACTGCTCACCGCCTTTTGCCATAGATAAAGCTTGTCTTCCTATTTTGCAAAAGGGGTGGTGGTGTGACAGATTAAATGTGAACCTTATGCTATTCATTTACTTCATTTACTACACCATGCTTTTTCAAGCTCCCTGGATTTGAAAGCTTGCATAGCTAGATTTCTATTAAATCAGCATTGCTTTAAGAACTTCCAGCTATTAAACTGGGGAGTTGGGAATGAACTGGAATGGAACAGGGACATTTAAGAAGGACATTATTCACACACAAGATCAAGGGCTATTAATCCACTCAAGCCCCAGTATTGTTTTATTAATCTTTCTCTTTTTCTGTCTGCTGTTTCCTATTTATTAAATGCTAAGTATCCATCTAATTTCGATACACCCAGGAGCAGTGCTGTATCATGAAACTGCATTCATCTTGATGAGGCTTCCTGGGTTGGAGAAACCACTGTTAAAGAACTCTCCACATGCATTCACTGATTACAGAAGGTGAATTTGGCCACCAGCAGGTAGATGCTACCCAGAGGAACTTTTCTGCTATCACATGTGGTGGCAACAGAAACAGATTTTTTTTAAAAACAAAAACCAAAACAGAACCAATTTACTACTTGCAAATTATTTTGGGAAAGGAGGCATTCCCCTCAGAAGAAGCCATTTGCTTTAATACCATAATTTCCAGAAATAGACATTTCTTTCTCATATATATACTTTTCATTTCCAATAAAATATTATTCCTTTATTTTAATCTTTCCCCCATTGAAGTCATCCACAACCAGCACACGATTACCATTCATTTACACGCAAGTAGACCGAAGTTCATGCAATCAAATTGCGAGAGAGCTTTGGCTCATTGAGGCAAAAGGGAAATTATCTGTTTCAGGTCAGCCGCCCTCTCGGCTTTTCCCCTGGAGTTAACTCTGAAAGGAAGGGTGGATTAACCCCCCACCCCCCCTGAAAACTTGTCACCCAGCAGAGAAAAGCGGCAGACAGGAAGACTTTTTAAAAAGTAGCTCCTAAGGATTTCTCAGCCCTGGAGGGTTTCCCTTGCTCGAAAGCCAGTCGTATCCGACTCTAGGGTGCAGTGCTCATCTCTGTTTCTAAGCCGAAGAGCCAGCGCTGTCTGCTTCTGCAGACGTTTCCGTGGTCATGTGGCAGGCATGACTATACACCGGAGTGCACAGAACGCTGTTACCTTCCCACCGAAGTGCTCCCTATTTATCTACTTGCAATTTCTTGCTTTCGAACTGCTAGGTTGGCAGGAGCTGGGATGAAGACGGGAGCTCATTTCCGTCCTGCAGTACTCGGGAATCGAACTGCTGACCTTCCGCTTCCCAGTCAGCGTCTTAGCGACTTGAGCCACTGCAGTTCCCTCAGCCCTGGAGACTTAGTTTAAATTGTGATTTTTGGGGTTTGAGAGTTCCATTTGAATGGAACTGGCACAATTGATTATTAGACACCTGATTAATTAATTATTTTATTTAAATTTGATTTTTAACATAATCTGTTTTATATCTTGAAGCAGGATGTCCTCAGCATAACCTCAGTTATTCTGGGCCATCCAGGAAGGCTGAATTTCACAGGAATCAATAAAATCCCCCAACCATATGGGTTTCCCATTCACACCGAGGTGACCAACAGTTTCCAAGCTTTCACATTCAGCCCTTTGATCTAAAGTTGTTTATTTCTGCTTTAGTTGTGTACTTGTACTGTTCTCTAGTTGTTTCCTTGATATTTCAGTTGTTTCTTTGATGTGTATATGTCCCTTGTTCCCAAACATGTCACACCTCAATCTCTTGCTGTATGTCGCCCATATAAATCTGAGGCCAGGTAATTCTGCATTTACCTTCCTTTAGATTGTAAATTGAGGCTAGATGATGCTGGGCCATATAACTTCTGTTTGGACATTTCCATTGATGTGGTTGGTCGCTGGAATCCTTGCCTCAGATATGGACGATCCCTGGTTGGCCAAGTGATATTTTCTGCACATCCTTTGATTACCCTCCATTGCCCCAAGCTATGAGGTTCCCCATATGGTTCCCACCTTTGAAACCCAGATCTCATCTCTTTGATCCCTTTGATCACATCCAGACCCTATCTCCTTGATTCGCACCCAAGATCGCATCCCTTGAAACCCCCTTCCTTGACACCTATCTGCTTTGAAGTGCCCTCTTGCTTGTATCTCCTTTGAAATGTACCTGTATAACATATGTATTGGCCATGTACTTCCTTTGAATTGCTGTAATTAAGTAATCCCCTTTAAGTAATCCCCTTTGTTTCTTTCATACCCTCTTTGAACCTTAAATTGTTCACACACTGTAACCTTTATTATGTAAAATCAGGTAGAACTGTAGAGATAGAATAGTATAAAGGCTGGCTTCGAAGTTGCCTGAGTAGCGATCCTGACTACACCTAGGAAAGCTCACGTAGTTCTTTGATTTAGTTTAGACAGCTTTTTCTCTACAGAAGGCCACTGCAGATTAAACGCTTGTCAAATAAAATTATTTTTTATATTGCCTTAATCAAAGTCTACGTTATTTCTTTATTACTGTTAAGGGTAAGTGCTCCACTAGTCTACGAACTAATTTAAAATATACTGGAAATTGTACAAACAGTTTTCAGGTAACCGCTAGGCCAAAAATAATTAAATGTCATTTTAGGATGCTTATGTAGGATTGTGATCCCCAGAGAAAGTCATCTGTTGCAGCTCCTACCAGCTAGTGCAAAACATAGTGAGCCAGGTGGATCAGTAGCATTATTTAGTATGAAGCAGCTTCCTATTCCTTTGAGTTATGTATATCTCCCACCCTGAATATGCTGTTAATATAATATCACTAAAAAGCAATACTACTTTGAGAAAATAAAAATCCGCTTGTGTTTGGTAATGCAAAAATATAGTCAAACTACTTCTTTGGTGACAAATCATTTTGATATACCATAACTCTAAGACTCTAATAGTACAACAATTACATTAATGAAACATGCCTGCCTTCCCATGTGGAAATCCATTATCATAAAGCTTATTTGAGTGGGAAGGAATCTGCTTATTTTTTTCCATGTGAACATTTTGTTAGCACAGTATGTTTCTCACTTGATTGTAGTTCTCTAGAAAGGGGCAAATCAACACAGCTCATGTGATTCTCACTGTACAATGTCTGTAGGTCTCTGCCAATATATTTGTGACCTGAGAATCTGAAGGACAAAACAGCTTGTTACACCTCAATGAGTCTAACACAATTAACATGAAAAAAAAACCACAACACAATCTTATTAGCCCACCGTTTCTAGTGGGGAAATGAGGTGAATTCCATCAATATGTGTAGGAAATTTGTAGTCTCTTCCTTATTCATGAAATCCAGTGTACCTGTCATAGAAACTAGAGAGCCTTCTCACAAGTAGCAACCCTTTCCTCTTAAATCGCATCAGTGAATGCATGTGGAAAGTGATCATTAAGGGAGCAGGGCTAAGCATTTACCTCAAATCACCCATCCAGTGATGTGTCTTAGATCAGGGGTCAGCAAACTTGGCTCTTCAGGTGTTCTTGGACTTCAATTACCAGAAGCTCAAGTCAGTACACTTCTGACACTTTTTTTAAAAAAAAAAGTCAGTACACCTGCTTATGGGAATTGAAATCTAAGAACATCTGGAGAGCCAAGTTTGCTGACCCCTGTCTTAAATCAATGTAGATTGCATTGTGGTCTTTGCTCCTATAAATCTGAATTCACTAATTCCAAGCTCCTACACCTGTTTTGATTTTGCTTTCAGTATAATCCAGTTTCTCCTGGGTTAGGTTTCCATTCTCCAACACAGGGGTTTGCAACCAATAGGCCATGGGCCGGACACAGCCCACAATGCTAAATAGTCCATCCCCAGACCTTGCTCCAGACACCGCCACTGCCACTATCTGCCATGGACTCATTTATGGCTGTGTAAACACATTTATGCAGCCATAAATTAGTCTGCAGCCATTGTAAACACATTTACTATAGCCATAAATGAGTCCGTGGCTGTTGTAAATGCATTTATGACAGCCGCAGACATGTTTGACAACACCAGTCTGGCCCTCTCAGCTGTCTGAGGGGACATGGTCTGGCCCACAGCTAGAAAATGTTGAGAACCCCTGCTCGAACACTTGTAGCAACCACCACACCACACCTCGCCCCCATCATTCCCTCTCATGCCTTTCTTCCTAACATGGAGAAAACTCTACAGTTTGAAAAAGAGTTTAAAGACTTTAGCTTTCTTTCTTGCAAATTAAAACAATGTGTGTCCCCCACCCCAATTATTTTGCCAGAATCATTAAATCAGAGGGCAAGAGGCAGCAGTGCTGGGAAGAATCCCCTCCCCCTGATTCTGTCAAGTTTTAATTGGAAACATTCCACAGGAATTGGCGTTCTTTGGGACAATTAGGGTTTTTTTTAAAAAAAATCAAATTTAAAAAGAGTTAGGCTGCAAAAAATAGGCCTCTTTCCAAGTGAGGCAATGTAACCCTGAAATGGAAAGGAAGAGTTGGGATTTGTTTCACATCTTCTCTAACTGTTGAGTGGATCTTTGAAACTACAGCATATCTGTCAAGTATCCCAGATTGGCCGGGAAATCCTGTATTTCACCCCTCTTCAACTATCGTTCCCGCAACCATCCCATATTTTGGCCGGCCAGGAAAGTGGTTTACTATGCATGTGTGCATGCGCAAAGTAGTTCTATGCATGCACAAAGGGGTTCTGTGCATGTGCAAAGGGGTTCTGCACATGCACAAAGGAGTTGTTGCTGTGCATGCACGCCCGGGCTGGAGCAGTTCTCGTATTTTCCAGAACTGCACTTGATGGGTATGAGCTACGGTAATCTGAATAAATGAGCAATTTAAGCTTCTTTTCAACAGGACAAAAACAATATTTGAATAGGCTCTTAAAACTGTTGACAAATCAGGATTCTCTAGTTACTGGATCAGGCTATTGTACCACAGTATGGATACCTCAGGAGAAGCCCAGCACAACTGTCTAATGTAACTAAGAAAAAGCTTGGGAATGAGAACAAACAGGTTAATTGAAGGAGATGTGATTTGACAACATTCACTTTTCAAGAATAGATTAACATTGTTCATAGCTGTGAGTTTTTATTTTATAGCATCATCTTTTTCCATGCAGAAACTTTGTACCACCTTCACCATCATCAATTTCAATTAACAGGAAAGATTTGTTCTCAGGTTACCTGCCTGGCCTTTGATAACCTTCAACTGCTTTATAACAATTTATCCACATAACTTTTTTATTAATTGACTGTAGATCACAGAAAGCATATCATTTTGACAAGGACAATTACATTTATTAATGTGACACAAGTCTTCACAAGGTGTCTTTAGCTTGTTCAGATGTCTTAGTAAATTACATCGAAGCCACATCAAGGGAAAAAAACAGCTCAGAAGGAAGGATGGCAGCCAGATTATTTCTGGCAGGATATAGTTGTCCTTTTTCACTGAGTTCTTATCTTCTTCTAGCAGCAGGACAAATTCTGAGCAATTTGTTGTTGTTGTTTTTGAAATATTGTTTGGCACTAGCTTCAGAGCAATACACTAAATCATCTACTTTACCTGTTGTGATAAGATGAGACCACATCCACTCTATACTATTAAACAGCAAAAATACCATTTTTTCAATATTGGGACTTCCACTTCGTACTTTTTTCAAGGGAGAAATTTGGCATGTGAGGGTTGTTTAGCTACAAAAGAGTCCTGGGACTGTGAAATAGGTCCCAAGATCTGCCATGGTTGCCCATTCTGGCTCTAGAGCTCAATCTTTGTGTACAATTAACAGAAGGGTGACAGTGAATAGAGCATAAGAGAACAAGAAGCTGACATGTCACCAAAGTGACCTTTTTATATCTGCCCAGCCCTGTCTAAGCTGGGGTTCTCAACCTTTTGAACCCGGGCACTGAATCACTCTCTCGCAGACTGTTGGTGGGTCAGACTGGTGTTCCCTGCCACCGCCACCACCTACAGCAGTGGGGGGGGGGACACACCAATCCAGCTGACCAACACTCCCCCACTCCCACGTGTCACAGCCACCGCCACACTCCCCCCATGCCACCAGTCTGGCCTGCAAACACTCACCCCCATGCTGCTTCCACCACATCCCTGCTTACAGGCCTGCTGTGGGTGAAGGTCCACACTCAGCCAGAGCAGCACCTGGGAAAGACACAGGCAGCCATGCACATCTGTCGCTTCTGCTACTTCTGTCTTGCAATATCCGCCCTGCTATGGAGCGGTGTTAGAGAAATGCCAAGCCAAGCGGAGGGGGAAATGTTGGTGGTGCATCAACAGTAGCGGTGGTGGCAGGAGCGAGGGTGCAGACCAGATGGAATGGCACTGCAGGCTGTAGGTTAAGAACTCCAGTTCTAAGGTGTCAGGCAGAATTTCTAAAGAAGGTTTTAATGTCACCTGCTTTTATGTCCTTTTAACATGATGCCAGAAATCTTAACTCAACACAACATGAATTGTCTGCACAAAAGATGAATCTTGCCAGCTACCAAGCAATCAATTTTACTCTTTCAAACCACAGAAAAACTGTGCATGGTAAAACAGTCACCTCAAGAGTTCTGTTGTTGATTTGTCTTGTCTCACCTCAAGAAAAAGTAAGCTCTATGGCTTTCAAACACACACATTCCTCTGATTACCTGAGCATAAGGAAAAAAGAAGCTCCCCTGCTTAGGTGCGTAGAGTATTCCAAGGTCATGGAGATATGGTCAGTGGATTTGAAGGGAAGAAAAAGAAAATACATTATCAATAAATTATTGGTAAACTTGAGGCTCTGATTTTTATGTACCATCAAAAGCCACTTACAAAGCAGCAGTTGTTTTGTACCAGGAAAGTGGCTTTTGTATTTTTATGTAGTACAGAGTGGGAAGGTAAATAGCTACAAGTAACAGTTGTATGCAGCTAGTTAACTATGGAGTAACAAGTATGGTAGCCAGCAGATGTAGTTACTTTTAGGTATAATAGGTAACTCATAACTTTTTAATTGCCTTGAGCGGTGGTGAGCGCTCCGACACTAGAAGCATTCAAGAGAGAGTTGGACGACCATCTGTCAGATCTGCTTTGATTTGGATCCTTGCATTGGGCAGGAGATTGGACTCGCTGCCCTAAAATACCCCTTCCAACTCAGTTATTCTATAATTCTGTGATTCTATATTTCACTTTTTGCTTCACATCTATAAACAAGGAGAAAAAAATTATATTAATACTGTTTGGGAGTCACTGCTGAGAGAAGAAGAAGGCTACCAAAGAACACCTCATAATGGATGAGAGCAGATTACAAGCACTCTTCTTAATTGCAGATTTGACAGCTGTAACAAAGTAACTTGAGCAAAAAGGGAAGTTCTTGACACTGCAAAGAGAAATATATCTTTTTAAGGCTGTCATTCCTAAAATGTTCTCTAGAAACTGTTTTAAAAGACCAACAATGTGTTTTAAATTATATTCTTGGCATCATGTCATTAATGCCTTTCTGTAACGTGCAGAGCATTAAAAATGTTCTTCTTTGTCAGAGTTGTAGCGTCAGGACTGAGATGGTGTGGTGGGAGTATTAGATTTTACTGCAACAAATCAACAATAATTGTGAGTGGGTGCTGCATTTCTTAACAATGGCCAACATTGACTTGCCTTCTTGCATTTGTGGATTGTTTTTTCAGAGGGCTACGTCCCATGCTCCTTTAGAGCACCTGTTAGCCAGTTTTAAAAGAGTATCCATTTTCCTCCCATTATTTTGCGACCTCTAATATACCTGCACACATACTCATACTCATACTCACACTCACATTATTGTGCTGAATCCAAAGATGCTCACCAGGGTTAAGTCAGGAGTCAAAAGTCAGACCAGGAGGATCCTTTATTTTCAGTAAAATTAGATGGTCAAACTTGGATCACCACTGAGTGTGTCCATGGCATGATGTGGTAGCATAGTTATAACTAACAATACTGTCACATAAGACCACGCTGCTCTATTGGTTCAAGCTGGGTCATGTGGGAGAAGATGAAAGAATGAGGAGAAATGCTAGGTCTGAGTATGCAATCGCCATCTTGAATCTGTGCAGGGAACCCACCTGTTTCATGCTTCTTTCTAACCATAGGGCGAGGAGTGGCTGGAAACAATGTATGTAATCATCATCAACATCATCATCATCATCATCATCATCATCATCATCATCATCATTGGTTTATTTATATCCCGCTTCCGTCAACCCGAAGGTGACTTGAAGCGGCAGAACAACAATGTCAAAACAACAATAGCACAATCAATATCAAAATAACAATAATACAGTAATAATATAGGTAAACAAATACAATATAACAGTGCAATAATCAACAATATATAAAAATACAAAAAAATCCACCCTATACTAGGGCCAGGTTCAATGAACGCATCGGAGCCCAGGTCCACACCCTCTTCACTCCCCCGTGGCCAATGCCGGATCGGGCAGCAGCGGCATTCGGCTTTTGAGTCCTTACCACCAGGAGCCCATGTGTTCATCACTCCCTCACGGCCAATGCCAGACCAGGGGAGAGGACTTGGGCGGGCGGCACCGGTGTTCAGCTTTTGGGTCCTTATCACCAGGAGCCCAGGTGTTCATCACCCCCCCCCCCATGACCAATGCCAGACCGAGGGAGAGGACTCGGGAGAGCGGCACCGACATTTGGCTTTTAAATCCTTACTGCCAGGAGCCCAGGTATTTATTACTCCCCCACGGCCAATGCCGGACCGGGGGAAGGACTTGGGCGAGCAGTGCTGGCATTCAGCTTTTGAGTCCTTACCGCCAGGAGCCCAGGTGTAAAAGGTAAAGGTCTCCCTTGCTAGGGGTCAGTGCCCACCTCCACTTACAGTCAAAGAGCCAGCGCATCTGCATCTGCAGACATTTCCATGGTCATGTGAGAGGCACTACTAGACACTGGAGCACACAGAATACTGTTACCTTCCCACCAAAGTGGTAGCTTTTAATCTACCTGCAATTTGTTGTTTTCAACCTGCTAGGCTGGCAGGAGCTTGGACAGATGATGGGAGCTCACTCTATCATGCAGCACTCGGGTCACAAGTTGATGACCTGCCAAACATTCCAGTTAGTTGCCAAGATCAGTGTCTTAAGCACTAAGCCACCCTTAATAAAGGTGTACAGATCTGTAAATTTTGGACTGCAAAATAACAGATCAGCACACTAAATAAATTTTGTTTCAGAAATTACTCTGGGTTGAAAGGATCTTTGCAGGTGAAACACCACTCAGGGGATGCCTGAATGAGGCTCCTTTCATGTCTTAAGATATGTTGTGAAGCACTCAGGTATCGGACCCTGACCTTCCAGTCTTCAAACTCAGCATCTTAACCACTAAGGTTAAGTGCTGCTCACACTTATACACAGCCAGAGCTAGGGAGGGAGAATTGTACATTTCCAGAAGCACATGTTTGCATCTTCCAAAATTCAGCATGTGAGGTTAAACGCTCCTTTAATTCTACTCTAGTTATAACAGTGTGCAGTAGGAGAATCAAAACTGTCCACAGTTTCAGAATACATAAACAAGCATTTAAGCATACCCCTTTGTATATATAGGGTTTAGCATTTAAGCTCTTCCAGTTTCTGGAAAGAATACTGGAGGTTCACTTGGTAAATAGTTAGCATGGCATTGCATAGCATCACAACAGGTGCATTTATTGCACACCTGAAAACAGAATAACAACAGTTAGTTACACATCTTTTATGTAACACTTTCACCCTCCTGAGGATCTTCCTTTTCAGGATACATTCTGCTCAAAGTATCAGTCTCAGGAAACAGATCAGCAAAACAAATGCTGCTTTTACGAGCCCCTGCATAACAAATCACAGTTTCTTGACAAGAAAAATAAACAGTCCCAAGAAGCTTTCTTCCCATCTGCCACCAGTCAGCCTTAGCAAGTTCCAGTCAGTCCCATTTACAAAGCCACTTCTCTTGCCCGCAGTCTCAGAATATTCCGTTCTCCCCCAGAAAAAAAGGGACTAAGCACACCACAACCACACAACCTGTTGTGAGCTTGGCCCCTGGCCCAGCCCCGGCCCCTAAACTGGCCCACCTTGGGGATGAGGACTCTAAGGATGAGGGGGAAGAGCTGGCAGGATTCCCCTCCCCAGGAGTGCCCCTCCCCCAACATTGCATCAGCCTCCGTTGGAACTCCAGCAGCAGTCTGACGGAGAGAATGTTCCTCGACAGCAGCTGCAGCTCACAGACAGCTCTGGTGACAAGGCGTGGCTTGACGCCAGACATCGGAGCAAGGCAAAGCATCTCCAGCAGAGGCAGAAAGAGAGGAGGGCCAGGAAGTAATTAGGAAGCATTGGGCCACACCCCATGGGGGGATATAAGGAGCCAAAACACCGGGTGTGGCTCCGTGATGGACAAAGTTTGAACTTCCCCGTTCCTGCCCCTGTTTGCTCGTCTCCTCGGCTTGTTGAAACTCTGGACTGGACTTTTGGAGTGAACGGACTTCTGCTTGGATTTACTGTGCTGTGAGTGTTTCCCCGGTGGGGAAAGTAAGAGGGAGGGGGAGACAGAATACAACCCTTCCCAATTGACTCCGGAATATGCCTGGGAGAAAACAAATCAGGTGTGTGTCTTTGGACAGCTCAATCACCAAATAGCTCAATCACCAAATAGCTCAGGAACACACAGCTGCTTTGGGGCCTCTCCTCACTTTCCCTGGTCTAGAGATAACAAAGGAATGCAGGCTCCACCATCCTCTCTCTGGCAGATGCTGGTTGGCAAAACCTCCGCAGAATGGCCTGCTGCAGCTGTCACCTCTCTTCCCTTCCCAGCAACCTGGCTCCAGCACTAACAACTCCCGCCTTGCCTGAAGAAGGGTAGCAATCTTCAGGGCCACTGAATTTGAGATGCAGCACCACTTTTCACTGCCTGGCCAGGCAAAAGGCAGTCACTGTCCACTTGAACCAAATTGCTCCAATGTGCAGGAACTTGGCCCGGCCCCTGAAGCCATGGCCTCACACACACACATTCTCCTCATGGCTCACCTCCATCGCTTGGACGTGCGGACGTCTCTGGCTTCTCAATGGAACACTCCTACTCTTGAGCATGCTGTAGGCTGGCAACTCATATGGGGACCACTTCCAGGCAGTTGCCTGTCTTGTAATTCTGGGCCGAGACCCAGATAACCAGAATCCTGGCTCTGGCAGAACTTGCCACTGACCCTAATCTAACTAGAACCAAGAAAAAAAACTTGGGGGTCAACCTTTGTGCTTCAATCCCTCTAGAAAAAAGAGGCAGCATCCAAGAAACCACTGCCACCATGTGACAGATTCGCTTTGACCTGACCCTTGCTCTGGAGTTCTCCCAGTTCCTTCTGAGCTTCCAAGACCGGCCAGCTCTGTGGCAAAGACAGTTTAAAAACCAAAGAGACTCCATATTGAATAACTTGTGACCCATTTCATCACAACTCCTATACCCTCAGGCAACACAATATTCCTCCAATATATCTGAACAGCTACTGCACATATTGGGGAAACAGTATTTACATCAAGATTTCTTTGACAGTTTTACTTCAAGGGCAGTAGCACAATGTAATGCAGCTGCAGATTATGAGAGCTATGGTCTACTACAACTAAAGGTCCTCAGGATGGAAAAACTGGTATGTGGGACTGGTATTGATTACATACTTAAAATCACATTTGCTCACTTTTCTTGAGTTATGTTAGGACCTTTAATTCTTACGATCCAGATTTTACCCTTATTTAAAGTAATGGGAACTTTAGAGTGGCTTAGTCTGAAGCTGTTTTGACCCATTACCACTAATTGCTTCACATTTTCTTTGAATATGCTTGCTATAAGTCAAATCAAAGTTCCTCTTATGTTATCTTTATCTGCCCAGTGTGTCCTTATCCTCTGCTGATTTTCATTGTGTGCATTCATTTAGAACATTAGTGTGGGAGAATGTGAAAGAAGTCCTGCCGTATTCATAGTGAAATATTTTTAGTAGTATCATATCTGGCCACTCTTGTTTGATCTGATAATAACTGAGATCACTTAATTCACAGCTTATCAGCCAGCCTGGAACTTCAAAATAAAGGTGAGATGAAAGAGAACCACATTTCTGGTTTAAAGGTAGTCATTATTATTATTTTCATGAAAGGCACAAAAAAGTAAGCATCCTTTTCAGATTAATATACCTTTATAGAAAGGAGCAGCTGGCTGGATAGTTCAGTGAGTTATACAGGGTAGTGAAAACTGTGAGAGATTGTGAGGAGCTCCAGAGGGATCTCTTGACACTGGGGGAGTGGGCAAAAAAAGTGGCAAATGAGCTTCAACATTAGTAAGTGCAGAGTGATGCACGGGCAAAAAAACCCAATTACATTTATAAACTGATGGGGTCTGAACTCTCTGTGATAAACCAGGAAAGGGACCTTGGTGTCCTGGTGGACAACTCAATGAAGGCGTCAACCCAGTGTGCCTCAGCAGTGAAAAAAGCAAACTCAATGTTAGGGATCATTAGGAAGGGTATAGAAAATAAGTCAGCAAGTGTCATTTTGCCTCTTTATAAATCTATGGTGAGGCCCCATCTGGAATACTGTGTTCAGTTCTGGTCACCATACCTCCAGAAGGATATTATAGAGTTGGAAAAAGTGCAGAGGAGGGCAACCAGAATGATTAGGGGACTGGAACACCTTCCTTACCATCTGAGGCTGCAACGGTTGGGCCTCTTCACTCTTGAACGATGGTGTCTAAGAGGTGACCTGATTGAAGTTTATAAAATCATGCACGGTGTGGACAAAGTAGATAAGTAAAAACTGTTTTCCCTATTGCACAACACTAGAACTAGGGGACACTCGATGAAACTTTTGGGTACTAGTTCTCAAACAAATAAGAGAAAGTACTTTTTTACCTAGAGGATTACTGGTCTATGGAACTCCCTGCCAGAAGAAGTGGTGACAGCTGTCAGTCTTGACAGCTTTAAGAAAGGATTAGACAAGTTAATGGAGGACAAGGGTATCAATGGCTATAATTATGGATACTTAAGGACAACCTTGGGGTTGGAGAGATAGGCAGGATATCTCTCAATGCCATTTCCAGGGAATCCTAAGCAGGTGAAGGCATCTGCTTGGGAATACCCTGAAGGAAATGGTGAGCCACTGTGTGAGACAGAATGCTGGACTGGATGGGCTGTGGCCTGTTCCAGCAAGGCTGTTCTTATGTTATATGAGTTGAATTAATGGTTACAGAGCCAAAGGCTTGGAGTTCACTGAGCCTTCTATGAGAAGAGCCATCCTGTGTAGTCTTGAGGCAGATGCAGAATTCCAGGTTGCTCCCAGAAGGAGGGAATAGCAAGCAGCTTCAGAGTTCTCTCTACCTAGAAACCTTTGAAAAAAGTCACCATAACTCAGAATTGACTTTATGGCATATAGGAAGACAATGCAATTGAGACTCAAAGATATGCCAGTATGGAACTGTCAGAAGCTTCTTGTGCCAGTAGGGCAAATTGATCTGCCAGCACAATTGCTGAGCTGGCTGTGATCAAGTGGCAGACAAAGAAAGAAAGAAAGAAGCAGGAGAGCAGAGGAGGAGGTGAATTACATGTGATCTAATCTCATCTCAGCCCATACTCAAAGATACATCATTCTGGCACAAATATAGACAAGCACCAGGGTATTCTTAAGCATTTCCAATATCCCTAGGTTGGGAGGAATTCCAGCAACTACACTCACTCGAAAAAAAATCATGTTAGGAAAAGCTAAAGGGAAAAGGAAAGGATCGAGAACAAATGTGAAACTATGGCCGAAACTATGACCTTCAGTTTGCAACCCCTGAGCAGGTATTTTAATGGCAGGATCATTTAAAGGTCACTAATTCATAGAGTCCTCATAATTCCAGAGTGACTTGACCAGCATCTAACAACAGAAATATCTAATATATACATTTATGTAATTGTAAGCCTTGTGAATGGCTATATTGCCATTGCCATAGAAATGGAAGAAACTGTATTTAGAGAAACTGGTGAGAAATTAATCACTGTGGATTACTTTATCTTTTGTTATTGTTAGTTGTTGTTGTTGTTAATGTTGTTGTGGGTTCTATTGTGATTGATATCTCTACAGTTGTCATGATTGGCAAATGTTGACTAGATTTCATTGGGAGTTTACCAGTCTCACAGTATGACCACAAGTTATAAAATGCTTACAAGGTTGTGTTTGTGCAAATCTTACTACATGCCCAGGGAGGCTAGGAATGGAAGAGGTAAAAGTAAAGGTTTCCCTTGCTCGAAAGCCAGTTGTATCCAACTCTAGGGTTCAGTGCTCATCTCTGTTTCAAACCCGAAGAGCCAGCGCTGTCTGCTTCTGCAGACGTTTCCGTCGTCATGTGGCAGGCATGACTAGACACAGGAGTGCACGGAACACTGTTACCTTCCCACTGAAATGGCCCCTATTTATCTACTTCCAATTTCTTGCTTTCAAACTGCTAGTGAAATAGGGGTGAAAGAATTAAGATATTAAGATAATATTAATTCTGTTTTAAAAGTAAAAAATATTTTCCCAGTTCTCTGTAGAGTTGAAACAGATCAGATTGACCTGCCACGTAGATCTGATGACGTGGCTAAGTAAATAGAAGCCTTTTTGTGTCCACAAGCTCAGTACAGTTTGTACAGCTGACAAGGAACTGTAAATAATATTTGTGTGACATGACATGATGTGACATGAGACATGTTCCTTATATGACATTTTCTAAACAACAAACACTGAATGTTCTAACCTGAACTTAATGAAATGTCAGAAGATTAATTAATAATTTTGGCTTTACCCATAGTGATGTAATGTGTAGAAATTTCCAAATTTTATGCTATAAAAGGATGGCTCTGAAAATGTATATTCATTCAGGGAATATTAGCTTGGTAAAGCTTTCCTGAATCTGTTAATATTAATATTAATATTAATATTAATAAAACCCCTAAATCTGTCTTAGCGTGTGGAATGCGATTTTGTCTAGTTCAGAATTCCATAACACTAGGTTGGCAGGAGCTGGGACAAAGACGGGAGCTCATTCCATCCTGCAGTACTTGGGAATCGAACTGCTGACCTTCTGTGTCCCAGTCAGCATCTTAGCCACTTGAGCCACTGCAATTTCATGTCTCTGTCTTTTCTGCATGTATTTAATCATACGTCGATTGAAATCTGTTTTTGGTTTAATTTGATATTCACATTGATTTTGAATATAGTTTCCCACACATTCCAAGCTATTGCAGATGCCTTTCTAATCCTTTTTTTCATTTTCATTTTTTTAAAAGCAAGGCAGTACCTGAGCTGTTGATTGCACCACGAGTGGCAATATGGGTTGGAGAAAGGGGAGGCAGCTAAACAGGGAGAATAGCAAACACTGAGTCAGGTTGTGGGTTGAATACAACTTTCTTGACTACAAGTCAACTTGTTTGATGCAGCATCAGGCCAGAGGTTGGGTATCAGACAGTGTGACTTCTGGAAGGAAACTGCCTTCCAAGTTCACCTGGGGAAGCACCAGACAGAGGAGAGAACACAGATGGGACCATTATATAGAAGGCCATTCAAATGTGCCAACATCTGCCATCTAATCCCATAAAGGTTGATTGACAGAGGCTAAATAAAAAGAGGAACATCATTGCAGCTGTGAAAATTTGGAGTCTGAACAATCTGTGTGTGTTTGTGTGCATGCAAGTGTGCATATGCAGGCATATGAATGTGCTTAAGCATCCTTGCCACTCTGTTGCCTGCCATATCTGCCTTATTGCTTGTAATGGAAATGCCAGGCCAGCAGCAGAATATTGTGCAGTTGCTCATTCTCCTCCTGAGTATCATTATCCATTAGCAGCAACCTTGCTTTCTGGGCTCTCTTACAGGCCTGGCATTGGAAACACATGCACCATCTGCTTAATGGATGATCACACTCTATTAATCAGGATAGAATGCTGATTTTACTTAAGATTCTATATACGGCTTTCTACAAACCCATTGCAGAAATGGCTTAATAATGCTTGACTGGGATAAAAAGCACACATAAGGGGCTGACATCATTTTATGGCCACACTCTCTCCTAAGTGTTCAGAAAGGGCTAATTGCTTCACTGCATCTCTAATACATCAAACACATGAAAACAATTTATCTATCTATCTATCTATCTATCTATCTACTTATTGATTGATTTATTACACTTATATCCTGTCGCTCTAGGGAAAAATTTATCCTTACTCAACGCAGCTAACATCATAAAATCCCCCATTCAACAATCAAAAATTATTTTAAAATTGCACCCCATAAAACTTACAATCAAAACATCACCAAACATTATAATGGACAAAAGTACCACAATTCAGAACCCTGACCACACAACCTAATTGGGACAAAAAGGAGCCAGGCAACAATACAACATTTAAAAGATAGTCTATTTCTAAGCAACTGGGCTTTGCTTCTTTTGCTTCCTCCACTATCTATGTCTGTCTCTGAGAAGATGTACCTGCAGAGCATTATTATTTAGAACTGAAAACAGGAAACTTCATGGATATTTTCAGAGGAGCACCTTCTTCTTGGACAAGAAGAAAACATTTTGCAAATAACCCTACAACCCTTCACCCCATATATCTCTTGAGGAATGGTGTATCCACAATGGGGCTGGTAGGGCTGGTCTGGTCTGTGGCAAAGGGCACTCCCCCCTTTTTTGGAAGAGAAAAGAGCACAGAAGTAAAGAAGTTGCACTGCAAGAAGATTATTTTGATATTTTATATCATATGAATCTGAACCGGGCTTTCAGGGTAAATTACAGTAGATATTCAAGACACGGTTTTACTTGTCTCCTCTCTCTCATTCAGTTTCCACGGCCAAGAAGGGATTCAGTCCCAGCATTCACATGCATGCCTTCAGTCTCCTGATTCCTAGTCCAACACGATCCAATACAGGCATACTAGGTCTGTAGATACAGATATTTATGGTTTCTCCGTGCTCAATGGACACGGAACGGCCCGGTAGAGGCCACTTTCGGGAGAAAGGCTCCCTGGCCCGTGGGCTCTGCGAGCACCCAAATTAAGGGGGGTGGATAAATTATAGGGTTTGATTCACCCAATTCCCTGACCTAAACAACGGCTCTGCTGAGAGAGCTAATCTCTAACCTCTGTTGCGTATTAGGCAATTACTCACTCTGAGTTAAGCTTAATCTCTGGTGCAAATAGGAGTCATGATTGCCTTAGTCTAAGCCCAAAACAATGGTGTTGTTCCAGCCAGTGTTTGCCCGCACTAATTAACTTCCCCAAAAGAGATTCCCGATTAACCCGAGCAAATAGGTGATGTGATTCTCTGTCAGATAACCATCCTACCATGCACAGCCTTCTGCATAATATATACTGATGATTTTCCCCCAATAAATCACTGGTCTTCGCTCCATCTTGCCTCGTGTCATTCCTTTGACCAGTCTCCTCCGGGACCTCAAGGTCCGCTTTATGGCCCCAATTCCTACATCTGGTGACCCCGACGTGATTCTACTCGTGAGTAAGAGACCCCGGAGAGGTCTACTCGTGAGCAGCGATCCACGCGGTCCGGTCCTGCGCTTGAACTGCGACCCGTCACCCCGGAGGACAGCGCGGCGCTCCAGCCGGCAGCCAGCCGATCGGAGAAGTGGCCTGCGGCGAGGCATTCCAGAGAGACATTCCTACAGCTTGCTCCCGCTTCCGAGGAGGTTGCCATAGAGGGAAACGCGTTCCGCTCAGGGCCGGCTGTGAGCCCCTGACATTGCAGAGGCCGTTCGAAGGGCCCGTGGCAGAAGGTCCACGCTCCGAGGTCTACCCCAGACACTAGACGCCCGAACCTATTGCCTGAAAAGACGCGTCGACTCGTCCCGAGGAGGAAACTTCAGAGGACCATCTGCAGGTAATATGGGGACTTGTTCTCATAGACCAAGTCCGTCCGCTAGCCAAAGAACTCATGAGGAGGAGTTCAGAATCCTGGCCAGGGTTTTTAAATTACGCTTTCACAGCAGGGAATTAGCGAGACTTTTGGCGTATCTCAGGGAACACTGCCTACTTTACCCAGAAGTAGGTACGTTGACCCTGCAGCTCTGGGATCAGATAGGAGACTGCATTCAGCAACCCCCGAAAGCTCCAGGAGGGATAGTTCGTACTTGGAGAAAGTGTAGGAAGCTCTCAGTAGAGGATGACCCAGTCCGGATAGAGACCCAGAAAACCCCAGCGCAGTCAGAACCATCAGCCCCAAGAAGTCTCTATTCGTCATTTCAGCTTAAGCAGGGCAGTGTAGGGAGCATTCCTTCAGTGGCAGCTGCAGACGCCACTGAAGGAATTCATGGCATGAGAGGCCCTGGCGCTTCTCTGACAGTTAAAAGTTCCCTGCAAAGAAAGAACTCCATTCAGTGCAGGGGTGAGGAAGATCCATTCACGGGGAAATTGCCAGTGGCACAATTAGCTAGCGCCCAACTGCTGTGCTCAGCCTATCTGAAGGCAGACACACGTTCAGGCAGGGCTGCTCAGCGCCCGCTGCTCACGGAAACCTGCACGGCCCTTGGCCACGCAGGGCTCCAGAGCAGACCCATTGCCACACTCAGGCGCAGAGCAGTGCCAAAACCCCAAGGCGCCGGCTTCCAGTTTGGAAAAATGAGACACCTTAGAAGAGAAAGCCAGTCTAGACCAGGCAGATCTTCAAAAGATTGTCTTCCTGCCAAATGGCCACCCTGGCATGCATTTGGCCCAGGCTAGAAAGGAGGCAGCCATCGCCCTGGCTATGCCAGAAGAACCATCCCAGCAATAGTACCCCGAGTTCCCCCAGGGCACAGGCAGAACCTACTTGTCTCACCTTGGGAGTAGCCCAGAGAAACTTGCCCCTAAGTAAAAGCACCCAGGTGGTTGTAAATAGCCAGCTGTGTACTAGCCATCTCCTCATGTGTAGTATAGAACGCTGCAGACCAGGGGAGGAATGTGCGAATGCGTAAATAAATGTGTGTATGCGTGGTGCACCACTGAATGTATGACTGCAAGAACTGTGTATAATTGCGAAAGCCTTGTCTCTATGACCACAGTATGACTGGAAAAGTGTTCCTTGTGTGTAACTGCGTGGTAATGTCACTGTGAAATATGTGTTAAAACAATTTGCACTCTGCTCATGGACAGGAGCTATTTAAAGGTTGAGAAAGCATAATGAACAAAGCCCTTTGCCTTGCCTGCTTAGCAGCTTAAGGGC
This sequence comes from Bradypodion pumilum, assembly GCA_035047305.1. Taxonomy (NCBI): domain Eukaryota; kingdom Metazoa; phylum Chordata; class Lepidosauria; order Squamata; family Chamaeleonidae; genus Bradypodion; species Bradypodion pumilum. The sequence goes on from JAWDJD010000002.1 coordinate 92,729,307, forward strand.
GGCGAAAAGCAGGAGGGGGCGGAATCCTCACCTGAAATAGGGCGGGGTGGTTCCCCCTCCTTCCCTTGAGACTTTATCCTTGCCAAAGGATTAAGCCGCTCTTGGAAACCGGTTTTGCCACTCAAGGAAAACAGATTTTTCTTTTCAGAAGCGCGATCTGAAAACAAAAATTACTTCTATGAGTTTTCCTCACCAGATCATAAACTATGGGGCTCCTTCCTACATCTGTGTGTGTTCCTCAAACCACCATCTCTGTGTTTAAGGTTTTTTGAATGTCTCTTAGCGTCTGGAAGTCGTATCTCACTAGGAGTGAGAGAATTGCATTGTCTTCATGTGTTATTATCTTGTAACCTCGGTTCTCAACCTTTTAAAGTCAGGGGCCAAAGTTCCGGGGCCGCAGGCAGCTCTGGGGGTCTGGACAGTCATCCTGCCATTCCTTCGCCGCACAGCCCTTCTTGGCTTGGTGGGGGGGAGTGGCAGAGCAACATGGGCCACATCCGGCCCACTCGCCCACATCTGGCCGCAGGATGAGAATCGTTCTAACTCTCCTTCATTCTCTTAAGGAAGATACTGTTCTGGTATTTTGACTGTAATCAGTAACTCATTCATTGTACCCCTTTCACAGGAAAAAGCACGCAAACATTCTTGCGCTCTGCATATTCAAAAGATGCTTGCCTCTTTACAGGAACAAAACTAACCAATTTGCTTCCTTCTAAGTCTTAAATTGCTTCCTTTCACAGGGTCCAGAAGCTAATTACTGAGAGGGATTTTCTTAACAGGAGGATCCCAGCCAGTTGCCTTGGTTACCTGACCTAATCTGATTTCGTTATGATAAGAGTTGTTGCATTCCCATTGTGCTAACTTCTGACTTGTCTTTCCTCCTTCCCTCCTTTCGCCAGTGGAACTCCCTGCTGGAAATGGAAATGCTTAACCTGTGTGTCTTTTCATTTTTTTGTGTGTATTATTTCCTTACAGCTGGCACATCATAGTTGGCTTGTTTTTAATAAGTCATAGTAGGTCATTTTAAGTATGGCACCTGGCCCACAGCACCCTCTCTAGTGAGCAGACACATTTCGCAAACTCCAGAGCTCAGAGGAAGGATTAGTCCCCGGGCTCCCGAGCATGTGCAGAGTGCCACCCATTAGTCAGGACAGCCTAGGACCATTTTAAGAGTGCAGTCAGGTCACACCTTCAATCAGATACAGGCATTTTTAGGCCACCCCTTCCCTTTTTGCTGCTAGTCTAAGCACAGGCAAAAGGCATCTGGCACTTTTCTAAAAGTGTGCACGCACACCATGAATGGATGTGCACAGGGGGGCCTCCATGAGAAATTTACCCAAGGGAAGCCTGGCGCTTCATGCGCCAAGGTTTGCCATAAGACCCCAGACTCGTCTCGCTTCAAACACAGACAGTCACCTTGTGTGAATTCATGTCACTGGTTCCTCTTCGGGGGGGGGGGGCTAGGACAGTCTTCACTTATGGGGGTCGCACATATTAGGTTCTTACTTGGCAAGAGGACCAAGCTTGGCGCACGCTCCTGACTCTTCCGCAAGCGGGCAGAGTTGGCAGCCGTGAACCTCGCTTTGCGCACCTTTGCCAAAGAACGCTTCAACATAATTGCTGACAGCCAGTTTCACAGGAATTTGCTTCACAGTCTACCGGGAGCACACATCACTCCCGTGATAGACAAAAATTTGCTAAGTTTGTTCCTCACAACTCCAATTCAGAGTCATGCATTCCCTCTTCAGAATGCCAAAGCGCTCGCAAGGCAGTTCAACCTGCCACCGGGGGGGCCCTCGTGGGGGGTCAACCCACGAGGGACAGAGGCCATTCAGGTGTGACAAAGGGACGTCACACATCCCCACATTTTGGCAAATGGCAGTACATGCATGTTTGCATTAATACAAACAAACAGAAAGGGGGGGAAACCACGTCCCACAGTTGCACAGCAATTGCTATCCTATAAGTGCAAAAACTAACTAACTCTTTCAGAATTTTTATCTCCCAAACAAGTCTCTTCCCCATACAGGTCCCAGAGGCCAGAATCAGACCCGGATGATTGCAAAGAGCGGCACCAGTCACTGTCCTGGAGGTCATCAGCTGTCCGTCTTCCTTTATGACTTACATCTCCAAAGACATTTCTATGAACATTTTGCACACTCAGTGCCACTTCTAAGGACTTTTCCAAACTCAAGTTGCACATGAAGCCCCACCAAGAAGGGAAGCCTCAAGAAGCAGCTGAATGTCTTTTATTGCTATTGTTATCTATAGTTGCTATTATTTATACATGCCTTGTACAATGCTCCAGTTGGGATTTGCAAGGGACACTTGAATTTCTGTATGTTGTTAATAATGGCCAGCTTCCACCAAAGGAAGCCAGACCGGCCCATGTTTTGCACCGGCCCATTGCTTGGAAAGATTGAGCACCCGGTAGCCGGAAATCCCCAGTTTATCTTCACACCTCCCCATAGGTGTTAGAAAAGACATTTGCACAACACCAGAAGCTGCAGAAATAGCTTAGAGTCACCCCAGGTCACAGTATCAATGACACATCTCATTATCTTGCCTTGCTACAGAAAGCAGTCTGGATTCAGACCCACAGCTCTGAAAAACCAGGCTGTGGTCAGTATATTCAGCGTGTCAGGCTTAGCCATAGGCGACGCTCGGAGAATTGGTCAAATTGGCTTGCAGATTAGCAAAAGCCATCAACCACACCTCCTCAGCAATAGCGCTGCTCAATCAGGAGCAGGCAGAGCTTCGCCATGCCATACTGGATAATCAAGCAGCTATCGATTATCCCCTATTGTTACATCTTATGGGCTGCAAGTCTGTCCACAGCATGTGTTGCTTTAACCTCACAGACAACACCCACAAGATACAGAGCCAGCTCACGGACCTCCACACCCCAGTTAAGAACATCAAGGAGGATTCTTCATGGGGGTGGTAGGACTCCTTGTGGTCGTGGTTCCCATGGGGACGGCTTCAGATGACACTCAAAGTGATTGTGGGGGTGGTAATACTGGGCACAACAGTGTGTTGTTTCGTGCAATGTATTCCCTCACTGCTATCGAGATGTCCCCCATGGAGGGAACCCCGAAGCGTCATTCCCGCTCACCAGCTGACGCCCCTCCTATGCAGAGTCGTCGGTCAGGTCCTTAAATAAAACAGAAAGGGGAATTATGGTTTCCCCGTGCCCAATGGGCACGGAACGGTCCGGCAGAGGCCACTTTCGGGAGAAAGGCTCCCTGGCCCGTGGGCTCTGCGAGCACCCAAATTAAGGGGGGTGGATAAATTATAGGGTTTGATTCACCCAATTCCCTGACCTGAACAACGGCTCTGCTGAGAGAGCTAATCTCTAACCTCTGTTACGTATTAGGCAATTACTCACTCTGAGTTAAGCTTAATCTCTGGTGCAAATAGGAGTCATGATTGCCTTAGTCTAAGCCCAAAACAATGGTGTTGTTCCAGCCAGTGTTTGCCCGCACTAATTAACTTCCCCAAAAGAGATTCCCAATTAACCCGAGCAAATAGGTGATGTGATTCTCTGTCAGATAACCATCCTACCATGCACAGCCTTCTGCATAATATATACTGATGATTTTCCCTCAATAAATCACTGGTCTTCGCTCCATCTTGCCTCGTGTCATTCCTTTGACCAGTCTCCTCCGGGACCTCAAGGGCCGTTTTACGGCCCCAATTCCTACAGATATTCATATATAAAAGTCTGGTATCTAGTATGGGTGGTCTGGTCCCGCTATGGTAATGGAGTAGGCCATATAGCCAGTGACTCAATTCCAAGTTTCAAGCAGTGGTTAACTAACCTGACAGCCTGAAGGGGCCAACGGCTACGGGTGGATGAGTCTCTTTAGGTGGGGTGATGGTCACCCTCAGTGGAGGAAATGCCACTGGAAACCATCATATCAGGCCCAACAGAAAATGAGTGGAGGAGGAACTCTGATTCCCAACAGTAATGGAGGCAGAAGAGTACATGCCAGATGGACTGGCTGTGAAGGCGCACCTTGCCCATATCCTCAAGGCTGAGGCAATCCATTGCAGTCCTGATGTTAAATCTTGCATGTTGCGCTTCATATATACTGTGGGTGATGGCTCCGAGATCATAGTGTGTGGATCACTTCATGGCAAGATGGGATCCACCTTAAATAAATTCACGGCAGTGACATTTTTCCTGCTTCACGGGGGCAGCAGGGGGAATGTATCCTCGGACACGAGTTGCAGTTGAATATCTAGTATGGATCCTAATTCTTACTATCCTTTGAAAAAATGATTAGGTTATGGATGTGTCCAAATGACTTCTCAGAATCATCTCTCTTTGTAGGAAAACAAAGGAGGGAATTGATGTCACTGCAGCGCGCCAGGATGACATCACTGCAGTGTGTCAGGTTTACCCTTCCAGCACAGCGGATTTTGAAACAGAGGAGGCTCCGAAGATTTCCCCAATGCAGCGATCGGCTTTGGCAAAGGCTGCAGAGGGGATGGGACCGACCCAGAGGTTGCTTGGAGCAGCTCGGACAAAGCGCGATCACTGCTGCCACTGCTGCCACTGCTGCCACAGCAGCAGGAGCAGCCCGCCTCCAGCCCCCACAGCTGTGTGTTGGTGGTGGGACCGGCCCGCAAAAAATAATGTTTGGGCATGACTGATCTAAATGACATTGATTAAATGGTACAAGCACCCAACAGAATGGTTATATTTGCAAATGTTCAGATAGCACTCTTCATTTTTGCTTTAAAAAGAGACCTGAATAAAGGAGGACTTCTATTTAAACTGCAGGCAAGGATAATTGACATCATTTGCTAGAAGAATGCTAATCTAGTCTATTCATTTTGGCTCAGATGCGGGAGATGCCACCCATTCATTCTAACCTTTTGTTCTTCAGAAGAAATGTGTCTTTTGATTATTCTAAAAGAAGAAAGAAAGATATATTTTAGAGAAGGAAAATAGTCTGCTAAAGTATTGGTAAGAATTGGCTCTCTTTGACTGTGAGCTGACAATGGTTTACTTTTCAAAACAGAATCCCACGAGCAATGTTTGAAATAAAAAGCAGCAGGAAACAATAATAGTTTTGCTCACAGGCCTTACACCTGAAAATGCTTCACTGGTGTTAGCCTATTGAAGTTGTTCATTTCATAGACAGATAGGTATATTTCCAAAAATATGCAGTGCACATTTCTTAGCACTGCAAATTTGTTAGGAAAACAAAGCATTCTAAAAGTTCAGAAGTAAAACAATGTATGTAGTCTATTAGTCAAGTGTCTTTTGCTAGTGGATTATGTAAATATGGATTATGAACACAGAATATTTTATATGGCTGGTGGATATGCTCCATATGCACAGTCCTCGCAGCAACAACAACAACAACAACAAAACAGTTATGAATGGGGAAGAAGGCAGAAGTAAAGGAAAAGGAAAGAACTGAAACCAAAATACTATATCCTCCATTGAACTAGTTTACCCAAAGAGAAGAGCCTTGACTAGGAAGGGAATAAGGGCCAAATATATTTTACAGGTAAACTGGCTGGATAGCTCAGTGAGTTAGGTATCTAGCTGCACAGCTAGAGACTGGAAGGCAAATTCTCCACCATAAATTCTGGAAGAGTCTGTCTATGTTGCCTTGCACAAGCTGCACAGTCTTGGGGCACCCAGAGCAGAATGGAATAGTAAATCATTTTGTTGTATTCTCTAACTAGCAAGGGTTGCCCGGCGTTGCCGGGTGTTTTTGTGTGTTTTTTTTAAAAAAATATGAATCAATTTAGTTTTGAAATATTTTTTATTTATATGGTTTTTTTTTGCATGCAATTGAACATTGTTTTTTAAATGGTTTTTCTGCTTTTTTTCAAAAATATATTTTAAACATTTAAAATTGTTTATATTATGTTCTGAAGTAGAAGGTTGCAATCTTTAAATGGGGCTGTATCTTGTTAAATGAGTGATATCTCCTGCGTTGTTGTTTTAAAGTAATTGTTCTATTATTTCAATCTTTTAAAATTTGATCAGTATTTTGAAAAGTGTATATTTGATTAATATTGTAATGGTATAAAGTGGAAGTCTTCTGTTTTAAAAGGCTGTTTGGTTATTTGTTATTTAATTTTCAGCAGAGTAAATGGAGTTTGCAGCAGACAAAATGGATTCCGGTCAGTGAATAGTTTACTGAATTAGGTTTAATTGAAACAATTTTGGATCTTTTGAAATGTTGTGAAGTCGAAGGTTGCAGTCTTTAAATGGGGCTGTATCTTTTTAAAAGAGTGAATACTCTCGAGTTGTTGTTTTAAAGAGTTCTATTATTCCAATGTTTTACAACTTGAAAAGTATTTTTGAAACGTATTTTATGGTATGAAGTTGATGTTTTCTGTTTTTAAATGGTCTTTTCTCTTTAAAATTGAGTGCAAAGTGCTGATTTGTTGTCTTCAAGGAATAGTATGGTGTGGTTTAAATATATTTCCCTGGGTTATTTCTGATTTCGCGAAGGTATTCTGTTCCTTAATTGTCTTTAGTGTAAACTGCTGCTTTCCGCTTTTAAATGCGCTTCGCTTTTTTCTCTAATGTATTTTTTGGTCGTGTTTGGTTTATTTCAACGTGTATTAAATTTGATTTAATCTATTTTCGATGATTCTATTATTTTCGATGGTTTTTGTAACTTAAATAATTTATTTAGAGAATGGAGTGTGCTGCGTTAATAATTTGCTTTTCAATAGCTCCGATGCGTTACGGTTTGCGTAACGATTTGTAGTTCAGTAGGAATGGATCCGTTGCGTTCGGCTTATGTGTGTTGAGAATTGGTTCGGAATGTTATTTTTAAAATATATATATGTTTTTGGAGAGTATATTCGCAAATGAAAAGTAAATGAAAAAAATGAAAGTATATTTTACGTAAACAAATTAAATCTTAACCTTAAAATCTTAACCTATAAATTGTAAATGAATGGATGATAACTGTAATTGTGGTTTATGCTCCGCTAAATAAAATAAAATAAAAAACTATAATTAATTTAAATCAAAAGAGAAACTGAAAAGTGGAAGGTAAATTTAAAATAATAAATTAATTAGAAAGGAAGAATTAGGTTTTTCGTAGTCAACGGTCTCTGCTCAAAGCTCACAATTGTTTTAGCTCTGTACCAATACGCAATCATGAAAGTACGTAACTATGAGGGGTTTGCAAGGCAATGCAGCTCCTTTTGTACCGTTGGGTGTTGCTTTTTTTCATCATGTTTGACGCGTTCGCTCCAAAGCAGATGATTGGCTATATTACTGTGAATACGTAGCATGGTGTGATTTGTAGTGTAACTCCTTAAATGGTATTAACGTGGATAGGATGCTGGGATATGTATTTTTCCCTCTGGTTTCAGCGTTCGTGCCTCGGCAAGGTTTTTAAACGCATGTTTGGATTGGCTGCGGCGCGGCTGCGAACGACTGAGAGCATTGTGTTTCTCATCGTAATTGGCTGCCACTCAGCGAACCACGGCAAAACGCAATGCTTTTGGGGTATTGAAGTTCTTTCCATTTCTTGCCGTTTGTGGGGCTGATGCCCCCGTGCCGGTTTTCTGAAACCTTCGTTGACCTGCGGACCCACTTCGGCCATGCGCATGAAGGGTGGGTGCGGGTCAGTAGGGCGAGGCATAGCAACCTATAGCCAGTTCCAGTGGTTAATTCTTGGATTTATAGGTTAAGATTAGAAAAAGCAGGAAATGATTGCTGGCTAATCTTTCTCACACTAGGTCAGGCAAAGGATACTGCAGAATGAACTCACCAAAAGGTGTTTTCATTTTGGCTGTTTCAAGTCTGGCCAATACACGGTAGAGGAAGAACTGACTTGCCGCAGGCATACACAAAACCAAATATGTTATGGCTAACTGATTATTAAAGTTGAAATCATATTTGTGTTTTATCTGTGTGGTTCATGCAGATTCTTGGCCTATGTCTACAGCAAGTTGATGTTGTTGTTAATGAAAAAAGTGTGTAGTGTCAGGATGCCTCAAACCTAAATCAGTTGAGTACTATAGCTGTGGATGCATTTTATGGCATTTTACGGACCACCAGTCCGGCCCACTGAGCTGGCTGAGGGGGCTGTGGTCCAGCCCATGGATGAAAAACACTGAGAATGCCTGATTTATAGGGTCTAAGCGAGCAGCTGGTTCATGAACAGAAAGTGTTTCCATTCACCAAATGACATTGGATACTATTCAATGTCTTATATCCTGTTCCTGCTGGTGCAATGTAACATTATGCTGTCCCAGGCACAACCAATTGGACAATACACTAGTGGAAATGCTTCAGGGCTAGCACTTCTGCCTCAGGGCTAGCACAGCTGCTGCTCATATAACCTTGAGTTGCACATGCATAGTTGTGCAATTGGATTTGGGCCATTGCCTTAAATAGTTGCCTCTTTGTCCTCAAGAAGACTTTCCAAAAAAACACTTGACCAAGTCATAGTTTTGTTTTAAATGAATGGTATTTTACTATAAAATGCTTCTCTACGTTTAGATACAGATTTTATTGTGGGTTTTGGCAGTACACATTTTGTATGCTACCTTGGTTGGTTAGATAGTTTATTGGGGTTGAGAGTTTGATTTTGCCAGAAGAGCCAGCCTTTGTGATCTTGGGCAAGTTGTATAGTCATAAAGGTTATATGGTATCAAGTTGTTTCTGACCCATGGCGACACAATGAGAATTCTCCAAAATGGAAAATCCTCAACAGTCCTCCACAGCTCTTGCAAACTCAAGCCTGTGGCTTCCTTTAGGGCAGGGGTTCCTAAACTTTTAGTGCCACGGGCTGGTCAGGTGGTTGAGCAGGTTGGTCATGTGGTTCCTCCCAACAGAACTGTAAGTAGAACATGCCCTCACATGTGCAAAATGTTGCCATAAATGCACCCATGGCTGTAATAAACGCTGCCATAAATGTACCCACAGACGTCATAATTGTGTTTATGACAGCCACAGGTGCATTCACAGCAGTGTTTTGCACATGTGCAGCTGTGTTTTGCATCCATTTCCAGGAGCAGTGAGGGTGGCATGGACCAGATGATTTAGCATTGTGGGTCAGATCTGGCCCAAGGGCTGTAGTTTGGGCACCCTTGCTTTAGTGAGTCAATCTCATATTTGGTCTTTCTCTTTTTCTGCAGCCTCCAACCTTTCAAGGTTGTAATACTGGAAACTTACTTGCTGAACAAACATCAGGTCGTGAATGTGGAGCGCTTCCTCTTACAGAGAGAGGCATTCTACATCCATCGATTTGACACACTGGTGCCTCATGGGCCAAACACAGACTGGGATCTCTCTGCATTTTTATAATACTGTCTTTTTCATTATCTAACTAATTTGGGACTATATGCCCTTAAGAGCTATTAACAGGGTTTCCAACAGGAGCGAGCGAATTTGAGGTCGATCACTTTCACATGAAACAGCGTATAAATTTAGCACTTACCTGTAAGATAATAACACGTGCACACATTAAGAAAAAGTACTATGGAGGTGATAAACGCGCCATGAATATGTGTTAGGTACGTACTCGTCCGTTCTTATTGATTGTATATGCTCAGTGTTCTTAACATGTTTTTAATATGGTACTTATAGTAGTATAGATTTTAGTATTATACATGTGTTTTTTCATGTCATAAATTTGTAGACTCTTGAGAAAGTCATTCGAAATGTCCGCTTACCGGAGGGGCATCGAGAACCCGTCCTTGACCACGTTGGTGCAACCCACTACATGGGGATCCGCAATTTGAGCTGACTCACATCTTTCCCGACGTCTACACCATGGACGGCTTTTATAGCTGATATATGTTTACAGAAATCCTGAAGACTACTTTTTGTGGACTTTAGAACTTTTGGTGTATGCAAACCAAGACACAGGACACAGCCTCGGGCTGGGTTAACTCAGGTTTATTGCATCGTGGGCAGAGGGAACATGAGGTAATGGCGGATCGATAGCTCTTTATATACAGCAGTAATACATTTGAACGTGGTGCCATGGTAGCCCATTGGCTACTGTCTGCGTGACGTCATTTCAGGTCACGCCCTTCTTGTCCAGGTGTAGGTGGTGGCGGGAAAACTTCCCGCGCTGTTGCCTTTGATGAGTTCGGACCAAGAGAGCTTGGACGCTCGCTGCTGCCAGCTGGTGGTCATTAGCTCGCGTCCTATTACAGGGTTTATATGATACAGCTGAAGGTTACATTGTTGCTATAGGCAAGGTTACATTGGCTCAGATACATTGTAATCCATGTGTACAATAAAACCATCAGAACACAACAGAACTAGTGGTCTTACTCATACCTGCAAGTTATGCAAGCACTGGGGGCATGAACTTGGGGATTCCACTTTGGGAAACATTCCACATTTTCCGTGGGCTTCTCGTGGGGGGTTTGCATATATATGTGTTCTTGGATGTGCATATTTTTCTGTATGTGGATATATATGTAGAGATATACTAGATAAGTTTTTATCATTATTATATATACCACAATACGATTTAGAAACTTACAACCAAGATATTTGACAATAGGATATTCATGTGAACACTTTCTTGTTATTAAAGTTACACACTCGGCTTTTTCCAATCCGTTGCTTTGGGAGTGTTGCTTTGCTCCACCTTTGCTGTTACACCCCAGCCGCCTCACTGTATTCCAACTTTTCTCATCATTATTGTCTTTTCCAGAGAATCTTGCTTTCTTATGATGTGTCCAAGGTAGGACAGCCTCAACTTCATCATTTCTGCCTCCAGTGACAGTTCATACTTCATTTACCTTATGACTCACTTGTTCTAAAGTGAATCATAGGGTAAATGTCAGCTCATGGTATCTGCAAAGCTCTCCTCTAGCACCATATTTAAAATTAGTATTTTCCCCCTATCAACTTACTTTGCTCTCCAGCTTTCACGCTCATACAATAGTGAACTGGTGTCAGCTCACGGTATCTGCAAAGCTCTCCTCTAGCACCATATTTAAAATCAGTGAGAATGATTTTGGTCTTGGTATTAAATGGCACAGCCCCACACTTCATGGTTTTTTCTAATTCTTTCATTGCTGCTCATCCAAATCTCAGTCTTCTGATTTTAGCTGAAATCTCCATTTAGATCAGTGTTTCCCATCCTTTGGTTTTTGGACTTCAATTCCCAGAAGCTTAAGTCAGTATATTGGCTGATCAGTGGGTTTGGGAATTGACTTAGGCTTCTGGGAGTTGAAGTAAAAAAAAACATACCAAAGGTTTGGAAACACTGATTTAGACTGATGATTGAACATCTCTCCACTAGAAGAATACAGTATATGATTTCCCCCCCACCATTTCAGTTTCTTCATTGTCAGCATTAAAATTATGTAGTTCTTTTGTAGTCACAATATTTGTCTACTTGATGTTCAACTGTGCCCTGCTTTGGCACTTTTTTCTTTCACTTTCCTGAAAAGTTATTTCAACTTTTGCTACTTTCAGCCAATAAGATGGTGTCCCAGAAGTTGGGACTGGTGAATCTTTCCATAATGCTTGATACCCTAAGAAAGAAAATTCTCTGTCTGAGCTCGCTGAAGAAAAAAATTGCAAAATCTTAATTCCTATTTTCAGGTAACAATAGACAGACCACAGTGCATTTAAGGTAATTATAGTGCTACTTTTCAGATAGTCACTTAATTGTTCTGAATTGTTACAAGGCAGTAAATATGAATTTGGCAATCAAAAATCTGACCTCTGTTAATTGCCTTCCACCAGCTCAAAATCCAAGCAAATGAAAATACATTTTCCTTTCATCAAAATGCAATTATTTAATGGTATTAATATTTTAAACAGTCTGCGTAGTGTATGTCTGAAGTGCTCAAGTAATCAAACAGCCTTTTTATAAGGCGAAGGTAGGGATGAACATGGGGTGAATTCCAGAATTCGAAAAGTGTGAAGCAGCAAAAAGGGAGATATTGCAGGACCCCCACATGAACGGTAGAGCTCTTAGTAGTTCCAAGTCATAGTGGGGATATATGGACTACAGCTCCCATAAGCCCCAGTCTCATTGCCCAGTGGCAGCATATTATGAAGTATGAAAATTCTAGAGCTGCCAGATTGGGATACATAGATAAAATGGATACGTCAGAATCATAATTCATGTTAGCGTCTCTTTTTTAATATCCTTTGGAAATCTATTTTATTGTTAGGATTTCCATTGAAGTAATTTGAAATGGAATATATATAGGTAGGTGACACCTGATCATTTTGTAAAACTATTGTCACATTGGCAGTAACAGATTATAGTCTGGTTTTGGTTTTTTTTTTTAAAGAATCAACTAAAATGCATTCTCCAGCATAGTCTTTTTGCCAAATGCTTGCAAAGCGTTCAAAACACTACAAACAGTTTGCTTCCATTCTTGTAGATGTAGCCTTTGTGAAATAATTCTGATGTGCTTAATGAATCATCCAACAATCTTTTTGGCTTTAACTAGAGCACTGCCTTTGGAGTTTGCTTAAATCGCTGTTTGCTTTGTTCTTGGAGTTCTGGAAATCATTTGATAAAGAGCAATTGAGATAAAGTGAAGATGAAGACAGATGGGGAAGGTCAAATGCATTTAACAATCACCTTCCCTTGACAAAAGTAAACTCAGGGTCAGCCCTCCTACTTTTGGCAGAGTGAGGTGATGGTCGACTCAGGCTTCAGCTGCTTGAAGGTGGCAATAAAGTGTTGGAGGTGGGTGCTCTGAAGCCAGCCTTGTGGTCCCTAAATTTAGTCTCAGGTTCAGTAGACAATACCATTTCATAACCAGTGCTGAAGAAAGATTGAACTGCCCCTCCAGGAAGCTTCTTGCAGAATAGGAGCATGAATGGTTTTGTTCTTGCCTCAGACAGGAAATATTTTGACAAGCTTTTCCCCATGTTTTCTTTGTTGCTTTTATAGGCCACCTTTTCCCCAATGGGGGACTCAAGCCGTGGTGAATGTTATTTGGCAAGGTCTTTGACATCCACATCAAAGTCAGAATATTTGATGGAGTAGAGCTATAGTAGGCAACCTAATGAGATAATTTGAATTTCAACACCTCCCTCATCATTGATTTTGAATGAGTAACTTGCTTCTGGAAGTTAAATTGTTTTATTCATTTTTTTGCATTCAGTTTTGCTTATTTGCCCAAACTGATTCACAAGCTCCCACTAAGGTGTCATCTTTGTTAAACCAAACAAAAAGGCACCAAAAAAATCCCCAAACAATACACCCAGGGTGGCTTCGAATTGTCATAAAATTAAATTAAACTACCACAAAGTCATTAAAATCAAATAAATAACCAATATCAGAAAAGGTATTAACATCAATTAATTGTACAAACAGTCATAAAAAGAGTTGTAGTCTTTGTTCCTTCTGAAAGAAGTAAAAAGAGCATGGAAATTGGTGAAACTATGTGTAATTATATATTTGTAAAATGGGTGAGTTACATCTGATGCAAATCTTACGTTGACCAATTTCCAGTCCTGGGTATGGAAGTCAGGGAAAGTGGAGGGGTTAGGATAGATGTGTGGTCTGCCTGCTTTCTTTCCTACAGAGTGTATGTGAATGCTTCGTTGTCTGGATGAGAGTACATGAGAGAGAGAGAGAGAGAATATTTTTCCAAGGGTGTCTGTATGTTTGTGTGTTTTTGCATATGTGTATGCTCTTGGCTTGGCCTGTCATGGACCACCATTCACTAACCACAATAGCTCCTGTTATCATCTGGAGCATCCCATACAAAGGAGTTTATTGTAATGTCAAATGCCTGAGCTCAACCTAAGATTTCTTTCCTTCTTACTGTGTTTTGATTCGCCTGATAGCAGAAGGATGGGACACATTCTGGTGCCTATTGTTTATTATGTGCCCTACATCTTATCATCTTCTGATTCACTTTCAGAGCCTCAGCTGCTTCCCTCTGAAGAAGAAAGAAGTGGAACCAGTAATTGCTTCAATTAGATCTACGGTTGTTAAAAAGCAATTATGAGTGTGCATTTAAAAAGAAGCCCACACACAACCACGTTATTATCTTCCAGTTAAAAGGAGTGGAGGAAGATTGCTTCATACACTTTAATGGGAAATTGAACATATTGTGAAGTTCCTTGTGTTAGTGGTTAGGTTAACTCAAGAAGATGTCTGTTTTTCTGAGTAGTGTGGGAATCACAAGAGCTTAAATACTGACAAAGCTGTTTCTTAGCTTATTCCTCACGAGCAAATCTAGAACAGCGGAAAAAATGACAGAAAGAAATCTGAATTAAGTGGAACTCCATATAATGAATGCCCCGCATAACGAAAAATCTGTATAACAAATTATTTTTGTGCTAACCATGATACCCCACATTGCAATTTTTTTCATTATACGGGGTATACCTAGCATAATAAAAACCCCGTATAATGAAAGTCTCCATGGAATGCATCATACAATGAAAATTTTAGAGATTTTTGTTGTACGATATATCCCATAGAGATTGCCATTACCAGGGTATTCCCAATTGTGGTTCAAAGATACCACGATCTTCGAGAAGCCTCTTTCTGTGTATGGCAAGGAGTACTAACATCAAGATATTCTTAGCACTTACTTTAAAAGAATGTTCCCTCAAAGTGGATAATGTCATCTGCTTGTTACAGAATATACTCTTCCACACATCTGTATCTTAGTACCACATTTGCTGGCGTATAAGACACACCCCATTTTTAATACACATTTTAAAGGGAATTTTTTTCTAGACTTTTTCATGAATTTCCAAAATTAACTCAAGGAACCAAGGATGGGGGGGGGGCTCCTTTGAAGCCCATTTCCCTACCATCCTACTGTCATCCAGGAAGAATGGGGTGGGGGTGGGGGGAAACAGAGGATACTTTAAATTATTTTCCCCCACCATCCCACCACCAGCTGGGGAGAGTGGGATGGGGAAAAAGAAGGATCCTTTAAGCCCTTTTCCACCCCATCCCACCACTGAGCATCAGGAGGGAGGGAGGGATTGGCTGGGCATGAGAGCTTCTTTGGAAGCTGCCCTTCACCAGGCTCCTAGCATTCAATGGTGGCCACCGAAACTCACCAGTGAGGTGAGAGGTTGAGTAATGAGGGCAGTTTAAAAATAGTCATTTCCAGTCTCCAGCTGCCGATCCTCTCTTGTCACCAACCACACTGGGGGGGGGGGGGAGCCTGTTATTGGCATATAAGACACACCCTATTTTTCAGGCATATTTTAAGAGGGGGAAGTGCATCTTATATGCCGGCAAATACAGTATTTAACTTGCTTTATTTTACTACTACTCTTTAGAAGTGAAAATTAGGCTTTGCAAATCTGATGACTACAAGCCTTTTTGAGAAAATCTTGTTGCTGAGAGATTAGATAAATATTGCTGTTGCTATGTTCTGTCATGTTGGAATTACCTTATAGCTTCCCTAATAGGACTTTCAATGTTAGTGAGATATTTCAGGAGTGGCTTTACCAGTTCTATGCCCCCACTGAGTTTCCATGGTTTAGCTGGTGTTTGAACCTAGGCCTCCTGAGTCCAAATCCATTACTCTGTTCACTATCAGGCCCATGGTGGGGAGAGAATCTACTGGGACAGACAGGTGCCCCCCGCAGCTCAAAGCTCAGATTTTAAAGAGAAATGCCACCTCGGTATTTCTCACTTCTGTTCTTCTCCCCAGGCTTCATTCCGTAGGAAATGGTCCGAAGTACTTCAGCAAGTTCGGCAGCTCCTCCCGACGTGCTTTGGACTGGTGTAAATATTGGGGTCTGAGTCCCTCTAGCTATTTTAGGACTAAAATCTGTGTCACCCAGTACCAATGTCTGTGCTGGATCGGTGTGTGTGTGCTTTAGGCCACCAACATCTGGAGTTGGTCATTCTAGGTCTAAGTGAGTCAATATGTGGATTCCAGTACAACCAGTAACAACTAACATTTCCAATCATTTCTTTTCATAAAGACTGATTGACTTGGCAAGCAAATCTTAGTTTAACTATAATAATGGGGTCATGTCTGTTAAGGTATGTAGTTGCACAATGAAAGTGGGGGCAATTATTAAAATCAATTGTTTGCAAGTTCCTCCTGAAGTTTCCCTCACTTTCTGCATGCCTCTCAGCTTAAAATAATTACTCAGGTGGTGATTACCAGGCTGATGGTAAAATGCTACTTCTTACCTTCAGATGCCTAGGGTAGTGACACATCAAGTAAGTGATGTTCCTTCCACACAAGACTGGGTTGTTTGTTATGTAACCAAGCCAGAGAGGCAACCCATGGAAACATGAATGGAGTTTAAAGGGACCTATAAGACCATTGAATCCAACCACAATATAGGAATCCATAACAAAGTATGAGTGATAGATGATTGTCTAACTTTCTCTTGAATGTCTCCAGTGTTGAAGTGCTCACTACTTCCAGAGAGAATTGGCTAGATTGTTGTATGCCTCTGTAAGTTTAGGAAAATTTCCCTGATATTAAACAAAAATCTGGCTTCATATAACTGCATGTTGTACTCTGAGATGAATGAGAAAAGATTGTGCTCCTCCTCTATATGACAACTTTTCAAGTGTTTGAAGAGTACTATTCTATTTCCTTTCAATCATTTTTTCCTCAAGGCTAAACATGCCCAGTTCTTTCAGTCTTTCTTCACAGAAAAATGTGTGTTCTTGAATACAGATCATAAAATGATTATTTTGAGTTGTGGCAGAAGTATGTAAAAAGGACTGACTCTCCCTGAAACATATTTCTGAGTAAATATGCATAGAACTGGGGGTTAACATTGTGAACTGGGAATGCTTGTGATCAACAGATCACAGAATGCAAGTAATGGGGAGGAAATATGCTTGGTTATGGGATGTGGAACATGTTTTCATTTTTGAACAGAAACAGGAAAGTGCATCTTCAGTCTGTCCCTTAGGAATGGTTTGGATGGTTACATAATTTAATAAGTGTTTGTGCAGGAATATCTTTCCTGATGCTCCTTTTGAAATACTTTGCCTTCTGGTAATATGGATTTCTGGGTCGTGTAATTCTACAGCAGAGATGAAAAGCTGCTGCTCAAGGTTTTCACATATTTATCTAAATGCAAATAAAGTGCTATTAAAATGTTCGTTTGAAAAGCTTGCAAGTCTGGTTCACAAGTGACAGCTGCATATACATTACCTTGGAATTAAATTTAAAATAGCATTGAACAACCACAGATAGCTTCCAAAAATACTATTTAGGTGGGAGGTTGGAATTATTCAGTTAATAGAAATGGTTGGATTTAAGGTGTAGCTAAGAAAGTGAAAATCTATAGAGAGGGGAGCAATGGATTGTATCTGGAGTCTTTTGAGCAATAATTTGATTTAAAACAGTGAACGGATAGATCTTCTTAGTCAAGTTGTGTTACAACTTGGCTCCTCAATGGATATAATCCTTTCAGGGAGAGATGCAGATGTATGTGTAAAATTGTTAATCATGGTAGGGAATTTTTGCTAACTGGTAAGTTGCTGCTTGCATTCCTAGTCATGTGCTAGTCATGTGATGAGTGTGGCAATGCTGCACACTTGGAGACCATGTGCTTAAAGTTATGTACTACTATTTATGTTAAGCTTGAGCTTGAGTATAAGAAGTTTTGAATCCTGGTGATGTAGATAAACATGGGTGGAGTGCTTTGGTGACTGGCAGTTACCAGGATCTGAGGCAGCTCCAGGATTTGCAAGATGAGTTCTCCAGAGGCAGCTTTGATGATCACCAAATTAGACTCCAGCCTAGAAGACAGCTCTAATACAGTACTTGCATAGTCAGACCCTCATCCTTCTGAGAGTCCT
Organism: Bradypodion pumilum; assembly: GCA_035047305.1. Lineage (NCBI taxonomy): Eukaryota > Metazoa > Chordata > Lepidosauria > Squamata > Chamaeleonidae > Bradypodion > Bradypodion pumilum. The sequence goes on from JAWDJD010000002.1 coordinate 92,747,054, forward strand.
AGTTGTTCTGGACCATCATGAGCTTCCCTTGGAGGCCATGTGAGGCTGAGCGAAATAAGAATTGATTCTTTCCCCTGGACTTGCTTGGCTTCTGAATTATCTCTGGTTCCCAATTCCAAAGATTTCTTGCTTTGCTCCTGGTTACTGCCTGTAACAATTTCTTGCCTTGTTCCTGTTTCCAAAGATTTCTTGCCTTGCTTGTGGTTCCTGCTCCCAAAGACTTCCTGCCCTGTTCCTGTGGACTATTGTCAAGCCTCACCCAGAGCCTCACTCCTTGAACCCCATTCTTGCTCCAGCCCTGAAAGTATTTTGTCTCACCTGTTCTCTTGGTTACCTAACTTCTGGTTTGCTTGGAATACATCTTGTTGTCCATACCAACCCTGTATTCCTGTCTACCTTGAGTTTGGATTTGGACTCTGGACTGTGATATGGTTACTGTTTGGCCTGTTGCTTGGTTTCCCTGGGTCCTGGTGCTTGTGTTATTTATCAGCCAACTATGCCCCAGCCTCTGGCAGTGGCTGAGCAGCTGAATGGTAATTAGCTTTGCCGGACCCACTCCCCAATAACGAGACAGACACTTATGATGGATTTAAAATTGGGCCACTTTATTAACTTGTAACTTTTCTTATTTATTTATTTATTTTATTTTATTTAGTCGTATTTATATATGCCGCCCACTCAGGCAAAACCCGACTCAGGGCAGCATTACAACTGTTGTGTTCTGATGGTTTTATTGTACACACGGATTACAATGTATCTGAGCCAATGTAACCTTGCCTATAGCAACAATGTAACCTTCAGCTGTATCATATAAACCCTGTAATAGGACGCGAGCTAATGACCACCAGCTGGCAGCAGCGAGCGTCCAAGCTCTCTTGGTCCAAACTCATCAAAGGCAACAGCGCGGGAAGTTTTCCCGCCACCACCTACACCTGGACAAGAAGGGCGTGACCTGCAATGACGTCACGCAGACAGTAGCCAATGGGCTACCATGGCACCACGTTCAAATGTATTACTGCTGTATATAAAGAGCTATCGATCCGCCATTACCTCATGTTCCCTCTGTCCACGATGCAATAAACCTGAGTTAACCCAGCCCGAGGCTGTGTCCTGTGTCTTGGTTTGCATACACCAAATTGGCGACGAAGGTGGGATTATGGATCCCCACGGAACAGCCAGGGCACAGAGCGGTTTCAACATCACCAAACCGCAAGACTGGGAGCTGCTTGAGATGGATTTCCAGGCGGCCCTGGTGGAACTCAGAGTCAAAGGAGAAGACGAGGAGAGGAAGAGGGCCATCCTCACCAGAATGCTCGGGATGGAAACCAAGCGGACGCTGGTGGGCATAATCGCTCCGAAGAAGGTGAGCGACCTTAAGGCGAGCGACATCATGAAACTGCTGCGAGAGCGGTTCTGCCCCTCGAGGGCAATGTTTCCCGCTCGGAGCGCGTTTTGGAGGCGAGTCCAAGCGCCGGATGAGTCGGTTGAGGCATTCGTGGCCGCCATGAGGATAGCCGCCGCCCCCTGTAAATGGGGCGATATCCTGGAGTTGGTCCTCAGGGACGGCGTGTTGTGTGGCCTGAAAGACAAGGAGGTACAGCGCAGCTTGATGAATAAGGAGCCGCCACCCACGCTGGCAGAGGTCATTGAGGCCGCGGAAGCCGCAGAGTCCACGAATGCCGGAGTGGACGAGATGCACCAGTGGCGTGAGTGGCGTCCTAGAGCCGGCAAGGCGGAAAATTCGGTGCACGGGAAGACCGGACAGTCGGTGCACGCGACTCGACGGGCCTCAAAGTCGTCTACGGAAGGCAGCGACGGCGAGGAGGTCCAGAAGGTCCGGAAGGGCGGTCGACGCTGCGAGGGTTGCGGAGCGGCCCACGAGCGCGCGAGATGCCCGTTCAGGAAGGCCGAGTGTTACACTTGCGGCCGTCGGGGGCACATCGCCAAGGCGTGCAGAAAGCGGAAAGAGGGCCGGAGGCAGTCACAAGACCGCGCGGCCAGACCGGACCGTCCAGCGAGGCCCAAAGATGGCGCCCAGACCACGAGGAAGCAGGACGGCGTGGGCCGCGTCTCGGACGGCAGCGAGGACGACGCCTCAGTGTTCAGCGTGTCCGCGGGACAGTCCCATTACTTCGTTGAGGTATTAGTACAAGGGGCCCCTATTAAGATGGAAATTGACTCGGGGTCCTCCTATTCCATAATTCCCCAGAAAGAGTTCCTGAAAATCGACCCCCACGTGCGGCCCAAGCTTAAAGCGTTGAGGTCCACACTGCGGGACGTACAGGGAAACAGCATTCCGGTGTTGGGGGTCGGGAAATTTCGGGTCAATTTTAAGAGACATTCTGCGGAACTGCCCCTAGTTGTCCTCAAAGGGGGAAGCTGTAGCCTCCTAGGGACACAGTGGTTTCAGCCCTTAGGTTTGTTCATAGGGGGGGTGCATACCGTGGGGGGGGACCCAATACAAGCGGTTTGCGATGCGCATCCCGCCGTTTTTAAGAAAGGACTCGGAAAGTTCAAGGGACCCCCTGTAGCTTTCGACATAGACCCGGAGGTCCGCCCGATAAGACTCAAACCACGCAGGGTGCCGTTCGCACTCAAGGACAAGATAGAGGCGGAACTGGACAAACTGGTGGGCCAGGGGATTCTTATTCCTGTTGATTCCGCGGAGTGGGAAACTCCAATTGTAACGGCTCTAAAGGCTAACGGGGAGGTGCGCATTTGCGCTGATTATAAGTGTACAATTAACAAGGCGATCCGCCCTAATGCATACCCGGTGCCAGTGATCAGCCACCTTTTGGCCAGGCTAAATGGGGGAAAGTGTTTCGCTAAACTCGATTTGGCACAAGCCTATCAGCAACTTCCTGTGACCCCCGCCACGGCCGCGGCACAAACAATAGTTACACATAAGGGAGCGTTCCAGGTGTCGCGGTTACAGTTCGGCGTGAACTCGGCACCCGGCCTTTTTCAATCGCTCGTGGAACGCCTCCTAAAGGGCCTGGAGGGGGTGTTGCCTTATTTTGATGACGTGTTGATAACAGGGGGGAGTGAGGCTGAACTGGCAAAAAGGTTGGACAAGGTACTGACCGTGTTCGAGAAAGCGGGGCTGAGATTGAGGAAGGATAAATGTGTCTTTTTCGAAACCGAGGTCGAGTTTTTAGGGTTCCGGATCACACCCGAGGGGATTAAGCCGTCTAAATCCAAGGTAGCAGCCATTAAAAAGGCCCCTCGCCCCACATCCAAAACCGAGCTGCAGTCTTTCCTGGGGCTCCTCAACTTTTACCATACATTCCTCCCGCGGAAGGCGTCCGTGGCCGAACCGCTCCATCGGTTACTTAAAAAGGAGGAGCCATGGATGTGGGGTGACGAGCACGAGAGGGCGTTCAAAGAGCTAAAGCAACTCCTAACATCTGAGGCAATCCTGACGCACTTCGACCCCAAACGGCCTGTGGTCCTAGTTTGTGATGCATCCCCGGTGGGGGTGGGGGCGGTGCTTTGTCACGTGTTGGAGGACGGAAGGGAGGCCCCGGTAGCGTTTTACTCAAGGTCCCTGTCCCAAGCGGAGCGAAATTACGCGCAAACCGACAGGGAAGCGTTAGCAATAGTAGCGGGGACCAAAAAATTTCACGATTTTTTGTATGGCCGCCCGTTCAAAATCGTGACCGATCACAAACCGCTGTTAGGGATTTTCACGGCAAACAAGCCCACGCCGCAGATCCTGTCCCCGAGAATGCTGCGATGGGCTATTTTCCTCAACGCGTACCAACATGAGTTGGAGTACAGGCCCGGAAAGGAGATCAGCCATGCTGATGCGCTTTCGCGATCCCCTCTGCCATTGTCGGACGACCAAAAGGCGAGAGCAGAAAGAGACCGCCAGGTGTTGCTGATTGAGGTTTTAGACGCACCCCCAATAGTACCAGCCGACATTGCTAGGGCGACAGGCAAGGACAGGACGCTGGAAAAAGTTAGTTCATGGGTGCAGAAGGGGTGGCCGGCTTCGTCCCCGAGTACAGAGTTCGACCCATTCTTTAGGAAAAAGCTAGAGTTGTCCCTAGAGAGGGGGTGCCTTCTGTGGGGCCAACGGGTGGTGGTCCCTGCGCCCCTGCGGACGAGGGTGCTCGAACTGCTGCACGTCAGCCACCCGGGCATAGTTCGTTCAAAGGCGCTGGCCCGGAGTTACTTCTGGTGGCCACAGCTGGACGCGGACATTGAGCACATGGTCGGCACTTGCGAGGCTTGCCAGGGATCCCGACCTGAGGCGGCCCGTCTCCCACATAGGGAGTGGGACACAGCAAGGGGGCCGTGGTCTAGAGTGCACGTGGATTTCGCTGGCCCATTCCGAGGAACCATGTTTCTCCTGGTGGTAGATGCGTTCTCCAAGTGGCTGGAGGTTATCCCAGTAAAGAGCACGTCCTCCGCCACGACAATTAGCCAGCTAAGGAGAGTCTTTTCCACATTCGGTTTACCCGACACTTTAGTCAGCGATAACGCTAGTTGTTTCACCTCCGCTGAGTTCGGAGCATTCATGGAGGCAAACGCCATTCGGCATGTTACATCCGCACCGTTTCACCCGGCCACAAATGGCCAAGTGGAACGGCTGGTGCGGACAACGAAGGAGGCGCTGCGGCGCATGGGCCCGGGGGACCTGAATCACCAGGTATGCCAGTTCCTCTTAGCGTATAGGGTAACCCCCTTAGCGTCAGGCTACTCGCCGGCGGAGCTCTTGATGCGGCGAAAACTGACCACGATCCTGTCCAGGCTAGACCCGACGAGGGTCGAGGATAAAGGGAAAAACATAGGGTTGGCAGTCTCGAAAGGTTTCGCCGCCGGGGACCCTGTTCACTGCAGGAACTATTCCAGCGCAGGGCCGGCCTGGGTACCAGGAAAGGTTGTAGAACAGACGGGGCCAGTATCGTACCGGGTCGAGACTAACACCGGCCTCCTATGGAGGAGGCACGCAGACCAACTGAGGCACCGAGTGAGTGGGCCAGTCAGTGGAGCTCAGCAACAGGATTCAGCGTTAGGGTTCTCCCCCACCCGCTTAACCCAAGGGGGAGACAGCAATGGACAACAGTCCCAAGCAAGGGGGGAAGGAAGCAGAAGCAGCGGCCCCGACTCATATCCTTTTGATAGCAGCGGCCCCGACTCATATCCTTTTGATACGCCAGTCCTATCAGGGGCCGGGGAAGGGGGAGAGGAGTTCGCGACCGCTGCCCCCGATAGTAATTTTGAGTTTGATTTTGCGAGCCGGGGGGGTTTTCAGGAGTGTTCCCCCACCCATCCAAGCGAGAAGAGGGGCTTTTCGTTAGCCCCCAGTGCCCCCGGTTCCTCCCTAAGAAAGAGCACACCTCCCAACAACGCCGCGGAGCCGCGGAAAGTCACTAACGAGTCTCCCTCTCATATTACAGGACAGGAAACCAGGGGACAAAGAGAAGGTAGCAAACCCGGGGAGAGGCAGCCCGCATCGAGACCCCAGCGTGTTCGAAATAAGCCATCTTGGCTGAGAGACTTTGTCTCCTAAGGGGGGGGAGTGTTTTTAAGTGTGGGCTCGAGACTTTGTCTCGTCCTAGGGGGGAGGGGTGTTGTGTTCTGATGGTTTTATTGTACACACGGATTACAATGTATCTGAGCCAATGTAACCTTGCCTATAGCAACAATGTAACCTTCAGCTGTATCATATAAACCCTGTAATAGGACGCGAGCTAATGACCACCAGCTGGCAGCAGCGAGCGTCCAAGCTCTCTTGGTCCAAACTCATCAAAGGCAACAGCGCGGGAAGTTTTCCCGCCACCACCTACACCTGGACAAGAAGGGCGTGACCTGCAATGACGTCACGCAGACAGTAGCCAATGGGCTACCATGGCACCACGTTCAAATGTATTACTGCTGTATATAAAGAGCTATCGATCCGCCATTACCTCATGTTCCCTCTGTCCACGATGCAATAAACCTGAGTTAACCCAGCCCGAGGCTGTGTCCTGTGTCTTGGTTTGCATACACCAAAACAACAAATTCTAAAAACATATAAAAACACTTTAAAAACCCCTTATCCCACCCATCCATCCCACCCACTCTAAAAAAGGAAGAGAGAGTTCTTAATTCTTTACGTAAGCCAGCAGGCGGGGACCGTGATCCCATTCGGGCCCCACACCTGCCCTGCCAGCCAGGTCTTCAATCCTTTCCTGAAGGGCAGCAATTCTCTTTGAAGTCTTAGATCTGTTGGCAGGATCTGTTAAGGCAAACGGGCCAAAATAGCACTGGTAAGGACTAGATGTTATTTCAGATCTTAATTGGCTACATTGTATCAATTTGTGTACTTAATTAAACAAATTGTTGACCCCAGTCAGAATGCCACTTGTTGACTCCAGCTTCTGACGTGCATCCGGTGAACTCTAAAGGTTTTGCAGGCTGTCTTGAGCATAGCATCACCTTGTTCATGGTCCGCCTTTGATTGGCCAGCCCAACATTCCCTCTACCTTGTCCTTCAGGTGGCCAACCAACTGCGTACCTGCCGGATCCTAGGGGTCATCCACTTTCTCCTTACCAGTGCTAGCCGCCACATGGGGAGGAGTCTTCCATGACTCACCGCCCCCCCCTGACCGCCAGCTCGGTCACCAGGCCCGCTTGCAAGGAAGCCAAAAATTGGTCGATGCCCCGTGCAGAGAAGTGCACTCCATCTCTGCGGTACAAACTGGCATCTTGTATACGGATCGTGGGATGCTGGACCACGGTCCCCAAACCATGCTCCTCAAAATGTCGAGCTACTGCCCGATTAACAGACCGCCAGGCTCGGTCAATATGACGAGGATCACCACTTCCCCAGAAATATGACCTTGGAATTATATACGGCCATATGATATGGACCTGCGGCCAATGTTGTCGAATCAGGCCCAGGTCCCTGCGGATGGATATAATCAAATCCAAGCCAGTAATTTGGCCCAAATCATTGCCACCCAGATGTATTACCAGAATTTGTGGTGGAATAGAGGACCCAGAAGACAGAAAGAAGGGTAGTAGCTCCCACCACCTCATTCCATGGAATCCACACCAGACCAGGCGTGCCACGGCACGGAACCCCAGGTGCATGCCCCACATGGACGAAGCAGCATGACGGGCGGCCCAAAAAATGTAACTGTGGCTGAGAAGCCACACCCATATAAGTGCATCCAGGTGCTCTGGAGCTGGAAAAGAAGAAAAAGAACAAGTGCCAGCGAGGTGCTCGATGCAGCTTGGGGCGAACGTAGGAATGAAAGTGAGCAGATCCCCACTGGCCCATCCTACAGATGTCATCATCCGAGTACCCAAAAGCCACAGCCGGGGATGCTGCACCTATGCGGAATGAATGGGTACCATACCTTACCCCAGGAAGGCACAACTTGGCAAGCGAAGCCCCAGTGACCCTCCAAAACTGGAACTTAGTCAGTGGAGACCCTTCCTGGTGGCAAAAGAGGGGCCCCTGAGCTGTACCCCGAATTGCCAAAAAGGACGTCAGTGCAAGGACTGGACAAATAGTTCGTGTGCTGCAACTAAGTAGAGTGACCACACTGCCCCTGCCTAGCTGGTCTACCTTAGAGTAACAGACAGTCGATTGGACCAACTCGTTAGCGAGTGAAACATCAGCCCGCTCTAAGGCCCTGCGCAACCAGTCGTTCCATGAAAGGGACACCAGTTCGCTCACTCTGAAAGCCCCAAAAAAGGCCACCGTGGAGGCCGCATGAAAAAGGGTTGCTTCAAAATGGTCATAGCAAAGGGCTGGCCATGCCTCAGCCAGGCTCAAAAGAAGTGCAGGGGATACCAGTTGCCGCAGGTCAGGGCAAGGGCCGCGTTCCTGAGCCCAATCTTCCAAGACCCTGCAGATCCGAAAGTCACCCGTGGTGTCCTGAAAACCCCGGGCCTTGGCAGCGAAGGCCAAAGCAGAGAACCGTCCACGAATGGTACGAGCAGCCAGTCCCCAAATGTGCAAGTGTACCATCTATTGAAGTACATGGTCGACAGGCACAGGCCACAAGTCGGGCAGGGGAACCATCTGGCGAAATGTAAAGAAGGCATGGTAAGTGTGATGGTACGCCTTACGAGTGTGGCTGGCCATGGAAAGGCCAATGGCCCTATTCACTTCTCCTTGCCAAATGTCCACATCTCGTTCGGGAGTGGAGAGGGAAGCTCCTCAGCCTCTGGTGCTAGTGCCCGAAACTGGGCAATCTGCAGGCGGGATAAAGCATCAGCAATATTGTTATTGATGACTGGGACATGCCTGGCTTTGAAAAGAACATTATGGTGCAAAGAGCACAATACAAACTGATGCACAAGGGACATAACCCTGGGCGAACAAGATGTCTGGGCATTTACAATGTGCACCACGGCAGCATTGTCGCACCAGAAATGTACCACGGAATTTTCCCAAATGTGACCTCATAACATCAGTGCACCCAGGATGGGAAAGAATTCCAAAAAAGTTAAGTCCCTAAGCAATTCAGTACCGTGCCATGCTTCGGGCCACTGTCCACAGCACCATCGGCCCTCAAAATAGATGCCATATCCCAATGACCCCGAAGCATCGGACTGCACTTGAAATTTAGGCGTGAGGGAAAGATCATTCCAACAAAAGGAGACCCTGTTAAAGTCAGCCAGAAATGCCAGCCATACCCGAAGGTCAGCTCACATACCCCGGGATAAACCATCTATGGCATCGCACAGGCGTATAGCAAAAGCACTGCCCGGTCCAATAACCCTGTATGCAAAGTTGAGATATCCATGAAGCACCTGCAGGTCATGGAGGGATACCTTGCACCTGGCCAGCATGGCTAAGATCGCATCGGTGATGCAAACCACCTTGTCTTCAGGAAGCCTAGACGTCTGTGCTATGGTGTCAATTTCAATGCCCAAAAATGTTAATGTAGTGGCCGGGCCCTCGGTCTTTTCAGGAGCTAATGGTACTCCCAACTCAGCCATGAGCCCCTGGAAAGTGACCAGCAGTCGTTCACATGTCCCGGAGCCATGCTTCCCACCGAACAAAAAATTGTCCAAATAATGAGCAACATTTTGGACCCCATACCAGTGAATGAAAGCCCAATGAAGGAAAGAACTAAAGCACTCAAAGGCTGAACAGGATACTGAACAGACAAAAGGCATAGCCTTATCAACGAAATACTTCCCTTCAAAGTGAAAGCCTAACAATTCGAAATCATCTGGGTGGACCGGGAGAAGCCAGAATGCTGATTTAATGTCGCACTTGGCCATCAGTGCCCCGTGACCCCAGGACCGGACCATCTGTAATGCCTGGTCAAAGGATGTATATCGGACAGAACAAAGTTCATCCGGTATAGCATCATTGACAGATGAGCCAGCCGGGTAAGATAGGTGATGTATAAGGCGAAATTCACCTGAGGACTTCTTGGGCACCAGGCCAAGAGAGGACACCTTCAGATTCCGGTATGGGGGATCGCTGAAAGGGCCAACGACCCACCCTTCCCGTACTACATTAAAAATTTTCTCCCATGCCAAATCCTCCCTACCCTTCAAAGATTGTAAATTGGGAACATCCTGCGGTGTGCATGCACCTGCAAAAGGAATGCGAAAGCCAAAAGAAAAACTTGTTAACAAATAAGCCACATCAGCCCACTTGGGGTACACACGAAGCCAACGCTGAAGTATCTCAAGTCAAATTGGGGAGGGCCCCTTTTGCAGTTGATGCTGTATCTGGGGGGGGGGCACAGCCTGAACCCTGTTGTACGCGGCCCCTACCTCGCGACCCGCCTGCTCTGAAGCAAGTGGTGGCCAAATGAGGTCCAGCGCAGATGGCACACTCGTGCTTGAATTTGCACTGCTTCCATGTACAGCCCCCCAGGGACGAGAATTTCCAGCACAGCAGGCGGCTGGAACCCCCTGCCCCACCAACTGGCAGAGAGACTGTGCGGAGCCAGGTCATTGTACAACATGGCCACAATGATAACGATCACCAGAGGCAGGGCGGGACGGTGTCATATATAGTAGCCAGAGCAACTGGTTAGGCTTATCCCAATGCATCTCTGGGTGAAGGGCGGCCCGCATACGAAATCCCTCATCATAAGTGAGCCATGATTGGCCTGGGAAATTGACATACATCCTATATATAATATCCAATTGCCAGATCTGGGTGGGCCCTAATGGACACAGCAGCGTAAATTAAATAAGCCGGTAACCAGTTTGCCCAAGTCCGTGGAGGTTTGCGATGACGGGCCAATTCCTTATCCCTGTCATCCTCCTTCTCTTTCTCCTCCCTGGTCATTTCCCTATTTAGGTGGCTAAATAAGTCCACATATTCCCGGCACCAGATTTTGTCTCTGGTTGCCGGTAAGAGGTGATCCCCCAGTGGCAGTGAGATACCAGCAGTTGGGATTGCTGAGTTAGGGACTGTATGATAGGCCATGTTAACCGGAGGACCATAAGGCCAGATTGGGTATGGCACATTGGGACCGGCAGGTGGAACCCCGGGTGGTACAGGTGGATAAGGAGCCCTCCAAATGTTAACCTGCAGGGCCGTGGACATGAGCCCCTGCCCTGGAGGCACCGGGGCCATCTGCTGTGGCCAAGGCCATTGAAACACAGAGGTTGAAGTCCAGGAACCCATGTACAGTGATCTTACTTGACCTGCATGCTCACCAGGTGCACTCCCCCCAGCCACCCCCACCGGGGGTTCCGGCTGTTGTGGAGCGTTGGAGCTCTCAGCCGAATTAAAGCCCACTGGATCACAGAAAGATGGGACCTCAATGCCAGTACCAGCCAGTTGGGGAGCGGGCTGGCTGGTTGAAGCAGCCCCAGCTGGTTGAGATACAACTGGAGGAGACCTCAAGCTGTTCCACTCTCTGATTAAGAAGTGCGGACAACTGAGGCCAGTCTGTATCAGCCTGGTTGAGCTCCTGGGATGCCATCCGCCTAGCGAGGGCCCTAGCGTCGAAAGGCAAGGCCTCGTGTGAAGCTTGATACCCAGCTCCTCTGGAAGGGCCAGGGAATATCCCTGGTGTGGCAGTGGTCCCAGCCGCTATGAGGGCTGGTTGGCAGTGGTGCCTGACCAGGCTCAGAACGGGCCCTGCTTGACCTGGTAGCCCCAATGGGGGCTGGTAGTCCTGGCTTCACCTGAGCCCTGTGGCTCAGGGGAGATCTGGCATCATTTTGAGATAGCCTGGGCCTATCCTGGCCCTGCTCCCCGCTGGAGATCCAGCGGGAGCCAGCGCTGGCCTGGATGGACTAGCGCGGCATGTGCCAGAGGGCCTGCTGGGGCAGGCCTTCTTCTTTGGTGCCATGCCAATAAATCGTGAGGTGGCCCGCACAAGGCCCTTACCCCAGGCCCTCAAAAGGGGCTGATAGTTACTGCCGCGCAGCGCCCGCTCGAAGGGCAATTCAGGCGGCCACGCTCGGGGCTCACTGGGGTGAGGCCCAAAAACTTGCGGCAAAGCCTTGCAAAAAGAAAGGCTCCGGTGGCACTGAGCAGAGAAATCGGCTGGGGAAGGGAGCAAACACGCCCTTGGCCCAGCCGATAAAATTTTGAAGCCGGTGAGGGAGTGCGGAGCCTCCCCTTTTAAAGGGGAGCTCCACTCTGCCCCTTGCACGGCCAAAGTGCCTGGCTTTAGGGGGCGGGGCTGGCAAAGCACACGGTGGCCATGTTGCTTCGCCACGCGTTCCATCATGATTGGAATGTTGTAGAAATGTGGTCTGGGATTAGTAAGAGTTAAATTGAGTTTTTGCCATCTGGAGAGGCATCAGAACTTGGAGAGTTGGAAATCTGTTTAAGATGGTAGTCTGTGCTATAGTTTATGAACAGAAATCTGGCTATAGTAGTTAAAGCATATGTGTAAGAAACATTGAAAATCTGTGGCATAATTATTTTGAACTTTAAGTACTGAAGAAATATATTTAGATAATTATCTTGTGTTAACCTTTATCATTCATATCAGGCAACCTACCTTACCCTTCATACCCATTAGCTATAATGCCAAATAAAAATCCTGTTTGATTGTTTTAACCAGTCTCTTCTCATTATTTGTTTTATGTGGAACAAAGAATAATGAATGAAAATACACCCATGTAATGCAATGCTACATTCTGAATTTCTACTAGTAGAGCATTAGTAAGATTAAAAAATCATTTCACGTAACACCTGAAATATCTAAAATACTTGTTTCGGGCAAAGAAGATTCTGGATGAGTCCGTATAAAAGGAACAACCCCAAAAAGCTTGGAAGGGGATTTGAGGGGTATGTTGTTTTTGCAGTTTAACACCTTCCCTGGTAGCACTAGGATTTTAGACATTAAATATTATTTAAAAGTTTCTAAGGCATGTGCGATCCAGCTAGTTTGGACTTAAAGTCCACAGTACTTAAAGTCCTTGTCTGAAATCCTCTACTATTATTGTTGTTGTTCAGTCGCACAGTCGATTCCGACCCTTTGCGACCCTATGTTCTCCAGGTGCCTCTGTCCTCCACCATCCCCCTCAGCACTCCCAGTTCTGTGCCCACTGTGTCTACAATACCATCCAGCCATCTCATCCTTGTCTTCCGCCTTCTTCTTTTGCCCTCCACCTTTCCCAACATCAAGGCCTTCTCAAGTGAATCCTCCCTTCTCATTTGATGTCCAAAGTACTTTAGCTTTGTCTTTACTATTTGACTTTCCAATGAGCAGTCAGGGTTGATTTCTTCTAAGATTGACCTATTTGTTCTCCTCGCTGTCCAGGGTACTCTCAAAACTCTCCTCCATCACCACATTTCAAAGGCATCTATTCTTCTACGTTCAGCTTTCCTAATTGTCCAGCTCTCACATCCGTACATTACCACTGGGAATACCATTGCTTTGACTATTCTAATTTTTGTTTGCAATGTGATGTCTCTGCTTTTCACTATGTTCCCCAGGTTTCTCATGGCTTATCTCCCAAGAATCAGTCGCCTTTTTATTTCATGGCTGCAATCCCCATCTGCAGTGATCTTTGATCCTAAGAATGTAAAATCTGTCACTGCTTCTACTTCTTCCCCATCTATTTTCCAGGAACTGATCGGACCTGTTGCCACTATCTTGGTTTTCTTGATATTGAGTCTCAAGCCAGCTTTTGCACTCTCCTCCTTCAGCCCAATCAAGAGATTTTTTAGGTCTTCCTCACTTTCTGCCATTAGGGTGGTGTTGTCTGCATATCTCAGATTGTTCATGTTTCTCTCAGCAGTTTTAATCCCATATTTTGATTCCTCCATCCCTGCATTGCACATTATGTGCTCTGTGTATAAATTGAATAAGCAGGATGACAAAATGCAGCCTTGTCTTACTCCTTTTCCTATTCCAAACCACACTGTCATTCCGTGTTCTGTCCTAACTGTTGCTTCTTGGTTCATGTACAGATTTCTCAGGAGGCATATGAGGTGCCCTGGTATTCCCATCTCTTTAATTACTTGCCACATCTTGTTGTGGTCCACACAGTCAAATGCATTAGTGTAGTCAATGAAGCAGAAGTAAGCTTGTTTCTGGTATTCCTTTGTTTTCTCCATGATCCAATGTATGTTGGCAATGTGGTCTCTAGTCCCCCTGTCTCTTCTGAAACCAGCCTCCACCTCTAATAATTCTCTCTCCACATACTGCTGAAGTCTATCCTGTATTATCTTGAGCATCACCTTGCTGGCGTGTGGGATGAATGCAATTGTTCGGTAATTTGAACATTCTTTGGCATTGCCCTTTTTTGGGATTGGGACGTATACTGAACTTTTCCAATCCTGTGGCCACTGTTTTGTTTTTCAAATCTGCTGGCATATTGAATGCAGTAATTTGATGCCATCATCTTTTAGAGCTTTGAAAAATTCCACTGGGACACCATCATCTCCACTAGCTTTGTTGTTTGCAGTGCTCTTTAGGGCCTTTATGACTTCGCTCTCCAGAATGTCTGGCTCAAGTTCAATTTTTAATCATTGTGATTATCAGGAGTGTTGAGGTCCTTTTTGTAGAGTTCCTCTGTGTACTCTTTCCATCTTTTCTTAATCTCTTCTGCATCAGCTAGCTCTTTTCCACCTTTGTCCCTTATCATGGTCATTTCTGCTTTAAATGTTCCCTTGATTTCCCCGATTTTTTTAAAAAAGATCACTAGTTCTGCCTCTTTTGTTGTTTTCCTCCATTTCTTTGCACTGTTCTTTTAAGTAGTTTATCTCTCCTTGCTTTTTTTGAAATTCTATGTTCAAATGATTGTATTTTTTCCTTTCTCTTTTGACTTTTGTATTCCTTCTTTCCTCTGCTATTTTAAGAGCCTCATCAGACAACCACTTTGCTTTCTTATGCTTCTTTTCTTTTCGTATGGTTTTCTTTGCTGCTTTCTGCATGATGTCTCTCATCTCTGTCCATAATTCTTCTGGCACTCTGTCTATCGAGTCTAGGCCATTATATCTGTTCATTACCTCCACCGTGTATTCTTTAGGGATGCTGTCTAGATGATATCTGTCTGGTCTCCTTGTTTTCCCTATTTTCTTTAGTCTATGCCTGAATTTTGCGATCAGTAGGTTGTGATCTGAGCCACAGTCTGCTCCAGGTCTTGTTTTTGCTGACTGTTAGCCTAAAAAACCTAACATAGATAGTCTGAATGACTTCCGCCCTGTGGCGCTTACACCTGTCATAATGAAATGCTTTGAAAAGTTGGTGCAGAACTGTATTATGGCTTGTTTACCAGTTGGACTTCACCCTTGTCAATTTGTATATAAGAGAAAGAGATCCATGGAGGATGCTGTGGCTATGGCCCTACATGCTGTTCTGACCCATTTGGAGAAACAAGGAACTTATGCGAGACTGTTATTTGTAGATTTTAGTTCTGCTTTTAATACTATTCTTCCGCATCGACTGGTGCCCAAATTATTAGATCTGGGGCTTCTGCCATACTTATGCAGGTGGATACTAGATTCTCTATCAGATCGTTCCCAATGGGTCAGGATGGGCTCTCATGTCTCTGCGGATCTCAGTATAAGTATGGGGACGCCGCAGGGGTATGTGCTGAGCCCGCTTCTGTACACACTTTACACATATAATTGTGTTCCCAGTTACCCCAGCAATACGATCATCAAGTTTGCAGACGACACAACGGTGGTTGGTCTGATTACTGCTGGGGAGGAGGAGTCGGCTTACAGGAAGGCGGTTGAGATGCTGAAGAATGGTGTAGGGAAAACAATTTATTCCTCAATGTAAAAAAGGCAAAAGAGATCATTGTGGACTTTAGAAAATGCAAATTGAACATTCAGCCACTTATTATTGAAGGGAATTGTGTGGAACAGGTCTCGGTATTTCGATTTCTGGGAATGGAGCTGAGGGATGATCTAACATGGGGAGCAAACACCAAAGATCTGATGAAGAGAGCACAGCAGAGGTTAAACTTCTTGAGAATCCTCAGGAAGAACAATCTTTCAAAGGACCTGCTGTTGGCATTCTGCCACTGTACCATAGAGAGTGTGTTAACCTATGGTCTGTGTGTATGGTTTGGGAGTTGTACAGCTAGGGAAAGAACAATGCTGTCCAGGGTCGTAAAGACTGTGGAGGGGATAATCGGGCGTACTCTTCCCACTCTATATCAAATCTATACCACCAGGTGTTATAAGAAAGCTGTAGAGATTGCACAAGATAGTACGCACCCCGGGAATGATCTCTTTCAGCTTCTGCCTTCTAGAAGAAGGTATAGGGTCATAAAGACCAGGACCAGCCGCTTGAGAAATAGTTTCTGCCCAAAAGCGATTCTGGCTTTGAATACAGTGAAATACAGTCTACGAGGGAGCTTCTGTATATAGTTTTTAGAGTTTTTAGGGTTTTAGAGTTTTTAGAGTTTTAGAGTTTTTAGAGTTTTAGAGCTTTTAGGGGTTAAATGTGTATATGTGGGGTGGGAGTATGTTGATAATTTTGTATAGTTGTATTTTGTTTAGGTTTTGTTGGGTTGATAAGTGTCCCCCCACCCCCCGCAATGTTGTTGTTCTGTGCAGGACAATGACAATAAAGATTTATCTATCTATCTAAATGTTGGTGCCTCCTTGGCATACCTGTCAAGTTTTGGATGTGGAAATAAGAGAAATTTCTCAGCAAATACAGGATACTTGACAGCTATACTTATCCTGTGCTGCCTTCCAATGGTGGCAATAGGGCATTGCAGTCTAATTAATAAGGGATGATGGCGGGAAAGAGAGTAAAATAATGGGTTTTCCCGGCCAATAAGAGATACATGACAGCTATGCTCCTTGGGTCACAATGTTTCAAGGAGGCAACTTATTAATTAGGGGTGATTTGCAATACCACAGAGTAGATTTATAGAAGAAATGTATTGATTACATTTATATCCCACTTTTCCTCCAATGAACTCAAAGTGACACATATGCTTATCATCTTCTCCATTTTGTCTTCACAACAAACTTGTGAGGTAGTCAGACTGGAAGAGAGTGGCCTAACATGACTCGGTGCTGACTAGAGCTTAGATCTCCTGACCAGACCAAAGTGGAGAGAAATCTTATTTTATGTTTCTCATCTGAGGAGAAATATAAGGGTAAATATGGCTCACCTTGTAGTACAGGTAAGCTTGCTGAGTTGGGGAAAAAGCATAGAATAATAAAACTTTGGAGCAATGAAGTTATTGTTTGCACTACAAGTCCCAGAATCCTCCAGCTAGTATGGTGATTGGGAATAGACAGCCTAACATATCTGATATTTGGGGGAGAGGCTCTTGAAAACTGACAATTGATATAAGAGCAGAAAACAAGCCATTGCTAGTTTAAGTCTATCTGGAGTCCACTGGGAATTGTACTCCAGCAAGGGGTATGGTAGTCAGTGGTCTGGTATCTTACATACTGTTCTTCTATTGGAGAGATGTCCAGGCTGGAATAAAGCATGGTACAGTACTAGCAATAGCGGTGCAGCAAAGGGTCTTTTCATTTGCTTTTAAAAGCAAAAGCAAAGCAAACCAATCACACATATATACTGCCCCATAGCACTATTACTGGTTTACATGATGTCAAGGTTATAATTATTATATATTGTACAGCATTATCACATATAAAAGTGAATGCATATGCTTGTTAAATAGAAGAAAATGTAGAGATTATTCTAGACATTCACTTTGTTTACTTCGCACAGGCAAGATCTTTACAGGGTACTCAGAAGGGAAGACTTAATTTTAGAAGATGTAAAACAGGGGTTCCCAAACTATGGCCTGTGGGCCAGATGTGGCCCATGGCACCAGATAATCCAGCCTGTGCTGCCCTCTCCACTCCATAAATGCAGCAAAATGCCGCATTTACAGCAGCATTTTGTGCATGTGCATGTGCGTCTTAATTCCACTTCCCATGGGAGGAACCATGTGATGGCCTGCTCAACCACTTGATCAGCCCATGGCGTAAAAAGTTTGGGAACCCCTGATGTCGAACATTTATCTGGTACAAAAGAGATATATTTCAAACATATCATGCAGCTCAGGTATAGAATCATGAGTGCTTTCTAGATGTTGCTGACATCCTTTGCTGTCTAATATACTCATTAATACAGTGAACATTGAAGTCCACCTTCCAGAGGGTCAATGTTAGGGATGCGTCATTCTTTTCTTTATTATTCCAATTCACAGAATTCTTCAAGAATTCCTTAGACAGAATTCAGAGAATCCCAGCTCTCAGAGCAACACTTACAGATATAGTACCTACATTTTGCCCACCTGGACCATGGCCAGGTAAATACAAAACAGAAATCTAATGTAATACTTCCTGGGAGTGTTATTTCTTTGGGAAGCATCTTCTCTCGAGCCTAAAGGGCAGGAAGCCTGTCAATCTCAGGAACCTCTATCCCTTGGAATTTGGGGAAGTGGAGTACAAAAAGACAAATGTCATGTCCCTACCACACATTCCCTATTAGTATTGCAGTTTTACCCTGTCTGTATTCTTTGCTTAACATGCAATATTTATTACTTAGATAAATCCATACTTTCATATTGCATAAATGGAGAAGATAAGCATTTACTATGATCTTCTTGCGTGAACATGGCAATTTCTTCATCCACATCTACATAGAACTAAGTAGCATTCACTGTGCCAGGTATTGAAATAGTGGTATTGTATCAATGTATGTGCCTATAGCTTTAAGAGCCTGTATCTGTATTGCACAGCTGATATCACTGATATGTGTAGATTCAGTGTTATGCTCTATAAATAAAGTGCTCCCAGAGCACTTACTTGGAGGAGTTATTGAGGAGTAATGGAGGAGTTCCTGAAGCAAGAAGAGAGAATACAGAAGGACTGTTTCTGCCACTATCTCCAAAGTTGCTGGGGAGGAGCTCAGGCAGAAGCTCTTCTACAACTAAACCTGCACTGGAACCTGGAAGTATTCAGTAAACACTAACTAACCTCTTTTTCCAGAGTATGTGTATGTTTGTGCTTGAAAGAACTGAACTGTTTATGCCATTGAACTTGAGAACTTGAAGCTGGAATGAGTCTTGGCTTTCATTCCTGTTGAACTGCTGTAAATGAACTGAACTGCTGTTCTGAATCTACCAAAGACTGTAAGCAAATCCACAAGCCTCTAATCAGCCTCAGATGGACCTTGAGAGATTCCTGCCGAGGCGAGAGACTTTGACTTTGTGTAAATACATTTTGTGAGAGATGCTATCTATATTTACATTTTACACTGAAAGATAATTAACACAGAAAAGTAAATGTTGTTTGTTTTTCTGTTGAACTATGCTGCTGTTCTTCTTTTGTGTGTGGGCAGTCCAAGGCGCTCTACTTTCACTTGCATTATGCTTACACGCTACTCTGCTAAACATACACGCACACAATAAAACTTAACACACTGGAACCATTTGCCTTATGCATATGTTACATAGTTTCGTGCCAGAAATTATTCTCGGTTAAAAGGATTTTTACAGAAGAAACTCCACTCAGGGAACACCCAAATGAGGCTCCTTTCATGTCCCCAAGAGCTGGGACAGAGATGGGCGCTCAATCCATCATGCAGTACCTGGGTCTCAAACTGCCAACTTGTCAGCCTTCCAGCTAACAAAGTGAGCTTCTTAACCACTGAGCCACCACAGCCCCTTATGCATATGTTGCAATCTTGCAATACTCTTCAGTATATTCTAATGCTTGAATGACAGCACAATTGATATTCTGGTGACAGCTGAATGTACCATGCAAATAGGGAAAGAAGGTGTCAATTTGGCTTGTAAAAAGAAGAGAAAAGAAGAAAGCAGTAACTTCCCATCTGCTGTGGTTACATGATCTGTCCCTTCCTTCAGCAGAAATGATATATTTCCTCTCGTCTCTCACTAACAAGTGGTTTGTATATGTAAAGTGGTATTTTTGTAGATTTATGATATCTCTGTTAGGCTGCTTGTCTTGAAAAGGAGGCAAAAATAATCAAACATGTCCCATCCTCTGGTAGCTTTATTAGTGCTAGGATTGGGTCTTCAGTGTGTGTACAATTATCTTAATTTGTTTATTTAAGCAAAAATCATTTAACTATAGGGGCCCTTGCTATCTAATTCCATTTGAAACATCAACAGAAGCTTGTCAAGATGACTTCTATCTTTTCAGAAATGTTGATGTTTCATTAAGATGAGGATAATTATTAGGGAGAGGGTGTTGGTTGGTTGGTGGTCTGGGAAAGGAGGGACTTTAAATTGTATTGGATATAATCTCCCTCTCTTGAAATATAAACTATGGTTTTAATTTTGCTGTGGTGCCTCAGTGGTTAAGAAGCTCAACTTGTTAGTTGGAAGGTCGACAAGTTGGCTGTTCAAGACCCGAGTACTGCATGACATAATGAGCGCCCGCCTCTGTCCCTGCTCCTGCCAACCTAGCCGTTCAGAAGCAAGAAATTGCAAGTAGATAAATAGGGACCACTTTGGTGGGGAAAGATCTTGGGGACATGAAAGGAGCCTCATTCAGGCGTCCCCTGAGCAAAGTTTCTCCAGCAAAAATTGTTTCAACCCAGAAAGCAGCTTCTGACACTATTAAAGTGCTTCTGACACTATTAAAAAAATTCCCCTGCAATCCACCTTTCATTTATAAATTAACTTTCATTTAATACTGTATAGGATTGCTTAAGGAAAAGGGAAAAATTCCTCACCCCCCCCCCCCCCCCCGCATTTGAGAACCAGAGTTTGGTGCCTGTGATGCAGATTTGAACTGGGAGCCTAATACAGTAATTTGGAACAAAAGTGGTCAGCAAAGTTCTTTGTCCCAGATGCATATTTTAATGACTTGAGCCTCATGATGGGACATGGTTCCATGCTCTTCTGGTTCAGTACAGTAGTATTACTACTATGCCACAAAACCAAACATGAATCACAGTATAACTATTCCCCAAAAGATGTTGCAAGAATGAGATGGCTGGATGGTATTGTAGACACAATGGGCACAGAGCTGGGTGGGTTGAGGAGGATGGTAGAGGACAGAGGTGCCTGGCAGGCAATGGTCCATGGGGTTGCAAAGGGTCGGAGTTGACTGTGCAACTGAACAACAGCAACAACAACAACAACAAATGCTGCACTGGCATGGAAGCTGACATTGCATCCCATTCTAGTTAGATGTAGCTAGCGTTAATGTCTCTGCCATATGTACTTGAGTTGCTTTGCTTTTTGGAGTTCTATTTTATTTTGAGACACACAAAATACCCTAAAGATCAGCAGCATATTATATGGAACAGATTTTAGCTTAACGATAGAGCTTTCCATGCTGGAAGCCCCAGACTTCATCTTGGAAAAAGCATTGAAAAGATCATGCATGATCAAGAAGAAACAGGGCTGAACCAAACAAGGGCTTTTGTGGCCTATGAAATTGTGAGGCTATTTTCAGTCGAGCTTCTGCTAATTAACAAAGTTGGTAAAGCTGGTTTTTTGTTGTTGTTTGGAGAAGAGAAAAAAAGACATCTGGAAATTTTCTTTAAAATGGATAGTTATGGAATATAGGACTGAACCACACAAGGTCCTTGTTGTCATAAATAATCCTTTATATTAGGACCTAGACAATATGTACTAAGGGTCTAGTTGTAGTTGATAGAAATCATTTTGCGTCTTTTCGAGAGGGGATGTTTCCTGCACTGCTGAAACATGCTCTTGTGCGCCCCCTCCTGAAGAAGCCTTCCCTCGATCCAGCAATCCTAACCAACTACAGACCTGTCTCCAACCTTCCTTTTTTGGGGAAGGTTCTGGAGAAGGCAGTGACACGTCAGCTGCAGGGGGTACTGGATGAAGCGGAATATCTGGACCCATTCCAGTCAGGATTCAGACCTGGATATGGTACTGAGAATGCATTGGTTGTGCTGATGGATGATCTCTGACGAGAGCGGGATAGCAGTCATCCGTCCGTCCTTGCTCTTCTTGACCTCTCAGCGGCCTTCGATACCGTTGACCACGGTATCCTTCTGGAACGGCTCCGAGGATTGGGGATCCAGGGCATGGTGTGGGGTCCTGGTTTTCCTCATTTCTGAGGGGCCGGACCCAGTCGGTGTGGTTGGAGAGTGAGAGGTCGAGTCCTAGGCCCCTAAAATATGGGATGCCTCAGGGCTCGGTACTCTCTCCTCTCCTATTTAACATCTACATGAAGCCGCTGGGTGAGATCATCCATTCCCACGGGGTGCAGTACCACCAGTACACGGATGGCACACAGTTGTACATCTCGGCCCGTGGGGACCCCAGTGATGCAGTCAAAGTCCTTTCCAGCTGTCTGGAGGCTGTTGGGGTCTGGATGGGGGCAAATGGGCTACAGCTGAATCCTAGCAAGACTGAGTGGCTATGGATAGGGGGTCCTGCGTTATCCCGGGAGCTACCATCTTTGGTTTTGGATGGGGCTGTTTTCCCCAGACCAACCTGGTGCGCAACTTGGGGGTCCTCCTGGATTCGCGGCTGCTGCTAGAAGAACAGGTGGCGGCTGTGGCCAGGAGGGCCTTCGCCCAACTTCGGGTGATTCGCCAGTTGCGCCCGCTCCTGGACCGGGACTCTTTGCTCATGGTCACTCACGCTCTGGTGACCTCCAGACTAGACTACTGTAATGCGCTCTACATGGGGCTGCCCTTGATGACCATTCAGAGGCTGCAGCTGGTCCAGAATGCCGCGGCCCGGGTGGTGATGGGGTGTGGACGTTATGCCCATGCCTCACCACTGCTTCGGGGGCTGCACTGGTTACCAGTTTGTCTCCGGGTGCAATTCAAGGTGCTGGTTTTGACCTTTAAAGCCCTACATGGTAGTGGGCCAGGGTATCTTAGAGACCGCATCGCCCTAAGGACGTCTGTCCATCCAACCAGAGCGGACCGGAGGGGCTCTCTAATTGTGCCATCAGCCAGGGGGGCTCGCCTCTCTGGCACAAGGAGGAGGGCCTTCTCTGTGTCTGCACCGGCCCTTTGGAACCTCCTGCCTGTGGAATTGCATCTCCAGACGGAGTTGTTGCCCTTTAGGAAGGAACTAAAGACCTGGCTGGCAGGCCAAGTTTGGGGTGCGGGTGGGGATGGGGGTACCGTTGGGTGGTTGGTATAGAGAAGTGTGCCTTCCCCCAAGGTCCCTTCGGTTCTTGCACACCTTTTAGGGGTGGGTTTTTTAACTTTTAACTTTGTTTTATCATGTGTCTTTTATGTATTTACTGTCCGCTATGTAAAGCGCCCTGAGTTGGGTTGTACCGGAGTGGGCGGTATATAAGCGTGAAAAATAAATAAATAAATAAAATAAAAATAAAGGTTGAGAATCCAGCATCTTCTAATAGTTGGCATGAGCCTCCACACACTGTACTTGGCACAGCAACCTGAAAGAATATAATTAGTCGAACTCTTCACCTCAGACTCACAGTTAGGAGGGGGGAAGCAAGAAGCAATGTATGTCTGACCTCATCCACTAGATGGGAGGGGGAGTTCAACGTATACTTATCTTAGCACACCAATGAATTGAGATGTACCATATTTTGGCATCAGTCTGGCACACAAATGTAAACATTCTATAGCACTAAGAGTACATTAGCTGTAAGATAATGATATACTTAGTCTAGTGGAGAATCTTATAAAATACACAAGCAGCTGACAACCCACAGCTGGGGGAGGGGGGAGAAAGCTGAGGAGAAGCTCAAAGCTCCAATGAGGGAGGAAACCTTATCAAGATGCCAATGAATTGATGCTAATGGAAACTTCATGGGGGCGTCAGGCCCAACCCAAGAAGCCAATTAACCAGAGAAAACAGGTAGCTATGAAAGCTGAATTTATTATGTTTCTTTCTTGCATTCATTGAATACTCAGAGAGGAGAGAGACAGGATTTTAAGAAGCAAGTTTTTAAATGTTGTTCAAATGCCTATTTTATAGAAAATAGCTCTTTTGCTAATAAAGATATCCTATGCTGCTGAAGCGTGTGTTTCTTCAAAGCAAATAGGAAATTGAGAGTGGAAGGTGAGATAAGAAATTTAACAAGCTCTAAACAAAGAGACTATTCCTTTAATCTCCAAAGACTTGGAAACCAGAAGTCCTAAAAAGAAGGGTAGCTGGGCCTGCCTTCACCCTTTAAGAAGAAAGGGGACAAAGTGAAGGGGAAAACTTCAAAGAAGGCACAGGGCCACAACTTGGCACCCAATTATCTTAGAAGGACATACTCATTCACCTTCTATTCTTCCCAGTGCAGCCAGGTGATAGGGAAGTGGCACTTACTTACAGGAGTCAAAGGAAACTGACTTCCTTTATAGAGCCACCCTTTTCCCCAGCTAATAAAGAGAAGCAGGGGAGCCACTTTGCTCACCCAATAATCTACTACAGGCCAGAGCAGAAGCTACCAAGGCAAGGCCAATGCACTGGGCATTTCGAAAGTTCCTCCTTTCCCCTAACTGATGAGACCCAGGGTGGCTAGCAGAAAATTAATCAAGGGTAAATCAGGTTAGAGTGCCAGCACGTGGTCACACCACGTGGGACAGCGCAGAAGGTGGGGCGGGGGCCGACACATGTATCTTTTGAATTTGGGAGGCTATTTTCAGTGGTGCTTCTGCTAATTAACAAAGTTGGTAAAGTTGCATTTTTGTTGCTATTAGGAGAAAAAAAAGACATCTGGAAATTTCCTTTAAAATGAATAGTTTTGGAATCTTTGGGTTTTTTTAAATTTGTTTGTTTCTTTAAATGTTACTACAAGTGGCTAATAATCCCAAATGCTGCCACACTTGCTACATACATTGAAAATAAGAACACAAATGTCACTGGGAGAGATGGGGAAGATACTACCACTTCCAATTCTACTGCACAGAAAAAAGATGGCTGCTTCTTGGGAGCAGTCATCTCCCCCCACACCTGTACAATATCTTTGGGAGTGCCAATATATATCACCACATACTTTGAACCCAGATGCTTTTGTAGCTACAATATGAATGTGCATAGTGGTCATAACAGAATTTTCTTCTTTTTCCTTCTTTAAATGTTGTATCCAATTCTGAGTATTGACTATCCTAATGCTGATCAGCCATGAAGATTGTCCTGGGAGCAATATAATGCATTGGCCTTCCATTTGCCTTCTGCATCTCAGTGTGATACCCATACCACTGACCCAGTTCTGGTCCTGAGCCCTTTTTGCACACAAAGTCTTCATTGACCCCAGACCAGTAACGATGAAGCTGCTGCCCTCCATCAAGATGGATTCAAATGGGATTTAATCCCTTTGGGGACCATTACCCTTCCCTGTGGAATTTGCATCAAAAGCCATTAGCCCTCAGGGTCGTCAGGTTAGTTAACCACCACCTGAAGATCAGCCTTGAGTCGCTGGCAGTATGGTCTACTCTATTATCATAGCAGGATAACCTGTTCAGACTGGGATAATTTTCTAGTAATATGATTTGATTGTGGTTTCATTTTTAAAATAGGCAAAAGCTTGAAAGACTTCTTTCAGGCAATTTCATAACTGTATGTTTTCAAACAGATCCTTGAGTAGAATTTCCACTCTCCTACCTGAACATCTTCAGATTTCCATGCTCCCTTTTGTTGGAAGGGAAGTTTCAGTGAAAATAAGTGGAAGAATATTGAGGACACAATTTCCAGTGATTTCTCAGGAGGACAGATGAAAATTGAGATGGAAATGTTATTCATTTTACAATATCCTACAGTAACTATCTTATTAAACGACTTCATGATATTAATAAGATAGTGAAAACCAAAATTGAGCCTTCCTCTATCACCCATTATGGAATTGAATGAATGAATGAATGAATTTTTACACTTGTATCCCGCCCCTCTAGGTAACAGTACGTCTTGATGGAGGGCAGCAGCAGTCCACCAGCTGACTGGCACTGTTGCGGCGGGACCTTTGAAAAGCTGCACTGCCAGCACCGGCGGAGCCGCACTCCACCACAGCTCCCTCCCCCGCTCCGCCCGGTGGGGGAGGTGGGAGCGCAGCTGACCAGCATTGTTGCGGCGGGACCTTTGAAAAGCCGCACCGCTAGCACCATCGGAGCTGCACTCCACCACGGCTGCCTCCCCCGCCGCGCCCGGTGGGGGAGGTGCGAACGCAGCTGACTGCCGTTGTTGTGGCTGGACCTTTGAAAAGCCGCACCGCCGGAATTGCCGGTCCATTTCCTGGCCTCGACTGTGTCGGAGCCAGGTCATCTTCTTCTTTGGCTCCATTCATTAATGTGTGGGCCATGGGGTTCCGTTTTGGGGACATTAGTAGCTGAGGGACTGCGTAATTAAATGTCTATTGTATAATTCATTGTGTAATTTTCTGTATTGTATTATTATTATTTTCTTTTTTCCTAATGTTTTTTCATGCTGTTATATTGTGTATATATTTGATTTGTTATGATTATATTGTATTTTTGGATTCATATTGTGTATTATTTTGTATTACTTTGTATTATTGATTATTTGTACTATTATACTGTTATAATTGTATGTTTATTAATTGTATGTATATTAATTTTTTGTTGTAATTGTACTTATATTATTGTATTGTAAGCCGCTCTGAGTCGGCCTTTTCGTCTGAGTAGAGCGGCATATAAATTCAATAAACATAAACAACATAAACAAACAGTACATTCCTACTCGATGTGGCTAATATCATAAAAATTCTCATATAACAAGCAAAAAAATTGCACCCCATGAAACCTAAAGGTAAAGGTAAAGGTTTTCCTTGCTCGAAAGCTAGTTGTATACGACTCTAGGGTGCAGTGCTCATCTCTGTTTCCTAGCCGAAGAGCCCAGCGCTGTCTGCTTCTGCAGACGTTTCCATGGTCATGTGGCAGGCATGACTAGACACCGGAGCGCACAGAACGCTGTTACCTTCCCACCGAAGTGGTCCCTATTTATCTACTTGCAATTTCTTGCTTTCGAACTGCTAGGTTGGCAGGAGCTGGGACGAAGACGGGAGCTCATTCCATCCTGCAGTACTCGGGAATCGAACTGCTGACCTTCCGCTTCCCAGTCAGCGTCTTACCTACTTGAGCCACTACACCCCCATAAAACTCACAAAGTAGCTTACAGCCAAAGCTGACCATTATAATGGGCCAAAGTACCGTGGTCAAGAAATCAGACCATACAACCAAATAGGAAGGAATATGTGCTGGCCCCCAATCTAAAAGCCAGGGATTGGCAGGACATTTGCAAAGGCCTCCTCAAAAAGCAGTGTTTTCAGTTGCTTTTTAAAGGACTGAAGATGCCTGACACAGCTCAAGTGGGATGGCATTCCACATCATTGGTGCCACCACCAAGAAGGCTCTTCTTCTTGTCCCGGACTTCTTAGCCAGTCTCAGGCTCAGCACTTGAAGCTGTACCAACAAAATGGAGCGAGTGATGCAGGCTACAGACCTGAGGGGAAGACACTCCGCAAGGTAAGAAGGTCCCAACCCATATAGGGCTTTAAAAGTTAGCACTAACACCTTGTACCTGATACAGAAAGGGACGGGTAGCCAGTGCAGACCTGCCAAGGCTGGGGAGATATGGTCAAATTTGCTCAATCCCATAATCAGCCTGGTTGCAGTGTTCTGGATTCATTGAAGTCTCCCTATCAGGGACAGGGGACGGCCCACGTAGAGAGCATTACAATAGTCAAATGAACCAAACCTGAGTGATACTGTCTGCACCAAAAAGTGAAGGCCCCTGACAGGAAGCAGAAAGGTGCGTGTAGGAATGCTCTGGAAACTATTTGGTTTGTTCCAGCAATTATGTCATGTGATTGCTCTCAAAAAGAGTGAACAAACCTGTCACCAGAAATGTCCAGACAGCAGGCTAAATGACCACTGGATCACACACCAAATTTATTTTCTTATCTCTGACTCCCCACCCCTTTTGCACTGTGAAAGTGCCTTAAAAATGTATCCATACTCCTGGAAGTATGCAAATTCAACACACATCTGAAGTGCCTTAGTGCACCTCTGACCAATGACATAGGCTCATTGTACTGTGAACTCAGCTTACACTACATATGTGCCATTATAGATCAATGTATTTGCTGTTTCAGTAAGATCTACCCTTCCTGTGTTTCACAACAGTTTCCTGGAAACAGAAAATGCTGAAAAACACAATTATTTGTGATAAACAGTTCAGAAGGCTAAATCCAATATTAGTCTGAAGCTTTAATGCCAATGAAATGGACCTTCTGTCTCCATTGTAGCTCTTCATGTCATTCCAAAAATGGAATTCCAGATGGCTTCTCAGCCCCTTTGAGCTACTTTGGGACAAGACAGAGCTTTCTTTCTTTATTCGTGTCAGAAGTACCACCAGCGTATAATAGCATACAAAGCTGAAATTAACACATCTAAAACCAAAATAGAATTAAAAAGGGCTAGATGACATCTGCCCAATATCAGGCCACTTCAACAGCATTTTCTCTTGCCAACATAAGGTCCTCCTCAGTGCACGTTGAGGGGCATCATGTGCATTGTATCATATGGGAGATAGTTTGCACTTCTCCGCATTCACACAGGCAGTCGTCTACAGGGAAACCCCTCTTTCTCAAATTAGCCCTTGATTGTTTTTAAAACTTATCATATTAATAACAACTTTTCATAGATTGCATTTCTTCTATTAAAGTTACATTAAATCTTCAATTGTATTAAATAATCTCATTATTTCTAAAGAAAGAACACCTACAACAGTTTTAAACCCTTGTTATTATATAAATTTTAAACATAATATTCTTAGCAATAATGAAACAAATACAAAAAATAAAAATAAAAATAAGTGTCCGCTCAGTGCTATCAAAAATGTCCAGTGAATTCACCATGTATTCACTTCATATATTTATTTCTTCGAGAAACTCATTAAATGGGTACTGGTTTTCTTCCCATATTATCTTTTAAAGTATACTGAATTCTAGAAATGGTTTCTAAGTGTCCCAAAATTTGTTCTCCTTCCATATCTCCCTTTTTATATTTAACTAGCAAGGGTTGCCCGGCGTTGCCGGGCTTTTCCCCCCGTGTTTTTTAATTAAAAATGAGCCGATTTTTTTTTTTGCAATAGTGTTACATTGTGTTGGAAGGTTAAATTGTGTTGTTTTTTTTAAAAAAATTGCTTAGTCTGTAATTTTAATTTTTTAATGTTTATTTATGTTAAATTTGTTTGGCTTGGCTGTTATTAACTGTGATCTACTTTTTTGGGTTTTTTTGAGGATTAATAAAAGAAGAAAGTATGATATAATAACTCAGCACAGGATTTTTTAAAGTTTCTATTGTATTTTATTGACATATATTTGTGATTTGTGTGAAAGTGTGTTTAGTGTAAATTTTTTTACTTGTTTTTGTTGGTGTGACCTTTTGTGTAAAATTGTGAATTTGTGTTTTGTTTGGGGCTGTTGTGTGTTTTTGAATTGTTTTTACTATTGTGGCCAGCAGGTGGTGCTGGTAGGGGTTATTGTATTTTGACTTTTGTTTCTCTCCTGGCCTCTGGGTGGAGCTTCTTCTGGTAAGTAGGGTCTTTCTGTATTCATTTCTTTTCCAGTCCTGGTGGAGGTAGCACCTGTTTTGGTAAGTTTGCTTGTTTTCTTTCTTTTGTGTGTGTGTGTGTGGGCGGGGGGGGGGGGGGGGTTGGAGTTTGTATTTTTTGTCTGTTTGTTTTGTTTTTGATTGTGTCTTTGTTTACTTCGTATTGTTTTTGGTGTTTTTGTTTTTGTGTATTTTTGGCTGTGTTTGAGTGTTTTTAGTAATTTTTTAAAAATTATTTATTTGGTGGTGGGGAAGATACGTGGTCATTGGGGGTTTGGAAGGGTGGGCTAGGTGGTGGGGAGGGGGGCATGGTCGTTGGGGGTTAGGAAGGGTGGGCTAGGTGGTGGGGAGGGGGGCATGGTCGTTGCGGGTTAGGAAGGGTGGGCTAGGTGGTGGGGAGGGGGGCATGGTCATTGGGGGTTAGGAAGGGTGGGCTAGGTGGTGGGGAGGGGGGCATGGTCGTTGGGGGTTAGTAAGGGTGGGTTAGGTGGTGGGGAGGGGGGCTTTATTGTTTTATGGTGCTTTTTTGTGTGTAGTTGTGAAAGTAGATCGGGAACCCGACTGGAGTTTCCCCTTTAATATCAGTGGGTGGGGCTTGCGACCCCCCTCTCCGCTTGCTCCCCTGGGGTTGGGAGGTTTGTGGGGACAAAAGAGGAATGTCCCCCCAACTCTTCTGGACCCAGTAGACCAGGCACAGTGGATCGATTCCCTCCCCCCCTCCTTAAAACAACTCCGTTTTTAAAGAGTAGAAAAGACGGAGTTTTTTTAAGGAGGGGGGTGGGAATCGATCCCCTCTCCCTGGTGTCCTGAGTCCAGAAGGGTTTGGGAAACATTCCCCTTTTGTTCCCACAAACCTCCCAACCCTAGGGTAGCCAGCGGAGAGGGGGATCGCAACCCCCACCCACTGATATTAAAGGGGAAACTCCAGTCGGGTCCTTTAGGCGCCATGGGTGAGGGATAGAAAGCCGGCTGGTGTGTGTTTGGCTGTGACGCGGTGAGTTGTTTTTCGTTTTCCTCAGCGTTCTGCATGCTCATGGCGCGCAGGACGCTGGGGCTTGTAGTAATGGGTTGGTGCTTTCTGTTTGTGCTGCGTTTTTTTAAAATGGTTTTATTTTGATTGGCTGCGGCGCGTTTCCGAACGCTGCCCCGTGCGAGAGCCTCTCAGCCTGATTGGCTCTTGCGCGGCACGGCGCAAGGAATGTTGGGAAGTGAAGTTGTTTCCCTTTCTTCGCGTTTGTTGGGCTGTTGCCCCACTGCCGGTTTTTTCAATCCTTCATTGACCTGCGTACCCAGATCGGCCGTGTGCACGAAGGGTGAGTGCAGGCAAGTAGGGCGAGGCATAGCAACCTATAGCCAGTTCCAACGGTTAACCCTTGGATTTATAGGTTAAGATTCTCATGTTAGCTTATCATTTAGTGCCATTTCCCATAAATCTTTATACCAAATGTCCATTTCCAATTCCATATCGTTTTTCCAATATATATATATTGCAATGTGTTGCCTTGCTACACTCAGGAAAATGGACACTAAATATTTCTTTTTTTTCTTCCCAATTTAATCCTTCAAAATCTTTTCACAATGCAGTTTTTATCTTCAAATCAAATTTATTTTCCTGCATTTCAATTTTGGGTGAGCAATAATGAGGGTTTAATATGTAGGAAATCTATAGTAATGTATCATGACAATGAAAAGACACACAAATTAAGCAACTATCATCTGATAAGTAAAATTCCCTGACAGACATTTATAAAGGCTTTTTTTAAATGGATGACTTTTATATTAATATTTCATCCTCATTTGATGCTACATATTTCTGCAGAAAAGAAAAATTACATTTCCAAATACCTTTGTTGTAGGCAAAAGATGTGGGTTGAATAAGTCAGGTGATCAGTGCTATAGAAAATAATAGGATGACACAACAGAACAAATCCAGGGGGGGGGGCTATGTACTTTAGTCTTATTTAAACTTGTGGGGCACACACCACAATCCACTGCACACTTTCTAGAAGGTAAACCCTACTGGATTTTAATGGGTTATATTTCTGAGTAAACAGGCCAGATCATGTTGAGCTCATCCCATTGACATCAACTGATGTCATTGATTCAGTTCCTGTGGACCGTAGTCCATTACTAAGAGCTAGGAAGGAGCACCATGTTTTTCTGACAAAGCCCCAGAAAACTTATTATTTTACAAACAGCACTCAGGAAAGAACATGAAACAAAATAATTGGAAGCATAAAAATTCTGCAGTTTGAGGCCAGTTTGGATTTAAAATAATTGACCCAGATAAACCAGGACTTTTTCAATGTTGCACACAAAGCTGTTTTGGTTTTAATTTGACTGTTTGAATGTTGCACCATACATTTTTCTTGCTGATTCCATATAACACTAGTAGGGCACATAGACAACTGCCAAGTCCATTATAGCTGAACTCATCTCATTATACAACAGAGCAAAACAATGCTCCAAAAGGCAATAATACAAATTCTAACTTTGAAGCTGGACTTCAGATCAGCACCCAATGTAGCACAGTTCTAGCAGATAAGATGTGCTCACTATGTGCCAAGTTTGGGAAGGTTTGGGCATAGGATTTTCAAATTAAAATATTCTTAAAAGTAAAACTGTTTTACTCTGCTGCAGAAACAAATGACTTTTTATGTTCTCAGATTTAAGACAGTTCATAGTTCTAAAACAGTTAAATCTAATGATAAAGGGAGTCATGAGTGAGGCCAAATGGTCTTAAAGGAGCAACACTATAACTGGTTTGAAGCACTGGTGCTAAACCTCCTTATCTCCCTTCTGTCCCATACCAACCTTGGTGTTAATCACCACTGCTGAGGATAGACAAATGGTAGACACCTGGACATGGATGAGTTTACCTTAAAGCAAGCTGTAACAGGGGAGAAATTAACCCCATTATCCTGCACCCCAGATTTCCATTAGTTGAGGAAAGATCTGGAGATGGAATGAGGGGTATAACTGTCCACTGGAACAGCATGGAGGTTGGTGAAGGTCTAGCTTTTTTGGGTCAGGACTCCTTTCTGACCTGAGCCACAAGGAGCTGCCCACGAGGCCATAGTCCCATTCACACAAAGACACTAAGCAAGGAAAATTTAATTTAATTTAATTTAATTTAATTTAATTTAATTTAATTTAATTTAATTTAATTTAATTTAATTTAATTTAATTTAATTTAATTTAATTTAATTTAATTTAATTTAATTTAATTTAATTTAATTTAATTTAATTTAATTTAATTTAATTTAATTTCTATAGCCGCCCTGCTCACAAGGACTCTGGGCAGCTTACGATACTAAAAAAAACCCAACACAGATAAAAACCCCATTAAAATACAAATATACCTCATTAAAAACCCATTAAAAACCCACCCGCACTTACTTGAAAGAGAGAGAATTGCTCTGTTATGTTAGTCCAACCAGCAGGTGGGGGGTCACTCCTCCATCAGAGCCCCACACCTGCCCCGCCAGCCAGGTTTTCAGTTCTTTCCTAAAGGGCAGCAATTCCATCTGTAGCCTTAGTTCAACTGGCAGGAGGTTCCATAGGGCCGGTGCGGACACAGAGAAGGCCCTCCTTCTTGTGCTAGAGAGACGAGCCCCTCTAGCAGAATGTACAAGAAGAAAGCCCCTCTGGTCCGCTCTAGTTGGATGGACGGACAATCTTGGGGCGACACGGGCTCTTAGGTATCCTGGCCCACTATGTAGGGATTTAAAGATAATGACCAGCACCTGGAATTGCACCTGGAAACAAATTGGTAGCCAGTGCAGCTCCCGAAGCAGTGATGAGGCATGCGCATAACACCCACACCCCATCACCAGCTGAGCAACCGCATTCTAGACCAACTGAAGTCTCCGAATGGTCGTCAAGGGTAGCCCCATGTAGAGCACATTGCAATAATCCAATCTAGAGGTGACCAGAGCATGAGTAAGGAGTCCCAGTCAAGGAGCTTACTCCTTTTTTAATCACTTAATTCCTCACTCAAACATAAAGCAATTGTTATGGGTGTTTTTCTTTAAGTCCGAATGATAGTAAGGACAAGAGGGTATCCTGTGGGCCACCTTGACTTTTCAGAATATCTGTGAATTCGAAAAGAAAGCAGAGAATGCCAATGTGAAAAATACAGCTATCTAATTCTTAAAATTCCAAGAATGCCTTGCTTGTGATCACAGGTGGAGTTGATTACCTAGATGGCACTTAATCGGCTATGAACTGAAATTAGCAGAACTAAAGTGAAGCTAAGAAGATGGGGGTTCACTTTGCAGGTATGGAGAAAAACAAGCAACTTCACAACATAGCAGTGTATTCTATGCTAATAAATATGTATCATGGAAGATTTGATGTTAGTAGACCCAAATTGTTTTGCCTTTGCCCAATGTTCGAGGCAAAACAGAGCAAATTTAGGGGGCATTGAAGAGTGGAAAGTATTATTAGTACACTTGAATATCCACTGAGCAATGGTGCAGAGCTGGCCAATTCGTCCAGTATTGCTGCACTATATTGTGCAATGCTCTGACACAGGAAGGAAAGAAAGAAAGAAAATTGTCCAATAACTTTTATTAACTGTACTGTAGTACTTCTGATACAACAGATTACTTCTGATTGAACGACATGATTACTTCTTAGAAATAAGGTTCCAACATTCTGAAGCATCTGTAAGAAATCAAATCCTGTATTGACCTTGTTCATGTGGGAGGAATAGTGATTGACAATGAGGTTTTAGCTTAGCCAACAGAAGTTGTGCACTTTGTGCACACCAATCTCTTCCCCCATTAATGGCTTAAACCAGGGGTGCCCAAACTTTTCAGGCTTCAGGCCAATCACATGGTTCAGGGGGTTGGTCACTATGGCTCACGGGCTGTAGTTTGGGCACTCCTGGCTTAGACTGAAGCCACAGAAATATCGATTTCTGGTTACTGCTAAAATGGATTTGCTCTTATTTATGGAAACAAGGATAGTACATCAGAAATCAACAAACAATTTCTAGATGCTAGTATCATCTCATTCATTTACTTCTTGGCAATAAAGCAGAGTGGATAGGCTTTGTGCAGAGAATGATTAATGCATTTGAGGTCATTTGCAAACAATCTTGAAATAATTTCCCTTGACTTCACATAAAAGTGTCAGAAGGGCCAATGGGCTAATCTGTTGGAGCAAAATCAACAAAGAATTTCATGGTAACTTAAAGACAAAGGGATTTATAGCAGCCAGAGCTCACCTCATCAGAGTGCTACCCATGACATATATAGGGCCAAAATGTTATAAGATGCAAAAGATAGCAGTAAGTTTGTTACATTTTAGTATGGAGTATCTGGTAAGATTGGAAAATAATTTTGTTGGATTTAATGAGTGAATTAGCTAATTCTGCTGGATGTATGCCAATGAAAAACAATTTTCACATCTCATGAGCCTTGACCTTGCCATCAGAATCAGCATATTTCTGAGGTTTGGGGTGTTTTAGAGAAATGTAATGCACACAAAAGCAATGCACAGTTTATCAAATGAGAGCCAGTTAAATGCACGCAATTGTAAACATACATAAAAAAATCGGTGAGGAAAATAGGAGAATACCAGAAATATCAAACAAATGCACACAGCTGAATAATAATAATTTCGTGCGAAAAATTATTCTGGGTTGAAAGGATTTTTGCGGGGGGGGGGGGGGATTCCTCTCAGGGAATGCCCAAATGAGGCTCCTTTCATGTCACCAAAGAGCTGGGACAGAGACAGGTGCTCTATCCATCATGCAGTACATGGATCTTGAACTGCTGTCTTGCCAGCCTTCCAGCTAACAAGGTGAGCTTCTTAATCACTGAATGAAAAATATGGACAGATTTCCATATGAAAAAGGCATCACATTTTTACACTCTGATATGAAATAAGGAAAGGAGGAAAATTTGGAAAAACACAATGAATTGGAACAGGAGATCTTATCACATCTGCTAGACAGTATAATGTGTTCACCATAGCAATCACTGGAGATCCAACCTTTCTAGCTACTATGCTAATTTAACATTTGTCATTGGAAAGGGCCTTTGTTTTGTTGGTTCCAACTTCACAACAACTCACACACATTTGGAAAAGAGTTTAGATTCCCACTTAAGTCCAACCTAAGTATAGTAGAATTTGCTGATCGATTGTATATATAGCATCTTCATGCTACCGCCTCTCTTTCAAAGAAGAATAAGGAGCTGTATCCCTCTAAATGATTTTTAACCCTATGATTCCCATTTGTTCAATCCATTTTAACCTTGTGATGAATAATTGGAGTTGCAGTCCACTAATTTTGGAAGGGCTACTGTGGTTCTTGCCATCCCTGATTTAAAGTATTTATGTTTGCATATGATGGGTGTACCATCAACAGCAGAACACCCTGCAGAACATTAAACAATCTTTCCATGTCTAAATGTTCTCATTTTTAGTGTCAGATTTGTTACTATCTATTTTGTGTAGAGAGTACCAAGTTGTCAGACAGCCAAAGGAATTGCTATGAGTGCTTACAAACGTTGTTGTGGTGGATAAGCAGGTATATCAAGTCCTGGTGGCATACTGAT
Organism: Bradypodion pumilum; assembly: GCA_035047305.1. Taxonomy (NCBI): domain Eukaryota; kingdom Metazoa; phylum Chordata; class Lepidosauria; order Squamata; family Chamaeleonidae; genus Bradypodion; species Bradypodion pumilum. Next base: position 92,782,494 of record JAWDJD010000002.1, read on the forward strand.
ATTCATAGTTGAAAATTTTGAAATGGTAGCCATGTTAGTCTGTGTTTCAAGCATATCAGAGAGTAAGCAAAAGAAAAGTGCCACAATGTTTTTTATCTTTTTGTTTTCTTTTGTTTATTCTCTAATATTCATAGGACTCATAAAATGTGGATTTACAGGCAGAGCCAACATATCATGTTGTTGTAACTCCTATTATTTGGATTAGTCTCTTTGGTTTCCCCTCAGTTTCTTCTTATTTAAATCAACAGCAATTCACTCTTTTAAAAGAAAAGTTAACATGAAAATACATTTTTGCAACCCTTACATCAGGGATGCCCAAACTATGGCCCGTGGGCTGGATCCAGCCCGTGGTACCAATTAATCCAGCCCATGCTGCTCTTACCACTCCCGGAAATGGAAGTAAAACGTGCATGCGTGAATGCACAATGTGCCTGTGAATGTGCATAATGCTGCTGTAAATGACCCATGGCTGTTGTAAATGCATTTACGACAGCCATGGGTCATTTACGGCAGTGTTATGTGCATGCACATGTGCACTCACATTTTACTTCCACTTCCTGGTGGGAGGGAGCACATGACCAAAGAGTTTGGGCACCTCAGCCTTACATAGTGCTTTTCCACAGCTGCTGTACACTTTTACATTCTGTGTTTACTTTTGCTGAACATGAACATACTTTGTATTCATTTCCCCAATACTGTATGGATATTTTCCATGCAATTTTTATTCAGAGAACTGCAGTGCAAAATCCAGAATAATGTGAATCTGAGTGATGATTTTGTTTTAATTTGTGTATTGATTTACAAATGGCAACTTTGTTAAATTTATATCAAAACGAATGAAATTTCCTCTCTCTCATATGAAGGAGGCATGAAGAATCAGTTTGAATGGTGCAGCAAAAATGTGTAAGATGTTGGCCTTGAATGGTTGCAGAAAGAGTTGGACTTAGTAAAGGTAGAAAAATATGTTGGCATTCCTGAGGGGAAGAAGACCAGCACTGAAGTGCCTTCCTATCCATGGTGCTCTATTCACATTTCCCACTTGGATTTGGATTTGTTCCTCATTGTGCATTTAATCAAGTACCATAAACATATAAACTATATACATATAACTTAAGTTTTAAGTTCCTCATGAGGCAGCAGCTTTCAAACCTTATCAATCCACTTTTTGTTCCTTCTGTGTCCCCCCATTCAGTCTTTCATAGCTGTTTGCCGTTCCTCATTCTCCTGCTTCTCTCTGCGTTGTGCTCAAATCTTTCAGTATTTCTAAACTTTCATTTCGATTTCATTTCGATTCCTTTCTCTTTTACACAGTAATTTTATTCAGTTTCTGTAAATAAGTACTTCAAAGAGAAGCTGAGGCAGTGCTTTTAGTTTTGCTTCTCTTGAGGGAAGATGTAATTTCTGTCCGGTCTCATCTCCTATAGTCTTTGGCTGTTCTTGCAAGATTAGTGCCTTGTACCCTTCATAACAAAAGTGAAGGCCTAATTCATTTTGTTCTTCGTCTCTTCCCTGTAATTTGTCTCTGTAATTTGCTCAATTTGGGTTGCAGTGAATGTTCGAGACAGTGCATTTCCTGCATTTAAAAAAATCAATTTCTGTTATAATGGAGAATGTTGTAATAATACTTCCACGGCTTCCTTTCTTGTGTAGACACCAGTAGAAAAGGTCAGCTACTTAGTATACTTTTGATGGGGAAGGCGTGGCAACTAGCAACTGTATTGAATTACCGTATTTTCTGGCGTATAACACGACTGGGCGTATAAGACGACCCCCAACTTTTCCAGTTAAAATATAGAGTTTGGAATATACTTGCCATATAAGACTACCTCTCTTCCAATGCACACCAAATAAAAATTAACCCACACTCAACCCGAAGACGCGCAGCCTTCCGAGTCAAATGGGCAGGTTCTGGTGGAGAGCCAATCCACGCTCACGTTCTCCTTCTTGAGGTACAGGAAGATGTGTGCAGCTTGCTTCCCCCTGCTTCATATCCCCGCACAGAGCAGGGACTCGGCCACGGCACCCCCCACCATATGCGCTGGACATATGAAGCAAAGGGAAACAAGCTGCAGTTAAGTACCTGTCCTATAAGTCAACCCCCGACTTTGGCACAGATTTTTCGGGGTTAAAAAGTAGTATTATACACCAGAAAATACAGTATGTCTTTTGGCTCACTGTTTGGTTCACTACAGAGATGAGCTGGTTTGCTTCTAAAGACGGCAATCAGATAACATCTTTGCTGGAGTGAACCACATCCATACTCAGCACATGAATCTTTCTGGCTTCTACCTTTTTGGTGTCGGTATGATCACAATTTTTTATCCATTTCCAGTGCATGTGATTGCTGGGAATGGACTAAAGCAGGGATTTTCAGGCCCAGGGTCTAGGTGCGGCCTATGACACCATTTCATGTGGGGGGCCCAGTCTCCTCCACACCTGGAAGTGCCATGTGTGGCAGGCAGGGCAAAATGGCCATCCGGTCCCTGAAGCTGTCTGAGGGAGCGTAACCTGGCCCTCCGCTTGAAAAAGTTGAGAACTCCAAAACTAAAGGGAACCACTTCATGATATTATAAAATTAAACACTTTAGTGTCTTGCAATGAAGACAATAGAAGGAGCTGTAACAAGGCTAAACAGAACTTTATTGCATGATGGTCAGGGTGAACATGAGGTAATGGCGGACAAACAGCTCTATTTATAGTACACTGTACATTTGAATATGCCGGTGTGGTAGCTCATTGGCTACTGTCCACATGATGTCATTGATCGTCACACCCATATTCTTCAGGTGTGGTGTGGCGGAAAGGTTTCCTGCTCTTCAGGTATTCGGGGAATCTGTACCATGTGAGCTGGATGCTCGCTACTGCCACCTGTGGCCACTTAGCTCACATCCTTATACAGCCTGTTACAATGTGTTCCTGATTAGATACAATTGGATACATTGACTGGTTACATTCTGTTAAAGGGAGCGTTGCATCGTTACATTCAATACATAACACCCCTCTCCCCTAGGTAAGGACGAAGTCCTTCAGCCACTGAGGCTTCCCGCATGTTCGCTTTGGCCGAGTGGCAGCCGTGCTTTGACCTGGGGTCCCTGCGTATTCCTGATTGCTATGTTCTCGTCCTGCAATAGGAGAGGGTGGCTCGTTAGTGATCGGCTGCAGGTTCTTAGCCTGGGATTGGGGAGGTCTAGGTGTGGGAGTAAACTCCAGGGATGTGAAACCAGGGGCTCTAGGGACTAAAGCAAAACCCCACTCTTCGCTCGGATGGGTGGGGGGCCACTCTGAAAAGTTCCCCTGGTTTCCAAACTCAAAATCTAACTCTTCAAAATCCTCCTCTTCCAAATTGTTCCTATAGCTCGGGGGTCAAAAGGATGCGGATTTGTGTCATTTCCCTCCCCCCAGTGATCTGCGTCTCCCCCTTGGGATAAACGGGTGGGGGAGAACCCTAACATTGAATTCTCTGTTTGGTCACTCGTGTCTTGCCTACCTACCACCCTACTCCTGAGCTGGTCGGCGTGCCTCCTCCAGAGGAGTCCTGTGCTTGTCTCGACATTGTACGAGACTGGCCCCGTTTGCCCGGCCACTACTCCGGGCACCCAAGTCGGCCCAGCGGCCACATCATTCCTGCAATGCACTGCCTGGCCGATTCCGAAACTCTTGGTGATACCTATTTCTATGTTTCTACCCGTGTCCTCCCCCCTGGTTGGGTCTAGGCGCGAGAGGATCGTGGCAGGTTTCCTATGCATAAGGAGTTCGGCGGGCGACAAACCCGATGCTAAAGGGGTTACTCGATACCTTAATAGGAATTGACATAGTTGCAGATTCAAATCCCCGGGGCCCATCCAACGCAGTGCATCCTTCATTGTTCTCACCAAGCATTCCGCTTGACCATTTGTAGCAGGGTGGAAAGGGGCAGAGGTGATGTGGCGAATCTTATTTATCTCTATAAACCCATGGAACTCTGCTGACGTGAAAGTTGTGGCGTTATCGCTCATGAGTACATCGGGTAAACCGAAACAGCTGAATACCCTCCGCAGTTGCTTAACCGTTACAGCTGACGATGTACTGGCCATTGGGATTACCTCCAACCACTTGGAGTAAGCATCCACTATTATGAGGAACAGGGTGCCCCTGAAGGGACCCGCGAAATCTACATGCAGACGCGACCACGGCCCTCGGGCTGTGTCCCATTCTCTATGAGGAAGTCGGGACTCTTTGGGGCGGGTACTCTGGCAGCTCTCGCAAGTGCCAATCATGTGTTCTATGTCTGTATCCAACTTGGGCCTCCAGACGTAACTCCTGGCTAGCGCTTTAGAGCGCACGATCCCCGGGTGGCTGATATATAACATCTTGAGCACCTGTGATCTCAAAGATTTGGGGATTATTACCCGCTGCCCCCAGAGGAGGCAGCCCCTCTCTAAGGACAGCTCGTCTCGCCTTCTGCCATAAACTTTGAATTCCTCCATGGGGCAGGTTGCTGGCCACCCTTTTTGCACCCATGAACTGACTAGGGCCAATGACTTGTCCTTCGCTGTAGCTTTAGCGATCTCTGCTGGCAGTATCGGGGGCGACTCTAGGGCCTCGATCAGGAGCACCTGGCGGTCCTGCTCTACCTCACACTCTGGGTCCCCTGCCTGTGGGAGGGGTGCCCTGGAAAGGGCATTGGCGTGGCTGATCTCCTTGCCGGGATGGTAGGTCAACTCATACTGGTACGCATTGAGGAAAATAGCCCACTGCAGCATCCTCGGGGACAAAATCTGTGGGGTGGGCTTGTTAGTGGTAAAGATTCCTAACAGTGGCTTATGGTTGGTCACGACTGTGAATGGACGGCCATAGAGGAAATCGTGGAACTTTTTGGTTCCCGCAACAATCGCCAGGGCTTCCCTGTCTGTTTGCACGTAGTTGTGCTCTGCCTTGGACAGGGATCTCGAATAGAATGCCACTGGGGCTTCTCACCCGCTCTCTAGCACGTGGCAGAGGACTGCCCCCACCCCCACCGGTGAGGCATCACAGACCAACACAACGGGTTTCTTGGGATCGAAATGGGTCAAGACAGCCTCGGAGGATAGAAGCTGCTTGAGCCCACGGAATACCCATTCCTGGCTATCACCCCACCTCCAAGCCACGTCTTTTTTGAGTAGTTTGTGCAGTGGCTCTGCCACCGATGCCTTTCCCGGCAGGAAAGAGTGGTAAAATTTTAGGAGTCCTAGGAAGGACTGTAGTTTGGCCTTGGTGGTGGGGCGAGGGGCATTCTGCACTGCCGACACCTTTGACTCTGCTGGCTTGATGCCCTCAGGGGTTATCCGGAAACCCAGAAACTCTACTTCTTCTGCAAAAAACACACACTTATCTTTTCTCAACCTAAGCCCCACTTTCTTGAACATGGTTAGCACCCGGTCTAACCTCTTGGCCAATTCTTGTCCCCACCCCCTGCAGTTATCAAAATGTCATCAAAGTAAGGGAAAACACCTGGGAGCCCCTTCAAGAGCTGTTCCACAAGGGACTGAAAAATTCCTGGGGCCGAATTCATGCTGAATTGGAGGCACGTTACTTCAAAAGCTCCCTTATGAGTAACTATGGTTTGAGCGGCGGCTGCAGCTGGGGTCACCGTTAATTGCTGATATGCCTGTGCTAAATCTAGCTTGGCGAAACACCTCCCCCCGTGCAAAGTTGCTAACAGGTGACTTACTACCGGCACCGGGTACGCATTTGGGCAAATTGCCTTGTTAATCGTGCACTTGTAGTCAGCACAGATTCTGACTTCCCCGTTAGCCTTAAGTGCCGTAACAATGGGGGTTTCCCACTTGGCAGAGTCCACAGGTACCAAAATCCCCTGACCCACCAGTTTGTCCAGTTCAGTTTCAATTTTGTTCTTCAGTGTGAATGGCACTCTCCGTGGTTTGAGCCTGATGGGCCAGATGTCAGGATCCATGTCGAATGAAACTGGGGGCCCCTTGAACTTCCCGAGCCCCTTCTCGAAGATGGCAGGGTGTGCGTTACACACCTCCATGATCGGGTCAGCCTGTACGATGTGTATGCCCCCAATGAAAACCCCCAGGGGGCCAAACCACTGTGTCCCTAGGAGGCAGCAGGACCCATCCCTTAAGACCACTAGGGCCAACTGTGTGGAGCACCTCTTGAACTTCACCTTGAACTCCCCCACCCCCAACACTGGGATACTTTTCTCCTGAACGTCCCGTATATTAGTCTTTAGGGCTTTCAGCTTGGGGCATGACTTTGGGGGAATACGCAAAAATTCCCGGTGGGAGATGATGGAGTACAATGACCCCGAATCTATCTCCATCCTAACCGGGACCCCTTGTATCAGTACCTCAACAAAAACCGGGGGTGCCTCAAAGGCACACTGTGAACCGCCTGGTCGTGGTTATCGGTAACTCGTTGAGACACGCGGTGCTCCTGCAGCTCGTTGTCGTCAAAGATCCTGCTGACCCCATCCGCTTTCCATTGGGGCCATTCCGCCTGGCCCTTGCCGTCATCCCGTTGGTGCCTGCAGACCTTTGCGATGTGCCTGCACCGCCCACAGTTGTGGCACTCCGCCTTCCAGAATGGGCACTGACTCCGGTCATGGAATGCCCCACATCCGTCGCAGCGGCGGTCCTCTCTGGTGTGATCTCAAACCTCGGGCCTCCTCCACACCTGCTGCACGTCGTCGTCCTCGCTGAAGTCAGAGGTGGATGTGGTGGACTCGGAGGGTCCCTGCTCTCCATGGGAGGAACAGCTGTGGACTGGGACCGCAGGCAGGGGGCCCCCAGCCGCCACAGTCCTGGCCCGGCACACCTGTTCACCTTGTTGCACTGACTCGGCGGCTTGGGCAATTCATAGGACATGCTCGAAGGAGATGCTCTTGTCCTTGGCCAGTAATTTTTTCCTGGCCCCCTCGACTCGCAGGCCCAGCAGGAACCTGTCTTGCAGCACCTCACTCAGGGATGTTCCCCACCGGCAAGGCATGGCAGCCACCCTCAGAGCTTCCACAAAGTCGACCACGGACTCACCGGCCTGCTGGCACCGCTGCTGAAAGGCCAGCCTTGCCGGGAACACCGACACTTTCAGGCGGAAATGCTTCCTCAGCTCGGTGAGGATCTCTTCTAGGGGTACCTCCCTGAGCGGCCTCGGCATCAGGAAGTTCGTTGCCAGCTCTAGCGTTTCCAGGCCGCACTGGGCCAGCAGGTATGCCAGGCGCTGGGCTTCTTCCTCGATGCCCTTGAGGTCCATCGCATATAGGAACTGCTGTTCGTAGAATTACCATTTCTGTGGCTTCGTGGTGTCGAAAGGCGCGATGTCCATCCCACCTTCATCGCCAATTTAGTGTCTTGCAATGAAGACAATAGAAGGAGCCATAACAAGGCTAAACACAACTTTATTGCATGATGGTCAGGGTGAACATGAGGTAATGGTGGACAAACAGCTCTATTTATAGTATACTGTACATTTGAATATGCCGGTGTGGTAGCTCATTGGCTACTGTCCGCATGACGTCATTGATCGTCATGCCCATCTTCTCCAGGTGCGGTGTGGCGGGAAGGTTTCCCGCTCTTCAGGTATTCGGGGAATCTGTACCATGCGAGCTGGATGCTCGCTACTGCCACCTGTGGCCACTTAGCTCACATCCTTATACAGCCTGTTACAATGTGTTCCTGATTAGATACAATTGGATACATTGACTGGTTACATTCTGTTAAAGGGAGCATTGCATCGTTACATTCAATACATAACAAACACCATGGAAGTGGAAATTTTTCAAAATATGTATTAGAGCAGTGAATAAGTTGCATCACTTTAAAAACAAAATTATTGTTATTCAGTGGCACAGTTGAGTCCGACTTTCCACAATCCCATAAAGACCATGGCATGTCAGGCTCTGCCATCCTCTGGAGTCTGCCCACATCCACACTCACAACATCAATGATACTATCTAGCTATCTCATCCTCTACCACTCCCTTCTCCTTTTGCCTTCAATCTCTCCTAGCTATTACAAACTAGGTATGTATCTTTGATAAGCATATTTAATACATATATCTAGTACTCATAAGGATACTCAATTTAATGTAGCAGACAGAATGATGGATTAGGACTTAAGAAGTTCAAATTCTTGCTCAGCTATGAAAGCTAACTGGGGAGGTGGAACTAGTACAGCCATTCCTTAAATATCTCATTTGCCTTAAAAGCCCTATTAGAGTCACTATAAGGCAGTTCTAATTTGACACCATATAATGATGACTAACAGTACACATCCCTGACTGGTAATAGATATACTTGCCAGTGTTTTTGAAGTGATGCAGTGTACATTTACTGCTTTGATGCACACATTAAACTTGTTTCCCATCTTTGGCTCTCCATAATTTGCTAATATCATGAAGGCAGTTCTCTTCTTAAGCCATTTCACAATATTGGCAAATGGACAGAAAGCTGATTCAGATCAAATAAGGTCCCATAAGGTCCATGTGCTATTTGAATGCAACAATCACACCAAATGGTATATCAGACCACCCTATTTAGCCTGCATCTAGTGTGCTCCAGTCTGTTCCAACTGCCATTTATAGAAGCCCTGACATTACTGTCTGCACCATATTGTCGTTGGCTGCAACTCATATCCGAGAATGCATTTTTTTCCTGAAGCAGGAAAAATGCCATTGGTGTGAATTTGTTTAAGGTGGATCCTAGCTTGCCATGAAGTGACCCACACACTATGACCACAGAGCCATCTCCTGTGGCACATATGAAATGAGACATGCAGGATTTAACACTGGTACTTGTTGTGTATGTAACTGAATATATTGCTTTAACAGTTTGTATTTAATTGTTGGGATCGGGTGATCCTCCATTTTGTGTTCTTCTTAGAACTAAGCTCTCGCAGGACTTGGGTTCCCGCCCTTTCTAACGAGAAGCATGAAAGGCTTCACAGTCTCTGTCACCCCACGGTCACCCCACTGTTCTCCCAACCAATCCAATTGTTTCCCGCCTGAATGTATCTTTTCTGTATTGTATATATAGGCACTGCTGTGCCATTGCTTTCCATGTTCAGTTCCTGAAATAAAGTTGTGTTTGGCCCTGTTATGCTGGCTGCTGCATATCATTCTCTGAACATCAAAGTACTTCAATCAGCTGCTGCAGCCTTGAGGATATTATCAAGGTGCACCTTCACAGCCAGTCCATTTGACATGGCCTCTTCCGCCTCCATGACTACTGGGAATCAGAGTTTCTCCTCAACTTATTTTGCCGTTGGGCCGAATATGATGGTTTCCAGTGGCATTTTTTCTACTGAGGGAACCATCACCCCACCTAAAAGGGCTCATCCACCTACAGCCATTGGCCCCTTTAGGAAGTCAGGTTATTTACCACCAGCCAACTCTCGGCATTGAGTCACTGGCTGTATGGTCTACCCAATTACCATAGCGGAATGCCCAGCCAGACAGATATAGCTAAAGATTAATTAGCATGAATTTATATTAAGACTGTTAGACACGTAACATGACCCAAGCCTGCCGTAAGTACTAATACAATTTAGTCATGTGGCTGGAAAGATTCTCTTTTAGACAAAAATGCTGTGTTTACTTGTATTTAACCAGCCCATTAGAAGAATCCCTGTCTTCCCACCCTTGCTGTTTAATCCTGATTTGCATGTATCATGACCTTTCTTTGTTCTGGTCAGTTGTTTATTCACCATCCATGAGGAGACACACTCCACATGGAAAGAAGAATAATTCCATCTTTCCCTATTTTTAACCAGCTCACCTGAATTTCCATACCTATACTAATATTTACTTAATTTAATTACCCGATGCCATCTCTGTCAAGACATTTGAGTAAATATTATTTTTCTTTTTACCTTAAGTTTTGTCTGGCGTAATCATTAGATTTGCTGTTCGACTGATAGGAATTATAAAAGGGGAACTTGCCTAATACTAATATTTGCCCCATTTTTGCTGTGCAGCTACCAAAAATTCCCAACAAAGACAATGAATGTTTATTGAGGAGAGGCTAGTTTGGAATGACTTTGATTATTATTTTTTTATTTGATAGATGGTAAATTAGGCAGAATCAATATTGCATCTCCCCCAATTTTCCCACTCCCCTCAAAAAAGAGAAAATCTGACATTTTAGTTCGGGATTGTTTACTGCTTCTTATCAATGATTTGATTAATCATTGTGCATGCATGCTACATTTATTAAAATGCCAAATGAGAGTATGGATAATTTTCTGGCTAGCAGAGTAATTAAATAAATACTATTGGCGTCCTTGATCCACATGACAATAAAGGAAGTAATCTGGATGCTCTTCCCAGGTGAATTATAATAGGCAGTTAAATGCTGTACTGGGACACCAGCAGCTGCAGTTTGGAGAGAGAAACATGAATATTCTCAGCATTACTATAATAGAAGCTGTAAACCTATGAAACATGATGTTAGAGATTCCCACTACATGTATATGCAGGGACATGGATGTCTGTGGTCAATATAGCATCTTTCCTCAGATTAACTACTTGAGAGGTTTGATCTGTATTACCCAGGGCACAGCAAAATCTTGTATTGAAATAGGGGTGAAAGAATTAAGATAATATTAATTCTGTTTTAAAAGTAAAAATTATTTTCTCAGTACTCTGTAGAGTTGAAACAGATCAGATTGACCTGTCACGTAGATCTGATGACGAGGCTAAAGTACAAGCTCAGCACAGTTTGTACAGCTGACAGGGAAACGTAAATAATATCTGTGAGACATGACATGATGTGACATGAGACATGTTCCTTATATGACATGTTCTAAACAACAAACACTGAATGTTCTAACCTGAACTTAATGAAATGTCAGAAGGTTAATTAATAATTTTGTCTTATCCCATAGTGATGTAATGTGTAGAAATTTCCACATTTTTATGCTATAAATAGATGGCTCTGAAAATGTATATTCATTCAGGGAATAATTTGCTTGGTAAAGCGTTTCCTGAATCTGTTTGGCCAAATATTGACAAATAAAACTCCTAAATCTGTCTTAGCGTGTGGAATGCGAATTTGTCTAGTTCAGAATTCCATAACAGTATGATTGTCGGTGCTTGACACAATGATTTAGCCGGAAGTTTCTTCTGAAGGCAACACAGCCATTCCAAAAGTTTTCAATGCACATTTGCTAGAAAAAAATTATAAGTAATCTGTGCTTGAGGGTCCTACTGCACTGTGCATGAGAAGCTCAATGTGTCTGTCTGTGAGGCATCTGTTATGCCTAATATTGTTTAAGTAGCTAAATTGAGCACATATATGTGCATTGTAATCTTTAATATAGAAAAAGGTACCCTTGTGTTTGTTGTTCACCTGAGTCTGATGTCCAGTGTTTCCCATAATGAGTATTGGCACCCTGTTTGTTCTCTCATTTGTACTTTTAGCGCATGTCTTATGAGAAAGCATAAGGAACAGAATATATTATAGAACTGCTGCTTCTTTGAAGTAAGGAAGTAAAATACATTTTTTGGAGGCCAAGATGTTTCTCCTCACCAAACAGGTTTATCTTAAATCATAGCTCTTGGGCACTACTGTCAGAGTTGATAAAGTATACTGTTTATTGATGCCGCCAAAACTGGTTCAGGTACTGACAATGTAAGGCCCTAAAACTAATCATTCTCAACACCAGGGACAATTAAATTTCAGAGACAGTCAGCCTTATTACTGAAACATTCATTTTTTCAGACATTCTAAAATTGGCACTAGAAGGTCAACGAGACTGAATTAAAAGTGTTTGAATCTTGCAATGAGGTATCTTGGAGCTCATGATTCAGTGATATGGTACTCTGTCAACACTGCCGTGTTTCATGGATCATTGCAGGTTGCCACTGAAAACTAATGCATCACACCACAAATCCTTAATTACTTCCTTCACTAAATATTGTAACGAAGAAGAAATGTAAATAGATTAAAAATTAATCTCTGTTTTGATGCTGGTCTGCACAAAACTATTTCTATCTTGTGGTAAAAATGTAATGTTTTGTCAGGTACAGATAGTAAAGGTAAAGGTTTCCCTTGCTTGAAAACCAGTCGTATCTGACTCTAGGGTTCATTGCTCATCTCTGCTTCAAAGCTGAAGAGTCAGCGCTGTCTGCTTCAGCAGACGTTTCCGTGGTCATGTGGCAGGCATAACTAGACACCGGAGCACACGGAATGCTGTTACCTTCCCACAGAAGTGGTCCCTATTGATCAACTTGCAATTGCAGGTGCACCCCCCAAAGAAAGACTCAGACACCGGTATTGGATTAAAGGCATTGGGCCACTTTTATTGAATAATGCCCTAGTCCGAATTATCACTTTCAATTGGTGTATCATACAATTGTAATTCTTTAAGGCAAGCAGGCCGTAGTAACACTGGTAAGGTTCCTCCCAAAATGCCAATGGAAATTGGCTACATGTATCTATTTGTATCAATTTGTTTGTTGTCACAAACAAATTGTTGACCGGAGTCAATATACTATCTACTGACCCCACCCTATGACGTGTATCCCTTCAATATCAGGGTGATGCAGGCTGTGCAGCTCCTGCCATCAACCCTTGCATGGTTCGCCCTTGACCAGCCAATCTTATTCCACTGTACCTATCTACGTGTTGGCCAGTCAATTGCGAACCTGCCGGATACCTATGGGTCATAAATCTGTTACCTTAACAGTGCTACCCGCCACACGGGGAGGCGTCCATGATGACTCACTGCTCCCCCCAGACCGTCAGCTCAGTCACCAGGCCTGCTTGCACATCCTCCGGAAAGAGGTCCAAACCTCTGGCTGACAGATGGACCCCATCTCTTGCATATAAACCATAATCCTGCAAGCCTATCCTAGGATGTTGAATGGCTGTTCCAAAGCCATTGTCAAAAAGGAACCGGGTGACAGCCCTGTTCAGTGATCGTCGAGCACGATCCAAACCACGGAGGTCAATGCCTCCCTTGTAACGGTGTCTCGGCACGATGTCAGACCATAGCAGCCGCGTGTACGGCCATAAGTGATGTAAAAAGGCCAGGTCACTGCACACCAACATTTTTAAAGAGAGGCCAGTGATCTGTCCGAGATCATTGCCGCCGAGGTGCAGAATCAAGACATCAGGCGGTCCAGCATCCCTGATGGACATCAGGAATGGCAACAGTTCCCGCCATCACATGCCGCACTTACCATACCAACGCATACGTGCGGCTGCATGTAGCCCGAGATGGAGTCCCCAGTCTGTCGCCGCAACATACTGCGCTGCCCAGTGCACAAAACTGTGGCCCACCAGCCATACTGCCACCGGTGTGCGTAAACACACAGGGTCTGTAAAAGAAGGAAAGAAGGGAATTAATGACATAACTAGTACTCATGCAGTAAGGGGGCGTACATATAAAGAAAAACACGCGGACCCCCATCTGCCCATGCGATGTATATCAGCATCAGAGTACCCAAAAGCAGCCGCAGTTGAAGCGGCGCCTATTCTAAATGAGTGGGTGCCGTAACGAGCCCCAGGGAGGCTGACACTGTGAAGTGCCATACCGGTCACCTTCCAAAACTGGAATTTGGTCAGGGGAGACCCATCCTGGTGGCAGAAAAACAGGCCAGGGTGCATGCCACGCACTGCCAAAAACTCATGTAGGGCACCAACCGGACAGATGTCAGCAATTGTACAACGTAGCAGTCTGACACCACTGCCTACTCCATGCTGATCGGCCTTTGAGGAACGAATCCTCAACTGGGCCCACTCCTGGGTAAGAAAGACATCGTCGAGCTCCAGTGCCCTACGAGACATGTCCCCCTTTGACAATGGGACAAGCTCACTGATACGGAGTGCTCCAAAAAAGGCTACGGTGGTAGCCGCATGAAAGAGAGCCTCCTCATACCTATCGTAACACAAGCTATGCCAACCTTGTGCAAGGTGCGTCAGAACCTCTGGTGAAACAGAGTGACGTGTGTCCGGGCGGCGGCCTCATTCATGTGTCCACCCTTCTAATACATGCCGTATGCGGAAGTCATTCACGCAGTCAACAAAACCCCTCGCCTTAGCCATAAATGCCAAAGCTGAAAGCCTAGTGGCAATGGTGCGAGGGGCTAACCCTAGATCATGGAGGTAAACCATGAACTGCAGAATCTGGTCGACCAGGATTGGCCACACTTCGGACAACTGCCTTTGCCCGCAAAAATTCCTAAACTGTAGGAGTGCATGTAGGTACGCCTTACGCGTGCGAGGTGCCAAAGACATGCCGATCGCCCGGTTCACCTCTCCTCGCCAAATGTCCAGATCTTGGCCGGGAGTGGAGAGGGCAGTTCCTCTGCTTCTGGTGCCAAGGCACGGAACCGGGTGATCTGCAGGTGGGATAAAGCGTCAGCAATATCATTATCAATGCCTGGTACATGTCTGGCCCTAAAAAGTACATTAAGGCGTAAAGACCTCAAAACAAACTGGTGAACTAATGCCATAACTCTGGGGATTTAGATGTCTGGGCATTGACAATGTGCATACTGCAGCATTATCACACCAAAAGTGAACTACTGAATTAGCCCACCTATCCCCCCAGAGCATCAGGGCACCCAAAATGGGAAAAAACTCCAGAAAAGTAAGATCGCATAAACGATCTGTGCCTTGCCATGTCTGAGGCCATCGGCCGTAGGACCACCTCCCATCAAAGTAAATCCCATAACCCAGGGAGCCGGAGGCATCCGACTGTACTTGGAAATGCGGGCTGAGCATAAGCTCCGATCTCCAGAAGGAGATGCCATTAAAATCCTGAAGGAATGTGAGCCAGACCGTCAGATCCGCCCGTAAACCTTTTGTCAGCCGAACCCTGCGGTGGCGTTTTAAGAGGCCAGCCATGGCGTTGCACAGACGCCTGGCAAATGCCCTGCCAGGTGTTACTACCCTACAGGCAAAGTTGAGGTGGCCGTGAAGCACCTGTAACTCTTGGAGAGACACCTTACGCCTGGCAAGCATAGCCAGAATGGCATCAGACATCCGTGTCACCTTTTCCATGGACAACCTGGATGTCTGGGCAACAGTGTCAATCTCAATACCTTAAAAGGTGAGAGTGGTGGCCGGTCCCTCAGTCTTTTCAGGCGCCAGGGGCACACCTAGTTCCCACATAAGCACCTGAAAAGTGGCGAGTAGCCGAGCGCACATGTCCATGCCCTGTTCCCCTCCAAACAAAAAGTCATCAAGGTAGTGGGCTACAGACCGGGACCCTGATCTATGAACAAAAGCCCAGTGAAGGAAGGTGCTAAACCGTTCGAAAGCAGAACATGAGATAGAACAGCCAAAAGGCATGGCCTTATCTACATAAAAACTGCCCCGAAAACGGAAACCTAACAGCTCAAAGTCATCCGGGTGCACTGGCAACAATCGGAATGCCGATTTGATATCACACTTTGCCAGTAGCGCCCCTGGGCCACATGAGCGTACCATCTGCAAGGCCCGGTCAAAGGAAGTATACCTGACTGAACAAAGGTCATCAGGTATTGCGCCATTGACCAAAGAACCCGCAGGGTAAGAAAGGTGGTGGATTGACCGAAATTCACCTGGGGACTTCTTAGGGACTAAACCCAAAGGTGACACCTTCAAGTTCGGGAATGGTGGGTCAGCAAATGGCCCAGCAACCGTTAGCGCGGTGACCTCCTTAGCTATAGCTTGGGCGGCAATATCCTCATTACCCCTGAGGGAAATTAAGTTTGGGGCATCTTGAGGCCCGCGTACCCCCTGAAATGGTATGCGGAAGCCGAATTGAAAACCCTCAAGTAGGTACTTCGCATCATCCCGTCTAGGATAAGCGGTAAGCCATTGTTCCAGCACCTGGACATCAATTGGGGAGGGGGCCTTTCTGATTGGTTGCACCGTCAGAGGGAGCTCTGACCGCCCCCTGCCCACCCCTACCTCTGCCTCATGACCCACCAGCCCGTGGGCACACGGAGGCGGCGTGAGGGCCAGAGCAAGAGGGGCACTCGTGCTGGAACCGACACTGACGCTTGTTGCACACTCTGTTGGCAGAGAAGCTCCAACACAGCAGGTGGGCTGGAACCCCCTGCCCCGCCGGTTGGCGGGGAACCTGTGTAGTAACCGCCTGCTGCACGGCATGGCCTCAATGGTAGCGATCACCCAGCGCGGCCGCGTGGGGGTCATGTACAAGAGCCACAATTGCTGGCAGGGCTCATCCCACCTCATCTCAGGATGGAGGGCCATTCTCATCCTAAACTCCTCGTCATAAGCCAACCATGACGGTCCAGGGAAATCAACCACCGCCCGATAAATGTTATCCAGGTATTGCACCATTGGAATGGCCAGGTCAGGGCGAGCCCTCAGGTATACCGCCATATAAATGAGGTAGGCCGGTAACCAATTGGCCCAGGTGCGCGGCGGCTTACGACGACGGGACAACTCCTTGTCCCTATCGTCCTGCCCTTCCCTCTCTTCCTTGGTGGGCTCACGGTTTAGGAGGGAAAAATATCCACATATTCCCCCCTCCAAATCTTCTCCCTAGTGGCCTGGGAAAGATGGTCACCCAGGGGCAAGGAATAACCGGCCATCGGTAGGGCCACAGTTGGGACAGATTGAATCAAGGGTGAACCCCGTGGTCCCTGAATAACCCCTGAAACATTGGGCATACCCCTAGGGGCAGTAACCCCTGTCATAACCGGGGGGTAAGTGGGTAACCAGGAGCTAACGGGACAGTGTGGATACAACTGTCCACCCGTGGTAACCTGTTGTGGCCATGGCCACTGCACCCCCCCAGTGTGGCTGGGCAGTGTTACTGGTGTACTTAGTTTACCAGGATACTCACCCAGTGCACCCCCGTGGGCCGCCCCCACTGGGGGTTCTGGCCCACAGTGGGCGTCGGAGCTCGTGATTGGAATTGAGCTCAGCATGCCGCTACACCCTTGCCACGCAGGACCAGGCCCCTGCGGCAAGCCCCGCTGTGATGATCTAGCAGGGAGCTGCGAGGCACCAGCTTGGGCTTGCCTGATGGCCTCAAGCAGCTCGACCCTGGCTGCAGCCCACTGGACAGCGGTGGGCGACGTGTGGGCCGGAAATGCAGGAGGTGCAAACCCACCTTCTGAAGGTGGCGGGGCAATGCCCATTGATGCCTTGAGCACTGAAATGCGTGCTAGGAGAGCATCAATGGCCTCAGACCCACCGGTATACGGTGGGCCGGGTGGGCCAGATGGCCCACCAGGCAATTGCGGAGTTACCAACCCAAGTGTGGATCCTGGGCCCAAATAGGGCCATGCCCAATAATCCGGCCCATGTGGGGCCGGGGAAATGGTGGGGCGTAAACCCGAGCCCTCCGGCCCGGGCAAAGCCCCCATAGGGGTGGTGATCCCCGAGGGGCTGGCCTGTGCCGCCCCTGCTTGGAGCCCGGCGTCGGGCAGGTAGGCAGCAGCCTGTCCACCCACATTGGTGGTAGTGGGTAAGCCAGCCCTACCACCAGGGTGCAGGGGCGCTGCCTGAGCCCTCTGGCCCGGGGGCGGCCTCCTAGATGTGGGTGGTGGTGGTGGTGGGCAGAGCCCTCCCCCTCATCCGCGGCTTCGTAGCCGCTGTTTTTTGCTTGGGAGCCATGTCTCCCAAGCCGAAGTAAAGAGAGAAAAGGAAAAAATCCCTTTTAAAGAGAGCAGGCGAAAGCCGGGGAAAAAAGCGATGGAGAAAACTTCTCCTCTCCGTCGCTTCGACAAAATGGCAGACGAGCTGCCGCATGGCCACCCCTTTTAAAGAGGGTGGCCACACCCTCTGACTCACCCGGATGTCTGAGTCCGGGTGGGGGGCGCGCAAAGAGCGCGGTGGCCATTTTGGCACCATGCTCGCATTTCCTGCTTTCGATCCTCTAGGTTGGCAGGAGCTGGGACAAAGACGGGAGCTCATTTCGTCCTGCAGTACTTGGGAATCGAACTGCTGACCTTCCGCCTCCCAGCCAGCGTCTTGACCACTTGAGCCACTGCAGTCAATAACACATAAATCATACAGAAGACACTACTGAAATCCTATCCGGATGCCTGGAGGCCATTGGGGTCTGGATGGGGGCCAATGGGCTTCGACTGAATCCCAGCAAGACAGAGTGGCTGTGGATAAGGGGCCCCAGGTTATCCAAGGAGTTACCATCTTTGGTACTGGATGGGGCTGTTTTGCCCCAGACAGACCCAGTGCGCAACTTGGGGGTCCTTCTGGACTCACGGCTGCTGCTGGAAGAACAAGTGGCGGCTGTGGCCAGGAGGGCTTTTGCCCAACTTCAGGTGATTTGCCAATTGCGCACGCTCCTGGACCGGGGCTCCTTACTTATGGTCACTCATGCTCTGGTTACTTCCCGACTAGATTATTGTAATGCGCTCTACATGGGGCTGCCCTTGACGACCATTCGGAGGCTGCAGCTGGTCCAGAATGCGGCGGCCTGTGTGGTGATGGGGTGTGGGCGATATGCCCATGCCTCCCCGCTGCTTCGGGAGCTGCACTGGTTACCAGTTTGTCTCCGGGTGCAATTTAAGGTGCTGGTTTTGACCTTTAAAGCCCTATATGGCAGGGGCCCAGGATACCTTAGAGACCGCATCGTCCCAAGAGTGACTGCCCGTCCAACCAGAGCGGACCGGAGGGGCTCTCTAATGGTGCCGTCAACGAGGGGTGCACATTTGTCTAGCACCCGAAGGAGGGCCTTCTCCGTGTCCGCACCAACCCTCTGGAACCTCCTACCAACAGATCTAAGACTTCAAAGTGAACTGCTGCCCTTCAGGAAAGGAGTAAAGACCTGGCTGGCAGGGCAGGTGTGGGGCCCGAACGGGACTATGGTTCCCGCCGGCTGGCTTTTATAAGAACTCTCTCTTCTTGTATGGTGGGTGGGATGGGTGGGTGGGATATGGGTTTTTAAATGGGGGGGAAGTGGGTTTTTACAGGTTTTTATAATGTTTTATGTATTTTTAGAAGTGTTGTGATGCCGCCCTGAGTCGGGTTCTGCCTGAGTGGGCGGCATATACAAATGTGACTTATAAATAAATAAATAAATAAATAAATATTTTCACTTTCTGTCTCATTTCTTCATCCCCTCTACATCTGATTCTTACTGACTTTATCTAGCCTCCACACATAGAAAGGAGCCTCCATCATTCATATTACAGTTTGCATCTTGAAACTGGGTCCAAAATGCATACTTGATAGATACAACATCTGGCCTAATGTTTGCCCTCTTTTTGTAGCACTTAGCACAAGGGTGGCTAGAGTATTGCCATCTGTTGTGGGACGACAATTCCCAACATGTCTAATCAGTCTACCAAATAGTAAGGCAAGGTGGAGATTCTGGAAGGCCACAATTAGCTCATCCCTGATCTAACTTAATGAAGATTTCAAGAGTACAGTGTTTAAAAGCTTGCATGGTTGGTCCTAATTTTTTTGAGTGCTGCCCACATAGATTTTGTATGCATTTATTATGGGAAAGTGTGGTTATTTTTGATTTTATGAGCTTTACTTAGCTCATTTTACTTAGCACTACAGCAAGAGAAGCTAAACTCTGCTTATCCACCCTACTGCACTGTCTATATACATTTTGGAGAAACCAACCTCTATATGAATTGCATTTGCACAATTAATATCATGTGTTACATTACTTATAATTGGTTTTGCTCTTTTGTTTTCTTGACATTGAGTCTCAAGCCAGCTTTTGCACTTCTCCTCCTTCAACCTAATCAAGAGCTTCTTTAGGCCTCCTCACTTTCTGCCATTAAGGTGGTATCATCTGCATATCTCAAACTGTTATTTTCTAGTTATTTTCAATTATGCACCATCATATTTTAAACTGTGCACAATGTTTTTTCTATCCTTTAAGCCTCTGAAACATCCTTCAAGGGTCTCCATTATATCAGTTGCTGAGGTCCATTTATGATCGTGCAATGAGGTATGAAAATACAATTGAGATATGAAGGAATTTATCAGAAAACATAAAGGTTATTGTAACTGGTAAATCCAAGGAATTTTTCCCCATCCCCATGACTCGAGATGGAGGAACTACTGACTGCCTACAGATTAAAAATGCAAAGCAGCAATGGCGGTAACCTTTTCCATTGTCACATACATAAAATTTCACAACCTGAACTTTTGATTTTGTGCTATGTCACGAATACACCGAGACATCCTGTACATTTCTTGTGTGTCATCTGGCTCCATGAAGATAACTCCAGCTTCTTGCAAGTGCAGTAGAATGTGTCAGTCTATTCCAAATTCCAGCTATGGTGTCAGTGCCTGGCAAGTTGGTTGTCTCTTATTAGAAGGGTTTTCAGCATAGACAGATTGACTTGTACATGGAACAACAATGATAAATACAGGAGCAGCCAATGTGCTATCTTGCTTACTTTGCTTCCATGAACTGAAATTCTTGTGCAAATAGATTTTATATAATCTGCCTTTGGCTAGGCGGTGCTGGTAAGGGTCTGGCAGAATAAGCAGATGATGAGAACAAAGTGTGCACATGATAGGTTTCTAAAGCTCCCCCATCAGGCAGTGACAACATCATACAAAGTGGAAGAAATAAACCAAGGATTCTGTGATTAAAAGTTTGGGTTACTTGATATTTAGTGTAAGGGACATCATTGCAGAGCAGTGGTGTGCAACTGTGGTTCTTAGGTTTGTTTTGACTGCTGCTCCCTTGCCATTGGTTACAATTACTAAGGATGATGGGAATCGTAGACTAAAAAACACCTATACGAACAGTGATGTCCAGCTCTATTTTAAGGGCTAAATTTGGTTTTCCACTTTTATTCTGAAGTACCATTAAATATATAAAAAGTTCAGTTAAATGTGTTATCATCCCTACAAATCTAAACAAACATTCTTCAGGTAAAAGATGGTTCTCAAGAGTGAACAATTGGGGGTTATTTTGTCAAATAAGCAGCCTTCTTCACCGGTTTCAGAAGCTGCTGGGTTTTTTTGTAGTGTAAACATTCTGTTCTGCAAATAGCAACAAGCTAAAAAGATAGACAGAAGTAATAATCCATTTAAGAAGAATTAGAGTGCATTTAGCCATTATCAGACTTTTGCATTCTCTGCCATAACAACCTGCTGATTTCTGTCTGAATTCTGATGCTTTAGTTATAACTGACTTGATTGGATTAGAATGATGGCTAACCTTGGCACTCCAGCTGTTCTGGAACTTCAATTCCCAGAATCCCTGATCATCAGGACTGCTGACTTGGACTTCTGGTAATTGAAGTCCAAGAACAGCTGGACTGTCACAGTTAGTCACCAGGGGTTTTACTTGTTCATCATTATCCAGTAGACTACTAGCATCAGAATGTGATTTAAAACTAGAACTAGATCCCTTGGATTTTGAAATGAAGATATAGTGCTACACAGGGTCCAAATAACTGTTTGTAGTCATTCATTTTATTATTGCTTTTTAAATTAACTGTATGTACAGTACTTGGAATGTTTTTTTAAAAATTCCATGTAATGAGGCCTTAGTCAAAGTCAAAGAAATGAAAACAAGATACCTCTAAGAAGAGAAAAATCATATTTGGGGTTCATGTGGTTTGTGGGCTATACTCCCCATCCCCAGCATTATGAATAAGAAATGTTCACTTTCAAACTTTACTTCTATTGGCAATTTAAATGTATCACAACATAATTTCTTATTGTCATTCTGTTACTAATCTTCAGTGACAAGGGAAGTATTATTTTTATTTTAGTATACAGTATTTACAGCTTTCAGAAATAGACACTAGGTGGAATCAATGTATATTTTCCAGCATGTTTCTATTCTCTTGGAAACCACAGCACAATGCATTAATAACATGCAATGCAATGAATTACTGTGGAAGCAATTATGACAGTAACAGGAACTTGGCTGCCGAGAGCTAATGAGTGCTCTCCTCCTCCTCCATTTTTTGGATTTGAAATTCCAGAATTCTACATTAAATTCCAAGGTGGAATTATAAGAGTTCCTGCTTACGGACACCAACATTTTTCTCAGCTAGAGCAGGGCCTATTTTTGAGACTGTCTTGGGCTTACTTTCTGCACAAAAAGGAAACTGTCCCAGTGTTTACTGGAAGGCCTACATCTTTGTGTAGTCTGAGTTGCCTTATGTAGAGTCTTGTGGGCAGCATGAGGTGTTTGTGGGTAGGAACTCCCAGAATTCTGCTTGGGGAATTTTTTTGGGGGAAAATTCAATTGGCAGTACTGTACATGGCTCTTTTGTGGTTTATGAAATGGCAATGTCATTTCTGAGCCTCTCACTCTCACAGAGAGCTCAACCCCCTCCCCCTCAAATTCCACAGGATAGGTCGTAGCATTTCTTAAATGTTTTATAGGTGTTTTTTTTCTTCAAAAGAAGCTTCAATCTGTACAGAATTATTACTGGAAAAAATGGTACCTCTCTTTTCTGTGTAAGATTCTCTGGAAAGGGCATTGCAGTATGCAGAATTTTGCAGTTTCATATGCAACATTACAGGGGGAAATAAATGGAAAAATGACATGGAGAGTGTGTGTTATTTTTGCAAGGAGCTGGAAAATCATTTCAGTATAGCATGAAGTCTTAGTGAAAGATCGTTATAGGGCATGACTTGATAACTTGCAGAAAACAGGAATTTAACTGAATAGTCTCTATGCCCCTACTGTAAAATGTTTCTTGCCCATTTGTTTTCTCTGTCTGAATAAAATGAATTCTGCAAAATTAGTGTTGCTAAATCATATATGTAAGTACAGTGGAACCTCATACAACAATTGCCCTGTATAGCAATGAAAATGCATAACAATTAGGTTTGGGGGGGGGGGATGGCATCCCACATAACAATTTTCCCTATGGAAAAAAATCGCACAACAATTTCTCGATGGGAAAAACCCCTTAGCAAATAAATAAATAAATCATTGCACGATGCATCCCATAGGGAAAATGGCTATATGATGCATGTATCGTATGGCAATTGTTTCGTACAACAACGAGCCCCATGGTGTGGGATCCGCGCACACAATTGGTATACTGGCCCTGACAGAACCCCGGTAAGGGGTGATCACATCGTTACCAGGGGTTCCTGAAGGGACAGAAATTGGGGGAGCAGAATATTAGATAGGGTTTAATTCACCCACAGCTGACCTGACAAGCAGCTCGGACAATAGGAAGCTAATGACTAACTCACTAGTCATGTAATAGGTAATCTTGCATCTGCGGATTACTCTAAGTCCTAAAACCAATACCAGCCATATGTTTACCCCGTATAACATGGAACAATGTATTTCCCCTGTCGTTGATTAAGTTAGTTAATTAACTTCCCTGAAGACTTCCCCAATTAACTCGTGTAAACATGGCATGTGGATCCTGTCAGATCGCAGTTCTTTTGCATGCAGCCTGTACATGATAAATACTGATGATTTGCCTTCATTAACTCACTGGTCTTCGCTCCATCTTGCCTCGTGTCTCATTGCTTGACCAGTCTCCTCCAGGACCCGACAGCCGCTTCGCGGCCCTGATCCAACACCATGGAACGGATTAAAATCATTGTATGAGGTACCACTGTACTGTAATAACAATTGCAGATCAGGTCTGAACTTATAACAACCCTCTTCAAGGTTTTCTAGGTAGAAAATACATAGTAAGTAGTTTCCACTTCGTCTGGGAAACCCAATGACTGTGGAGCTTGCTCATATTTACATAAGCTGGCTCTTCTCCCAGGAGGCACAGTGAGGAAACGAACTCACAATTTCTGGGTCTATAGCCAAATACTGAGTTTTCTAGCCAGAATGTGTCTTAATAAGAGTGATGAAAGATTATCTTGTTAGATACTCAATAATTGTATGCATATTTGATAAGATGAAAGCAAGATGTTTTCTGAATGAAATTTGAGATTAGGAATGGCTGAGTTTTATTTATAATTACTTTTCCCTTTAAGTACTGTTCGACATTATGGCAAGCAACATGTGTTTTCTAAGATTACAGTCATATAGGCATCAAAACAAGTGGACCATCTCTCCATTAGTCATGAGTCTCTCATAAGAATGGCCTGTAGCAAAACATAAATTTGACTGATAAAATCAGTTTAGTAACCAGAAATGATTTCATTTTGGTTCACAGTAATTAGCAAATCAAAACATTGACTTAATGACAATGTGCCACACATGTATTGCAGGACTAAATTCTGTCCCTTAATAAATCTTGAGTAATTCTGTTGAGGCTAAAGGATATGGGATCAGAATGTGAAAATGTGCCTGAAGAAATAAAACAGAGAAATAGATGGCAATCCTTACCTTTTTCTGGTTACTGAAATTTTCAGCTGATAATCTGTCACAGTGATACAGGCTCAAAGCTATCCAATGTTGCTATGACTTGACATGGGTTTATTTTATGATATATGCCTTAGGACAGTAATGATGAACATTGGCACTCCAGATGTTCTTGAACTTTAATTCCCAGAAGCCCTGATCACCATCACTGCCTTAGAATAACTATCTATTTAGATGAACATATTCTTCTATAAAAACTCCTGTACACTTATAAATCCTTGTTGGCATTATAATAACTAAAAAAAGAAAGGATCTGGAAATAAGTGTGGAAGAAATTGGAAATATGGAACTGGAAAGAGTCAATTATAAATATAAACTCACATAGATCAGATAACCAGAATATTTGTGGTCATGGCAATTTCTGTTCTACAGAGGTTTTTAAGACACATTAAGAATGATTTGCTTTTAAATACTGGTTGAAATCCTGTTACCTGACTTATGACTCTGGTAGACAAAGAATGAAAGTGCGGCGCCAAAATGGCCGCCGTGCTCTTTGCAGGCCCCCCCACCCGGACTCAGACATCCGGGTGAGTTAGGGGGCATGGCTACCCCTCTATAAAAGGGGTGGCCACGAGGCAGCCATTTTAAAAAGTGACGGAGCGGAGAAGTTTTTCTCGCTCTTCGCCGCTTTCAGGGAGCTGTGCTCGGCACCGGAGCCTTCGCTGCTCTAATTCAATCTTCGGCTTTCCAGCCATAGGCTTCTATCCCTGCAAAGGGGTTGTTTTCGGAGCCTTTGCTGCTCGTCGATTTTGATCTGCTTATCTTTTCCTGCAAAGGGATCATTTTCCTTATGCCTCCTAAGAAGAAGGCTATGGCGACCCAGTCTCGCCCAACTAGGAGGCAGCAGTCGGGTCGGTGGACCGCGACTGCGCCACCGCTTCAGGCTCCCGTGCCAGATGCACCCACCGGGACCGGTGGGATGGGGCAGATTAGCCCGTGGCCCGCGGCTACCCAGCCTCAGACGACCCCCATAGGGGCTCCGGCCCCCGGCCCGCAATGGCCGGCCCTGGCCCTTCAGCATGGGGGTGGGTATGGTGCGGGTGGGGCCTCGGCCCCCGGCCCGCAAATACAGGCCATGGGTTTTGAGCATGGGGGGGGGGGTTGGTCCGAATGCAAGGCAGGGCTTAGCACCGGCCTAGCAAGGGCTGGAGTTTCGGACATGGCCCTACTTGGGGCAGGGCATCCCTGTCGGCAGCCCCGGACCATTGCTCAGTGGGCCGTCCGGCCCACCTGGCCCTCTGTATGCGGGGGGATCCGCAATGGTGGATGCCTTACTAGCCCGCGTAGCGGCACTAGAGGCGTCCTTAGGGATCACCAACAACCCCGTTGGGGGGGGGCTTCACTCTCGTTGGGGGTACCCTTCAGCCAGCTTCCTGCCTCGACAGCCGTCACTCTCCAGCAGGCGGCCAGTCGGGTTGAGTTGCTGGAGGCGCGCCGGCCTCTGCCTGCCGCGGCCTCGCAGCTACCCATGCCTCAAGCGGCGCAGACGGATGGTGGTCAGGGGGACCCGCAGAACTCGATTTCGGTTGCGAGCTCCGACGCCCGCCGTGGGCCGGAACCCCCAGTGGGGGCGGCTCACGGGGGTGCACCCAGTGAGTATCAGGTTCAAGCTAATGTTCCCACATCACACTCCACCACAGCGGATAGGTTCCAGTGGCTGTGGCCTAGCACTGTAGGGACGGGTGGGCACCAGATCCTGGCTTACCCGGGTGCAGCTTGGTCCCACATGGGCATACCCTTGAGTGGCGGGGTTTACGCCCCCGGGGCGGCACCGGGTGTCGCAAGGATGGTCCAGGCTCCTCTCCTGATGCCCCGTGTCAACACTGTGCCGGTGTCGGCTTTGCCTACTGCTGGGTATTCCTTACCCCTCGGGGATCATTTGGCCCAGGCCACGAGGGAAAAGATTTGGCGGGGGGAGTATGTCGACATTTTCTCTCTATTGAACCGTGAGCCCACCAAGGAGGACGATAAGGACAAAGAGCTGTCTCGTCATCGCAAGCCACCACGCACCTGGGCCAACTGGTTACCCGCCTATCTCATACATATGGCGGTGTATCTCAGGGCTCGGCCGGACCTGGCCATCCCTATGGTCCAATATTTGGACAACATTTACCGGGCAATGGTGGATTTTCCTGGCCCATCGTGGTTGGCTTACGATGAGGAATTTAGAATGAGAGTGCCCTTACACCTGGAGATGAGGTGGGATGAGCCATGCCAGAAATTGTGGCTTTTATACATGACCCCCACGCGCCCAACGCCTGGGGAGAGGTACCATTGTGGGCATGCGGTCCAGCGAGCGGCTCCAACACAGGCTCCCCGCCAGCTGGCGGGGCAGGGGGTTCCAGCCCGCCTGCTGTGTTGGGGCTTCTCGGCCAACGGCGTATGCAATAAAAAACAGTGCCGCTACAAACATGAGTGTCCCTATTGTGCTGGCCCCCACGCCGCCGCTGCATGTCCGCGAGCCGGTGGGTCACGGGGCAGAGGTAGAGGTGGACAAGGAGCGGGCAGACCTGCCGCTGATGGAGCTGGTCACGCAAAAGGCCCCCTCCCCGGTTAACGTGGCTATGTTGGAGCGGTGGCTCTCGACCTACCCGAGGAGGGAGGATGCTAGGTACCTCCTTGAAGGTTTCCAGTGGGGCTTCCGCATCCCATTTAGGGGGGAGCGGTGCCCCCAAGATGCCCCTAATTTGCTTTCCCTGAAGGGTAGGGAGAAGGTGGCCGCCCTGAGTATCGCTAAGGAGGTCAAGGCAGGTAGGGTGGCTGGCCCTTTTCCTACGCCGCCCTTTCCCAATCTTAATGTTTCCCCTTTGGGTTTGGTTCCTAAAAAGACCCCTGGGGAGTTTCGTTTAATTCACCATCTGTCGTACCCGACTGGCCGTTCGGTCAATGATGCCATCCCTGACGACCTTTGTTCGGTCAGGTATACATCATTTGACCAGGCCCTGCACATGGTGCGCTCTTGTGGCCCGGGTGCACTTTTGGCAAAATGTGACATTAAGTCAGCATTCCATTTGTTGCCTGTGCACCCGGGCGACTTTGAGTTGTTAGGTTTTAAATTTCAGGGAAACTTTTATGTGGATAAAGCCATGCCCTTTGGCTGCTCTATTTCCTGTTCCACATTTGAACGTTTTAGTACTTTCCTTCAGTGGGCCTTTGTTCGCAGGTCTGGATCTCGGTCTGTAGCCCACTACCTCGATGATTTCTTGTTCGGGGCTGGGACACATGTATGCGTCTCCTCAACACATTTCAGACGCTAATGCAGGAACTCGGTGTCGCTTTAGCGCCTGAAAAGACCGAGGGCCCATCAACTAAGCTCACATTCCTGGGTATTGAAATTAACACGGTCTCGCAGTCATCCAGGTTGCCCATGGACAAGGTTACCCGGATCACTGCGTTGATTTTGGCCTTACTGGCCAAACGCAAGGTGTCACTTCGTGAGCCCCAGGTTCTACACGGTCACCTTAACTTCGCCTGTAGGGTGGTAACGCCGGGCAGAGCTTTTGCTCGACGCTTGTGCGACGCCATGGCTGGCCTATCCAGGCGCCATCACAGGGTTCGACTGACTGGGCGCATGAGGGCTGACATGTGGGTTTGACTTAAGTTCCTGAAGGACTTCAACGGGGTGTTATTTTGGAGATCTGACCTCTTGGTTTCCCCTAGGTTCCAGGTTCAGTCGGACACTTCGGGGTCCATGGGGTACGGGATTTACTTTGAGGGGAAGTGGGCCTACGCCCAATGGCCTCCTGCATGGAGGGGCACTGATCGTCTACGTGATCTGACATTCCTTGAGTTCTTCCCGATCCTGGGAGCTTTGATGCTATGGGGCGAGGAGTGGGCCAATTCTGTGGTTCATTTCTGGTGTCACAATGCTGCGGTAGTGCACATTGTCAATTCCCAGACTTCTAAATCACCCAAAGTCATGGAGTTAGTTCGCCAGTTTGTGTTGCGCAGCCTACGCCTCAACGTGCTCTTTAGAGCCAGACATGTACCAGGTATTAATAACGATATTGCTGATGCTTTATCCCGCCTGCAGATCTCCCAGTTCTGTGCCTTGACTCCGGACACAGAGGAATTCCCCTCGCCGCTCCTGGACGAGATTTGGACGTTTGGCA
The DNA here is from genome assembly GCA_035047305.1 of Bradypodion pumilum. NCBI lineage: Eukaryota > Metazoa > Chordata > Lepidosauria > Squamata > Chamaeleonidae > Bradypodion > Bradypodion pumilum. The sequence continues at coordinate 92,810,854 of JAWDJD010000002.1, forward strand.
AGGAGAGGTGAACCGGGCGATCGGCATGTCGCTGGCGCCCCGCACGCGTAAGGCATATCACCATGCATACAGTCAATTTAAACTTTTTTTTTGCCCGAGGTGTGGCCCATACCAGTTGCCCATGTTCTACAATTTATGGTCTACTTACACAGTCAGGGCCTAACTCCCCGCACCATTGCATCCAGGCTGTCAGCACTGGCATTCATGGCCAAAGTGAGGGGCTCGGCTGACAGCACTAGCGATTTCCGTATAAGACATGTTTTGGAGGGGTGGGCGAGGGAACGTGGGCGCAGCCCGGACAATCGCCACCCTATTTCTCTAAGGGTTCTTACCCACCTTGCACGAGGCTGGCATGACCTGTGTTTTGACAGGTATGAGGCAGCTCTGTTTCATGCGGCTACCACGGTAGCCTTTTTCGGAGCGCTCCGCATCAGTGAGCTGGTGCTACTGTCTAAGGCGGATGCGGCTCGTAGGGCACTGGAACTCAATGATGTCTATGTCTCCAATGAGTGGGCTCAGTTGAGGATTCGTTCCTCGAAAGTTGATCAGCACGGCGTAGGCAGTGGTGTTAGACTGCTACGATGTTCCAGTGCAGACATCTGTCCGGTTGGTGCCCTACAAGAGTTCCTTGCAATGCGTGGTACGCACCCTGGCTCGTTTTTCTGCCACCAAGATGGGTCTCCCCTTACTAAATTTCAATTTTGGAAGGTGACCGGTAAGGCACTGTCCAGTGTTGGCCTCCCCGGGGCTTGTTACGGCACTCATTCTTTTAGAATAGGAGCTGCTTCTACTGCAGCTGCATTTGGGTACTCAGAGGCCGATATATGTACGATGGGGAGGTGGGGCTCTAAGTGTTTTGAATTATATGTTTGCCCTTTTCAAATATGAGTACCACATAAGTCACTGGCCTGTCTCTCCTTTTTTATCTTACAGACCCTGTGTGCCCCTGCACACCGGTGGCAGTATGGCTGGTGGGCCACAGCTATGTGCACTGGGCAGCGCAGTACTCTGCGGCGACAGAGTGGGGACCCCAGCTTGGACTACGTGCATCCGCATGTCTCAGGTGGTATGGTAAGCGCGGAATGTTATGGCGGGAACTGTTGTCATTCCTCTTTTCCATCAGGGATGCTGAACCGCCTGATGTCCTGGTGCTGCACCTCGGGGGTAATGACTTAGGCCAGGTCACTGGCCTTTCTTTAAGACATAAGATCTGCAGTGACCTAGCTTATTTGCGTTATGTGTGGCCTGCCACAACGCTGCTATGGTCGGACATCATACCGCGTCACGCTTACAGGGGGGGAATTAACCTACAGGCCCTTGACTGTGCTCGTCGCTCGGTGAACGGGGCAGTGGCCCGGTTCTTTGCAGACAAGGGCGCGGGGCGGGTCATCCGACACCCCAACATTAGTCTCCAAAATTATGACCTTTATGCAGGGGATGGGGTCCATCTGTCGCCCAGAGGTATGGACCTCTTTCTGGAAGATTTGCAAGCAGGCCTGTGGACCAAGCTGATGGTCGGGGGGGGGCGGTGAGCCTTTATTAAGCCTCCCCGTGTGGCGGGTAGCACTGGTAAGGTAAATATTTATGACCCACAGGTATCCGGCAGGTTCGCAATTGACTGGACAACACTAGATAGGTACAAGTTTGTTAACGTTGTCCGGTCAACGATGAATTAGGCAATGGGGTGATGGCAGGAGCTCTCCAGCATGCATCACCCCGTGATTTTATGGATACACGTCAGAGGGTGGGGTCAGTAGATAGTTTATTGACTATGGTCAACAATTTGTTTGTTGTAAACAAACAAATTGATACAAATGGATACATTGTAGCCAATTGCCATTGGCAATTTTGGGAGGAACCTTACCAGTGTTACTGCGGCTTGCTTGCCTTAAGAATTATAATTGGTGAAGTACCAATCGAAATTTATAATTCGGACTAGGGCATGAATCAATAAATGTGGCCCAATGCCGTTATCCACTTTTACCGGTGTCTGAGTCCTTTTTTGGGGGGTGCGCCTGCAATGAAAGCGTGGTGCCAAAATGGCCGCCGCGCTCTTTGCAGGCCCCCCCCACCCGGACTCAGACATCTGGGTGAGTTAGGGGGCGTGGCTACCCCTCTATAAAAGGGGTGGCCATGAGGCAGCCGAGCTGCCATTTTAAAAAGCGACGGAGCGGAGAAGTTTTTCCCTCCACCCCCTCCCTAGTTAACAGTGTGATATTTTGGTCGCTTCGGGGCCGGGTGGGAATTTTTGGCTGGAACCTACATTGGCTTCTTGGTTCTGGTTTTTTCGCCCATCCCACACTGTTGCTATGGTTTGATACAGGGGTTTTTGCTATTGACTTTGGTCACATGGGCGGGTAGCACTGGTAAGGTAAATATTTATGACCCACAGGTATCCGGCAGGTTCGCAATTGACTGGACAACACTAGATAGGTACAAGTTTGTTAACGTTGTCCGGTCAACGACGAATCAGGCAATGGGGTGATGGCAGGAGCTCTCCAGCATGCATCACCCCGTGATTTTACGGATACACGTCAGAGGGTGGGGTCAGTAGATAGTTTATTGACTACGGTCAACAATTTGTTTGTTGTAAACAAACAAATTGATACAAATGGATACATTGTAGCCAATTGCCATTGGCAATTTTGGGAGGAACCTTACCAGTGTTACTGCGGCCTGCTTGCCTTAAGAATTATAATTGGTGAAGTACCAATCGAAATTTATAATTCGGACTAGGGCATGAATCAATAAATGTGGCCCAATGCCGTTATCCACTTTTACCGGTGCCTGAGTCCTTTTTTGGGGGGTGCGCCTGCAAAGTCATTGGTAATTTTTTAAAACCAGTAATTTTAAAAATCCTACTTCTGTCCTGTGGCTTTTCTAGCTGCTATACTTTATAAAATTACACAAAAGCTGTGGGAACCATGGAGCAAAAAGAGGAAGTTTTCCCACACCAGCAACTGAAGTAAAGATTTCTGTAGTAAATGTAGTAAAGATTTTTGGTCATTAAGGACTTACTGTCAGACAACTCCCATGGTTTCCATGTGATGAAAGGATTACACAAGAATCAGAAAAGCCATGAAACAGTACGATGATTTTAATTACTGAAAATAACTCCCTGCTGGTCACATCATCTCTTTTCCACAGATGTAAGTTGCAAAACCATATTTCAGCTACTAAACACTCCATAATATTATGGCCATGTTCAAATAATTTGAAGTGTCCATGAAGACGCAGGAGAGATCATGAGAGTTCATTAACGACTGCTCCTCCTCCTCCTCCTCTTCTTCTGCCATCTCCAAATCTGAATTTTGGTGATCATCATGGCAATTAGCCATGAAGATTGTCCAGAGAATATAATGCCTTTCATCTGCCTTCCACATCACAGCATGGCGCCAATACCACTGATCCAGTTCTGTGAGTCACTTTCTGGTCCTGAGTCTTTTTGGCACACAAAGTCATCCTCAGCCCCAGGCCAGTATTGATGAAGCTGCTGCCATTTATCAAGATAGATTCAAGTGGGATTTAATCAACTTGGGGACCATCACCCTTCCCTGTGGACTTTGGCACCCAAGCCATTAGTCCTCAGGCTTGTCAGGTTAGTTAACTGCTGCCTGACACTTGGTGTTGTCACTGGCAGAATGGTCTACTGCCATAGCAGGATAACCAGACCAGACTGCTTTGCCCTCAGAAAAATGTAAGGTATGAAACGTGGTATGTAACAAGTGTACTTCTGTGTCCTACAGTAGGGCTTGTAAAAGGCTCCCTGCACTGCCAAACAGGGAGATGTTTATTATAGTGTCAAGGCAGGCATAAACCAACCCTGCACTGTGGCCTGTCTATGACCTTTTGGCCTAAAGAGGGCTGTTTCTTCTTGAGATGTTTTACTGCTTCAGCAGACAGCGTTTTGAGACGCGCTGGCTTCTCTCTATCCAGAACTACAGGGCTTGCTCTAGAGTTATTCCATTTACAGAATTTCAAAGTTAGCCACTCATGAATGATCTAATTATCTTCTTCATCATCATATGGATATCATGAGGAATTGCAACAGTTTCTTCAAAAGTCAGAGTTAGATAAGAGCTTTATTGGGCTACCAAGGGTGATTCATTCAAAAAACTTCATAAAGTTGGAATTTAAAAAAAAACTTGAGATAGGGATAGAATTCTGTAATTCAAACCAATTTGCATAGCTCTTTCTACAGTATCCTATGCTATCCCACAGTTTGTGTTTTGTTGCCAAGCAACCACAAACTGTTGGAAGTCTTAGTTCATGGGTCACCATCCATTGAGAGTGACTTACACATAACATACACAACCAGGAGCTAGAATGAGCTGTTTCAATCGGGGGAAGTGCTTCTTTGCCAAAGAATGTTTCACTAGCCCTTTAACTAGAATGTAATTTTAAGGGCTCATCTATACAGGAAAAGAATGCAGGGCATACTACAGGTTGGGGTGGGCATTTCCTCAGTGGTGGGATTCAGCAGGTTTGTCCCAGTTCACCAGAACCGGTAGCAGAAATTGTGGCTGGCCCCGCGGCCCGCTCATCCAAGTTTTGAAATAAAGTAGTCCTAATTTGGGTGCAAAACAAGGCTTTCCCCTTGGCCACACCCACCATATCACACCCACAGAGTAGGCAGTAAATTTTTTTTAATCCCATCACTGCATTTCCCCCCTCACATTTTTCCCCACTGAGCAATGACAAAATGGGAAATGTGAATGAACCTGGAGTACCACAGGCCAAAACATAGTTTATCCTCCCTATCATAGACTCTTCTACATTTTTTAAAAAAAATTAAATCGTTTTTCTTCAGTTCACAGTGCGTAATCCTTTTGAACCAATGAAGGAAGGAGAAAGTGAACACACACAGAGAGAGTGGGCCTTTGAGAAAGCATCTTTTCCCTTGCTTTTTGAGCGAGGGCAAGGGGTGCATGTGATATCTCTCTCACACATACACATACACATACACATACACATACACATACACATACACATACACATACACATACACATACACATACACATACACATACACATACACATACACATACACATACACATACACATACACATACACACTCACGCTCACTCTCTCACTCTCTCACTCTCTCTCACACATACACACACTCACCCCCCCCTCTCTCTCTCTCACACACACACACACACACACACATATTTAGAAGAATGATAGGGCCTTACTCTTAAGGCACCCTATTACAAAAGGTGCCAAAGCTCCTTCTGGTTTGAATCTCCAGCATCATGAAGTGGCTTAATAAATGAGCAGACTGGTGCTCTTCTGCTGAACTGCAGGGGAAGTAAAATTAATTTCTGTATCTCCTGTACTGTTGTGATGTGCTAAATCATGTAAATTATTTTTTTTAAAAAAAATGTGTGAAGTATCAATAAAAGATTGTGTGAAGTATCAATAAAAATTGCAGCTGTGGTCAGTTTCTTGATGAGCACTAAATGGAAGACAAAGAAAAACAATAATCTAAGTTGGGGTTCTCAACCTTTTTTTATCCATGGGCTGGCCCACGCCCCCTCAGACAGCTGAGCGGGCCGGACCTGTGGTTACCCCTGCTGTTAACACGTTTATGACAGCCACAGGTGCATTTACTGCTGTCGTAAACACGCCCGCTTTTGCTTCTGGCGGTGGCGATGCAGGCTACATGAAATGGTGCCACAGGCCATAGGTTGAGAACTCCTGATCTAAGTGATTATCAGTGGCAGTCTAGTAATCACACAGAAAAATAGCTTAATTTTCCCTGTCCCACTACAGAGAATCTGGGAAAATGTTCAGTTTGCTTTTATTCTGAAGCCAGTTCATGATAGCAAATAATGGATCACTTGAGGTTGGAAGTGAGGATTGCACTAAATAGCCTAAGGCTCCTCACTTCAGCCTCAAGCAACTCTATTTAGACCACACTAGTAAAGGCAAAGTTTGCCCTTCCTCAAAAGCCAGTCGTGTCAGACTCTAGGGTGCAGTGCTCATCTCTGTTTTCAGCCAAAGAATCAGCACTGTCTGTGTCTGCCAAGGTTTCCATAGTCATTTGGCAGGCATGACTAGACACTGTAGCATGCAGAACACTGTTACCTTCTCACGGAAGTGGTCCCTATTTATCTACTTGCAGTTTCCTGCTTTCAAACTACTAGGTTGGCAGGAGCTGGGACAGAGATGAGAGCTCATTCTGTCATGCAGCACTCAAGTCTCAAAATGCTAACTCGCCAACTTTCCAGTCATCAAGATCAATGGCTTAATCACTAAGCCATAGCAGTCCTTTAGATCACACTAGTCCACAACAAAAAGGGCAACACAGTCACACACTGAGATAAATCTCAAAATCATTCAATTGACTGATAATGTTAATTATGGACATAACAGAGTTTTGGATTTAATTAATGCTTTCAGTGTTCTTTTATTTCCTGTCTTGTCTCATTTTTTTGTTAAGCCTTCCCTTTATCTCTCTAATCTTTTCTCAGCAAAGAATCTTGATGCAAGGTAGAGACAAACATAGTAAACATAACCTTTTACAGACTTTAGCCATCATCTTCAGATTCGTGAAATGTAACCAAGTTCTTCAGATGCATGGCGTGGGCTATAGCCCATGAAAGCTAATGTCAAATAAAACTTTTTCATCTTTATAGTTCCAGAAGATACTTTTTGGTTTTTCTGCAAAAAACAAAACAAAAAACAATATACAGATTAATTTAGCTGTCGGAGTACACAGAAAGAGCTCTCTCAAAGATTATGGTATTTTTGAACCACAATCGGTCATACTCCAGGCAACGACAACCTTGTGCCAACCAATCTTTCTCACACTAGGTCAGGTGTAAGGAACTGCAGAAATGAATTCACCAAAAGATGGCTTCATTTTGGCAATTTCATGTGTGGGCTAGACATGGAAGAAGACAAAAAATATAGCTGTCCTTCTGGAAAATTCATGTTTGCTAAGGGTGTTGGTTTTGTAGCCTGATCTCATTAGGCTTTTGTTGTCTGCTGATAGAAATCCCCAAAGTGATCATATCACCAGTGTTGCGAGCTATAGAAAGACATCATGTTGATAGCATGGCATGAAGGCAGTGTTATTTTGTTAAAGAAGAAGAAAATGGGTGAGTCAGTCCATCAATAAGAATGATCTCAAATGCAGTTGTCACAGCAGCTGTCACCTGCTATATGCATTAAAACACTAAACAGAGATGCTGAATGCCACCAAAGCTGGGGGGGGAGGGGACATTAAAATGATAGGGCTAGAGAAATAGCTGCATTGTAGACTGAGCTGTTTTCTGACTGTCCAAATTACACAGCACAACAACAATTTTGCTACTGAGAATAATACATATTATTTACATGATATCAAGTGTGCCAATTCCAAATCTAAACGCAGAATTTGCCTATCACATACAGATTTTAGGGTGTGCTACAGCTGTTCAAATGGTTGGTAATTGGGTAATGTATTTTTGCATGGGAACATTATAACAGTTGCAGCTACCACTATGCCTGCTGCCACCTCAGCTGAATCACGTCCCCTGGCGGCATGCATGTTCCAGCAGCGGCTAGGCATGTCTGGGCATGACTGGGCAAGTCAGTGAGCTGACGTCAGAAATAGATGCATAAGGTGAGATGGACCAAGGGCTAGTCTCTAGTGCGAAACCATCTTATTGGATAGTACAGCTAGGCTTTAGTGAATCTGTTTTGAGCTAAAGATGAGTAGGTGCAGCTGTGTTAATAAACCGGACAGTTTGTGCTACATTTGTGGCAAATATACCCCACATGATCAAATATACCCCACGTGATCAATGCAAGAACCTGATGAAGCGGGTGAGATTTGCTAACTTAAGCTCCTGACATCCTAGGCAGAATCGGACTTCAGATTTGGATTCAGCCCACTTGATTTAGTATAGAACACAAGATTAGACCAAGTAGCAGACAATATTTTTTTATGATGCATTGTTATCATTGAAAAAACCTTTCATGTAGTTTAATGAGCCACAAAGAAAAAGCTACATTCTTACCCACACATCATAGCTGTTAAGTATCCCTTATTGGCCGGGAAAACCTCTTATTTTGCCCTCTTTCCCGCCACCATCCCTTATTAATTAGACTGCAATGGCCTATTGCCGCCATTGGAGGGCAGCACAGGATAAGCATAGCTGTCAAGTATCCCTTATTTGCCGGGAAATTTCCCTTATTTCCAAATCCAAAACTTGACAGGTATGCCCACACATACCCTACTGTTTTTATATCTGGAACCAGTAGGGTGTTAATGCACTAAATACCTATATGCCTTGTTTTAATAGTTGAAAATGGCTACCATGGGCTAAAAACTGAAGTCAAATTAATAGGTAAAACCAATGCACAGTGTAAGAAGTTGGAGCTGCTACTGGTCTGTTCCTGTGCACAGTTCAAAGAGCTGGTTATGAACGATGGAACCATAGTCTAGGTTATCTCATATTGTTCCCATTGTGACTCACTGACTCTCATATTCAGGAAAAGCTCTCTTGTATATTCCATACTCCTCAGATAAGCATTTGATGAGGACACAATAAAGTGTTTGCTCCCAAGCTCTGGAAATCTAACAAGATTAACTAAATTTTTAACATTCAGTCAGGCTTTTAGCGAATTTAGCTGCTGAAGAGGACAACCTTTGTTACTAGCTGGGTCACAATTCATGATAAAGTGAAGTTAAGAGACTCTTTTTGGATGAAGAAATGGCCTCTATATTATTATAAATTATTGTCATTTGTGATCCTAAAAAAGAACTTTGGGTGATATTGCTCATCAGCAAGTATACAGTGCCATGCTTCTGGATTGGAAGGTTTGGCCAACTCTATGCTGTTGTCGCCCAGTGATACTCTAGTCTAATGTACTCACAATGCTCCTCACTCTCTGGGGAGACTACTTCTATGCCCCCCATGCCTCCCCAATTTAGATGATGACACTAAATTTTCTAAACTCTAGGGAAAAATTCTGTATAACACTCACATTCTAAATTTGAAACTAAAAGAGGTTTGGCTAAAACTATGGAGAGGAAAAACAATGTAGCTTTCTGAGTGGATGAAAGCCAAAGAATGCCTCCCAGCAGGGCAACATTCTAGCTATCTGCAAGTTAATTAATAGAATCTTAAGCAAAGTAGGAAGCTAAAAGAATCACAAAGGGCTACTGTACTTGAATACAGGAGAGGTTTTCTGTGGTTCTGGAGAAATTCAGTCAATGCACCATGTATGTGCATTTAGTTATGCCTACTATGTGTAGGAAAGAAAATCTAGTAAATGGCCGAGATATGCTGTTGAATTAACCCACTTCTGGTCAAAATTAGTCTAAGTGTTTTAACATTTTAATTTGTTTTGAATTTCACCCATGTGCAAGACAGAAACCTAGCAGTGGGTGACAACTAAAATACAGTGAATGAGATAACTTTATTGAAGGAATAAAAAGAGTAAGCACAGGAAATAAAGAGGAATAAAATTGGGGTGCGTGTCCCTGAAAATGGGGGTAACAAGCTTGTCACGTGTTTGAGTGGTCCAGAAGTGGAAGTAAAACACACACACACACATGTGCAACATGCTTCCATAAATGACCAGTGGCTGTCATAAACATGTTTGCAACAACCACGGGTGCATTTTTGTCAGCATTATGGCTGGAGGGGAAGAGGCTACAGCTGTGGATGGCTGGCGGCTTATAAAAACCATGCTGCCGCCACCGCCAGACTCCTGTCCATCACCCACCTGGCTGGAGGAGAAGAGGCTACAGCTGTGGAAGGCCGACGGCTGATAAGAACCATGCTGCTGCTACTACCAAACCCCTGTCCATCACCTGCCCGGCTGGAGGGGAAGAGACTACAGCTGCGGAGGGCTGGCAGCTGATAAGAACAGCACCGCCGCTGCCAGACTCCCGTCCATCATCCGCCAGGTCAGAGAGGAAGAGGCTGCAGCTGCTGAGGGCCGGTGGCTGTTTTGCAATGTTGTATGGTATATACTGATGTTTTATGATGATATGATATTGTTGCTGTATGTGCTGTTATTCTACTGTATTGTATTCTATTATATTTTATTGTACTGTAATATTTGATGCTTTGTGGTTTCTGTGAGCTGCCCCGAGTCACGTTGTCGAGTGGGCGGCATACAAATCCAATAAATCAAATCAAATTATGTGCATGCACAGGAACGGTTTACTTCCGCTTCCTGGAGCGGCACAGGCGATGTGGGCTGGATGTAATGGCACCAAAGACCAGATTCGGCCCACGGGCCGTAGTTTGAGCACACCTGTTTTAAATTGTGCAATACTCTGATGAAGAAGGAAGGAAACTGAGGATAATACAGTGTGTTGTTCTCTTTGGGAATTTGTTGTTGTTGTTCAGTCACACAGTCGATTCCGACCCTTTGTGACCCTATGGACCATTGTCCTCCAGTTTTCAGGATTTTGTACTACAACATTCTACAAAATAACTTTAAAATTAGTATAAAACCTGAACATAGATTTTTGTGAGAGTAATCCAATTTTGGGACTTGTAGTGAACTTTGCTTGTTTAAAATACTCATGATAAGACAGATATAGAAGAAGTAAAGTATTTTGGTGTCCTTGCATAGTAACCCAGGCAACAACTGCCAACCTCTCTCAGACAAAACAATTTTATAGTCTGAAATTACCCTTGCAGTATAAGTTATGTTAGGCACTTTATCTTCTACTGTGGCCTTCATAAAGTCATGCCCTAATTGTGCAGAGGAGAAAATGGAATTTCCTTAAATTACTAGAATCTTTCAAGTATAGTTGTTATGAAACACCTCCTCTTTATTCCTTATCTTGTGTGGGAGAAATCTTATCAGTTTTGGGGAAGTAAATTAATTGACACGTTTTGTGAAGGAAATTTACCATGACAGATAGCAACCAGGATTTCTCTTTGAATACTTTTAATCAGTACAAGCAGAATCTGGGAGCTATGGTTTACAATAAACAAAACAATAATAACAAGCCCCCTCAAACTGAAACAAACAAACAACACACCTATTCCAAGCTCCGCAATAAAACTGTTATGGAATACTGAACTAGACAAAATCATATTCCACACACTAAGACAGATTTTGGAGTTTTATTATCTCATTAATTGGCCAAACAGATTCAGGAACACTTTACCAAGCTAATAATCCCTGAATGAATATACATTTTCAGAACCATCTTTTTATAGCATAAAATTTGGAAATTTCTACACATTTCATCACTATGGGATAAAACAAAATTATTAATTAATCCTCTGACATTTTCATGGAGTTCAGATTAGAACATTCAGATTTGTTCATGTCATGTCACACAAATGCAAGCGCGGCGCCAAAATGGCCGCCGCGCTCTTTGCGCCCCCCATCGGACTTGGACATCCGGGTAGTTAGGGGGGCATGGCCAGCACCCTTTAAAAGGGGTGGCCACGAGGCAGCCGCGCTGCCATTTTGCGAAGCGACGGAGAGGAGAAGTTTTTCCCCAATCGCTCCATCGCTCTTCCCTTTAGCCGGGAAGCCTCTTTCGAGCAGCGGTTTCTTCTGTGCTTCTTTTCTTCGGCTTCCCAGCGAATTGCAGCAATGCCTTCCAAAAAGAAGGCGATGGCGAACGCGGTTCGCATTTTAAGGAGGCGCCAGCCGGGTCGGAGGACCGCGACTGCGCCCCCTCAGCAGGCCCCCTTTCCGGGGGCGCCCACCGGGACCGGCAGGATGGGGTCGATTGCTCCCTGGCCCGAGGCTGGGCAGGCTCAGACTGGCCCTGCAGGGGCTGCGGCCCCTGGCCCGCAATTAGCGGCCACCGGCCCGGGCCTGGCACATAGCCAGGCTGGGCCTTCAGGCCTGGGCACGCAGCTTCCAGCGGTGGGCTTTAACCAAGGGGGTTGGCTGGGTTCCCTTCCCTGGCAGGGCATGCCCCCGGCCCCTCCGGGGCCAGTGGTCGGGGCATGGCCGTATTCGGGCCCCGGGGTCCAGAGACCTAGCCAGGCGCCAGCGACCGGTGGGCCGGCTGGCCCTTTGCCCCCCATCAGCGTTGGGGGCTATGTAAACGTAGATGCCCTACTGGCGGCCCTGGAGGCATCTTTGGGGATAGTCAATCCATCAGGGGCACCCTTTGGTTTACAGGTCAACTCAGTGTCTGCCGGTCCTCGGCAGGCAGCCGAAAGGGTTGAGCTGCCTGAGGCAAGTAGGTTGGTGACTGCCGCAGCCTCACAGCTCCCCACTCAGCAGATGCCGCCAGCAGGTAGTGGTCAGGCCCTGTCTACGAGCTCGGTTGCGGTCGCGAGCTCCGACGCCCGCAGTGGGCCGGAACCCCCGGTGGGGGCGGCCCATGGGGGTGCAACTTGTGAGTATACGGTCCAAGCTAGTGCACCCACACCACAACCCACTACGGGGGGAGGTTTGCAGTGGCCGTGGCCTCGCCTAGCCGGGGCGGCTGGTCAGCTGCCTCCGGCCCATCTGGGAACAGCTCCAACACTCCAAGGCCCCTCTTGGGGCGGGGCACCCTGTCCTGCAGGGAACCTATTGGGGGTGGCGGGGCTGGTCCAGGCTCCTTTCATGGTGCCCAGCACGGTCAATGTTCCGGTGTCGGCCTTGCCGACAGCAGGTTATTCTTTACCCCTTGGGGATCATTTGGCCCAGGCTACCAAGGAAAAGATCTGGCGGGGGGAGTATGTGGACATTTTCTCCCTCTTGAATAGAGAACCCACCAAAGAGGAGAGGGAGGGGCAGGACGAGAAGGACAAGGAGCAGTCTCGTCGACGTAAGCCGCCACGTACGTGGGCCAACTGGTTACCCGCATACCTTATATACATGGCGGTGTACCTCAGGGCCCGGCCCGACCTGGCAATTCCGATGGTCCAGTATTTGGACAACATATACTGGGCGATGGTTGATTTCCCTGGCCCGTCGTGGTTGACTTACGACGAGGAATTCCACATGAGAGTGCCCCTACATCCAGAGATGAGGTGGGATGAGCCCTGCCAGAAGCTGTGGCTTCTGTATATGACCCCCACGCGCCCAGCGCCAGGGGAGAGGTACCATTGTGGACATGCGGTCCAGCAAGCTACTCCGGCCCAGGCATCCCGCCAGGTGGCGGGGCAGGGGGTTCCAGCCCGCCTGCTGTGTTGGAGTTTCTCGGCCAATGGTGCGTGTAACAGGAAGCAGTGCCGTTACAGGCATGAGTGTCCCTCTTGTGCTGGCCCCCATGCCGCCTCCGCGTGTCCTAGGGCAGGCGGACTGCAGGGCAGAGGTAGAGGTGGACAGGGAGCAGGCAGAACTGCCGCGGAGGGAGCTGGTCAAGCAAAAGGCCCCCTCCCCAATTAATGTGGACATGTTGGAGCGTTGGCTCACAATGTACCCGAGGAGGGCAGATGCAGCTTACCTGCTTGAGGGTTTCCAGCAGGGGTGACCGGTAAGGCACTAGCCAGTGTTGGCCTCCCTGGGGCTCGTTACGGCACCCATTCATTTAGGATAGGAGCGGCTTCCACCGCAGCGGTGTTTGGGTACTCTGGAGCTGAAATATGCAACATGGGAAGGTGGGGATCACGATGTTTTCAGTTGTATGTTCGCCCTCTTCAACAGTGAGTACCAGTTAAGTCACTGCCCTGTTTCCTTTTTTTCTTGACAGACCCTGGGTGTCGTCTTACACCGGTGACAGTATGGCTGGTGGGCCACAGCTATGTGCACAGGGCAGCGCAGTTTGCTGCGGCGACAGAGTGGGGACCCCAACTGGGACTGGGTGCATCCGCAAGTCTCAGGTGGTACGGTAAGCGCGGAATGTTATGGTGGGAACTGTTGCCATTCCTTTTCTCCATCAGCGATGCTGACCCGCCTGATGTCCTGATTATACACCTCGGGGGTAATGATTTGGGACAGGTCATGGGCCTATCACTGAAGCATGCAATTTGCGGTGACCTGGCCTACTTGCATTATGTGTGGCCTGCCACAACCCTAATTTGGTCGGACATGATACCGCGGCACGCTTACAGGGGAGGGTTTAACCTCCAGGCCCTTGATCGGGCTCGGCGCTTGGTGAACAGGGCTATTGCCCGGTTCTTTCTGGACAAGGGTTGGGGCGCGTCATTCGACACCCCACCATCAGTCTCCAAAATTATGAGCTTTACGCAGGGGATGGGGTCCATCTGTCGCCGGGAGGTATGGACCTCTTGTTGGGAGATTGGCGAGCAGGCCTGTTGACCGAGCTGACGGTCTGGGGGGGGGGCGGTGAGCCTTGGTTGAAGCCTCCCCATGTGGCGGGTAGCACTGGTAAGGTAAACATTTATGACCCACAGGTATTCGGCAGGTTCGCAATTGACTGGACAACACTAGACAGGCACAAGTTGGTTAACGTTGTCCGGTCAACGATGAACCAGGCAATGGGGTGATGGCACGAGCTAGGCAGCAGGCATCACCCCGTTATTTTACGGATACGCGTCAGAGGGTGGGGTCAGTAGTTAGATTATTGTCAACAAACAAATTGATACAAATGGATACATTGTAACCAATTACCATTGGCAATTTTGGGTGGAACCCTACCAGTGTTACTTCGGCCTGCTTGCCTTAAGAATTATAATTGGTTGAATACCAATAGAGATTTATAATTCGGACTAGGGCATGAATCAATAAATGTGGCCCAATGCCTTTATCCACTTTTACCAGCGTCTGAGTCCTTTATTGGGGGGTGCGCCTGCAATATTATTCAGCATTATGGTTTTCTGAGTCTAAGAGAAATTCCTGTCAGCTGTACAAAGTGTGCTGAGCTTGTGGACACAAGGCCTTCTGTTTACTTTAGCCTTGTCAGCAGTTCTATATGATAGGTCAATCTGATCTGTTTAACTTTACAGAGTACTGAAAAAAATTTTTTTTACTTTTAAACCAGAATTAATATCTTAATTCTTTCACTGCTATTTCAAAACTACTGGCTTTTGACCTTTGAAACTCAAGATGATACATGGTATTAATGTATTTTTTATTTCTTCAAAATAACTATACCCATTTATGGCCAATAACCTGGCCAGCATTGCCACTTGTGATGAGGTGTGAAGATGGGACTTCCCAGTTAGGATGAATTAAAATCAACACAAAGTAGGTTCTTACATTTATTTTTTAATTGTTTCATTGCATTCTTAAAGTTACCCTTGGAAATGCTAATCATCTATTTGAATGAATGAAGAAAACACTTGTGTTCCGTGTTCATTTGTGTTGTTCTTGCTCTTTGTTTTCTTTCACTCCATATATGTGAAACCATCTCACAGTCATTGATAATCCAAAAAATAGCTCATCTGCCCTACTGTTTTCTCTCCCTGCCATGGTTCGAACCCCACTCTTTCACCTCCTTCTCTTTTTGCCTTTCCACTCTTTGCTTAGCCAGCTCAAATCTTCTCCTTCTCTTTCCTTTCATCTCTCTACCATGACTGTTGCTGCTACTGTTGAAAATGCTCCCAAATGGACCGGCACTGGGGGTAAAATACCCCCTTGTGCTGGCTTTGCCTGCTTCCCCTGGGAAGAGATGGGCGTGCTCTTACAGGCCTTCCCTGCCCTGGTGTGAAAGGGTAGGGAGGAGCCAAGAAGCCTTTAGGTAGTGGCTGGCTCCTTCCTGACTTGACTGCTCAGCATACCTGTCAACCGTGGCTCCGGCCAATCCAGGACCTGCGCAGAACGGTTCTGCGCAGGTTGCCTTCTACGCATGCGTAGAAGGGTTTTACGCTTGCGTAGTCCCCTTCTACACATGCATAGCCTTCTACACATGCGTAGCCTTCTATGCATGCATAGAAGGGTTCTACACAAGCGTAGGAGGGTTCTATGCAAGTGTAAAACCCTTCTACGCATGCATAGAAGGTGACCTGCACAGAAGGGCTGCGCAGTACCTCCTTTCACCCGCTGCCAAATCCCGGGGTTTCAGCAGCGCAGGGCGGGAAATGACGCGAATTGGCACCGAAAACCAGGAAATCCTGGCCAATCCAGGAAGGTTGTCAGGTATGCTGCTCGGCATTGGAGAAACAATTCTTTCTCCCTCTTAGGCAGCCCTCACACGGGGCCTGGAGGCCTTGTTCCTTTGGTGGTGTGCCCCATGGCCCCGGCCTTGTGAATAGTGGTTCAATCTAAGCACACTGCTCATTAAATGTTGGGTTGCTAAAGGGCCCCAAGTGGATCTGGCCTCTTTGAATCGGCAAGGGGAAAACTACTTTTCCCCCTTGCTTGACCTTTTTCTGGGAGAGCAGTTTTGCTTTCACTTTGTTTGCCAGCACTGGCTGGGGCCTTTCCTTGGGTGAGGTCCACCCTTGGGGCATCAGTGAATCAACTGTTGTACTGCTACCAAAGAAATGTGAGTTCTATTCTTGCCCAGGGGTTGGGTTTATTTGGCATCCATTCCTTCCTAGTCTGATTACATTGGTTAAATTGCTGTCCTGCACCTGTTGGGTTGTGAGTTCCCTCCACCCGGGATTCAGGTTGACTCAGTCTTCCATCCTTTTGTAGGGGTAATCTGAGTACCCAGTATATGTGGGCACAATGTTATTTAACTGTTAATTGCCATCAGAGTGCACTAGTGCTATGGGGAAATACATAAGTGCGATTGCGTTGTGTTGATATAAGTCTGCTATTAGCACGTCGAATCAGCTTTCCCCAGTGTTTTCATGCAGATATGGTCTCCTCTGGCATCTTCAGGATCTCAATGTCCCTATGATGCAGCCCAGCCCAGGGCTCGACACGTGCCTAGGATTTAGTGTCTCCACCCCCACCCCTGAGTCTCTGGGTTGGCTCCGCTTCTCAGGCTTGTGTGTGTGTGTGTGTGTGTGTGTGTGTGTGTGTGACATGAGTGTGCACTATCAATCTCTGCCATTCTGCTCACTGCTTCCCCTGAACCCTGACTCCATGTGCCTGTATAATCCTGTGGGTTTCTTATGGTGTATATCCCCTCCCCCCAATGTGTGGGCAGTTTCTGCTGGTGCCTTCTCTTTTCTTCCAGGTTCCCAAGCTCTTCTTAAGACGTGGTTCCTGTAGTTGCTGCAGCCTGCTGTGTTGCAGTTTCGTCCCGCAGTGCTTCTTCTGGGGGCGTGCAACTCGGTTGTGAGAGGGCACAATTTTCCTCCTGTTTCCGCTCGCTGCTGGGCATCTCACTGCAAAGATGGTGCAGTTCTTTCCTGCCGAACTTGATATTGAACATGTTACTGTGTGCATACCAGTCAAGCGTGGCTCCGGAAAATACAGGAAATTAATGTGCATGCACAGTTGCGTATGCTAACCCATTTGTGCATGTGCAGAACCCTTTGTGCATGCGCAGAACTCCTTTGTGATGGGTGCACATGCAGAGTAACCCCTTTTCCCACCATTCAAAATATGGGATGGCTGCGGGAAAGGGGAGGAACAAGCGCTAAAATGCAGGAAATCCCGGTCAATACAGGATACTTGACAGGTATGACTGTGTGGTGCATCCACTGGTGCTGTGCATCTCATAGGTAGGATGGCGCATTTTTGAACTCAAGAAGGTGAGGCCTGCACTGGTGGACCTCCTTTCATGCAATGGACTGAGGTTCCACTGCCTCCATTCTTCTGTTTTCCTTGTGGTGCATCCACTGGTGGTGTGCATCTCATAGGTAGGATTGCAGATTTTGTTATGAAAACACAAAGGTGAGACCTGCACTGGTTGGCCTCCTTCCATGTGATGGACTGAGGTGCCCCTGCCTCTGTTCTTCTGTTTTCCTTGTGGTGGGTCTGGTCTTCTTTTACTATGCTACATGCCCAATTCTACCATTCCAGAGGCTAGGGCCTCCAGCCACTCCATGGGTTCATTACCTTTTTGCCTCAGTTAGCTCCTTCCATTACACTGGGGTCTCCAGCCTGGTAGTCGGTCTGGGGTGGGTCGGGGTTCAGCCATTAGCTGTACCCCATGTGGCAGGCAGTGCGGGTGATTTTAATGAGAATGGCCTGTTTAGTTATTCAGTTGGGGTATCGGGGAATTTGGGACCTCGGAGAGTACTATCACGGCTCTTGAACAGCTGCAGACCTGGGACAGCTGATCAGGAAGCTTTGCCAGCTTCCTGGTCACATAGCTTGTTATTGACCTGAGTTATTATCATGTACCTGCACTACAGTACTTAGTCCCCCAGTGCAATAGTTTGCAACAACTTATTTGACTTAATAAAGTGGCCCTTGTTTGAACCCATGACATGTGTCCATCTCTTCACTCGGGGGTGGCGGGCAAAGGAAATGCCCTAAAACAGGCACCACCTTTTATGGAGAAACAAAGGTGCAGTGCACAATTTTTAAAAAGGAAGACAAAAGAGCTTCTTCCACCCCACAAAATGAAGATAAACAAAAACCAAAGTTTCCATGGTCCTTGATGAGGTACAAATGCTGGATATGATTCTTCAAGCAAATTGAGCTTTAGCTACTAGCATAGCTTCCATTAATGATGTAAGGAAATGGGTGTTTTGTTTTTGCATTTACAGAGCAAAGTAGTTTCTTTGAGTTCTCGATTCTGGGAGGGGGGGGAGGGAGCTGAGGAATGCAGCCTTCAAGGCAGGTGCTGGATGGTTTACTGAACATGTAGTCATAACAGGCTAGAGATTGTCATTGTCGTCAACTGCAACTCATATCCAAGAATGCACAAACAGTCAGTGGGTGAAAACTATCACAGTTTCTCTAGCCTGAAGCTGGGGCACAAATACCCTGAAGCGGCACCAGGGGTGCATACCTGTCAACCGTGGCTCCGGCCAATCCGGGACCTGCGCAGAACTGTTCTGCGCAGGTCGCCTTCTACGCATGCGTAGAAGGGTTTTATGCTTGCATAACCCCCTTCTACGCATGCGTAGCCTTCTACGCAAGCGGTGTAGCCTTCTACGCATGCATAAAACCCTTCTACGCATGTGTAGAAGGTGACCTGTGCAGAAGGGCTGCACAATACTTCCTTTCCCCCGCTGCCAAATTCCGGGGTTTCGGCAGCGCGGGGTGGGAAATGGCGCAAATCGGCGCCTAAAACTGTGAAATCCAGGCCAATCCGGGAAGGTTGACAGGTATGGGTGTGTGGGCTTTTCAGAAGTGTACAGGTCACTGAAGGTGGAATGAGTAATGTGATAGGGTGGAAAGGCAAGAGGTCTTAGACTTGTTTACCCTTACAAATGAAATCTATATGGGATTTTTTTTTGTCAGAGACTAAACCCTTTCCACTACCTGACTGTCAATGGAGTAGTAGGGATAATTTAATTCACTTTTACTCCTTAACAAATTATTTCTTCCAATTCCTCCTCTGTTAGCTTCATAATTGTTGCTGATATAACAAGGGAATGACAGTGTTTATAATAAACACTATAATTCATCCAAATCTTTCAGTCTGCAGATGACCTAGTTGTAAATAGGATGTATAATCTATCCCCTGGTATGTTGTGTTTAAAATGTGAAATAAATTAAAGCCATAAGAATCCTTTGTTATCAGGATGCAATTGAAAAGGCACATGCAAAGAACAAACAACCCAAACCTTTGAAGTTAAATCAGCAAGAGGGCTATCTGTCTCCCAATTTATTTTTGTTAAATCTCCACATAGTTGAAAGTTTAAGCAACAGATTGGTTTTGAGATTATACATATAAATATAATCAAATTTTTATTAAACCATAAGAGCTGTGCAGTAAATTACTTCTAGAGGACTTTGGCTCAAATCACAGTTTCCCATCTTTTTCTAATTACTGGTTGCTAATACTAGTGAGTTGACAGACCATGAGATATTAAAATGCTGTTTTTGCCGTGGTTTGATTCATAATTACCATGCCTTATAGATTAACAAATTGCACTGAACATACAGGCTGTATCTTCTTTTCACAGGGCTTCCACACACATGCTTGTGTTTCATAAAGATGAAACTGAACACAATTTTTGAAACATGGAAACATGATGAATATCTGCCAAACAAACAGGCAGGCAGTCAGGCAGGCAAATGTCCTGAGAATTTTTGTTTATGAATAATGAATGTGATAACTTGCTGTGGTCATCCATAATGATCAGTGTTGAGATGATCTTCCAGATTGCAAGTATCCTACTACCACTAGTCAGTTGTGGATGGATTGAGAATATAGTTATATCCATTCTTCTTAAAAGTAACTTTACAAGATAGATGCACTGATGCAAGAAAAAAAGAATGTGCATAGTGCTTTGATGATTAAGATACTGAATTTTGAAGACTACACCCACACCCAACTTATACTGGTGATTACATATATGAGCAAGAATCTACCTGTAGTTCTAGAACAGGGATCAGCAGACTTGCTCTCCAGGTGTTCTTGGAGTTCAATTACCAGAAACCCAAGTTAGCACACTGCTCATAACTGGAAGATCTTACTGGGAAATGCATAATACTCAACACATATCTTCCTCATAAACAGTGTTGGGCAGCTCCCGAATTGCACTGGTCCACGCAGAGGGGTAGAAGAAATTCCCCATGGCCATGCCCATTTCCTTCCCTGGCATCCCTGCACTCTGCTGGCTCTCTTCCTGGGTCTCCCTTCCAGGGACTTCCTCTATACCAACAAACAATCTACGGGGCAAGGTGGGGATCTGGGGAGGGGTCCCCCAACTACTTCCCCTCCCAATTCCACCCCACCCCACCCCACTCCAAGAAAAAACCTCTCTCCATGGTGAAACTCCTCTTCCCTCCAGCCTCTGCTCCCCCTCCCCTTTCCTCCTAGTGGGGGGAGAGAAAAAGGACAGACCAGAAAGAAGGCTTTTCAGGAACGGATCATTTCCTTTTCCCTCCAGCCTCTGGTCCCCCTCCACTTTCCTTCTTTACTGTCTTGAGGGAATGTTGTGTGGGTTGCCTAGGCCACTAATTGGACAGCTACCTTTCCCAATGGGTTTGTCGGGATTTGCAAACAATCCTGAGACCATCCTGGCTCGACCGGAAAGGCGATTGGGTATGGGCAAAATAGTAATAGGGAATAATAGCGACTCCATGTTTCCTTGGCTGAGGGCACTGAAAGAGGTAGGACAAATGTCAGGAGGAAAAGAGACCCAAGGTCTCGCAAACAGCATACGGTGTCTAGCTCACGCCCGTGTAAAAGGGCTGAGCAGACACCAACCACAGCCAGACTAAATAGCTATGCATAGGTACACAGTCTTCTAGGACTCAAGATAACATGAGAACAATGAGTCTCACTGCAATCTGCTGATTAAGTCTGCTTATGCCCAACCTGGGCACGCATGCTGGTAAGTGTAACCCATCCAGCCGAGTGCCACGTAGCAAGCTTTCTGTCACGGGGGTCTCACATGGGCTGTGCATGCTGACTCCCAAATGTAGTCAATAAATACAGACCATTCCGGGGTATCGGGGCTGGCCTTTTTCACCATAGTATTGTCTCTCGCACCTTCCTTGAGTTCAGCACCTCGACTCCCACAGACCATTACAACAATGTTGCCCTCAGAAGGTCTTTTGGTAACTCACCCCTCCAATGATTCTAAGAGCAAAACCTTTAACATGTTGGTTTTTTGCTGCTTCTGGAGTTCGATTCTCAGGTACTGTTATGTATGTATGTATGCATGCTATGATACTGTAAAGGCAAGATTGTAACCACTCCAGATACAAACGATATCAGCTGTAAAGGAACGCGAGCAGACAGCCTATAGAGGGCAGCTGCGAGCGTTCACTCTCACATGGTTCACATTGCGCAATCACGGACAGCCGCGGGAAAACCTTCCCCGCAAACAGCAGCAGGAAAGGAGGCGTGCCTGGGCGAGGCCACGCCGGTAGCAGCCAATGAGCTACCGTGCTACAGGATTCAAATGAAGAACGCTACTGTATATATTGAGATGTATCACCGCCATTACCTCATGCTTAACTGGAACCTCATGCAATAAACCTGAGTTAAACCAACCCTTCGGTTGTCCGGTCGTCTTTGGTCCCATACACTAAAGGTACTGCATGACAGAGTGAGCTCCCGTCCCTATGCCAACTCTTACCAGCCTAGCAGTCTGAAAGCAAGAAATTGCAAGTACTGTAGATAAATAGGGACCACTTTGGTGGGAAAGGTCACCCTTGCTCAAAAGCCAGTTGTATCTGACTCCAGGGTGCAGTGCTCATCTCCATTTACAGCCAAATGCAGTATTTCATTAGAATCCAGTTTATTAGCCAAAAGCAAATGCCTGGTAACCCTTTCCCCCTGTATCGGAGGAAAACAACAACCTTCTTTCCTTTCAGATCAGACAGGATTACTGCAGAATTTAAAGTACCATTTAATAGTCTTAATTTTCTGTTTGACCAAATGAAAAGCACACACTTTTCATTTTACTGATAAGACTCTACATAAAGTATTCATCAGACAAGGAAAGAAATATTCTACATTTCAAATGACATTTTGCATTAGTCTTTTCTCTCTCAATTTTTCATTTCTTCAGAAGCAAAAGGACTGAATCTATTTCATCTAATAATTGTGAGCCACCAAGTCATTTTTTAAAAACTTTCTGCATAAAAAATACTCAGTAGTACCAGTAGTTTACCATTCCCTTCTTCTGAAGGCACCTTGAGACTGTGCAGTTTACCTATGACTACACAGGCTGACTTTGGGGCCATTCAATAATTATGTGATCCATTTTTTGGGGAAAATTGACCCCCTCCCCCTATGTAATCCGACCATAATTTTAGCTTCGGCCCCCTCCCCCATTTAAAATTACATAATCCAGAGCTTTTGTATCGAAACTCTAATTTTTAGAGCTTTTCACTATTGGTGCCTAATGCACAACAGCTCCGAATGGATTACGTAATCTTTGACCTGTCAACGCCTCCGACCCCCTTGTAATTTTTCCATAATTCAGATGGCAGACACCTTCCACCCCTTCAAGGATCACGTAATTGTTGAATGGCCCCTTTTCTTTCAGGAGTTATAGTGGGGAATCCAACAACCAACTTTTGACTCTGCAGCCAGATGCCTAAACCATTGCACTATCCAGTCAGCCCCATTCCATCCAGGCACCAGTAAGAAATTAACTGCTCCCTACTCTACCCTTCTCTTCCTTTCCAACACAGGAAGTTGTTTGAATAGAAGAAACTGTTCTTAATCCACCTGTTGCCTCCTACCAAAGCAATCATTCCCATCTGTAGAATGAGGAAATTTTCTGTTTACTGCTGCTCCCTTCCCCATCTCCTTGGGAGGAAGAAGAATTGTGTTTTTTTAAAGGTAAAGGTTTCCCTTGCTTGAAAGCCAGTCATTTCCAACTCTAAGGGGCAGCACTCATTTCTTTTTTCAGCCAAACAGCCAGCTCTGTCTGTGTATGCAGACATTTCTGTAGTCATGCAACAGGCATGATTAGATGCTGAAGTACACAGAATGCTGTTACCTTTCCTGCTGAAGAGGTACCTATTTATCTACTTGCAATTTATTGCCTTCAAACTGCTAGGTTGGCAGGAACTTGGACAGCTGCCAGAAGCTCACTCTGTCGCACAGCGCTTGGATATTGAACAACTGTCCTGCCAACATTCCACTTGTCAGGCTCAGCATCTTAATCACTAAGTCACCATGACCTTTTTAGAATTGTGTTACATGAATAGAAAAATAGTAGTTGAAATCCTGTTGTGCAATTTTAAACCATGCAGCATGGAAGAGGAAGCCTTTTGTAGTAGCAAATCACTGGTAGCAGTTGTGCTCCAACTGGAACATGTTGTAGTGGGAAGGCCTCTGCCAGCACCCTGAAGTTTACCATCACACAAGCATACACACCACAAACACTGAGACAGAGACACAAGCTGTTTTCTTTCTTGGCTGGAGGGAGGGAAGGGAAGGATCCTCAGGACAAAGAACTACCAGCCGTTTAATTACTACAGAACTGTAAACCAGGAAATGGGAGTGACCCTTAAGGTGATTGATCAGCATTAGCTCAGTGCATGGCCAGGTTTGGGGTAAACAGGAAACGTAAGGTAATGCTCAAGAGGTGTGCTCGTGATCAAGCTTGCAATAACAGGAAATTAGGTGGTCCTCTATTTTACCCTCTATTTTGGGGGAGATGAGTCATTTGTCTGGCACAGCAAAACACAGCCCAGCATCCCAAGCTTCCTCTTCCCGATAGGAAGGCCCTTTGGGGAGACTGTGAAAAGACCCTAGCATCCCAACATCCCATCTTTCCTTATTAAATAAAGAACCTGCACTGGCGGGGGTAGGCAAGCACCTTGTGCTAAATGGACTTACACCAAGGTAATCAAACTGAGGGCAACAAGCTGTAATCACAGCAGCATCCAAAAATACCTAGGATAGCAAAGCAATTGCACATAGATATATGGTCTGAACCATCCCAACCCGGGAGGTCAATATCAAGCAAGAGTTTCAAGCAGAAAAGACATCTGGTTAACTGGAATCAGGCTCCTTGCAGCTGTGCATGCCACTCATTTCATTTCATTTCATTTCATTTATTTGATTTGTATGCCGCCCACTCAGCATATGCCGACTCAGGGCGGCTCACAGCATATCAAACAATGATACAATACAGAGAAAATAAAGTACACAATATAATAGGACACAGTCATACAAAATACAATTCAAAATACAGTATCACCGAATAGAGAACACATATTAATACAGTTACAAAATACAAGTTACAGTTCAAATCATGAACTAAAAAATTAAATACAAAGTGCTAAATACAGGCCCCGGGAAGCGACCCCTTCCAGCGGTGCTCTAACTTCCCCGCGGCCAATGCCAGACCGGGGAGGGACCTCAGGAAACAACTGCTTCCATCCTCGCGCCGGTGTTAGAGGCAGCGGGGAAACGCGGCAAAGGTCCCGTTTGCGGCGGGCGTCCTCCGGCGATGTGGGCGTTCCTTTTTATCCTCTGGCCAGGCAGGGCCAGGGGAGAGGGACCGACGTCCAGAGGTGCAGCTTGTTCCCTCCCCGCGCCGATGTTGGAAGCAGCGGGGAAACGCGGCAAAGACAGCGCTTTTGAAGGCGCAGTCCATCCCCAGCTGTTCTCACTCCCCACCGACCGGCCGGGCCGGGGGGAGGAGCGTGGAGCCCCAGAGTCCGGCGTCCGATGTTGGGGGTGGTGATGGCGGCCGCGCTTTTGAAGGCGCAGTCCATCCCCAGCTGTTCTCACTCCCCGCCGACCGGCCGGGCCGGGGGGAGGAGGAGGAGGAGCGCGGAGCCCCAGAGTCCGGCGTCCGATGTTGGGGGTGGTGGTGGCGGCAGCGCTCTTGAAGGCGCAGTCCACCCCCAGCTGTTCTTACTCCCCACCGACCGGCCGGGCCGGGGGGAGGAGCGCGGAGCCCCAGAGTCCGGCGTCCGATGTTCCACTACATGTCCTTTGGACCCCTGTCCCACCTGGATGGTGAAAGCCTCCATCTGGTTAACTGGACAGGCTCCTTGCAGCTGTGCATGCCACTACATGTCCTTTGGACCCCTGTCCCACCTGGTTGGTGAAAGCCTCCAAGGTGGTGACAGGTGGCTGGGTCGGGGCGATAATAAATGCATCATTACAGGAGGGGGTATTTCCTGCACCGCTAAAACATGCTTTGGTGCGCCCCTCCTGAAGAAAATATCCCTTGACCCAGCTGTCCTTAACAACTACAGGCTGGTTTCCAACCTGCCCTTTCTGGGTAAGGTTTTGGAGAAGGCGGTGGCACGCCAGCTGCAGGGTGCCCTGGAGGAAGTGGATTATCTAGACCCCTTTCAATCAGAATTCAGGCCCGGGTATGGTACGGAGACGGCATTGGTTGCACCGATGGATGATCTCTGGCGGGAGCGGGACGGGGGTTATCCATCCGTCGTTGCTCTTCTTGACCTCTCAGCGGCCTTCGATACCGTCAACCATGGTATCCTTCTGGAATGGCTCAAAGGACTGGGGATCCAGGGCACCGTGTTGTCCTGGTTTTCCTCTTTTCTGGAGGGCCGTACCCAGTCGGTGTGGTTAGAGAGTGAGAGGTCCAGCACTAGGTCCCTCAATTATGGGGTTCCTCAGGGCTCGGTGCTTTCTCCCCTCTTATTTAACATCTACATGAAGCCACTGGGTGAGATCATTCGTTCCCACGGGGTGCGGTACCATCAGTACGCGGATGACACCCAGTTGTATATCTCGGCCCGTGGGGACCCCAGTGATGCTGTTGAAATCCTATCCGGATGTCTGGAGGCCATTGGGGTCTGGATGGGGGCCAATGGGCTTCGGCTGAATCCCAGCAAGACAGAGTGGCTGTGGATAAGGGGCCCCATGTTATCCAGGGAGTTACCATCTTTGGTACTGGATGGGGCTGTTTTGCCCCAGACAGACCCAGTGCGCAACTTGGGGGTCCTTCTGGACTCGCGGCTGCTGCTAGAAGAACAGATAGCGGCTGTGGCCAGGAGGGCTTTTGCCCAACTTCGGGTGATTCGCCAGTTGCGCATGCTCCTGGACCGGGGCTTCTTGCTTATGGTCACCCATGCTCTGGTCACTTCCCGACTAGATTATTGTAATGCGCTCTACATGGGGCTGCCCTTGACGACCATTCGGAGGCTGCAGCTGGTCCAGAATGCAGCAGCCCGGGTGGTGATGGGATGTGGGCGATATGCCCATGCCTCACCACTACTTCGGGAGCTGCACTGGTTACCAGTTTGTCTCCGGGTGCAATTCAAGGTGCTGGTTTTGACCTTTAAAGCCCTATATGGCAGTGGGCCAGGATACCTTAGAGACCGCATTGTCCCAGGAGTGTCTGCCTGTCCAACCAGAGCGGACCGGAGGGGCTCTCTAATAGTGCCATCAGCTAGGGGTGCACATCTATTCAGCACCCGAAGGAGGGCCTTCTCCATGTCCACACCAACTCTCTGGAACCTCCTGCCAACAGATCTAAGACTTCAAAGAGAATTGCTGCCCTTCAGGAAAGGATTGAAGACCTGGCTGGCAGGGCAGGTGTGGGGCCTGAATGGGAACACGGTCCCCGCCTGCTGGCTTATGTAAACAATTAAGAACTCTCTCTTCTTCTTCTTTTTACAGTGGGTGGGATGGGTGGGTGGGATATGGGTCTTTTAAAGTGGGTGGGATGTGGGTCTTTTAAAGTGTTTTTATGTGTTTTTAGAACTTGTTGTAATGCCGCCCTGAGTCGGGTTCTGCCTGAGTGGGCGGCATATATAAATATGACTATTAAATTAAATTAAATATCATGTAAAGCGTGAAGCTATTCAATACAATCGTGCTATAGACAAACAAATCAGAACAATACATATTTGTGACTTTCACCATCATGGTGATGCAACAACAGAAGATAACCAGTGGCGCCCCATTGTCCTGAGCTGCTTGCTGGACTTTCACTGAGGGCTTTTATGACTGCGGAGTATGATGTATCACCTTGACTCAGGAACAGGTTGGGAATCAATATCCCATGTATGTCCACAAGGGAGGCGTCTGTGAGCTCCGCCTCTGGCAGAAGAGAGATCATGCATGCACGTCTCATTCCAGAGTGTGGCCCTATGCCAAGAGCTAGGGCTGGCTTGGTTGGTTGTATGGTGAGGGTCAGTGACCATATGACTGGCTGCCAAGACAGCATTGCAGTTGGTTGGAATGTAATTCCATGTACCTTCCCATGGGTGAAAAGCAAAAGCAAAGACAATCAGATTATAACTGAATATAAGCCCAATGGCATGAAGATGATGAGGGTAGAGCAATTCCACCTCAGGTCTGTTAATGGTGATGACCGTTGTGAAAGCTAAAACAATTAATTATGCAAACATAGAAAATAGCACTATATGAAACTTTCCAATGGGAAAAATGGTGCTGTATAACATAAAAGCAATATGAATAGTATACACAGAAAATGGTATCATATGCATGGCAGGTTTCCAATGGGAAAATGGTGTGTACAAATGAAATAACATAGAAAGTAAAAATTGATTACAATGAATATGAGTAACACACAAAGCAAATATCATAACACTTGGTGCAAAGCAAGTCTTCGATGAAGAATGGTAAGAAAAAAGCAATTGCAAGCATCATGAGTATAACCTGGCAAAATTCATGGGAATAACTTTTGCAAAATTAATATGTTGTGGCAAACCTTTGTAGAGATGAGGACCAGGACATCTGGGGTATGGCAATGTCCTTGTCTTGCTGGAAGCAACAGTGGGTAGTATGGAAATATGTCCATAGGCATTGGTACAGTTCATAAGTTAGCCCCCACAGCAAAGTCCTGGGCAGGTGGGGCTGGTATGACAATGTCCATGTCAAAGTGTGTCTAGGCTATAAGCTGGCCACTAGCCAAAGTACTAAAAGGTCCACATGACTGGTGAAATTTCAAGTGGAAGAGTGCATAAAACACAGGTGAATATGTAAAAAGGTTGGGCAATATGTGAAAATGGACCACACTGCTATGTAAAAACTCTGTACTGTGCCTCAGGTGGCTTGCTGGCCTGTGAAGGCCTTGGTGCTTGCATCTGGGTAACTGCTTGGCCTGTGGTGGTCCTAGGCATGTTCCAAGGAGATAAGTGGGCTGGATCTGGATTCACAGCTGCAGATCTGTGGAGAAAGCACAAAAAGTCCTTACCCCTTGGAGGGGGAGGGTAGGCCCTGCCCAGAGGATCTTGTCTTGTGCCCCACCCCCGGCCAGGCAATGGCCTATGTGGCCATGGCACCCTGGCTGGAAGGTGTGGGCTTGATGCCATGCTGAAAATGCACAATGGACTGAGGGTGGGCATCTATCCCCCTTCTTTTTAACTATGGAGGATTCTCCATGAAGTGCAAAGAATCCAGAGATGGAATGGGATCTATTCCTGGAAAGAAGAAGTAACATAATGAAAGAATGCAAGCGCGGCGCCAAAATGGCCGCCACGCTCTTTGTGGGCCCCCCCCACCGGACGAAGGCATCCGGGTAGTTAGGGGCGTGGCCAGATCCCTTATAAAAGGGGTGGCCACGAGGCAGCCGAGCTGCCATTTTGCAAAGCGACGGAGCGGAGAAGTTTTTCCCTCCTACCTCCGTCGCTTGTACTCCTGAGCCTCTTGGCTGCTGATTCTCTCCTTTTAGGCTTCCCATTGACCAGCTGCAATGCCCTCGAAGAAGAAGGCGACTGCGAACGCGGCTCGTTCCGCGCGGAGGCGCAATCCGGGTCGGAGGACCGCGGCTGTGCCTCCCCAGCAGCCTCCTCTGCCCAAACCCACCGGGACCGGTGGGATGGGGTTAATTACCCCTTGGCCGGAGGCCGGGGGTCCGCGTGCGGGCACAGTAGGGGCTGCGGCTCCCGGCCCACAAGCGGCGGCCGCTGCTGCTGGCGTCACCCATTCTGCTGGGCCTTCCTCCGTTGGGGCGCAGCTTAATGCGGGGGCTTCCAGCCTTGGGGGGGTGGTGTGGCCCCCTTCCATGGCAGGGTTCTTCCCCGGCCCGACCGGGCCCGGGCTTTGGATCGTGGCCCTATGCTGGCCCCGGGGTACAGGGACCTGTGCTGACGCCTGTAGTTAGTGGGCCGGCTGGCCCTTTACCCCCCCTTGGTTTAGGTGGCTATGTCAGCGTGGAGGCCCTCCTGGCCCGCGTTGCGGCCCTTGAGGCATCCCTGGCCCGGGTTAGTCACCCTGGGGCCCCTTTTGGGGGGCTGGTCGGTCCATCGCCTGCTGGGCAGCGGCAGGCGGTGGGACGGGTTGAGCTGCCTGAGGTGCGTGGCCCGGCTTCGGCCACTGCCCCGCAGCTCCCCAATCAACAGGCCGGTGCTGATCAAGCCCCGTCGATGAGCTCTAGGGCGGTCGTGAGCTCCGACGCTCCCAGTGGGTCGGAATCCCCGGTGGGGGCGGCCCATGGGGGCGCAGCGTGTGAGTATGCGGTCCAAAATAGTGCACAAACACACATGGCCACGTTAGGGGGGGCTTTTCAATGGCCTTGGCCTCGCACGGGTGGTGCGGCGGTCCAGTTGCCGACGCCCCACCCGGTGACTTCAACTATCACCCTGGGCCCCGGGGTAGGGGGTCCTTCTTACCCGGTCGGGAATCTTCTAGGGATGACCGGGTTAGTCCAGGCTCCTTCGCAGATGCCCGCAGTTTCCACCGTGCCTGTGTCGGCTTTGCCAACGGCAGGGTATACTTTGCCACTGGGGCACCATTTGGCACAGGCCACCAGAGAGAAGATCTGGCGGGGGGAGTATGTGGACATCTTCTCCCTCCTTAACAGAGAGCCCACCAAGGAGGAGAGGGAGGGGCAAGATGAGAAGGATAAGGAGAAAGCACGTCGTCGCAAGCCACCACGTACGTGGGCCAACTGGTTGCCGGCCTACCTCATCTACATGGCGGTATACCTCAGGGCCCGGCCTGACTTGGCGATTCCGATGGTCCAGTATTTGGACAACATTTACCGGGCGATGGTTGACTTCCCGGGCCCGTCGTGGTTGGCTTTACGACGAGGAATTCCGTATGCGGATTCCCCTGCACCCAGAGATGAGGTGGGGCGAGCCCTGCCAGCGGCTGTGGCTGCTGTACATGACTCCCACGCGCCCTGCGCCTGGGGAAAGATACCATTGTGGACATGCGGTCCAGCGAGTGGCCCCAGCACAGGCTCCCCGCCAGGTGGCGGGGCAGGGGGTTCCAGCCCGCCTGCTGTGCTGGACTTTCTCGTCCAATGGTTCCTGCAACAGGAAGAATTGCAAGTACAGACATGAGTGTCCCTCCTGCGCTGGCCCCCATGCAGCCTCTGCTTGTCCCAGGCCTGGGGGGATGCGGGGCAGAGGAAGGGGCGGACAGGGGGCTGGCAAAACTGCCGTGGAGGGAGCTGGTTCACCAAAAGACCCCCTCCCCAATTAATGTGGACATGTTGGAGCGTTGGCTCGCATTGTACCCAAGGGAGGAGGATGCGGTTTACCTTCTTCAAGGTTTTAGACGGGGGTTCCGTATCCCTTTTGTGGGCGACAGGTTCCCCCAGGATGCCCCCAACCTTTTGTCCCTTAGGGGGCGGGAGGAGGTAGCTGCTGCCAGCATTACTAAGGAGGTTGATATGGGCAGGGTTGCCGGCCCTTTCCCTACACCCCCATTCCCCAATCTTAAGGTGTCACCTTTGGGCTTGGTCCCCAAAAAATCGCCGGGCGAGTTTCGCCTGATTCATCATTTGTCTTATCCAGCCGGCCGATCGGTCAATGATGCTATCCCTGATGACCTTTGCTCAGTCAGGTATACATCTTTTGACCACGCGCTGCGTATGGTGCGCTCATGTGGCCCGGGTGCGCTGTTGGCCAAGTGCGACATTAAGTCGGCGTTTCGCCTCTTGCCAGTGCACCCGGGTGATTTTGAGTTGCTGGGTTTCAAGTTCCGGGGTGAATATTACTTTGATAAGGCCATGCCTTTTGGCTGTTCCATATCATGCTCGGCTTTCGAGCGTTTTAGCACGTTCTACAGTGGGCTTTTGTCCGCAGGTCAGGGTCCCGGTCTGTAGCCCATTACCTGGATGATTTTTTATTCGGGGGTGAACGGGGCTGGGACACGTGCACACGTCTCCTCACCACATTTCAGACGCTAATGGAGGAACTCGGTGTCCCTTTAGCGCCCGAAAAGACCGAGGGCCCATCTACTCAGCTAGTATTTCTGGGGGTGGAGAGTGACACGGTAGTGCAGGCTTCTAGGTTACCGGGGGATAAGGTGTCAAGGATTGTGGCCCTTATCTTGGACTTGCTTGCTAAACGCAAGGCGTCCCTGCGGGAACTGCAGGTGCTACACGGTCACCTCAATTTCGCTTGCAGGGTGGTCGCACCGGGCAGGGCGTTTGCTCGGCGCTTGTGCGACGCAATGGCAGGCTTATCTAGGCCCCACCATAGGGTTAGACTCACCCGGGGTATCAGGGCAGATATGTTTATCTGGCTCCAGTTCCTGAGGGAGTTCAATGGAGTATCATTTTGGATGTCTGACCTCCTGGCTTCCCCTCGCTTTCAGATACAGTCTGATGCTTCAGGGTCCCTGGGTTATGGGATGTACTTCAATGGGAAGTGGGCCTATGGTGGGTGGCCACCAGCCTGGGCAGGCACGGGTCGCCTGCGTGATCTCACGTATCTGGAATTTTTCCCTATCCTGGGGGCTTTGATGCTATGGGGCGAGGAGTGGGCCAACTCGGTTGTCCATTTCTGGTGCAACAATGCAGCCGTTGTCCACATTGTCAACTCACAGACTTCCAAATCGCCCAGGGTCATGGACCTAGTGCGCCAGTTTGTGTTGCGCAGCCTGCGCCTCAACGTCCTCTTCAGGGCCAGGCATGTCCCGGGGGTCAATAATGATACCGCTGACGCTTTGTCCCGCCTGCAGATCTCCCGGTTCCGTGCCTTGGCCCCGGATGCGGAGGAATTTCCCTCGCCACTCCCGGAAGAGATATGGACCATTGGCAAGGAGAGGTGAACCGGGCGATTGGCTTGTCACTGGCGCCACGCACGCGTAAGGCGTATCACCATGCATTCAATTCTTTTAGAGCCTTTTGTATCCAATCCCGGCTGCCAGAAACCTGGCCGATCCCAGTGACCCATGTACTTCAGTTCATGGTTTACCTGCATGCCCAGGGCCTTGCACCTCGCACCATAGCATCTAGGCTGTCAGCATTGGCTTTTATGGCCAAGGTGGGAGGTCATATGGATAGTACTGCTGACTTCCGTGTGCGACATGTTTTGGAGGGGTGGGGGCGGGAGCGTGGGCGTTGCCCGGACGACCGCCACCCGATTTCCCCAGGGGTTCTTACCCAACTGGCCCGGGGCTGGCCTGGCCTCTGTTTTGATAGATATGAGGCAGCCCTATTTCATGCAGCCACAACGGTGGCATTTTTTGGAGCGCTCCGCATCAGCGAGCTTGTGATGCTGTCTAAGGCGGATGCAAGTCGTAGGGCACTGGAACTCGAGGATGTCTATGTTGCCAAAGACTGGGCTTAGTTGAGGATACGCTCCTCTAAGACCGATCAGCATGGCGTAGGCAGTGGTGTGAGACTGCTACGGTGTTCTTTGGCAGACATCTGTCCGGTTGGTGCCCTACATGAGTTTATTGCACTGCGTGGCACGCACCATGGCCCGTTTTTCTGTCACCAAGATGGGTCTCCCCTTACTAAGTTTCAGTTTTGGAAGGTGACAGGCAAAGCGCTCGCCAGTGTAGGCCTCCCGGGGGCCCGTTACGGCACCCATTCGTTCAGAATAGGGGCAGCCTCCACTGCTGCTGCTTTTGGGTACTCCGGGGCTGAAATACGCTGCATGGGGAGGTGGGGTTTGCGGTGTTTTCAATTTTATGTCCGCCCTCTCCCACAGTGAGTACCAGCCTGGTCACCACATCTTTTCTCTCCCTCGTTTTTTCCCTTGACAGACCCTGGGTGTCGTATTACACCGGTGACAGTATGGCTGGTGGGCCATAGCTACGTGCACAGGGCAGCGCGTTATGCTGCGGCGACAGAGTGGGGACCCCGACTGGGACTGGGTGCATACGCAAGTCTCACATGGTATGGTAAGCCTGGGATGTTACGGCGGGAGCTGTTGCCATTCCTTTTTTCAGGTCGGAATGCTGACCCGCCTGACATTCTCATCATACACCTTGGGGGTAATGATTTGGGCCAGGTCACCGGCTTATCGCTGAAGCATGCGATTTGCGGCGACCTCGCCTACTTGCATTACGTGTGGCCCACCACCACCACACGTATAGGGGAGGGTTCGACCTCCCGGCCCTTGACCGGGCTAGACGCATGGTGAACAGGGCTGTGGCCCGGTTCATTGTCAGCAGGGGTTGGGGGAGGGTCAGCCCTCACCCCGCCATTAGTCTGCGAAATTATGACCTTTATGCAGGGGATGGGGTCCATCTGTCGTGAGGAGGTATGGACCTCCTGTTGGGTGATTGGCGAGCAGGCCTGTTGACCGAGCTGACGGTCTGGGGGGGGGGCGTCGAGCCTTCTTTGAAGCCCCTCCGTGTGGCGGGTAGCACTGGTAAGGTAAACATTATGACCCACAGGTATCCGGCAAGTTCGCAATTGACTGGACAACACTAGACAGGCATAAGTTGGTTAAACGTTGTCCGGTCAACGACGAACTAGGCGACAGGGTGATGGCTATAGCTAGACAGCATGCATCACCCGTGATTTTACGGATACGCGTCAGAGGGTGGGGTCATTAGTTAGATATTGACTACGGTCAACAATTTGTTTGTTGTCAACAAACAAATTGATACAAATAGATACATTGTAGCAATTGCCGTTGGCAATTTTGGGTGGGACCTTACCAGTGTTACTTCGGCCTGCTTGCCTTAAGAATTATGATTGGTCAATTACCAATAGAAATTTATAATTCGGACTAGGGCATGAATCAATAAATGTGGCCCAATGCCGTTATCCACTTTTATCAGTGTCTGAGTCCTTTATTGGGGTGTGCGCCTGCAATGCAAGCGCGGCGCCAAAATGGCTGCCGTGCTCTTTGCGGGGCCCCCCCCACCGGACGAAGGCATCCGGGTAGTTAGGGGCGTGGCCAGCTCCCTTATAAAAGGGGTGGCCACGAGGCAGCCGAGCTGCCATTTTGCGAAGCGACGGAGCGGAGAAGTTTTTCCCCTCCACCCCCTCCCTAGTTAACAGTGTGATATTTTGGTCGCTTCAGGGCCGGGTGGGAATTTTTGGCTGGGACCCATATTGGCTCTCGGGTCCTGGTTTTTTCGCCCATCCCACACTGTTGCTATGGTTTGACATAGGGGTTTTTCTGTTGCTGCAGTTGACTTTGGTCACATGGGCGGGTAGCACTGGTAAGGTAAACATTATGACCCACAGGTATCCGGCAAGTTCGCAATTGACTGGACAACACTAGACAGGCATAAGTTGGTTAAATGTTGTCCGGTCAACGACGAACTAGGCGACGGGGTGATGGCTATAGCTAGACAGCATGCATCACCCGTGATTTACGGATATGCGTCAGAGTGTGGGGTCATTAGTTAGATATTGACTACGGTCAACAATTTGTTTGTTGTCAACAAACAAATTGATACAAATAGATACATTGTAGCAATTGCCGTTGGCAATTTTGGGTGGGACCTTACCAGTGTTACTTCGGCCTGCTTGCCTTAAGAATTATGATTGGTCAATTACCAATAGAAATTTATAATTCGGACTAGGGCATGAATCAATAAATGTGGCCCAATGCCGTTATCCACTTTTATCAGTGTCTGAGTCCTTTATTGGGGCGTGCGCCTGCAAAGAAACCAGTGAGAAGGAAACTTTATTCAAAGCTAACTGCATATTGAGAATGAAATCCAGTCTGGGGAAAGGAGGCAGGTGGACTAGAGAACATGAACACACATTTGATCATGGAAGAAATGGAAAAATGTCAGAAATCAAGGCCCTTGTAAAGGGAAGTGAATACAGAACATCTTGTATGCCTCATGAGAAATCCCAGAGTGGTTTGGAATAGGAAAAGAAGCCAGACAAGGCTGCATTAATGCACAACATTTCCTTGATGGCAGAAAGTGGAAAGGACCTTAAAAAAACCCTCTTGATTGAGTGCAAAAGCTGGCTGGAAATTCAAAAACAAGAATACCAAAATAATGGCCACAGGCCGAGTCAGGCCCTAGAAAATAGATAAAGAAGCAGTACAGATTTCACTTCCTGGGCATTTAATTGCCCTACAGTCATGAAATGAAAAGATGATTAATTTGAGAGACAAGCTATGAGAAATCTGAGGAACATATAATGAGAAGTATCACAATTCAAAACTGGTTGCAAAGAAGAAACAGCATCAGTTGATGAAAGAAAGAGAGAACTAAGAAACTTATAAATAATAGCTAACCAGTGAAAATAGGAGTTGATCCAAATTATTGGATGTGAAAAAGTGTGAATTATTGAAGCCTATGGCTGAAACTAAGAGTGCCTTTGAGAGAGGATGCACTTGAGAAAGCTTAGATGCTGTAGAAATCATTAGCCATGGCTATCAATATCAAATGAGAAAGGAGGATTCACTGGAGAAAGCCTTGATGATGGAAATAATTTTTGGAGATGGCTAAGGTTTTATTGCCTCAGCCAGAAAACAAGAAAAAGCCTGTTATGAAAAAATAGCAATAATAAGAACACAAACTGTTTCAGAGCTGTCCCCCAAGAGTGGGCTGGGAAAAAAACCCTGCTGCGGCCAGAAGACACTGTGAAATCATTTTAAGTGCCTGGCCATGACATACTGAAGGGAAGGTTCTTCATCCTCCACAGTCGAAGGAAAAATTCCCTGCATGTTGTTCTGCCTTCAAATTCACCAAACTAGCTTGCCTCTTAGATGTGACAAGAACCATAGCTGAGCGAACAGGACCCAATCTGACTATCTCCACCCTTGTTGCCAGCCCGGCCCCTGCATACATCTCATAGAAAGACTGGAGTGGGGAAAAAGAGGCTTGCTTCACAAGGCTGAGGAGGCTGCTCCAAAACAAAAGCTCTGCCAACAGAAGAACAAGGCCTCTCTGCTTGCTTCTATGCCATCTTTTACAGGCTGATCTCTGGCTCCCAGCTCAAATGTCTCATCGGGGGAGGCATCTGAAGAGCTGGGAGAGACAGAATCTGAAGAGGTGGGAGCAGGGACTGAAGAAATGAAAGAAGGAAGGGGGCATGCAACTGTGGGCCAGGGAGGAAAGCAGGCAGTGCTAAATCTAATGAGATGATGGGAAGTGTCTCAGAAGCATCCTGTTCTATGGTAGACCTGCACACATGCCAAGATTTTAGAATCGGGATTTCAGCTCTGGGCTGAGAATGCAAAACCATGCCAATTTGTTCCCATACTGCTAAATTAAGAGACCCTTCTTCAGGATAAAATTGACATCTGTTATATATTTCTAGTAGGAGATTCTTCAAATCTCCCAGAGAAATGGACCGGCCATATCTCTTGAGAAGGAGAGAGAGTTCTTCCACGTGAACTCTCTGCGTATGAGAGAAATATAACCCCATTACTTACTGATTTAAGGGACCCCTGGCCAGGGATGATCAGTGCACTGTAGCCTCTTTCCAGGCGGGTAAGTAATGCAGGTGATGTCCAGACTCAGTCCCTTGTTCTTGGCACCAGCTGTTGTAGTGGGAGGGCCTGTGCAAGCACCCTGAAGTTTACTCTCACACAAGCATACACACCACAAACACTGAGGCAGAGACACAAGCTGTTTCCTTTCTTGGCTGGAGGGAGGGAAGGGAAGGATCTCAGGACAAAGGACTACCAGCCGTTTTATTACTACATAACTGTAAACCAGGAAATGGGAGTGACCCTTAAGGTGATTGGTCAGCATTAGCTCAGTGCATGGCCAGGTTTTGGGGTAAACAGGAAATGTGAGGTAATACTCACAAGGTGTGCTCATGATCAAGCTTGCAATAACAGGAAATTAGGTGACCCTCTATTTTGGGGGAGATGAGTCATTTGTCTAGCCTTCTGCACAGCAAAACACAGCCCAGCATCCCAAGCTGCCTCTTCCAGATAGGAAGGCCCTTTGGGGATACTGTGAAAAGACCCTAACATCCCAACAGGAACACCCCAACAGAGAACCACCCAACATTTGTTTAAAAAATATATAGCAACACTGAAGAGACAGTGTGCTTTACAGTTGAATAGCTCTTACCATTAAGAAAGCCTTCCCAAAGTTTAATTGAAATCTCCCTTTTTTTAATTATCCAAATTCACAGGTTCTGATCATACCTTCTGAAGCAGAAAACAAACTCAGGGCATGTCCAGATTGCCCATTTAGGATCATCTTGAAAAACTCTGGAGATAATTGTGAGGAGGAATAGTGTGTCATTTGGTGTGCTTCTGCCAACTGAATGGGATTGAATACGTCCCCTGAATGTCTCCGGACAGTCTTGGGAGAAGTGCAAGTATTTTATGTTTTTAGATGATCAATTCCCCCCACCTTTCCCGGTCTGTGTATTGCTGACTGAAACCATAACAATATACAGAAAGAGACAGAAGGAAAGATACTGTTATCTAAGTAACAGCATCTCTAAAAGCACTGTGATCCTAGCAATCCAAAAGGGAAACAGCCTTTTCTTCTTTTCCTGCATGTGTGTATCGCAAAACAGCAGCAGCAGCAGCAGCAGTGGCAACAACAGCAGCAGCAGCAGCAGCAGCAGCAGCAGCAGCAGCAGCAGCAGCAGCAGCAGCAGCAGCAGCAGCAACAACAACAACAACAACAACAACAACAACAACAACAACAACAAATGAAACCACATACACAAGAAAAGACATTTTCTGCTGGTTGTCAGTTACTGGCATCAAAAGTAGCTGGTTTGCTGCTTTACCACTATCAGGTGCATCTGTCAAAGCTGCAAGACTCTCTTTTACCCTATTCCTAGTATCCACATTTGCTGAGAGAATAAAAGGGATTAATCCCTTCCCTAATGAACCCCCTGATGGAGTCTCCAAAAAGTTACTTTGGGATGACTACAACAACTCCTAAAATGTACCACAAAGCAGATTTAATAGCTGTCTGGACAATCACTAAGTTTGTGTCAGGGGATTTTAAATGTGTAAAGATAGCTATCACATCACTTTTCAACTTTCTCTTTTCTAGGCTAACAAAACGAGTCTCTTCAACCATTCTTCATAGGACTTGATTTCAAGACTCATTACCATAATTGCTGCCTTCTTCAGCACACGGTCTAGCTTGGCAATATCCTTCTCAAACTGCAGTATGTTTCCTCTGAGAGAGAAAGTCTATGACCAGCTGATCTTCAGCTTGCTCAATCTGCTTGTTAACTGTTGCTGAAGGGCAACTTCAAGGCCTCTCCTCTCCCTTCATACATTTCTTCATCTTTAAACTGAATTGGACGATCTGAAAAGGATTATGCCTTCAGGCAGAGTACTGTTATCTATAAATGGTGACTCAACACCCACGATTAATCCAGCATTAGTATTTCACAAATACATTTTTTTTAGAATTCCATGCTGATCATACCCCTACCCCCAAGTAATAATGAGAGAGGAGAATTTGAGTCTGCCAGGTCAAGGACTGTAAATAGTGTTTGGAGGATGAGTAGATATGCTTTTAATACAGAGATGTGTAACTATGTCTTTATTTACTAGGTAGATTGGAGTACAGTAAAACCTCACATAAAGAACGCCTCGCTTAGAGACTAACTTGCTTAAAGAGCAGAATTTTCTCTGAATGTTCACCTCGCTTAACAACTAAAACCAACCCAAAACTTGCTTAACAACTAAATTGGAGTTCACATTCCCCTCCCCCACCAGAAGTCACAATTGGTCGCTTACAATGGTGTTTCACTTAAACAGCAAACTCGCTTAAAGAGCAATCCTGTGGAATGCATTATGCTCTTTAAGCAAGGTACCACTGTAGTTCCTGCTTCCAAAGAGACAAGCTTCTGTTTAATTTTTAAGTCTTCTAATTTTGTATTTAAAGTAAAGGTAAAGGTCACCTTTGCTCGAAAGCCAGTCATATCTGACTCTAGGGTTCAGTGCTCATCTCTGTTTCATAGCCGAAGGGCCAGCGCTGTCTGCTTCTGCAGATGATTCCAAGGTCATGTGACTGCCATGACTAGACACCAGAGCGCATGGAATGCTGTTTACCTTCTGTTGTGTTCGGTGCAAGGACGACAGAGACCAGCATTAGTTGGGTCAAACACAAGTGATTCAGCTTTATTGCTTGCACAACACAACTTGGCTCAGGGCAGAACAAGGACATATTTATACAAGTGAGGCATACAATAATAGATACATTTTGGTAGGCTGAGAACCAATTGGTTAAAACACGGATCAGTACTATGCAGACACTCATTGGAGGAAAACCATGGCTAAACTATTTATAGGGAAGTAACTCGATGACAGCCATTCAAACTTGGCACCTTTTTTTCAAGAAGACGTCCGCTTCAAAACAATTTCTTGCTTTCGAACTGCTAGGTTGGCAGAAGCTGGGACAAAGATGGGAGCTTATTCCATACTGCAGTATTCTGGTATCAAACTGCTGACCTGCCGCCTTCCAGTCAGCGTCTTAGCCACTGTATTTAGGCAATGATTATCTTAGCATTTAACAACATGTGCAATTAATGACATCATGATCAAAGTCCCCCCCACTTACAATCATAGTCACTCAGATTTATTGACCACTGTGATAAATGATACTACATTATTAAAACTCATCAGCATTTACAGTAACATGTCACTTGTTGCAATCTGAAGAGGCATTATTGTGGTAGATATTAAAATTGTTTTCTGTTATATAAAAACCTTACTGTATTCATAAACATAAACCAAGACATAGTATTAATTTTGTTTTGTTTAGCAAACAACAATCTTTCTACTTTGTGTCAAAGTCCTCTATTGGTACTGTTGTATATGACCTTATATTTTGACAAATAGTTCATTTAATTAATTGTCATAAATGTCATTTTGATACTGGAAAGCAGCACTTCTAATCTTTTATCCCAATTAATTTCCATAATCCTTTTTTGCCATCCACTACATAGAGAAAATAAATAAATACTCCAAATAATGTATCTAGTTGTTTAGCACCCCCTTTCTCCACCCTTGTCTTATCTCATAGAGACATCTGTGCTATTTTTGTGGAATGATTTATCCTCCAGATGAATGTCTTACTCTTTTAATTACTTTAGAGGAAGCTTAACAGAGATATGAGTAATCCAGTGTGTGTGTGTGTGTGTGTGTGTGTGTGTGTGTGTGTGTGTGTGTGTGTGTGTGTGTGTGTGTGTGAGAGAGAGAGAGAGAGAGAGAGAGAGGAGACATCCTGCCTGCTTCTGGTTCCATTGTTGAGTCCCTGTTCTGTTATCCCTTGCATGGCATCTCTGCTTGACCTCCTCTCCTTGTTCTTCTGTTGGCAGGCGAAAATATTTTTATTTAAACAATGTATCTGCAATTGTCCAACTTCTGTAAGAGAGGCTTTTAACTGGGAGAGGGGCTGTCCTTTTTGTTGATGTGTTTTAAAATGACATCTGATCCAATTGTGTTTTAAAACTGAAATTCGCTTAATTCTATTTTAACATTTATTTGTACCTTTCTGAAAACTGTGTTGTTACTCCCCTTGGCAATTGATTTCAGAGAAAAGGGAAATACAAATTAACAACTAAAAACTGGAATCCAGTTGATCTACATGTCAGGTTAACTGTGGCAAATTAATGAGATGCTGTGGCATATCTTGGTGTAGAATCAGATGCATGACCAGGCATGAAAATAAGACATGCCCCTCCTTGCCTTGTCAATGATTCATAATTAGCCATAGCAGGTTATGTAAACCTTGAGCAAGGACCGCAAAGATGCAGACCCATAAATTCCTTATTGATTGATCAGGATCCTATCTGAAATATCATCTGACTAAGTTTGATATGCAAAGCATTTCTAATAGATACCGTAGATGCCTCAGGTTAACCTTGTTAGACAGCTACCAAGACTGGCAAAACAGCAGAAGATGCATTGCATTTCCATTGTCCTTGCCATTCCCTTCTATTACTGTGTGTTCCTCTGCTCTCAGGGTGCAACCAATAATAAGAACAAAACAGCAACATCAGCTGCCTCAGCTTACATTGTCTGTCATATCTGAACAATGGTACAGATTGGCTGTATAAAAAAGAGGGAGGAAAAATACATAAGATTGAGAAGATCAACTAAATACACATTACCCAAGAATACAGAAAATCTGGAGGTGACTCTGCCAGTGCAGATGTCCTTGGAAGCTGAGAAAAGCCCATAAATCCCTGATCTAGCTCTTACAAAATCAAACATTAAAAGAAAGTCCTCCATACTTCCACAGGAACAAAACCAGAGTGAATGGATAAGAATATAGTTGACTAGCAGAGGTTGACCAGCATTGCCGGGCTGTTTTAAATGGGTAAAAAAAATTTGTGGAAATAATGAGTCTCAAATTTAGATAATAAGAATTTTTTTTATTTATGTAAATGTTTTTGTTTTGTAAAATAAACTTTTTAAAATTTTGTTAACATTTTTTTTGAAAATTTGTAATACAATAAATGTAAAAAATATTATTTGAACTTTAAACTTGTACAATCTTTGTTTATACATTATTTTTACTGTTAAAGTTGTGTTTAAATTTTTAAACTATATACCTATATGGTAGTGGGCCAGGTTACCTTAGAGACCGCATCGCCCTAAGGACGTCTGTCCGTCCAACCAGAGCGGACCGGAGGGGCTCTCTAATTGTGCCATCGGCCAGGGGGGCTCGCCTCTCTGGCACAAGGAGGAGAGCCTTCTCTGTGTCCGCACCGGCCCTTTGGAACCTCCTGCCTGTGGAACTGCGTCTCCAGACGGAGTTGTTGCCCTTTAGAAAAGAACTAAAAACCTGGCTGGCGGGCCAAGTTTGGGGTGCAGGTGGAGGGGTGGCTTCCGTTGGGTGGTTAATATAGGGGAGGATGCCTGCCCCACGGTTTCTTCAGTTCCTGCACCCCTCTCTTTTTAGGGGTGGGTTCTTATTGCTGGTTTTTATCTGTTTTATTTGTTTTTATATGTTTTTACCCACTGTTGTGAACCGCCCGGAGTTGGCTTTGGCTGAGTGGGCGGTATAGAAATTTGACAATAAATAAATAAATAAATAAAATAAATATTATAACACATGTCTATTTTTTCTTTGTTTTTTTTGGTTCCATCTGTGAAAGGAAAGAAAAGAAAATGTTATTATTATTTGAATAGCTCTTTTTACTGTAATAACATGCTAATGAGTGTAGTATATATATATGTGTGTGTGTGTGTGTGTGTGTGTGTGTGTGTGTGTGTGTGTGTGTGTGTGTGTGTGTGTGTTTGGTTTATTATTTACGTTTTCAATGATGTTTTCTGTATTTCTGTTCCATATTACTGTGTTGGTTCTTTTCTGTGAATAGAAATTAATGAATTTAGTTTTCTATAATTTTTTTGCATTGTTTATCCTTTATTACCTTTTTTTTTAAAAAAAAATTGGGAAATTGTTTGAAATATAATACTTACTTTTGTAGTTGTTTTGGGGTGTCTTTGTAGTCTGATAGTATACAAATGTTTTCTGTTGAATAGAATGTATTGTGTTCTGTGCGTAGTTTCAGATGAAATTGAGTTGGCTCCTGAAGTGTGTTGTTGAACTCTTTTTTGTAATATCAGAAATAATTAATACTCATTAATAAATGACTGTAAAAATCGAATAAATGTTCCTGAAAATAACACTAAATATGATAAATATTGAGAACTAAAACGGTCCAGTTCTGTTTGTAGCTCCTGAAGTGTGTGTTTGAAGTGTGCGTTGTAGTGTACTGAAATAAATAGTAAATTAATGTAAAATTAAAATAAATGAAAGTAAACGAAATTAAATAAACCTTAAAAGTAATGAAGTAGATATGATAACTATAACTAAATAATATTTAAATTGGTAAAGAAAAAGGTCGGGTTCTGTTTTTCAAAGTTATTCGCTCAAAGATCGGTAGTTTTAGCTCCGTACTAATCTGCAGCCGCAAAAGTACGTAACTCTTTGGGGCTTGTAATACAGCTCCTTTTAAAGGATGGCTTGTAGCGTTTTTCGAAATCCGTGATGCGTTTTGGCTAAAGTACATGATTGGCTGGATTGCAGCAACTGCGTAGGATGGTGTGATGTGTCGTATATAGCTCCGTAAATGGTAACATTGGCAAAGTACATAACTCTTTGGGTTTTCCAATACAGCAGCTCCGTAAATGCTAACATTGGCAAAGTCCGTAACTCTTTGGGGTTTGGATTTGTGAAAGTGTGTAGGATGGTGAGTTTTTTAACTAAATAATATTTAAATTGGTAAAGAAAAAGATCGGGTTCTGTTTTTCAAAGTTAGTCACTCAAAGATAGGTAGTTTTTAGCTCCGTACTAATCTGCAGCTGCAAAAGTACATAACTCTTTGGGGTTTGTAATACAGCTGCTTTTAAAGGATGAGTACGTGATTGGCTGGATTGCAGCAACTGCGTAGGATGGTGTGATGTGTCGTATATAGCTCCGTAAATGGTAACATTTGCAAAGTACGTAACTCTTTGGGGTTTCCAATACAGCTCCTGCGTTGCAAAGGACGCGATTGCCTGGATTTGTGAAAGTGTGTAGGATGGTGAGTTTTTTCCTCTTTAACTCCCAAAATGGTAAAGGCGGTCAGATAGATTGAATGCATACTGTTGGTGGTTAGAACTGTGGGATATGTAGTATTCACGTTTGTGCGTAAAAATGTTGTGTAAACGTTGTATTTCACTGGCTGCGGCGCGGCTGCGGCGCGGCTGCGGCGCGGCTGCGGCGCGAATGGAAACGTTCTGTTTGTTCTTGCATCTGTTTCTAATTGGCTGGAGCTCACAAAAGTGCATAGGATTTCGGGTGTTGAAGTTCATTCAGTTTATTCGCGTTTGTGGGGCTCTTGCCCCACTGCCGCATTTCTTAATCTTGTGTTTACCTGGGTACCCAGTTCGGGCGTGTGCACGAATGGTGAGTGCGGGCTAGTAGGGCCTGGCTAAGGAGCCTATGCAAAGTTCCAATGGTTAACCCTCGATTTTATATATAAAGATGGAGGATGAAGGGGAGGAAGGCTCATAAACCAAAAACAAGATCTTATAAAAGTGAAAACAGAAAGGATAGAGCTGATAGAAAATTCAGAGAAGACAAAGAGTATGAACCAGATACATAGTGTAGGCCAAAGCTGGTGACTGTCAGAAAAAGGATACAGGATTGGAAAGGCAGAAGAATGTAAATGTGTGGATCTGAAAGAAGAAATTAGAGATTAGTAGGGTTAGACAAATCCAGAGTCAGTAACCAGTGAAGCTGTCCTAACAAGGAATTTCAGTTCTCCCAACAACCAGGTCCCATCAGCACTCTGGCTGCAGCATCTAGGACTGGCTAAGGTTTCTAAGCAATAGCAGACCAGTGTAAAATATGTTACAATAATTCAAACACATTGAAAACACATTGCCATT
The DNA here is from genome assembly GCA_035047305.1 of Bradypodion pumilum. Classification (NCBI taxonomy): domain Eukaryota; kingdom Metazoa; phylum Chordata; class Lepidosauria; order Squamata; family Chamaeleonidae; genus Bradypodion; species Bradypodion pumilum. Next base: position 92,855,597 of record JAWDJD010000002.1, read on the forward strand.
CCTGGATTCTGCTTTTCAAAACAAAAGCAGTCATGACCAAACAGGAATTTTCATTGATGTTTCAGTAGATGAAATCGTGTTGTTTAGGCTTAGTAAGTTGCAACCTCTAAACCAGTGGTTCCTAACCTTTTTTTGTTTTGGCCACACTGCACCTGAGCAGGTCTAAAATCCTGATGCTCCCCCTTTTGACATATAATTCTTATTACCGTATTTATTCGTGTATAACGCGCAAAATTTTATACCAAAAAAAGAAATCAAAGTTGGGGTGCGCGTTATAAACGAGGACTGGTGTCCCACCCCCGTCGCGAGCCTCTTTTACTTCCTTTTTAGAATTGGGTCGGCTGTCTATTGAAGGGGAGGCGGGGTGTGGCTTTGAAGAAATTGACGGGATCTGATTGGGTGGCACAGGAGACGAGGCGTGGCCCGGAGGTAGCTCGCAGTTCGAGCGAGGCTCCTGGGGGTCGGAAGTGCTCGTTTCGGATTGCATTTTCTTTACCCTGCAACAGGTGGGTCTGATTATCCCCCCTCCCTCAATGTTTTAAGGCGTGCTCTTATGAACAAGCTTTTTCACCGATATAATTTTATACCGAGGTTTCATGGAAAATTAGGGGTGCGCGTTATACACGAGTGCGCGTTATACACGAATAAATACGGTATTCAAAAAGTGAATTCCTATTCACTGGAGGAAGCCTAAAAGGCCATTAACTTGGTCTAAACAAGCTTCCACCCCCCTCCAAATATATATATATCAAATTGCCTCCCTGTGGGGCATGTGCCACAGCTCTAAACCAATGGAACTTATGGAGGATTTGACTCACCAAATCCCTATTGAGTCAATGGATCTACTCTAAACCAATGGAACTTATGGAGGATTTGACTCACCAAATCCCTATTGAGTCAATGGATCTACAATAGTTGCAACTTATCATCCTAAGTGACAGGATTCTAGTCATTGTTAGATAACAAAATATTTATTTTATTTTATTTGTTTTGTCTTGTTTTATTTCTATTCCACCTTTCCCCCAGTGTGTTTGTCTGCAGTGCTGAAGCAAAAAGAGTATATTCTGCTCCTCAGCATTCAAGTCCCATGTACATCTAGTCCTGAGTAATAATCAGGATAATATGGTCCAAAGTGATTGCAATACTAGGCGCAAAGAACCCAGACTTAGTACAAAACTGTTCTTTCCAAATAGTGCCCCTTTCCTGAATTTTATTTTTTCATGTGAAACAAACACTACCATTCCCTGTTGAACTCTCATGGAAGGGTGTAAATAGGAGTGAAATAAATGTGGTTGAATGCATAACACCATTACAATCTCCATAATCGATCATATCTATTTTAAACGAATGATATATTTAAAAGGTTTTAACAGAGGAAATGAATAGTCAAGGGCCTTAATGCTGATTTTCTCAGAACTTCATTTTACAGCCACTGCCTGCTCAAAATTACTTACAGATGCTTGAAATCAATGCTTAACAAGCCAAAGTGTTCAACAGTGCTCTGAAGGCTGACATTCTGTTTTTGTCATTTGTTTAAATAGGCCATTCATTCATTCGAGCCATGAAATAAAGCAAAGCATGAGCCAATTTTAGATGTGACCTTGTCCTTGTCATGATTTCAAATGATGGTGTGAAAAAGCCTAAGATGTGATATGTCAGGCAGAAAAAGAAAAAAAGACCAATATATACTGAAGGCATTTTGTTCCCTTAATTACAAGCGCCCAAATTCTGGGCTATTTCCCAGGAAAAGAAAAAGAGAATGAAACATCATGTTCCCGACAAAGACTGTGGTTTCATTTTGTCGTGTGTGTGTGTGTGTGTGTGTGTGTGTGTGTGTGTGTGTGTGTGTGTGTGTGTGTATCCAAAGCTTAAATCATTACACAACTACCTTTCACTACACAAAGTACCTGTTGCTATGTCAGAGAGTAAACAAAACAACATAAACAATGAAAAAGTTGTGCACCTTAAAGACTAACTCCTGTATTTAAATGTGAGCTTTTGTGGATCAAGTCCACTAGTCAGACTGTTGCTATGTGCCATTTCTAGCAGCCTCCAGAAGAGTTATTTGGTATTTATGTAATATATCTTTGATGTTGTCTCTCCACTTTCCTCTAAGCCAGGGGTGGCCAACCTTAGTGCTCCAGCTTTTCTTGGACTTCAATTCCCAGAAGACATGATCAGCAGGTGTGCTGACTTGGATTTCTGGTAATTGAAGTCCAAGAACAGCTGGAGCACAAAGGTTGGCCACCCCTGCTCTAAGCCATCTCTGGTGTAAAAAGGTGTCTTTAAAATTAGTAGACACAACTGTGTCTCTAAATCTACACTTGTGGAGTTTTCTGTAAGAATAACTGGGCCCTTCAGGTTGAGAACATCACTCCACCACCAGCCCAAGACCCCTCTGGGTAGGGTTACCATAATTTCCTCCCACAAAAACGGGACAGAAGTAAAGGTTTCCCTTGCTCAAAAGCCAGCCGTATCCGACTCTAGGGTTCAGTGCTCATCTGTTTCAAAGCTGAAGAGACAACGCTGTCTGCTTCTGCAGACATTTCTGTGGTTGTGTGTCAGGCATGATTAGACACCAGAGTGCATGGAACGCTGTTTACCTCCCCCCCAAGTGGTTCCTATTTATCTACTTGCAATTTCTTCCCTTCAAACTGCTAGGTTTGCAGGAGCTGGGACAGAGATGGGAGCTCATTCCGTCCTGCAGTATTTGCATAATGGCTGCTGCTACAGACACCACACGAAAAAGGCGCGTCCCCCCCATCTTTCTTCCTTGTTCATCAAGCTGCTGCTGCTGCCACCTGCTGGTGGTTCCAATAGAAGTTCAAGAGAAATGCCTGATCTCCCCCCCCAAATCAAGTGGTTTGAAAACCGTGAATTTTCAATGTTTTTATGAAACCAGGCGGGACAGTTACAAAATGTGAAATTCACCATTTTCCGTGACATATGGCAACTCTACCTCTGGGTCTTGTTAACCAGTCTCCAAAAGACTGTCCCAACAAGGGTAAGGAATGCTCTTCCAGTTCCTATGAAAAGTTACTAGCCTCATCACCGTATATCAGAAAGGCAGGAACTATAATAGTCACAGCAGTAGTGAAATCTTTGGAACATGCCAGAGACATTTGAGACACTTGCCTTTCTCTGGTGTTCATTACCAGTCATTGTCCTTTTTGTTACATTGTGGAAGTGCCATACCACTACCCATTGCCACTAAAGGGACTGCAGAATGAACTCACCAAAAGGTGCCTTCATTTTGACAGTTTTACATCTGGCCTAGACATGGAAGAAGAAGAAGAACCCTTCCCCTCATTTTTAGATACAGGGTAGTTTTTCAAAGAAAAAATAAATAAATAAGGTTTAAGTAGGAAGAGAAACACCTCAAAATGGCCAAAAAAGCCACAGGGTTGAGGAGAGGCAAAAGTGTGTGTAAACTCTCACAAAACAATCTTATGCTTACTTGTTCACAGCAGGGCAAAAGCTATGTTATCCGGAGCAGGAGAGTCCCATTAATAATGAGGCTAAAAGGAGATCCAGGGCCATAGCCAGGACTCTAGATTTGGGTGGGTAAATATTTTTTCAGGATGAGCATTGTCATATGTATAGGAATGCATTTTTAAAAGTCTCTTTTCGATGCATTCCTATGGGAAACTGAACTTTGCACCCTCCAGTGGCCAGCTGTGGTTTGAGGGTGGGCAAAATGCTAACTCAGGGTGGGTGAAGCCCACCCAGGCCCCCCTGGCTACAGCCCTGAGGGGATCCTAAAAGAGTACAGATTCCCTTTTGGAAAAGTCTCTGTTCCTGATGAGAATGTATTACACCGCAGCCTCTGTGGTGGGACTGCAGTGGCTTAGTGGTTAAGATGCTGAATATGATGACTGATAAGTCAGCAGTTTGAGACCTATGCTGCATGATGGAGTGAGCTCACATCTCTGTCCCAGCTCCTGCCAACCTAGCAGTTTGAAAGCAAGAAATTGCAAGTAGATAAATAGGTACCATTTTGGTGGGAAGGTAAACAGTATTCCCGTGCACTCTAGTGTTTAGTCATGCCTGCCATGGAAACATCTGCAGACACAGCTAGTGTTGGCTCTTTGGCTATAAACAGAGATGAGCACTGAACCTTAGAGTCAGAAACAAGGACAGCCTCTGGTTTAAATTTCCTTAATGCTATACCTCAATTGAATCAAAGTTTACTTCATATATGGTTTGATAATAGGATTTGATGAAGGTGGAGACAAGGAAGGATGGAAGGAAGAGCAGAGATGGGAGATGTTGTTTTGTGACCATACCACAACCAACACAGCTATTTTTTCTCCTCATAAATGGCAGCAAAACAGAATGGTGAGCATTGTTTGAGGAGGAAGGAATCCTTTGAACAGGTGAGAATAATTTTACCTTTTTGCTGTTCTGAGGTGTTCAGTGCAAGTCTCATGTTAGATTAATAGTAGATAGGATCATATTTTCCATCCTGGCCCACATAAAAGTCAACGATGGACATTCCAAAGCTGACCTTGAGGAAAGAATTCAATAAATGCAGAGTAAAATGTAGGAAGCATTAAATAAATGCAGAATAAAATGTAGCGAAAGATAAGGGGTGTGATATTAAGAGAGAGAAGAAGCAAGATTTGCAATTACTAAAAGTGTATTTGTGTGATATAAAGTTGAAGATGTCTGTTATAGCAGAGAAAATAGAGAACAAGGGAGATTTCTGGAGAATGTATCTGTGTAGAGAAATGCAAGATATATAGTCAGGGAGAAAAGACAAATGGCAATTGCAATAAGGAAATACTTATGCTAAGGAAGCTGAAAGTATGAGAACCAGCTAGAAAAACTATATGGATATTTTTAATATCCTGGTATAATGTTGTTTATGGATGCATTTCTAAAGGTTCCGTACATACTAGATGCATGGAGCAGAGTTATAGCCCTACTATAAAAACATGAAGTACATTTACAACTGATGAAATTACAAAGGCAATAACCTAATGAACCATGTGATGAAGCTGAGGGAAAGGAAAATAAAATTGTGTTTCAGACAGTAATTTTTAGGGACTTGCTTCGAGGTGGTGGAAAATTACAGCTGATACCATCTGTGCCATCATTACATTTTAAATACTTCATGGAAATGGCAAAGAAGATAAGACTCTTGTGAGAATCTAGAAAACATCCATTACTGCATGTGTAGTCTATTCTCAGTTCATTCTGGAACTTTTCTGAACTTCGTACTTCCTGCTGCCTCTTGGGGTAATTGTGATCCAAATATACAACCACTTCCCCCATCCCACCCCAGAATTGGAAATTCGGATAAAAAATGGAAGGTGGCCTCTGATAACTGCAAAATGAAGGGACACGCCCCTCATTTCCCTGATTAGTCCACCAGTAACTTGCCAGTTTTTTCCCCAACATGGAAAAAACCTTCCTCTTCCTGCAACCTCTTATAAAGTTATGCCATGCTAATATTGCATACATAAATGACATCATTTAGGTAAATCAGAAGACCAGTGATGTGCTAATCTCTTTTTGCTGGTGAGATGCATGGCAAAATCTCTCTCTGAGTTTCCCCAAGATACCAGTTCATGGTACATTGTTTTCTGTTCTTGTTAGACACAGACTGTATCAGTTGGTTTTTGGAGCCCACCTGGCTTATAGACAGGGGACCAGGCTTTGCAGCAGGTTTGAATAGTAGCAGGGGAGTTTGTCAGATGAAAAAAGATACAATGTTACTACTTGTTGGGATGGTAATTCGATTGATCCAAGATCATACTAAAATTATATACCATATTTAATATAAAAGGATCTTGAACCATAATGACTGGAGTTAAAGAGGTCAGTGGCACACCAATTGACCTCTTGCCAGTCAGCAACAGAGCTTGAATTCTTAACTAAAGCAAGGTCAGCAGACCTTTTGCCTTCTAAATTGACCAGGGAGTAACCTGCTTTTCTTGTTTGGCCAGGTGACTTGGATTAAGCTAATCCCCCATTGTTTCCCTTATGTACTTTCAATTAACCAATTGTTTCTGTGATCTTTTTAGGGAACCTATGACCAAATAAGCCTTTCTGTCAACAGGCAGAACAAATAAGGACTCTGTTAGTCATTTTAGAAAAACAGCTAGTCTCTCTGTTAATTAGTAGTATAGCCATGAAGCAGTTTTTGCATTATTTAATGGGACTGAAAAATGAATTAAATCAGCCGTTTATCCTGATTCCTGAAGTCTGTCATTCCATTAGGCTGGACAATTAGTGTGTGCCTGTTTACCTGATGTGTATACAAACTGATTCCATGTGGCCTCACTCTTATGTATGATGAAGTGGACTTGGTCCATGAAAGCTCACATTCAAATACAGCAGTTAGTCTTTAAGGTTTTTTTTTCTGTTCTGTTTTATTTACTCTCAGATATGCTTGCACAGACTAACACGGCTACCACTTCAAACATGGTGACTCAAGTTACTCTTTTCCACAATGCTGCCAGAATCCCCCAGTTTCTTGGGGTTGTAACTCAGGGTCATGTGGGCTTTAAAGGTAATGGTAAAGGTTTCCCTTGCTCGAAAGCCAGTCGTATCCGACTCTAGGGTGCAGTACTCATCTCTGTTTCTAAGCCAAAGAGCCAGCGCTGACTGCTTCTGCAGACGTTTCCGTGGTCATGTGGCAGGCCTGACTAGACTTTACTCATGCCTTATTATTTCATTCTTGTGTACATTTACAGTCAGTCTTATCACCAGGACCAGAACAAAATAAATGACAGAGTTTAGAAACTCAAGGAACAAATAACTTTGGAGTGTATGTGTCAAAAATCAATGCAACCATAAAAGAGAAATTCCACAAATGAATTCCAGCCCCTCTCACATAGTTCCAATAACTCATAGCCAAATTATGGTTGTTATGTGCCATCACATTGCATTCAATGTATGGCAACTGTATGACTTTGTAACCTCCAAAAGGTCACTATTTAGTGACCTTCTAGCTTAACAGTCTTGCTCATTCCTTGCAAATGCAAGGTGGTGGCTTCCTTTATCAGCAATAGCAATGTCAAGATTTGTTGCTGTTGCTCTAAGTCTGGGATTCTCAACCTGCAGCCCATGGCACCATTTCATGTGGACCCCCACTGCCTCCACCACACCAGGAAGTGTCATGTGGTAGAAGAAGGGGAAAATGGCCATCCAGTCCCTGAAGCGGTCTGAGAGAGCATGACACTGGAACCTCACCATGCTGCAGCTCCTAAGCCCCACCTAAGATTTTCAAGACCTTCATAGTTTCCATCTGGAGATCCTGAGTCACTTAGCTATATAAGAATTGGCCTGTCTTCCCAGAAACTGCCTCAGCAACAAAAATTGCAGACTTGGAGATGTTTGGCTCCTGGATTGCTTGCCTGGTTTCTACTGTTGAAAAAATTCTGCTCTGCTTCAGAAGATCTCTTGATCTGTTCCTGTGGAGTGTTTTATGGCCTTGCCTGCATCATTAGTCTAGGAATTCCATCCTCTCGTTGCTCCAGCCCCTGAGAGTTCTCTGCTCTGTCTGTTCTCCTAGTCACCTGATATCTGGCTTGTTTGGACTATTTTTTGATCAAGTGGACTGATCTTGTCCTTCTGGTTTCACTTGGACTCTGGACTAATATCTGGTTACTGTTTGGCCTGTTACCTGATTGTCTTGGGTCCTGACATTTGTGTTGTCTGCCGGCTTCCCATGTCCTGGACTCTGGCAAGCAATTATACTTATATTACCAGTGGTGGGCACCAAAACTATTTACTACTACGCTGTGGGTGAGGCTAAGTCTGTGGGCAGGGCTAACTGAGGGTCTGGCCAAATATGTGGGTGGCACCAAATCTGGGCATGTGACTTGCTGGGATGGCCATGTGATCTAGTCATGCCTGTCACATGGCCATGAAAACATCTGCAAACACAGACACTGGCTCTTTGGCTGTAAATGGAGATGAGCACTGCACCCTAGAGTCAGATACAACTGGCTTTTTATCAAGGGAGAGCTTTACCTTTACTAACCACAGCAAATTTGAATTTGAGGCAGGATTCCCCAAGCAGTGGAAGCATTGTTGGGCTGCTGAGCAAAGTCTTCCTCCTTGCCCCAGGACTACTGGCGGGGGGGGGAGCAGAGGCAGGAATGCCCAAGCAGTGGCAGGGGGAGACTGCCCATCTTCCTTTCCCCCCCGGGCCCAAGCTAGCTGTGTCAGGCGGTCGTGGTTCCCTCTTCCTCTCCTCCCTGGGACCGGGGGAGGAGAGAGGCAGGAGCATCTTCCTCTTCCTTCTTCCCCCTGGACCAGGGGGGCAAGGCAGGCACGGCTGCAGCATGGCCTGGACTCAAACCCACCGCCACTGCCTCTGGTTCCTCTGTCTGCCCGCCCAATGCCAAAGTTCCTCTGCCGCTCACCTCCTCCACTGCTCCAGCCGCTGCTCTGCCTGCTGCTGGCCCATCTCTGCTGAGGCTGCCGAGAGCCTCTAGCACAAGGCCACTGCTTCCACACCACCACTGAGGCAGCCGAGGGCCTCAGCCACGAGGCCGTCCACCTCCATCTGCCTCCGCCTCTCCACCACCACGCCTCAGTAGGCTTCTGCTCTGCTGCCGACTGCATGGTGGCAGAGAGGCGAAGGAGGCAGAGGCGGGCGGCCTCATGGCTGAGGCCCTTGGCAGCCTCAGCTGTGCTGCGGTGCCGGCCTTGCACCAGAGGCCCTTGGCAGCCTCATCAGAGATGGAGCGGCGGCGGGCAGAGCAGCGGCCGGAGCAGTGGAGGAGGCGAGCGGCAGAAGAGCTTTGGCGTCGGGCATGCAGACAGAGGAACCAGAGGCAGCAGTGGTGGGTTTCAGTCCGGGCTATGCTGCAGCCATGCCTGCCTGGCCCACTTGGTTGCGGGGGGGAGGGAGGAAGATGCTCCTGCCTCTCTCTTTTTCCCCTGGTCCAAGGGAAGAGAGGAAGAGGGAAGCGCGACTGCCCGACATGGCTGGCCTGGGCCCAGGGGGGGGGGGAAGAGGAAGATGGGCAGTCTCCCTCCACTGCAGCTTGGGCATTTCTGCCTCCGCTCCCCCCCATGGTCCCCGGGAGGAGAGGAAGAGGGAACCGCAACCGCCCGACATGGTTGGAGGCCTGCCTGATGCCTCCACTCTGCTGCCACCTCCACACTGAAAGCAAGTAATGCTGGCTTGACTTGGTGCGCATGCACAAGTGGGGAAGTGGGCGTGGCCACCAGAAATTTTTACCACCCCCCATGCAGACCGGGTCAGACCGGGAGCTGCCCACCACTGTATATTGCCTCTTACAGCACTCTCTGGGTAGTTCATAAAGTAATTAGCATTTTGCCCCCAACAAGCTGGGTACTCAGTTTACTGACCTCAGAAGACTGGAAATCCGAGTCAAACTTGAGCCCCTTCAGAATCAAACTCAGATTGTGAGCAGGGCTTTGGTTGCAGTATCACAGCCTAATGGGCTGGCTGCACCAGAACATAAGGGTGTCCAAAAGTACTGGTATATTATATCCCAAAGGTGCTCAGGTGCTTTCAAGCATGTATTCACCAAGTCCTTTAGTGTCTGTTTGTTACTCTATTTGAGTAGGCCAATTTAACTAATGAAACTTACAAAGGAATTGACTATCCAAATCACCAATGATCTAATGGGCCCAATCTAGTTATAACATAAGACTAGATTTCAGCTAGACTTTGACATTCTAATATTATTTCCAGTTTGTGTTTTGTTGTCTTTTTAAAAATTGTTATAAAGTTTTAACAGGGCTACTTTAAGCATGGCTACTCCCATTCTGAGTTCAATGGGTCTTGTTCCTATGCAATTTGTACTCTTCCAGTATTTATTGATTGACAGTTCATTATAGGGTGGGCAATGCAGTTATTTAAGTAAGCAAAATGTTGCATACTTCATAGCTACCCATTTCAATTTCCTTAGGAAATTTGTAATTGTGAAATTTGACATTTTATTTTAACTTTGTTACTTTATAAGAAATCTGTATATTTCCTGAGGCTTGACACTGTCTTAGTTGGATTTGTGCCTTTGTTCTCTTTTCCTGCCAGAGAACAGCTCAAAAGCTTAATCTACACCAGTGAGCTAAACACCAGTTTCATGCAATTTTGATTGAAGACTCATGTTCCACTGGTCGCCCATTTGACTTACAAATATTGGACTGATTATCTGGGGTATATAACCCTCAAGAGTGGAGTTCAGTATGTCACTCTATTTGTACATGAAAATTTGCTTCATTACAGTGGCACAATTTCAGCATTTCCCTTTATAATCCTGGCTGCACAATGTTCCTGAGAGATAAACAGCTCAATGAGTCCCACCTCATCTAGAGATCATGAGAGATAATCCATTGGAAAATTTAATGTCATATAGCAGAGGTAATCCATACTTTTAGCATTACATTATTTTAGGACTTGATCGGATTTTTATTATGTTTGTCTTTTCAATGTTCTTTTCAGTCAAAGCAAAACAAGTTTAAATGTTCTTAGCTAATTCTATTTTTCAAATCAGTAGAAATACCTTTACCCTGACCTCCAGTAATTACTACTCTGCCAGCTGTCATTTTATATATATTTTTCTATTTGTATAGCACTAGATTTAGTGACAAACATGACTTATGGGGGTTTACAAGAAATGTATATGAATGACAGTCAACAATGATAAACAAAAATATAATATAAGCACTTGAACGTGAAAAAAACATCTTTCATATCTTCAAGGGCAGCACAAGTGGTGTTGTTGCTGTTTTTTCTCCAAAATGAAAAGTACCTTGTTGTGGTGGAGTGGCTTGTATGCCCTAATGATGCTAGGAGCTATGCTGAAGAGGTGCAACCATATCAGACAGGGTTTATCTGGGAAATCAGGCTAAGTCTGTTCCACAACCCAAGTAATATGATGAGAATACATAAATCTAATTCCATGCCAGCTCAATCATTACCTGGATTGACAAGAATTGTGTTGGGTATAAGGGCTCCTGGGCATCCATTTAAAATTGTGCTCATGGGCTCAACAACTTCTGCTAAGCAACCAGAACATGGAGTTGCTGAATGACTGGAAGATGATAAAAAAAATCTGAACAAAAGAAGAAAACTATTCGTTTATGGAAGCCTACTACCAATCTGAGCCATCAAAAGGTGGATTTCAAAAATGTATGTACCAAAATTGGATAGAAAACCACCCAGTCTTGGAAATTAGTGAGCAAACAGCAATAGACCAGGGATGCATTATTTTGAAACTTTATTTATTCACTGATGTCAAATTATGAGAGATTGTTAACAGAACAGTACAAGATTCAGGCCCAAGCATAATTTGCAATCCAGGAAGCATGGTGTGGAGGAAAAATAGGAGACTGATAGGGCTACTACTTCTCCTTTCGTGTCTAGGGCTACTGGAAAACAATTTCAGCTGATTTTTTAAAAAAATAACCAATGGTCAAGGATTAATTTGCTAAGAAAATTAAGGTTCAAATGAATATTTAATTTTATTAATTTATTCTTTAAACTTCTACGCCGCCCACTCAGGGTGGCTAACATCATAATTAAAAAACAATTCAAAACAATCAAAGGTATATACAAGTATAAAACAGAATAAAACCAGGTAAAAAGCTACCCACATTAAAAACTACCTGTATTAAAAGGGAAGCTTTATTTTATAAGACAACAAGCAGGGGCCACCTTTCCATCCAGGCCCCACACCCATACCTGTCAACCGCGGCTCTGGAAAATACGGGACCTGCGCAGAATGGTTCTGCACAGATCGCCTTCTACACATACGTAGAAGGCTTTTACGCTTGTGTAGAACCCTTCTACGCTTGCATAGAACCCTTCTACGCGTGCGTAGAAGGCTTCTACGATCCCCTTCTGCGCAGATCGCCTTCTACGCATGCGTAGGAGGGTTCTATGCAAGCGTAGAAGGGTTCTACGCAAGCGTAAAAGCCTTCTACGCATGTGTAGAAGGAGATCTGCGCAGAAGGGATGCGCACTACCTCTTTCCCCCCGCTGCCAATTCCGGGGTTTTGGCAGCTGTGGGCAGGAAATGGCGCAAATCGGCGCTGAAAATCGGGAAATCCCGGCCAATCCAGGAAGGTTGGCAGGTATGCCCACACCACGCCAGCCAGGTTTTTAGACCTTTTCTGAAAGGCAGGGGGAGGAGGGAAAAACACCCCAAGGAACAAAAATAATTAACAAATGGAGTATATTTAATAGGTGTAAAAGCAAGTAAAAATGTAAGTCAAGAAATACTAAAGAATACTAAAGAACCGGACGAACAATAACAAACAGTATCCTACAGTAAAACACACAGGTGACCCACGGAACTGGGGAGATAAATGAGCCAATGCAATGTCCGCTGTGGCTCGTAAGTACACGTGGTGAAACCTAATAAAGATGGTGAAACTGTCCGTGGTGGAATATCCAAAGCAGGATCAACAGTAGGATTTCATCATAGTTCGTATCCGAAAGAGTTGGTAATATCGGCCAAATAGGCTGTATAAACGTAACAGAGTGAAGTAATATGACCAGTTGCTCGAAAGGAGCCAAATCCGAAATCCGTAGAAAGTCTGTTAGTCCGGTTCAAACAGCGTAAAGCAAGTACTGTAAACAGGGCTGAAGATATGTCACTGAGCGGGTACGGAGAAGAGTAATACAGGTCGAGTAGTACAGGTCAATATTCCTCCGGTAGAGAATATTTCGAGAGTCTTTATCAAGATCTGTAAAACATCAAAACCCGTAGCAACCATAAACACCAGTACAATAAGACATATAAATGAGAATATACATGAGAATATACAGTAAAATACATGAACAGCACTACAAGTAAAGAGCAACACAAACATATCCGATCAAAGTATCTAATAAAAATAGTACCTGTAATAACGCGCTGACACACCTCTATGTAATGACTGATGACGGGTGGAAGCGTTAAGCAAGCTAAGTGAGCATAAGCTATAAATAGTTCTTATGTGTGGACATGTGAAACGGATATCAATAATAACGGAATGATTACAAAAAGAGGGGAAATACTCTTAAAGCGCTAAGACAACCAAAATGAATGTGAATGTTTGACTTAAAGAAACGCGGAATAATCCTGTTCCGTATTTAGGCCATGGGGGTGCAATGTAGAAAAGCGATGAATGTAAAAAGCTTCCCGTTGCAAAAGAAAACGTTCTTTGTTAATCGAATGAAATTTGCGAGGTGTAAATAATTCCAATACAGCAGCCTTAATATCTGTTGGAGCATGGTGCCTATCCAGGTAGTGGGAGACAAGAGGTGCTGTGACCACCTTATTGCGAATACGTGAGATATGTTCTCCGAGTCTGGTTTTGAGAGGTCTGGAAGACTGTCCAACATATGATAACCCACAGGGGCAGGTTAAAATATATACAATATCGCGGGAATTGCAATTAGAAAACCGTGAGAGATGATGTATATAAGTGCAATTGGGAATGGAAATGGTATCTGTTCTCCACATGTAAGAACAAAGCTTACAATGGCCGCAAGGAAAATGTCCAACAGGGAGCGCCGAAAGACTGGAGACAGGAGACAGACAATCAGTTTTCGATTGGATGCCGGCAATAGTTCTCGTTTTCCTAAATCCTATAGTAGGTTTGTCCTTACAACCCGAAATAGAATCCAGGATGTGCCAATGATGGTGTATAGTTTTCTTTATTTGCTGTGCCAGCGGAGTAAAGTCAATGGACCAAAAAATGTTATTATTGTGTGGATTTTTTAATTTGCGCTGAAACATGGACTGTCTGGATCGATTAGTAACTTTCTGATAAGCATGGTCAATGACATGAGTGGGATACCTCTGAGGAGTAAGGACTGACGAATTTTCATAGCAGATGATTGGAAATCAGAAATGAGTGTGGAATTTCTCTTTGCCCGAAAAAATAAACTGTATGGTATATTATTTTTTAGAGAGAACGGATGATAGGAATGGAATTGTAGATAGGCATGCCTATCAGTTGGTTTATTGTAAAGGCGCATGTTTAGCTGATTATTGGCAACAAAAATCTGCATATCAAGAAACGAGACTGAGACGTGACTAGAAGTATGGGTGAATGTAAGATTAGTATGTAAAGAATTAATCCAAGTACAGAAGCAAGGTAAGGAAACAGAATTAGAAAAGACAAAAAACAGATCGTCGATGTAACGTTTATAAATCAGAATATCCAGGAAAAAAGGGTTAACAGCCGAATTTAGAATGAAAGTGAGATCGAAATTATTCATGAAGATATTTGCAATTGAAGGAGCGAAATTCGAACCCATAGCCACACCATGTGTCTGCAAATAAAAAGTATCCAAAAAACGAAAAAAAATTGTGCTCAAAGGCTATATCCAAGAGATCCATAAGAAAAGGCAGCAGCTCCGACTGCACCCGTAGCTCTACTAGCAGGAGGTTCCACAGGGCTGGTGCAGATATGGAAAGGCCCACCTTCATGTGCCAGAGAGGCGAGCCCCTCTGGCTGATGGAACAAGTAGCCCCTCTGGTCTGCTCTGGTTGGACGGGCCGACATTCTTGGGACAATGCAGTCTCTTAGGTATCCTGGCCCACTACCATGTAGGGCTTAAAAGGTCAAAACCACCACCTTGAATTGCACCCGGAGGCAAACTGGTAACCAATGCAGCTCCCGGAGCAATGGTGAGGCACAAACATAGCGCCCGCACCCCATCACCACCTGGGCTGCTTCACTCTGGACCAGCTGCAGCCTCCGAATGGTTGTCAAGGGCAGCCCCATGTAGAGCGCATTACAATAGTCTAGCCTGGAGGTGACCAGAGCATGTGTGACCATTGAATTGAATTGAATTGAAAATTTAATTTGTATACCGCAATTCTCAGCCTGAGGACCGACTCATTGTGGTTTACAAGTTAGAAGTACAGCATAATAATATCACAATAATCACACAAAAAATACAATATATCACAATACATTACAATATATTCAATACAATTAATTAAATAGTTACACCAAATGCAAAGTGCAAAAGCAAATACAAATATAGATTATACAAAATACCATTAAATACAGTACTGAAATCCCAAGAACAATTGCCCAAACCCTCAGCTCCCTCCCGTCCATGAGACAAACCCCTGGCTTCAAAACATCCTCACCGGAGCCCTAAAGCCCCCACCACTTGGAAAACAGTTCCAGCTGGGTACCCACCTTCCCCGACCAGGCAGGCCAGGGAAGGGAGCCAAAGGTGTTGCGTGGCTCTCGGGGCTTGGTGGCGGCGGCTATTCATAGTCCCGCGTCCGGAAAATGGCTCCAGCTGGGCTCCCACCTTCCCCGACCGGGCGGGCCAGGGAAGGGAGCCAAAGGTGTTGTGTGGCTCTCGGGGCTTGGTGGCGGCAGCTATTCATAGCCCCACATCTGGAAAACAGCTCCAGCTGGGCTCCCACCTTCCCCGACCGGGCGGGCCAGGGAAGGGAGCCAAAGGTGTTGCGTGAGCAGGGAGTACTGGTCCAGGAGCAAACACAACTGACAGATGATGCGAAGCTGTGTGAAAGCCTTCCTGGCCACGACCACTACCTGCTCTGCAAGCAGCAGTCGTGAATCCAGGAGGACCCCTAAGTTGCAAAGCAGCCCCATCCAAGACTAAAGTTGCCAGCTCCCTGGATAATTCAGGACCCCCTATCCACTCTGAGCCACTCTGTCTTGGAGGGATTCAATTGTAGCCCATTGTCCTCTATCCAGACCCCAACAGCTTCCAGACATCTGGATAGGACATTGACCACATTACTGGAGTCCCCACAGGCTGAGATGTACAGCTGGGTATCATCAGCATACTGATGATACCTCACCCCATGGGAACGGATAATCTCGCCCAATGGCTTCATGTAGATGTTGAATAGGAGAGGAGAGAGCCCTGAGCCCTGAGGCACACCATAATGTAGGGGCCTAGGGGTGGACCTTTCACTCTCCAACCACACTGACTGGGTCCGGCCCTCCAGAAATGAGGAAAACCAGGATAACACAGTGCCCTGGATCCCCAATGCTTTGAGCCATTCCAGAAGGATACCGTGGTCAACAGTATCAAAGGCTGCTGAGAGGTCAAGAAGGGCAAGGACGGACGGACGACTGCCATCCTTCTCCTGCCAGAGATCATCTACCAGTGCGACCAATGCCGTCTCTGTACCATATCCAGGCCTGAAAACTGATTGAAAGGGGTCCAGATAATCCGCTTCATCCAGGACCCTTTGCAGCTGTTGCGCCACCACCTTCTCCAATACCTTCCCCAAAAAGGGGAGGTTGGAGACCGGTCTATAATTAGCTGGAACTTCTGGGATGAGGGATTGTTTCTTCAGGAGGGGGCGCACCAAAGCATGTTTTAAAGGTGCAGGAAACACCCCCTCCCGTAGTGATGCATTGACCCAGCCTCCTGTCACCACCTTAGAGGCTTTCACCAACCAGGTGGGACAGGGATCCAAAGGTCAGGAGGTGGCGCGAACAACTGCAAGAAGCCTGTCCACTTCCTCAGGGACAACTGGATCAAATTGATCCCAGATAACACAGCCAGACTGAGCTCTGGTAGAAAGAATTTGACTGCCAAAACTGAACCAAGTTAGGAAGGGAAATTTGGCTAAAATATCGAAGAAAGTGAATAAAGCTGTCCAGATTATTTCAACAGAAACATTAGTTCAAACAGCAGTTTATGTTACTACTGAATTACCCACTGAGTCTTTAGTGAGAAGAGCCAACCTATGTAGTCTTTGGCAAGCTGCATAGTCCCAGGGTGGCCTTAGAAGAAGGGAATGGTAAATCACTTGTCTGTATTCTCTACCTAGAAAACCCTGGAAAGGGTTGTCATAAGTCAGAATTGACTTGAAGGGGCACAAATGATTATACAGTATTATGCTTCACTACCTGAATAGTAGGATTGACTCTGCATAGGTTGACGACAAGCATTCATTCAAATGCATCTGTTCTGACTCTTAATATTTACATTTGTCTAAATTTGGGGAGTATTGATGTGGTGCCAGGGGAGGTTTCTTTTCATCAACTATCCACAAGTAAAATATGTTAAGCCTTTCAAGAATCAAGGCCTTTCAAATGAGTACTTCCTAATCTTTGACATCATTGTGGGAAAATCAATGCAGCTGTTTCAGTCTATAACCTCCAAAAGTCACCTCTGATACTCTACTAATTATAGTCTGCCCACCCTCCAGTGGAGAATGGTGGATGAGCTGAAAGTGGCTGGCAGGTACATACCTTAGAGTTTCTCATAGCTTGAGGCAATAATAAGAAAAGAGAATTTTCAGTGGAAATCAGGCCTTTATTGACAGTTTTTGTATTGATGCCACACATCAGCAAGTGTATTAATACATTGAATCACTGGCGTCTTTAGAAACCACATGGATGCTGTTTGGTAGCTTGTACTATGTATCTTCTTCAATTAAGGGGACAGCTCTAGAGCAGTTGATTTACTGATCTAATTCCGAGGGACCATGAAGTCATTTCAGAGATCTGGCTTTGAAGGAAGCCTCTTGGGACCCAGCTGATAATATATAATCCTCTACCTTGTAGGGAAACATATCACTCTTAGCGGGAAAAGCAGTTATTTGTTTCTCCTCCAGGGAGGCCGAGCAAACTGTATGTGTATGACAGGCAATTCTTACAATTTCTACAATGCCACAGGGATTTCCTACCTACTCTCTTTTATTCTGATTTTAACTTTTGCGGGAAGTATAGTTGAAGAAATTAAAGCTACTGAAAAAGAAGGAGGGGGGGAGAGAGAGAAGAATGCATTGTATGTTAAGATTTTAGAAAGCTTTCCATTGACTTCTGCAGCTCTGTGATCACTTCAAAAGTTTTGCAGTATTGACTCAAGAGATTCATTCTGCAGTGAGAGTATTTTGGCATAAATAACAGGGATGATGTAATTATGCTGGTTGGATCCTTTACCGAGTATTGATTGGGAAAGGAAAATAAGATGGCTGAATGGATTCTCTTAGTTGCATCACTGGAATTAGGAGATCAAACATATAATTCTGTTCAGCCAAGCGTTCCTTGTTAATGTAAGCATGTAGATTTTTCCACTTCAGTTTTAAGTTGCCCATGGCAGGAGAAAGGCAAGGGAGAGGTGATTCTGATATTGGCTAGGAACTTTCTCTCAGAAACATTAGGATGCTTAGGATGGATTTGAACTGGGAGTGAGTGAGCCCACCTACGTAAAATACCATCTTCAGAAGAGAGAATTTTCCTCAGCATAATGTTAGACAAAGCAAAGGTGCCTGCTATTACAGTAAAACCCCGGGTTACAACCGCCTTGGTTTAAGTTTGCTGCGGTTTACAACAGCAAATCCTTTGGAAATGCTCTTCCGCTTTACAAATTTTTAAAATATTTTTTCAGTTTACAACGATCAATGCATGACTATTTTTTATTTTTCAATGCACCCCTATGGATGTTTCAGTTTACATTTTTTTCGGGTTACAACAGAGGCTGTTGGAACAGACCTCCATCATAACCAGGGGTATCACTGTATCTTGATACTTAATTTGAGTGGGAAATATCCCTGATGAGTGGTGTAGAAATATAATTAATAAAGCATAATAAATAATAAATAAATTTGTGTCTGTAAGGTATTTCTGAATCTTTTTGTGAAACAAACCAAGGTGGTACATGATAGGAAAAAAACTATATTAAAAACATTCCAATGATTTTAAAAGACTTCAACAAGTTGCATTGTGGTTCCTTTCCTGAACTCAGAGGTAGAGAGGACCAGTTGCAATTCTAAAAGAAGTGTACTTCAGACCTTGGGAGAAGTACAGATTTCCACAAGTGGAGGTGTGAACAAGAGGACCTTTCTTGCTTATTTTAAATAAACATATTTATATCAGGACAGGCATTTCCTCAAATAGCTAGGTCCCCACTCATCTATGGCTTTAAATTTTAAAAACAACCATCTGATGGTTTTTTGCACCTACAAAAATTTCTGGATACTAGAGCACACAGCAGTAGTCTACGTGTGATGTCCCCAAGATATAAGTAATTATTACCAGGTCAAAATTAACACAAATGTTGAAAGTTGGTCAGCAAATATAATTGCAGAAATGCCTTTTTTGCTCCTGCCATTAGCTAAAACTCCATCAAAAAACACTCCCAGCAACAATCCTGATCTCTCAGAGTGTTAGAACTGAATCCTGATCACCAAACCAGCCATCCTCCTGACTTTGCATTAAAGCAGAAGGTCTGGAGCAGCCTTGGATGTGTGAGGAGGCATCCTGACTAATGGCAATGCCAGACATCTTGCATAAACAGAGCCACTGGAGCTGCTCCCCACATCCCCAATAAGACTGCCAAGGAGCCTCTCAGCACAGGCCAGTCAGTGACAGAAGACTTTCTAAGATTTAGTAATGTTCAGAGTATTATTGGCCAAGGCTTTAGTTGTCTGTGTTTCTGGTTGTATGCCCCAACTGGTTCCCAGTAGCTTCTGAACAATATTGTTCCTTGCAGAGATCTTTTGCCCCCATTGTGCAGTGGCTAAGCTGCAGTACTGTGGTCAAAGCTCTGTTCATGATCAGAGTTCAGTTCTGGTAGGATCAAGGTTGATTCATCCTCCCATCATTCCGAGGTCAGCAAAATGAGTATTCAGTGTGTTGGGGGCAATAAGCTAACTACTCTGTAAAATGGGTGGCACACAAATCCAATAAATCAAATCAATCAAATCAAATTGAAATGTCCAGAAAGTGTTGTAAGTGGCTTGGGGCAGTATATAGAAGTGTAATCCCTATTGCTATTTTGACAGTGCTTCTTAGAAGTCAGAGTAGGATACAGAATTATTTAATATTTCTGACCTATATATAAAAAGCAATCCCTGGATCTTACTTTAACAAAAATTCTGAAATCTCTCTTCTTTTGAAATTATTTTCCAAAGGATTTTTTTTTCTATCCAGCTAAATGAAAACAGTCAAAATTTCTCAAGTCAGAAATCTTCTTTCAGGATGCGGAATGACAGAGTGGTTTGGAATAGGAAAAGGAGTAAGACACGGCTGCATTTTGTCACCCTGCTTATTTAACTTATACACAGAGCACCTAATGCGCAACGCAGGGCTGGATGAATCACAAGTCAGAATTAAAATTGCTGGGAGAAACACCAACAATTTGAGATATGTAGATGATACAACCCTAATGGCAAAAAGTGAAGAAGACCTAAAGAAGCTCATGCTTAGGTTGAAAGAGAGTGCAAAAGCTGGCTTGAGACTCAACATCAAGAAACCAAGATAATGGCAACAGGCCCTATCACTCCCTAGAAAATAGATGGGGAAGAAGTAGAAGCAGTGACAGACTTTACATTCTTAGGATCTAAGATCACTGCAGATGGATATTGCAGCCAAAAGGCAACTGATTCTTGGGAGAAGCTATGAGAAACCTGGGGAACATAGTTTAAAGTAGAGACACCACCTTGGTATTCCCGGTAGTAATGTATGGTTGTGAGAGCTGGACCATAAAAAAAGCTGAGTGCAGAAGAACAGATGCCTTTGAAATGTGTTGGAGGAAAATTTTGAGAGTACCCTAGACAGCAAGGAGAACGAATAGGTTGATCTTAAAAGAAATCAACCCCAACTATTCCTTGCAAGGTCGAATATTGAAGATGAAGCTAAAGTACTTTGGACATCAAATGAGAAGAGAGGATTCACTTGAGAAGACTTTGATGCTGGGAAACGTTGAGGGAAAAAGAAGGGGTGGCAGAGAATGAGATGGCTAGATGGTATTGTTGATGCAACGAGCACAGAGCTGGGAGGGTTGAGGAGGATGGTGGAGGATAGGAGTGCCTGGCGTGCAATGGTCCATGGGGTTGCAAAGGGTCAGACTTGACTATGCTACTGAACAACAACAATATCCAGATCAAGGGAAGTAAAATACGACTTTATCCTACTTTAGTTAAACACCACCTGGAACTACTGTGCCCAGTTCTGGACACAGAGGTCAAGGAAGAATATTAGTGAGCTGACATTTGTCCAGAAAAGGCGAAGCAAAATGGTAAAGGGTCTGGAAAAACAGCCCCATGATGAATTGTTGAGGGAGATGGATATATTTTTCTCCAAAGCATAAGACTGAAAGCTGATGCAATAGCCACCTTTAATATTTGAAGAGCTGTCATGTGGATTGTTAAGAAAGAGCAAACTGATAAAGTACGACCTGAAGTGATGGATTACAATTTCAATAAGTAAGTTTTTGAGTGAATTTAGGAAGGATTTCCTAAACAATAAGAGCTGTTCAGTGGAGGAATACCTCAAAAGCTGGTGGACTCTCTTTCACTGGTAGATTTTAAACAGAGGTTTGATGGTCACTGTTGAGAGATAATATAGCTGTGAATTTTTTCCGTCAGTGGGGTTTTTGAACTCAAATGAACTTCAAGGTGCCTTCTAGCTACAGGATATATGATACTATAATTCCTGTTCAGTGCTTCTAGGTGATGTACACAGAGAGAAAGGAGCAGGAAAATGAGTGGGTGGATTTTTGACAGCGAAGAAATGTGAAAAAATGGTGGGTGGAGTTACAAAGAGTGACAAGTAGAGAAAATGAATTGAGAAATACAGTTGAAAGTAGGAGTTGAGTATTGTAGAGGAATTAAAGGAATTTCTGATATGTGAAAGAAGAGCAAGGAGGAAAGAAAAGCCATAGGTAAGATCCTGGTGGTCCAAGACAAGAATCAGTTACCTTTATTGGAACTATTATTTGTTACTCTTTATTAAAGTCTCTTCATTCTAGTTGCTATTCTCTTTCAGTAAGAACACTTTAATTTGGTGTCAGAATTTGTTCAGCCATTATTATCCACTTGCTTCTGAATTACACAGCCAAATGTACAAAACAGGAAGTCTATGCTTTTCTGCAGTTCAAATGGAAGTATTTGATTATTTGGGTTAATATTAGAATACTTAGTCCAGATGATTTACTCAGTGATCTCTAAAAACCAAACTCTAGTATAAGGGCCTAGTACTGTGATGAAGCCTAAGAACTCAGCTATCTTTGCTGTCAGTGTTCAGATGGCAGTGCCTTCATATACTACCAATCGAGAGAGACGGCTTCGGTGTGTTCAGGAAGAAGGAAGGGCACGGAGCCAACACCCAAAAAGCGGAGTCAAAAAGCAAGATGAAAACTTTTACTATCTTAAGTGCAATATACCATAGCGAGAAGCTATGCAAGTAGCAAGTAGTCCTAAGCAAGTAGTCCTAATTCAAGTGCAACGAGGGCTTTCACCTGGCCCTTCCTTCTTCATATTCTACCAAACAGCTTGCTGCAGATGTTCTTGATTCCCATCTATCCTCACCAGCATAACTAAGGATACTAGGCATTATAGTCCTACAGCACCAAGTTGTCTACCCCTTCCATGGCTTAAGAAGGCTCATTCCCACTTCCTGCATTGTACTGATGACCAAGCACCAAAGGCAAGAAGTGGCAATAGAGTCACCCTTGGATGTTCTGACTGATTCAAAGTTCTTGCTTCAATTCATGACTTTTGAAAGCCCTAATTGGTCAATACTTGAAAGCATGGTTTTTCTGTGAGCAAGTATCAGTCTCTAAACCCATTATATGTCCGTACGTTTTGAGGTTTTCTAGGTCAGTGATCTTGCCTAGATACAGTTCTTAAAATATTTAACCAGGAAAACGATGCCATACAAAGCCTATACAATCTCTTCTTATCTTAGAAATCCATTGTGATTTATTATTAAGCTGAAGGATAAATTGCAAAAGCTATTTGAAATCAGCTGTGAATGTGCTTGGTTTATGCACACGGAAGTGCTTAATTGAAGTAACATCATATATAGGGATAAAATGTTTTTAAAATATGCCTTGGTCAAATTCAATATATTAAAGGTACACGTAGGAGAGGCTTAGTCAGTGGTGGAATTCAGCAGGTTCGCCCCAGTGCACCAGAACCGGTAGCAGAAATTCTGGCTGGCCTCGCCCATCCAAGTTTTGAAATAAAGTAGTCCTAATTCGAGTGCAACAAGGGCTTTCCCCTGGCCACGCCCACAGAGTAGGTAGTAAAACAATTTGAATCCCACCACTGGTCCTAGCGTCTGTTCTATCTTTGTACAGGAAGAGAACAAACAGAGTATTGGTAGGTTTGACTTGATACACACAGCTGGTTCTCCTGCGAATAACTAAAAAGAAATTGTGTGCCACTGAAGCATAACTTCAGCATAACATGGCTATCCCAATACTGTAACAAATGATAGGCATGTTTTAAGGTACCAGGCCATTTGGCATTCAAAAAACCCAAGACAAAAGGGTGTCACTAAAATGCTCTCTACCCCATACAAACACTGTGGGTTGCCCGTGGGAATAATTGGCTAAACCTTTCCCCAGGGGTTTGCTCGGCCTTCAACAGATCCGGGGATCAACCGGGCTTGGTAGGAAAGGCAATTGGGGTGCAGGCTAGTTAGTTAGCTTGGGCGGTGAATCAGAAAGCCTTGGCTGACAGTTACAGTAGAAACGGGGCAAAAACCAAAGATGATGACTCTAATGGAAATACACAATCCTCCGCTTCTGGCTACAGATTAAGTTGGGAAAATAAGCCACACCAGACAGCAGGACAAGCTAGGTATCCAGAGTCAATACACATAAGGCTCCGAGATAGGGCAGGAACAATGGGTTTCGCCAGCCCAGACCTTGATTAGTTGTGGGTTGTCTATTAACCACAGGGCAATGTCCAAGAACAGGCATTGTACTGACCACCGGAAAATGCCACGTATGCAAGCCTTCTGTATTAGGGGGTCACACGCATCTTACGCATTTATCACCCCAAGGCAGGGTAATAAATACGTACCACCTGACACAGATCGGGGCTGGACTTCACCGCACGATTGTCTCGCATGTCTTCCTTGCGGCCAGCCACTCCTACATCTGGTAGCCATTGCAACAAAACACACATTGTTAAATTATTCTAAGACTTAAAAACCAAGAGTTTAGTTTTAAGCTCAATCAAACATTGGACTAATTATAGAAGCCCAACAGTCAGTAGCCCATTTCCAGGACCTGGAAAGCCAACCATATGTCTCCATTGGAACTGTCAAAATGTTCTGAGCAAAGAAACTAGAATATGGATGTTACCTACAGCAGAACGTTCTACCAGGCAGTGTATTTCCTGGTGAAATTTAAGATCTAAGTCTAGTTGCTGCTCTAAACCTGAATACACTAAGCTCAGTAAATTCGCTGATTCAGTGGGACTACTCTACTTGCAATTTGCAGTTGGATTTAGGACTAACTTTGTCAAGTTCCAAAGCCATACTCTGTGAAGTGATGACTAGCCACCCTTAGGAAGTGGGACAATTTGTGTGAAAAAAATCACAGGACACCTATGAAAAACCAAATTGATCTAATAAGCATAGCAATGATGTCATTCACCAGAGCTGGGCAATCTCCTTCCTACTGGAAACACATCTGGTTATTAAATCTGCTCAGTATTTGAGGGAATTGAAAGGAGTCAGCCCAGTGGTTCTTAAAGCATTTATATTATGACTGAATAAGCAACTGTATATGTGGGGAGAGAATGAGATTTATTTCTTGTTGCTCTGGTGACATACCAGAAAATTTCATAAACCTGATTACAATAGCAGGAAGTTTTTTTGTTGTTGTTGCTCACACAATAGATGTTAGTAATGTAAAGTGGGACAAACTTGGAACAAAGCTTGGAAGGAGCTAATTGTAAATTATTCGGTACTCATAAAAATCCTTTTGGGTCATGAGAGTGTAACAAGTAGTTACAATGATACTTTAGAAGTTAATATTGCAAGTAGTCAAAAGTAATTTTTAAAAAGGTATGACAAATATCATTTTTTAATATTGGAGGGCAATTTACCTCATCTTTAGAGGAATTCTGGGCAGGAATTTTTCAGAGTTCATACCATTGTCTTACCAACTCTGAGTAGTACCAAAGTATTCCTTAGTTTTGTCTTTTTGAAAGATGTAATAGGATTAACCGCTACAGAGTATTTCTCTGTATTTTTATTTTTTTAATTCAAAATATCATAAAACACATACATCAACAAAAGAAAAATAATTACACAACATACAACTACAATTTAAATTTAAATTTAATTTAATATTCACATTTATACAATACAGTGTAGATCCATCACCCGGGGGGAATACCTTGTGGATTGCCCATGTGAATAATTGGCCAAACTTTTCCCAAGGGGTTCACCCAGCCTTCAACAGATCTGGGGACCAACCGGACTTTGCTGGAAAGGCAATTGGGGTACAGGCTAGTTAGCTAGTTTGGGGGGCAAATCATAAAGCCTTGGCTGATGGCTATGATAGAAACAGGACAAAAACCAAAGATGATGATTCTAATGGAAATACACAATCCTCCGCTTCTGGCTACAGATTAAGTTAGGCAAACAAGCCGCGCCAGACAGCAGAACAATTAGGTACCCGGAGTCAATACACATAGACTCCGAGGTTAGGGCAGGAACAATGGATTTCGCCAGCCCAAGGTAATCAGGTGCGAGTTGTCCTTTAACACCACGGTAACTTCCAAGAGCTGGCATTGTAGCTGGACCACCGGAAGATGCCACGTATGCAAGCCTTCTGTATTAGGGGGTCACGCGCATCCTAGGCATGCATCACCCCAAGGCAGGGTAATAAATACGTGCCACCCGACCCAGATCGGGGCTGGACTTCACCGCACGATTGTCCCATGTGTCTTCCTTACGGCCAGCCATTCCAACACAAGGGAGCCATTGCAAAAATACCTCTTTTCCAAAGTTGTTGCTTAATGCAATTATATGTTGCATAAGTCTTTATTCATCCCTATCTCCAAAATGTCCTGTGATCATATCCAGGTTTAATTCCTTTAGATTTCCCAACACAAATTCAATAAATTCTCCATCTGTATTATTTTTGGCCTGCTAGCAATGACAATACAACAGATTAGCAACCAGTAATGCAAACTATTACTTGCCTTATCAAAAGATAAAGAAAATGGAAAACTGCATGGTCAAGAAATGGTATGTGACATTATGAATTCATTTTAAAAATATTGTTCCAAGCTCTGCTGTCTTCACGTGCTACTTGTTCACCATATTGGAGCAAAGGAGCCCCTTCATCTTCAACAGATGCCATTAAAATCAACCACTGAACAAGTAGGAACAAACCGTCCCACTTTCTTGTTTCTGTGAAATATGAGCCCTATTTATAACTGCATGAGAGTACAGCGATGTTATAGTGTAACAGAGCAAATAAACATTCTACAAGGAAATTCTGAAAAGAAAAATGGTTTGTAAACATTTGTTTTCTCTTCCTTTCCTTATAGTCCCTCACTAATTCAGAATGAGAAGAGCAAAAGAGACCTCTGCTTTGGTGACTTTTTGTTCTTAAAGGGTCGGACACTTTTTAATAGCTCTAAATCTCATCTCTTCCCAGTGTGAACAGGAAGAAATTCAACCAGAGCAGCTCTTGCTTAATCTAGCAGAAAGACTAGTTTTTTCCTCCTGTCTCCTCTGTCAGGCTTTTTATTTAAATATATTTTCATTTCTTCTGACACCCCCTCCCCCTCAAAAAACAACAACAACAATTTTCACCCTCATCTCCATTGATCACATTTAGAATAATATACCTCTGGACTGCTTGATGGTATTTTAACATAGTAGAGATAATGATTCCATATTTCTGGGCTTCTTCAAATATGAGTGGGTGGCAAAAAATAATAGCACACAGGGATGGACCAGTCTAAGCAAAGTCTTCTAGCCAAATTATGAAATTAAGTGAAGTCTAGAGAGGTTTCTGATCAAATATGACAAAGGCACATGTGAAAGGAGCAGGGTAAGGAGATCATTCATGCTATTAGGGTATGACAAAATACAGCCTTGTCTTTCTCCTTTTCCTATTCCAAACCACTCTGTCATTCTGTATTCTGTCCTAACTGTTGCTTCTTGGCTCATGTGCAGATTTCTCATGAGGCATATAAGGTGTTCTGGTATTCCCATCTCTTTAATTACTTGCCACATTTTGTTGTGGTCCGCACAGTCAAAGGCCTCGGTATAGTCAATGAAACTTGTATAGTGAGCCCAAATGAGCAAGCCCAGACTGACTGATACTGTATAGGGCTCTACATCACAATTAGAAGAGACATAGAATAGGCTCATTTGAATCAATTGGGGCTGCAGTGGCTCAGTGGTTAAGAAGCTCACCTTATTAGCTGGAAGGCCAGCAAGTCAGCAGTTCAAAACCCAGGTACTGCATGACAATTTGAGTGCCTGTCTCTGTCCCAACTCTTGGGGACATGAAAGGAGCCTCAGTTGGGCATTCCCTAAGCAGAGTTTCTCCCACAAAAATCCTTTTAACCGAGAATAATTTCTGACACAAAATTATTATTATTTGAAACATATAGAATTTATGGATAAAAAGATTCTCCAAATCCCCATTGATTCAGTGGGCCTACTGTATGATGATTTACTATGTTAAACAATAGAATTTGGGCAATAGTATGTTTTCAAAATCATTTTATAAATCATCATTATAAAACAAAGATGTATAACTGAATTATCTATACAGTAGTACCTCGCTTAAAGAGCATAATGCGGTCCATGGGATTGCTCTTTAAGTAAAACACTATTGTAAGTGACTGATTGTGACTTCTGGTGGGGGGGATTGCAAACCCCGATTTAGTTGTAAAGCAAGTTTTTGGTTGATTTTAGTTGTTAAGTGAGGCAATCATTCAGAGAAAATTCTGCTCTTTAAGCGAGTTAGTCTCTGAGGCGCTCTTTATGTGAGGTTTTACTGTATAATTAAATATACAACAATGAATTTATAACACAATCCATTCTTGTAGTTCATTAAACTATGCATTCTATAGAACTTAAAAGGTAGCACACCAGAAACCAACCTGACTTTTCAAAAGCCTCATCCTAAATCCAAACAATGAAGGATACAAAATCTTCATGAAATTATCTTGTTTTATTTCTCCTCTAATCTATCAAATCAGTGCCCCCATGACTTACTGCCCATACCCTCCTATCCAAATAGTTCTGGAAAGAGAGTCCTGAGGATTTTTTTCCAAACACTATCAATTTTAGTTTTCACAACCCATACAAGGTTCACCATCAACTCTATCATATAAATTCGCCCCCACCCCATTGAATAATGAGAATAGTAGCAAGATTTCATTAGGGAATATAGTTTGCCCTTTTAACTTGCTCATCCAATCTATTACTTCAGGTCAGATCAATTTGACCTTCAGTCAGAAAATTCACAGATTTACCAATGATCCTTTTGAGCCACAATTTCACCAGTACATGTCTATTATCTCCTTATTAATTTTACAAAGTTTTATATGGCTGCCTTGGGTCATCCTGGGATGAGGAAGGCGGGGTATAAATGCTGCAAATAAATAAATAAATATAGCACAATTGCAGTCTATGAACTAGTGGTAATATATTTTCTTTAGATGTGAGAGATACTGATTTATAAGGTTGTGAAGCTCAAGACTCTTCAGGTATGAATATTTAGGTTTGTTTCCCAACCCATCTTAACTCCCATAAAGTTACCAAATTAATCATTTTTGCCCATAGTACAATAAGGTAAATATCATATACTACTAATAATAATTTTGTGTCAGAAATTATTCTGGGTTGAAAGGATTTTTTCTGGAGAAACTCAGCTCAGGGGACACCCAAATGAGTATCCTTTCATGTCCCCAAGATCTTTTCCCACTGAAGTGGTCCCTATCTATTTACTTGCAATTTCTTATTTTCGAACTGCTAGGTTGGCAGGAGCTGAGAGAGATGGGCGCTCAAACTGTCATGCAGTACACAGGTCTCAAACTGCTGACTTGCTAGCCTTCCAGCTAACAAGGCAAGCTTCTTAACCACTGAGCCACCACAGCCCTTATTATATAGTTATGAATGGTGTTTACTGCTTTGAAATTATTTATTACAACAGAATATTAGAGTAAGATTTTCATCTTTTCCCATTTACTCTGTTTCCTTCACAAGGGTCCAACTGTATTTACATCATGCATAAAGATAAGAGGAAAAGCAACCAAGCCCTATTCCATTGCTGCTTTTTGTCAGCAATAGGAATGAAGATGACAAGGACACTTCTCTGTATTTGACACTGCTATGCAATCAAATGAATCAATGAATATCTTTTCTATTCTCTACTGTTACTACATTGCTGTGTAATTCAAAAGTAAAAGTGATGTCTACAACTCCCATCCATTAATCAGAGTCCTTTGGCTTAACTAAGGACACTTAACACAACTGAGTGGTATACTGTTGAGGGCTTTACATTCCCCTCCCCCCCCTCTTCTAATGTGCTGCACTCGAGGTTCACATACTTGGTAAGCATGGTGAGCAATTTCAGAGAAATGTCAGCATGCATTTGGTTGTATTTTTCAACTTCCCCAGCACTGATGAGAAAGTGACAGGAAATGGTTCCATGCACGATCTGGAGCTGACATCTGGTGCCTGCCCCATGCTGATAAGTGAACATTTGGGTTTTATTTACATCCCCTAAAACCTCATACAGAAGGGATGGCAATGTACTACTAAGGTGTAAAGTCAGAAAATCTCCATGCTGTAAATTGCCCTAATCTGCAGTTAACACAGGCAAGTGCCTAAATTCTCATTCAAATTGGTTTTTAAGTCTTTTCTTAAGTATACAACAGATGTTACATGTTAATGTACCAATGGCATTTCCTTCTATTTCTAAAGCAATATTACTACTTACAGTTGGCTCCATTTCGTTTTCATCCCATCTTTCCCCAAGATTTTACAACCACCACCACCCCTCAGTTTAAATTTTTCCATAAATATTGGCCAGAATCCTATTCTTTATGCCCATCAACAAATGCTGCAGAGTAACTTTCACTGATGATTTGCCATAACTTAAGAAGTCAGTTCTGGACATTCCTTATTGCATAAATTTGGTGCTTGGTAATAAACATCTATGCTGCCCTCTTAGTTTTGGGTAATTTGCCACTGAAAGGTTACACCATTCATCATATGGAGAGGGTTGTATTCCATGACTGATTATTTAAGGAACAGAGCTACATTTTTTTTAAAAACAAACACCTCTCTGCATTTTCTGTCCTTTCAATTTATGTGATTAAGGAGGTTTACTAAGTGACATTACTTAATGAAAATAATTCACTTTATTTCTTAGCATATGTTGGAGGCAGAGAACCTGTACCATTAAAATTAAACAACATTATGCAGCTATTTTGCTATCTTTTTCTTAATGGAATCTCTCTGGCAAGACAGAAGGAAGAAAAATGGTAAAAAATCTGAGGGACAGCAAGAAAGCATCATCTGGACCTCCTGTAGATATCCATGAGTGAGGCTGCATGATTGCCAGGGCTGGCCCTGCCACTACCCAAACTGAAGAAACTGACTCATCCCACAGCCCACCAATAGCGGTGAATTTACTGCTGCCACCTGCAACTTCAGTGACTTTGGAAAGCTGCTACTGTTCTCTGAAACATAGCTATTGTCTAAGTGCCAATTTCCAAGGATCAAACAGAGTCAGCCATTTTGGATACACTGTCCAAGGAAACCATATTTTTTAAGATGAAGGAAGCACTTGCATCCTGGGAATCCAGTTGTTAGGAAACAGATGGCTCTGTGAAAAGCAGTTTGCATGTGACGTTTTATGTAGAGGCACATCTAGGCAAGTGAGACTGTGGCAGTTACTTCAGTACCACCAGAGAAGAGGAAGCCCAAGTGATGGGAGTGGGGATGGGGATGGAGGCATACCTGTCAAGTTTTAGATTTGAAAATAAGGGAAATTTCCCAGCCAAAATGGGATACTTGACAGCTATGCTTATCCTGTGCAGCTCTCCAGTGTCAGGATTAGGGCATTGCAGTCTAACTATTACGGGAGGACAGTGGGAAAGAGGGTAAAATACGGGAGTTTCCTGGCCAATACGGGATACTTGACAGCTATGGGTGGAGGTGAAATGAAAAGCAACCAGTAGCAATGGTGGAAGCAGGAGAACAGTGGAGGTGACCAATGGGAAACCCTTCTCTTTTGGCCTCAGGTAGCAGGGAACTTTGACTGCCCATAGTTATTCCACACTCATCTGTAAGCACTCTAAATTCACAGATTTAGAATATCATTCCTATTGATAGCTGACATTTTATTACTGAGAATACTTCCATTTGTTCTTAGTAAATTCCTCTGACTCAATAGGACTGTATTCTCCAATGCCTGGAGTGTGAAGTCATCTCACTTAACAAAGTAATCCCACCACTTCTTAGTTTCCCCCATCAAAATAATTTAAGGAATGCTGTTTGGAAGAAAGATTGATAAAGTTTTGCCTTTAGGCTGTTAAAAACAGCCTTTAAAAAGTGCCTTTCTGCTGCATGCTTTTTTTTAATGACCTATATTCTCTGTAATAAACAAGCAGCAACAATTGATAAAGAAGGCCATATGGGGAAATTTTGAAAAGCTTTGGGGCTGAAAATCCTGGTTGGCAGCTTTATCACCAGGGGCTTACTTTAGATGTGCCAACGGAGACAGAAAGATGAAAAAAAAGGCAGTATAAGAATGTGTTCTCAGAGATTGTATCAGCCACAATGTAAACAACTTTGGCTACAATGCTGGTATGCACAAAATCTTTTAATAATTTTCTCATGTCAGCATAACTTTCTCTATTTATTCTGCAGGAGCAGAGTATCTTCTGCTTCTCAGAACATTTTCTGAAAAGCAAAATCATTTCTCAGTTCATTATCAGGACTATTTTGAATATTATGCAGTCACCAGAGTGTCATGTCTGAGCCCCACAAAGCCATCCATTCAGATAAAGGCATTGTTTACAATTGGTCTGCCACTAGAGGGAGGGGAATAATTGATCATATGTGTGATGCATTAATTGGTTGTCCCAGTTGAGTAATTATTTGGGTTTAAAGAAGGAGTTCTCAACCTTTTAAAGCTGGGGACCAGGTCACGCTCCCTCAGACAGCTTTGGGGACAGGATGGCCATTTTGCCCTTCCTCCACCACAGGGCACTTCCTGGTGTGGTGGAGGTGGTCATGGGCCACATGAAATGGTGCCATGGGCCACATCCAGCCCACAGGCCACAGATTGAGAATCCCTGGTTTAAAGAGGAGGAGAGAATAAGAGCTGCAATTGCACAGGACACAGAAATTCACTTTGATTTAGAGGGTGACTACGTGTCCAGATTGGGTTTGGTTGGATCAGTTTAAACAGGTTGCTAAAGATCATGTAGAGATGTAGTATGCCATTTGGTGTGACCTTTGCATCCACAAACAAGGATTGGGTAGTTTCAGTACATTAAACCATACTGAATCACAGTCAACCCTAGTTATTCCATTCCTTCCTTTAAAAGGAAAGTGGGAGGAGGGACTAGCAAAAATCCCCCTCTTTGTCTCTCTCTTTTTTCTCCTTTCATGGGGGAGTAGGAGGAAACTTTCAATTTTAAAAAACATTTTCAACTTGGCATAATGCTGAATTGGCTTGCCAAGAAATCAATTCAGTGTTGGATTCAAAGAGCTTATTTTTTAAAAAAACGTTTGTATACTCTTTTGTCTCCCCCTCCACTTTCTCAATAACTACTGTAATTGCATCCTGAAGTGGCTTAAGCAAAGCGACAGCTTAAGCCATATGCTTTGGCTTGATTCCAATGATCACACATGTTGGAACTGAAACAAAATGGAGTAATCCTATCTGTACCAGAAACCAGTAGCTTCTGAGGAAGATCCAAAAAGATGCAGGTAAGCAAAATAAAGGATGGGCTGGTTCATGATTGCTTATTTGCCATGTGATTAAAAGGGGGGAAAACACCCATTCACAAATTGAACCAAACCATTGGACAAATCCCCATCTGTTCACACTTTAAAATAATGAACTTCAATTAATTTCTACAAGGAAGGATGAAAAGGTTAATTCTTTGTAGTGGAAATTATATATAATTTTTGTATTTTATTCCAGAGTTTTAACATTTTACCTGACTTCATCTGCTGGGCTTGTTGTTTGTTAGCCTTTATGAGTCAAAGCTTTGGGGAACGAGAACAATCTAAATTTGGGTGTTGGGGAGTAAATAAATTTGAGGGACACTTTGCTAATCAACTCATACAATGAGTTCAAGGGATACAACATTTAAGGACCAACCTTCAAATTATGTTTGAATTGTGGTTGGTAACTTATCAGTTTCAAAGGTGCAAATCTTTGGAACATTCTCAAAGGCCTTTGTAATAGTCTATAAAGGTTGTCCGCCCCAACATAAGAACAGCCTTGCTGGAACAGGCCACAGCCCATCCAGTCCAGCATTCTGTCTCACACAGTGGCTCACCATTTCCTTCAAGGTATTCCCAAGCAGATGCCTTCACCTGCTTAGGATTCCCTGGAAATGGCATTGAGAGATATCCTGCCTATCTCTCCAACCCGGAGGTTGTCCTTAAGTATCCATAATTATAGCCATTGATACTCTTGTCCTCCATGAACTTGTCTAATCCTTTCTTAAAGCTGTCAAGACTGACTGCTGTCACCACTTCTTCAGGCAGGGAGTTCCATAGACCAGTAATCCTCTGGGTGAAAAAGTACTTTCTCTTATTTGTTTGAGAACTAGTACCCAAAGATTTCATGGAGTGTCCCCTAGTTCTAGTGTTATGCGATAGGGAAAACAGTTTTTCCTTATCTACTTTGTCCACACCGTGCATGATTTTATAAACTTCAATCAGGTCACCTCTTAGACGTCGTCGTTCAAGAGTGAAGTGGCCCAACTGTTGCAGCCTCAGATGGTAAGGAAGGTGTTCCAGTCCCCTAATCATTCTGGTTGCCCTCCTCTGCACTTTTTCCAGCTCCATAATATCCTTCTGGAGGTATGGCGACCAGAACTGTACACAGTATTCCAGATGGGGCCTCACCATAGATTTATAAAGAGGCAAAATGACACTTGCTGACTTATTTTCTATACCCTTCCTAATGATCCCTAGCATTGAGTTTGCTTTTTTCACTGCTGAGGCACACTGGGTTGACACCTTCATTGAGTTGTCCACCAGGACACCAAGGTCCCTTTCCTGGTTTGTCGCACAGAGTTCAGATCCCATCAGTTTATAAATGCAATTGGGGTTCTTTGCCCCAACATGCATCACTTTTCACTTACTAATGTTGAAACTCATTTGCCGCTGTTTTGCCCACTCCCCCAGTGTCAAGAGATCCCTGTGGAGCTCCTCACAATCTCTCACAGTTTTCACTACCCTGTATAATTTAGTGTCGTCAGCAAATTTAGCTACCTTGCTTTTTACTCCTACCTCTAGATCATTTATGAAGAGGTTGAAAAGCAGGGGTCCCAGTACTGAACCTTGGGGGACCCCACTTTTTACTTCCCTCCACTTGGAGAAGTGTCCATTTAGTGCTACCCTCTGTTTCCTGTCCCTTAGCCAGTTGCTGATCCAGGACAAGACCTGTCCCTTTATTCCATGACTGGTAAGTTTATTCAAGAGCCTTTGGTGTGGGACCTTGTCAAAAGCCTTCTGAAAGTCCAGATAAACAATGTCAACTGGATCCCCCTTATCCACATGCTTGTTGACACTCTCAAAAAATTCCAACAGATTAGTGAGGCATAATTTGCCCTTGCAAAAGCCATGTTTGCTCTCCTTTAGCAGCGCCTTCTCTTCTATGTGCCTATTAATTCTATCTTTTAGGATGGTTTCCATCACTTTACCTGGGACACATGTCAAACTGACAGGTCGGTAATTTCCTGGATCACCCCTGGATCCTTTTTTGAAAATTGGTGTTACATTTGCTACCTTCCAGTCATCAGGCACAAAGCCTGATTTGAGGGAAAGATTATATATTTTGGCTAGGAGATCAGCAATTTCATCTTTAAGTTCCCTGAGAACTCGTGGATGGATGCCATCTGGTCCTGGTGATTTGTTAGTGTTTAGTTTAACAAGACATGCAAGGATCTCCTCCCTGGTTATTTCTATCTGGCTTAATTCTTCGCTTTCCCTCCCTACGAAGAGAGGCTCTGTTTTGGGCATGCGGTCTCTGTCTTCTTCAGTGAATACTGAAGCAAAGAATTCATTGAGTCTCTCTGCAATCTCTGTTTCCTCTTTAATAACCCCTTGCCTTCCATTGTCATCTAATGGTCCAATGGCCTTCCTAGTTGGGTTCTTACTTCTAATGTACTTAAAGAAGTCTTTGTTATTTCTCTGAGTATTTTTAGCTATATGCTCCTCAAAGTCTTGCTTTCCTTTCCTGATTGTTGCCTTGCATTTGTTCTGCCAGAATTTATGTTTCTGCCTGCTGTCCTCATTCGGACAAGCCTTCCATCTTCTAAATGAGCTTTTCTTGCTCTTGATCACTTCCCGAACAGCTCCTGTAAGCCACATCGGAGTCCTCTTGGACCTGGCAGTGCCCTTTTTCCTTTTGGGTATGCATTCCAATTGGGCCTCTGTTATTGTTTTTGTAAACAGCCTCCATGCCTCTTGGAGTGTTTGGACTCTCTCAATTTTCCCTTTCAGCTTCTTTTTTACTAGTTTCCTCATCTTTGGGAAATTTCCTTTTTGAAAATTTAAGGTCTCTGTGTTAGATTTTTTCAGTGACTTGCGGTCTATGATCAAGTTAAACATAATTGAGTTGTGGTCACTGTTCCCTATTGGATCAGTCACATTAACATCTTGCACCAGATCCTGAGTATTACTCAGGATCAAGTCAAGGATTCTTGTACCTCTAGTTGGGTCTTCAACCATCTGTCCCAGGGAACAATCATTTAGCATATCTAGGAACTTTATCTCTTTATCATGTGCTGAACAACAGTTCACCCAGTCTATGTGAGGGTAATTGAAGTCCCCCATTATAACCAGGCTTCCCTTCTTGGATGCCTCCTTTATAACATTCTCCAACTGCCAGTCTCCCTCAAGAGTTTGGGTCGGAGGCTGATAGTATATGCCTACTGTTAGACCATCCTTGTGGCCGGGTACTCTTACCCACAGAGCTTCTAATGGTGACTCCAAATCACCTAGATATTCCAATGCATACGATTTTATCACTTCTTTGACATACAAGGCTACACCACCTCCCGTTTGCCCCTTCCTATCCTTCCTGTACAGTTTGTAGCCTGGGATAACTGTATCCCATTGGTTATCATCCGTCCACCAGGTTTCAGTGATACCAATAATATCAATATTCTTATCTATTGCTAAGTATTCCAGCTCCCCTATTTTGTTCTGGAGGCTTCTGGCATTTGTATACAAGCATTTATATATGCTTTCCTGATACAGTCTTTTGAGTCCAGTTGCATTGTTAGACTGCCTCTTGCATCCTTCTGCTAGAGTGCTGGTGACTAGCTCCTTGCTCTGCTCAGTAATTTTTGCATCCTCCTCACTACTCAAGTACACACTTTCCCGAACCGGATGCTGCCCAGCTCCTGTCGGCTTTCCCCCAGTTATCAGTTTAAAAGCTGGTCTGCAGCCTTTTTGATGTTGAGTGCCAGCAATCTGGTCCCATCAAGGTTCAAATGCAACCCATCCCTCCTGAACAGATTTGGCTTGTCCCAAAATGTTCTCCAGTTCCTGACAAATCTGAAACCCTCCTCTCGACACCACCGCCTCATCCACACATTGAGGCTTTTGAGCTCTGCCTGCCTGGTAGGTCCTGTGCGAGGGCCAGGCAGCACTTCTGAAAATGCTACCTTGGAAGTCCGGGACTTCAATCTTCTTCCTAACAACCTGAATTTGCTTCCAGGACAGACCGCTTGGCCTTCCCAACATCATTGGTACCAACGTGTACCATGACAACTGGCTCATTCCCAGTTCTCTCTAACAATCTATCTAGATTTCATGGAGGAGGAACTTCTACCCACCTGCTCGTGCACCATCTCTGACCTTTGGTATCTTTGTTGGGCAGTTTGTGCAATCTCGAGCCAGGAAGGGAACTGCTCCTCCAAACCACCCTTGATTCCAAAATTTGTGGGCCAGAACCAAGAGAAAGGGCAGGAAAATCCTGATGAGGACAGTCTTGCCGGGTACTATCCTTTCCTGGCAGCCGTGACCATTACAGAAAAATGTCACTGCCAATTTGTGCGGGGAGTGGAACAGACTTGTAGCTTCTGGACAGGAGAGCATGATGACTTTCCATGATGCAAAGGAACATTGCCATTAGACCACAACTTGGGGAATTCTCCCATGGATTTCAGAATGGCGCAGAACCATCCTGCCAGCATAACAGCATCCACAGCCTAGGTCCGAGATGGCAAACCTTGGCACTCCAGATGTTTTTGGACTTCAATTCCCAGAAGGCCAAGCCCCTGTGAATCCACATGAATGGGTTTACTGCAACTCATCTGGCTCATGCTGCCCACATAGCTCCTGGAAGCAGAAGTAAAATGTGCCTGTATAGTTATTGATCAATTGCGCCCACTCTTGGACCGGGAGGCCCTGCTCACGGTCAATTGATTAATTGGTTATTAATCAATTGCGCCCACTCCTGGACTGGGAGGCCCTGCTCACGGTCACCCGCACCCTGGTCATCTCCCGTTTGGACTATTGTAATGTGCTCTACATGGGGCTGCCCTTCAGGATCATCTGGAGACTGCAGTTGGTCCAGAACGTGGTGGCCCATGCAGTGCTGGGGTGTAGTCGTTTCACCCACACCTCACCACTGCTGTGGGAGCTGCACTGGCAGCCTATATGTCTCCAGGTGCAACTCAAGGAGCTGGTTGTCATCTTTAAAGCCCTTCATGGTAGCGAACCAGAATACCTCAGGGACTGCATCGTCCCTAGGACATTGACCCATTTCACGAGAGCAAACTAAGAGGGCACCCTTCAGGTACCTTCTGTTGGGGAGGCTCGCCTCTCCAGCATATGGAAAAGGGCCTTTTCAGTCATAGCCCCCACACTATGGAACCTCCTCCTGGTAGAACTACGCCTACTGGCCCAGTTGCTACCATTTAGGAAAGAATTGAAGACGTGGTTGGCAAAACAGGTCTGGGGGCCAGGATTGTCAACAAGCTCCCCTTTCTGGCTTGTCTGAGGCTCCCCACTCCTGTAATTAATTTTTTAATGTTAAGGTTTTGTAGGTTTTATATTTGTTTTTAGATAGTAAATGGCACAGCGGGAGGTAATACTGTTATGTTTTAAAGATATATATATATATATATATATATATATATATATATATATATATATATATATATATATATATATATATATATATATATATATATATATATATATATATATATATATATATATATATATGTATGTTTTAACTTGTGTACACCACCCAGAGTCCATTGGATAGGGTGGTATATAAATCTATTTAATTAAATTAAATTAATCCTTCATCCTTCCCAAGGAGTACTTATAGTCTCCAGTCAGGGCCCTGATGTACACTCATCCAATCAAATTAAGAGGAACATCCAAAGATCTCCCCAGTAACACTTTGTTCCACAGGTGGTTCTCATAATTCTCTCCTCATCTGCTGATAACACCCTGTTGAGGCTTGGCCATTCACGGTTTTTAAAAATTGCACATAGGAATCTCCAGCAAAGTTGCACTAATCACCAACCACCCCTCAACCAAGGCTCTCTATCCCTAAACTTTCTTCACATAGTCATTTTTATACATTAGCCACACAGAACCCAGGTGAGTGGGACATATATATCACCATTGAGACAGGTGATACACTCTTAAACTCTTAATCAAAAGATACAGTAGGGCCAGTCCTAAAATGAGGCAAAATGAATTGGTTCCCTCAAGAAGAACCTAATAGTGGACTGGGCACAGCAGTGAGATTTTGGAAGACAAAGAGGTAAGTACTACTCATCTTTGCTCTGCATCCTCTAAATTACTCTACTTTCTCAGGTGTGGTGAACTACATTGCCCTACTGCCAACTTTGGAGCTGTTTGCACCTGTTAGTCAGGTCATGCAGACAGACAACATTTCACTTCAGCAATGGAATGACCCTATCATTTATCAGCTATGCTACCCAAATAATGTCAACCTATAATTCCAACAGTTGACTAGAGAAATATTATGGGCAGTGATGGTGCCATTCCAACTCCTCCTCTACACATGGATCTGTTGTTATTCTTGTTCTGGCCTTCTTCCTAGTCCTCTCCCAGTATGTCACCCTTGAATGAATCATAATAAACTTAGAGAATATGTGGGTATTTGGTAACATTGTGTCATGGAATATTAGATCTGCACACACACACACACACACACAGATGGCATTCATGTAGCTCTCAATGAAGCATCATCCTGCTAATTCATTAATTGTTTTAGAGTAAGGATAATTTTATAACAGAACAGATGTGGAGAGGGAAGTTACCATATTTTTGGACCATAAGGCACACTCCCCCCCAAAAAAAGTGGGGGAGGGAATGAGGGTGTGTCTTATAGTCCAAATGCTGTCCAGCAAGGCTGTTGTAAAAGGATATTTTACAATAGCCGCGGCTGGCCAAAGACCACCACCACTGCCACCACAGCTGTTCCAGGGCGGTGGAAGAAAGAAGGGCCAGGGAAAAGGAAACCATCTGTTTAGGCCATTAACATAGGTGGCCACAAGAGGGTGCAAATCACAATTTCCCATTTAAATGCATTGGAAATCAATTTCTTGTATTCTAAAGCTTTTCTGTTTGTATGTTCCCAATGCATTTAAGTGGGAAACCAAACCTGTACATAAAAATAAAGGGTTTCATTTACCTTTCTTGTTCCTGCTCCATGTGTCTCTGCTCCTTTGTCCCTGCTACACATGGTCAAAATGGAGGGGGAAACCATGCTTCCTGGTTGCAGGGAGAGCAAGAGGCTAGGCTAGAGCATCACTTCCTGCCTCAGTGCAATTGGCCTTCCCACCCATTTCCCCTACAGCACCACCACTGGTGGGTGGTGAAAGTACAATACTTTGGTTCAGAATTTTCCCCCTTGTTTTCCTGCGCCTAAAAACTGGGTGTGTCTTATGGTCAGGTGCGTCTTATGGTCCGTAAAATACGGCAAATGTATATGGTTGTAGTAAAGTTCAAAGTTATTTCTTTTTTGACACACTCTAGTAATATTTAACTGTTTTGTAGATCTTTATGGATTTTGTGTGGTGGTTTATATATTGAATGTCAACAATCTACTGGTATGTGAAATAATGTAATTAATTCCTCATATACAATCTCCTACAGAGTGTATGGCTTCAGCAATGATTGATAATTGCTTTCTTTACAAATAGATTTCTGGAAATGTAAGATATTTCCCAAAGCACCCTGAGAGAGCAAATTGATAATAAAAATGATGTATATTCTAAGAATAATCACCAGTCTTGTTTGTGTAGCAATTTTTTAATTGTTGAACTTTTTATTGTAGTTGAAACAGAATTCCATTTTTCAGTAGTTTTTATTGCTTTCTGGTTTTGACCAGTGTGTCTCTAGCAATAAAGATATTTAGTTACTTTTTAGTAAGCTGGGTAGGAGTCATACAGAGCCATCTTATACTAACATTATAATGGGACAAAAGATGCTTCTACTTAGTAGCATGTAAGAATACATGGATTTCCAGCTGTCTGGAGGCTGTTGGGGTCTGGATGGGGGCAAATGGGCTACAGCTGAATCCTAGCAAGACTGAGTGGCTATGGATAGGGGGTCCCGCCTTATCCCGGGAGCTACCATCTTTGGTTTTGGATGGGGCTATTCTGCCCCAGACCGACCCGGTGCGCAACTTGGGGGTCCTCCTGGATTCGCGGCTGCTGCTAGAAGAACAGGTGGCGGCTGTGGCCAGGAGGGCCTTTGCCCAACTTCGGGTGATTCGCCAGTTGCGCCCGCTCCTGGACCGGGACTCTTTGCTCATGGTCACTCATGCTCTGGTTACCTCCAGACTAGACTACTGTAATGCGCTCTACATGGGGCTGCCCTTGATGACCATTCGGAGGCTGCAGCTGGTCCAGAATGCGGCGGCCCGGGTGGTGATGGGGTGTGGGCGTTATGCCCATGCCTCACCACTGCTGCGGGAGCTGCACTGGTTACCAGTTTGTCTCCGGGTGCAATTCAAGGTGCTGGTTTTGACCTTTAAAGCCCTATATGGTAGTGGGCCAGGTTACCTTAGAGACCGCATCGCCCTAAGGACGTCTATCCGTCCAACCAGAGCGGACCGGAGGGGCTCTCTAATTGTGCCATCGGCCAGGGGGGCTCGCCTCTCTGGCACAAGGAGGAGAGCCTTCTCTGTGTCCGCACCGGCCCTTTGGAACCTCCTGCCTGTGGAACTGCGTCTCCAGACGGAGTTGTTGCCCTTTAGAAAAGAACTAAAAACCTGGCTGGCGGGCCAAGTTTGGGGTGCAGGTGGAGGGGTGGCTTCCGTTGGGTGGTTAATATAGGGGAGGATGCCTGCCCCACGGTTTTTTCAGTTCCTGCACCCCTCTCTTTTTAGGGGTGGGTTCTTATTGCTGGTTTTATCTGTTTTATTTGTTTTTATATGTTTTTACCCATTGTTGTGAACCGCCCGGAGTCGGCTTTGGCTGAGTGGGCGGTATAGAAATTTGACAATAAATAAATAAATAAATAAATAAATAAATAAAAATTTACCTATGCTTTTATAAGACATACTATCATGACACAACAAGTTGGCTTAATAAGGACTCTCCAAGTCTGCAGGAGTTCTCTCACACAGTTTGAAAACAGTAAAATGCTTTTTTTTTATTACATTTTTGTGCAATTATATAACATGACTTAAGCCATTTTACCTTTTCTGAAGCTGAGCACAAACAATGCAAGCAGAAAAGAATTATCCAAATGCTCTCAAAGGCAAAAACAATTTATCTACTGCTTCTCTTTTAAATAATCCATTCCAAACAGTACCAATTATCTCCAGTTTAATTTTTCTTATTTTCACAAATGTGAGTAAAAACAATCTCAGAAATTTGCTTCC
Source organism: Bradypodion pumilum (assembly GCA_035047305.1). Taxonomy (NCBI): domain Eukaryota; kingdom Metazoa; phylum Chordata; class Lepidosauria; order Squamata; family Chamaeleonidae; genus Bradypodion; species Bradypodion pumilum. The sequence continues at coordinate 92,897,394 of JAWDJD010000002.1, forward strand.
ACTGATGGAACATCTGCTCTGTACCTCTCTCCTGTTTTATCAGTCCAACACAATAGAGGAGAAGAAGACAAAATGATAGAATTCTAGGTCTCCGAGAAAGATGTCTGTGAAGAGTGGATGCTTACAAAGATTCCAGGTCCAACCTAGAGGAAAGGGAATCTTCTCATAAGGAACCCTGAAGTATAGAGCCTAAACCAGTAGTAAATAGCATGTCTAGCAATAGGGTTTTATTTGTATTTATTTTTTTACAAAGTACCCAAAGATCGTACCATGTAGGCTGTGTGGGTGCCTAGTTTGAACCCAAGTGGATCTGTTATCTGAGATGACAACTCTGTGATGTATGCAGTGGCTTGTGATAGTAAAGTGGACAATGGAGAAAGTCCTTCTATTTTCATCTTTTAAAAAATATTTCCTAACTTGTGCACCATAATCCTAGATATAAAATCACATGTATTACATCCAGGGAATATTCTTTTAATGCTTGTATGTTGCCTTCTCTCTATGCTTGTACTTGAAAATCTGCTTAGTAAAAGAGCAAAAGAAAGAGGAACAACTTTAAATTTTAGATTTTCATTTTGATTGTCTTTGAAACTATTATTTTTATATCAAACCTGTAACCTAGCAAAATCTCCCTATCAAAAAAGTTATTCCCTTGGCTTAAACAATCCTGAAGCTGGCTTATGCAACATGCCAATACGATTAAACAGTGCTATTTAACAACAGTAATGGGAGCATCTGAAAGATTCAGTCCACCAGCAGAAAAACTGCTATTCGGTACTCTACTTCCAGCAGTCTCCAACAGCATCTTTCCAGAGGCTGTTCTGGAAACAATAGCGTTTTCTACAACAATAACATAATAATATAATTACAATATGCACTCTATAATATATACAATTCTGTTTGTACAGATAACAATACATCTATTGTTCAATAAATAAATATCTTACCTTGGAAAATGATTATTTATCTTTCAAAGTTTTAATTGTTTATATAATAATAATATAACTCGCGTCCTAGACTCTTAGTTAATTTGTTTGTGCCAAAGATGTTACTCTACTGAGTCATTTTAGCAAATGAGATCCTGTTCTTGATTCAGTCCGAAAGGAGCCACTGAATCCAACAAGTGTATGTAATAAGCCTCCCTGCGTCTTAATAACTGTTCCATGTTAACCCTTTCATACCTCTTAGTGGACAATTTCTCCAGAGTAAGAAACTTAATATCGTCCTCTGTGTGCCCCTTTTCCATGAAATGTACCATGAGCGGGGCTGAGGTCACCTGGCCTCAAATACGAGATCGATGCTCTAGTATCCTAACTTTCAATGGGCGCCCAGTCAATCCCACATATAACAATCCACATGGACAGACAACAGCGTAAATGACATTCCGCGAATTACAGTTTGTAAAATTAGCTAATTCAAGTACAATATTTTTCCTAGGGATACTGATAGATTTCGTTTCCCAAGCAAATCGATAGGCGGCACAATCGGCACAGCGATAATGTCCTCGTATAATCGGAGCTGGATCAGGGGTGGTGAGGGCATCTGAACTGACTAGATAATTATAAATGGTCTTTGTCCTGCGAAACCCCACCAAAGATTTCTGTTCACACCCTGGAAGATCTTCTATAATGTGCCAATATTTAAAAACTGATTTCTTAATTTTAAGCACCAACAGGGTGTAATCAAAGGAGCCAAGAGTTACCATTCCTTGTCTAGAAATGGTTTCGATCACACTGAAAAATATTTTTGCAATCTCATCTTGAAGAAAGTGTGTTACCATTTTGCTTTCAGCTACTGAACTGCACATTTGCTTGGCCACAAGCATTAAAGAAACTTTATTTCCCAGTCACACAAGGCTGAGTTCTCTCTCTCTCTCTCCTTATCAATAATTAACTTTTTTACTCCCATATTCTGCACTAACACTAGTAAAATTAGTCCCTTAGGAAAGCCTTTGCACTCCAATACCCAAAATTGTGGGAGATTTGTTTTCAAATAATATATTCAATTCCTTAGTACACAGCCATATTTAAGCCTCTAGTTCCCCTTTTCATTTTCTAAAGTTTGGGTTTTGATAGATGGTAAACTCCTCTAAGCCATACTCTTCTAAATATTAATCTTCTAATAAGGACTAGTGGGCAAAATCTTGTTGCATAAAGTTTTGCCACCATAAACTATCTCCAACCTCAATACTAATTATTAAAAAAGAATTGAAAGCTTCCTATCCACCACCTCCAAATTCCAAGACTCCCCAGAACTCCCCCCACCATGTTTTGGGAACCTTGGGAGGATGTGGGGCAGTGATGCACTGCAGCAACTTCTGTCAGGTTCTGCAGAACCGGTAGTGGAAATTTCCCCAGGCCATGCCCACTTGGTTTGTCACACCCACCTCCATAGCCCATAATGCAGGATCTTTGACCACGCCCACATATTTGGCCCCACCCACAGAGTAGGTAGTAATTTTTTTTTGCAGTGGATCATTGGTGTGGGGGATCTTTAAAGATAAAAGAATGCCAGTAGATCACTCTTAGCAGCGATCCAGGAACATTTTTGGCTACTAGGTCAGGAACTTCAGGCCTGGAGGCTAAATCTGGTATTTCTGAGCTCCCAGTCTGGCCTTCTTTCATTCCCCAGTTTGGCCATGCCTCCTTTCCCAGGCTATCATGATTTTCTGGTTTTCCAGCTTTTCTATGTGTTTCAACCCTTCTAAAAAGTTGAAATGACCTCTGCCAACTTAGCTATTGGAGGTAAGATCTGTAAGTAAAAAGATACTGATATTATTGGTTCCACCATCTTGTCTTTGGTACCACCCATCACTGGAATACACCCAATGTACCTGAAATTGAAATTGGCCCTTAGGTTAAACAAAGTTTCCACTTTTTTTCTCTAGACAAATGTACAGAGGAATGCACACTTAGTTGGCAGGGTGCTCCACTGAACTTGGTATAGTCTGAGCTGCACAATGCATTTCATTGTAATTCAAGCAAATGCATTAAATGTTGAATGTCCTCTCCATTCTCAATAGTAAATCCTCAGTCATCATTATTCCATCCTATATTTTAACATTTCTGGGTTCCTGTGTCATCATTCTGTCCACGTCATCCCCCACCCCAATTCCTGTTCTTGTCAATTCACAGTCTGTCATCTCTGCAAAGGTTTCGTTTCCTCTGACAATTTCATACATATTCAAATAGCTCTGAAGACCTTTCTTTTGATTTAGGCATGCTTCAGAGAAACTGTGTGATGCAAGTAAGTCTATATACATTTGAGAGAAATAGCAATTACTTACAATTAAAGAAATTATCCTTTTCATGTCTTTGGTAATTAGCATTCCTTTTACATGTCATTATCAATAGCATGAAAAAAATCAAGCAATAATAATAATTTTACTTGAAACTCTTGCTATTGCAAACAAAATCCCACACATGTTTCAACTAAAATACCATTTTGATCACAGTACCCTTTAAAAGTTAAAAACATATTGAAATTCATGAGTTTGGAAAATGCAAGCGTGGGTCAAAATTTTTTCCATAATTACAAGCAGTGTTGTATGGTGTTGCATATACTGTATAAATATTCCTTCTGACTGCAAGCTAGTTGGATGCACTTTATCATTCGATTTTGCCACTTGAAGAAGCAATGAGACATTTGTGGCTTTAAAAAACAGACCTGCCAAGCACCTGGCCGCTTCCCTTCCCGGAGGTCCGATGGGTGAGTGCGGAGACACATGCCAGCCCTCCAAGAAGGGAACTGGCCAGGCGCATGGCTGCTTACCTTCCTGGAGGGCCAGCAGGTGAGTGCAGAAATACCCACCGTACCTCCAAGAAGGGAACCAGCCAGGTGTGTGGCAGCTTCCCTTCCTGGAGGGCTGGCAGGTAAGTGCAGAGGCACCCGCTCGCCCTCCAGGAAGGGAACCGGCCAAGAGCCTGGCTGCTTCCCTTCCCAGAGGGCTGTAGGGTGAATGTGGCTGCCTTTCAGGGAAGGCAAGGCGGCCGGGCCGCCTTGTCTTCTCCAAAAGGCAGCCAGCATATGGGCACTCCATTTGGCAGCTGCCTTTCGGGGAAGGCAAGGTGGGCGGCCCACCTAGCCTTCTCCAAAAGGCAGCTGGCATACAGGCACTCTACTTTGCAGGCTGCCTTTGCAGGCGGATTGATCCCCGGTTCCCTTTCCTCTTCGGAAAGAGAACTGGGCTTTTTAAAAAACGTTATACAATGCATGCATCGGATACCACTAAAAATTGGATGCTAAGACTTGTGGAACCAAGTGTTAGCGTTATCTAAGGTATTACTGTATTGTATTTAATTGTATTGTGATATGTATATTTTCTGATATGGTATGTATAATGTGTATTGAATGTTCTATTGTTGTGAGCCACCCGGAGTCACGTTGTCGAGTGGGTGGCATGCTACTACTTCTTCTTCTTCTTCTTCTTCTTCTTCTTCTTCTTCTTCTTCTTCTTCTTCTTCTTCTTCTTCTTCTTCTTCTTCTTCTTCTTCTTCTTCTTCTTCTACTACTACTACTACTACTACTACTACTACTACTACTACCACCATCACCACCACCACTACTACTACTACTACTACTACTACTACTACTACTACTACTACTACTACTACTACTACTACTAACAATAACAATAACAATAACAATAACAATAACAATAACAATAACAATAACAATAACAATAACAATAACAATAACAATAACAATAACAATAACAATAACAATAACAATAACAATAACAATAACAATAACAATAACAACAACAACAACAACAACAACAATAATAATAATAATAATAATATGCTGCCCTCAGCCGCCCAAGCTGACTTGACCTCCCATTGCCTTCCAGGACCAAAGCGGGAGACACACCCGGCCAGAGGTGCTTTGAAGAGGGGAGGGAGGAGGGGGAAACTCAGGAACTCAGTGGGGTGGAGAGAGATCTTGAACGGCCCTGCCCCATTGCCCCCGGCCTGAGGAGGAGAAGGCTGTTAGCTCCAAGGGCCTGGATCCCCTCAATTCCCCCCATAGGCAACCCCAATGACTTCTGCCTGTACCCCCAATGGTAGCCAGCCCTGGCCTGACTTGATGACTGGAGGGTTGGCAGGTCAGCAGTTTGAGACCTGAGTGCTGCATGACAGTGTGAGCTTCCATCTCTGTCCCAGCTCCTGCCAACCTTGGAGTTTGAAAGCAAGAAATTGCAAGTAGATAAATAGGTACCACTTTGATGGGAAGGTAAACAGCATTCCATGTACTCCAGTGTCTAGTCATGCCTGTCACATGTCCATGGAAACATCTGCTATAAACAGAGATGAGCACTGAACCCTAGAATCAGATATGACTGGCTTTCAAGCAAAGGTGACCTTTACCTTACCTAGTCTAATATATAGGGAGACTACCAAGTTAGGGAAGTATATTCTAATTAGTCAGCAGGATAAATATCAAAAAGAGAAGAGAAAAATAGCAAAAGGGAAGATTCATCTTGTCTTGCCTTTTAAAAAAAAATCCCTCGGGCACTTGGCAAATCTGAATAGATTACTCACTCCTTGTGACACAGCCTAATCAATATCTCAGAGGCAGGGCTTGTGAAAAGCCAATTAGGGAAGGTTATGGAAATTGAGTTTCCTATTCTTAATGCTAATGAAAGTAGCAGGAAGAAAATTTAATTTTAATCCTTGAGTTATGGCATCTGGGCACTTAGAAATTCCTTCAGGACAGTTCAAAGACGTTAAGACTGAATAAGAAATGGATGAATAGAATAAAGACAGAGGCTTGTTTTTATGGAGACAAGCAACTAATCCATGTATTTTAAAGCTAGACGTTTATCCTGGATTCCAAGAAGGCCAAAGTTTCACCTGTCCCACCAGGCTTTAGCGGACTGGCTCTCATGTTTCCTGAGGTAATGCAGGCTTACCTCAGAACAAAAGCTGATTGTATTAAAAATCTTGTTTGAGTTTCATTTTTATTTTGCTAGAAATGGCATCTGGGTTTTGTTTACATGTCAGTGCCCAAGGTAGGAGAGGGAGGTAGTGGCTGACAGACCCAACTTCTAAACTTATATTTTACCAGAGACTTTCCAATCAATGAACTTAAAACGAGGCATTAGTTTTATGGCAAAACTCAGGATTCTGGTTTCTAACCTGTTTGTAGGATAGAGAAAGACATTGGAAGGAATGAGGATGAGACCAGACAAGTAACAATATATTCCCTCAGTAAAATATTGCCAATTCTGTGTAGAACGAAAGGGGGGGGGGACTCTTTTTGTACACTTTATGCCTTTCTAAAGTCCAGGGCCTGAACAGAAATGCAATCTAGCTCCAGTTCTGATATGTATAGAAGGAAGTCTGCTTCATCAGTATCAAAACTGTAGTGACGCAATTCGCCTTTGCTAATGCACTTTTCTATAGGGTGTCCCAAAAGTTGCCATACCTAAAAAATGGGAAATTGTAGATAAAGGTACTTTTGACAAAATATTCATTACAAAATCTTACAAAATATTCTCTACATGTTGGCAGCCACTTTCTACAAGCACGGGGAGTCTTCTCCCCTATTCCAAGATATCTGTTGTTATATATGGCAACATTTGTAACACCATGTTGTTTGCATCAGTGGTGGGCTCCCAAAAAAGTTTTCTACCACACTGTGGGCATGGTATGGTGGGTATGGCCAGGGGAAAAGCCCTGTGTTGCACCCAAATTAGGACTACTTTATTTCAAAACTTGGATGGGCGGGGACAGATGGAATTTCTGCTACTGGTTCTGGCAAACTGGTGCGAACTTGCTGATGCCCATTACTGGTTTGCATCCATGGAGGCCCATGGTAAATGTTCACTTATGCAAGTGAAATAGTGGGAGTAGAGACAAACCTTGAAATTCTATGGTCCTCTCATTTCATCTAAATAGTGCTACTGTTTGTTCCCTTCTAATACAGTTTCAAAATAGTCCCTATATTCAGTTAGAACGTTTTAAGAAGTTCAGCTGAATGCATGTCTATGTGTGTGCGTGTATAAAATCCTTTCATACTGACTACAAAATAATCATAAAATTTGAACGAATGTCAAAAGAATTATACTTTAGTGAAACTTCTTAAATAAAATTCAAATAATTGTAAGATGAACTTATACTGAATAGAAACTAAAATAGGTTTGGTTCTTTTAAGTTTTAGTGCACAGAAGTGGATTAAAAAGTTAAAAGTTTTTGTTTTAGAGCCAATGTTTCTCCTAGCACAGGGGTGCCCAAACTTTGTGGGCTGTGGGCCAGTCATGTGGTTCAGGGAGCTGGTCGCTATGGCCTGGGGACCAGATGCGGCCCCAATGCCAATTCATCTGGCCCACAAAGCCCTTGTTGCTCCTGGAAGCAGAAGTAAAATGCACGTTTTACTTCTGCTTCCAGGAGCGGTGAGGGCTTTGTGGGTCGGATGAATTGGCATCGGGGCCCGCATCTGGCCCCCAGGCTGTAGTTTGGACACCCCATCCGAGCACATACAAACTGTTGAGGGAAGAAGTCAAGACATTATTAAATGCATTCTGGTAATAGACACAGGATCAGTGCCTCCATTAACCACTGATTGCATGCTTTGTAACAGAAGGTCACAGCACAAGCATCTCTTGGTGATTGGTCTTCAGGACTTAAACCAAAGATTCCTCCCAAATTTGAGTTCACCAATATAGAATGAGTGACTCAATTGTTTCTCTGAGACATTAAGGTGCCCTCAGCTTCTGGCTTCGGTTTCTTGCCATTTTATCACACAGTGGCTTAAATCCTGTGGCTTAGCACAGTCACAACTATAGTAAGCCCATTGAATCAGTGGGGATTTGGTGAGTCAACTGTTTGGTAAGTGTCATTGATTCAATAGGCTTAATCAAGTTGAGACTTACTGTGCTAAGTAAGAGGATTTCAGCTGATGATAACTGATTTCACAAGAAGAGGATTTCCTCTAGCTGGGCCAGAAGAAACAGAGACTAAAGAGTATGACCTTCATTGCTTCAATCATGATACACGTTTCTTTTCAGAAACTGACTCTACTGCCCAATGTTTGAGAGATGCTGTTTAATTACTTAAAATCCAGACTGACCTCTCTGACAGAAAACCAAAGTCCTTGCTTTCCACTGAAGATAAAATAATCTACTCCCGTCTCCCGCACGTAACGCTGATGGTGGCTGGACAGCAGTCAAGAAAAGACAGAAAACTTCTCAGACGCTATTACCATTTGTGTACATTGCTTCTGCATTCCAACCTTATGTAAACAAAGCAGTCAAAATAACATACTTTTCTCTGTGGCCTCTTCTGTGAAGATTCTCACTAGATGAACAAATACACAAGGGAGACACTGTGTGTGTGAGAGAGAGAAGGGTCAAGTGCCAAAATGAGTCACTCAGAAACAAATGGAAATGAAGACTAAACGCCTGCATTTCCTTTTACTGAGTAAGTGCTTCATTGCAAAATAAATCTACCAGCTTTGTTTTTGTTGGGTTTCTCAGAAGCCCAACAGCATTTCAACCACCATCTCCACCTCATTCCATTTCAGGCACCTGGCCTAGCTGTCAAACTCTGATCCTCCGCCCCCGCTTGGTCCTGCTGGGCATGCTCTGGAGTGACAGCTGGCTGCAAGGCTGGTGCCATGTCCATGTCCTCTGACTCGGCCCCCTGATCTGAGCTGGCCGTGGCCTGGGGAACTGGCAAGGGGTCCTCCTCAGGCTCAGATTCCAAGTCTGAGTTGGCAGCAAATGAAAGTCCTCCTCCTCCTTGCACCCAGGATCCTAGGTCACAACAGGTACACACAGAGAGAGAGAGATGCATGCCAGACAATAGTATCGCTGGTCCTATTTGAGACATGCATACAGTATCTGAAGTCACCTTTGTACTGACCAAGTGGTTGGTCTGCTAGTTCACTCTGTTATGATACTTAGCCTAAGGACAATTGTTGTGGCCTCAGGGCCTCTTCTTTCCAGTAGGGCACAGTGATCATTTGTAGCCCCCAGGCATCTCTAGGGGCCAGAATTCACCTTTTGGAGTCATTTTCAGTGATAAAGGTCTGTTTGGGAGCTATAGGGGACTTTTCCAGGAACAGATGCTTCCAGCTGTCCAGAGAAATGTGAAGAGCATCTGTGGCAGGAAGGCCAGCTGTCACCTCTGATTCCCAGAGCAGCATACCAGCTGCTGATGCTGGTGACACCACCAGTGATAATTCAGTGTTGAGGTAGGGGACTTTGGCTGTGAGATGTAAAGGTATCTTTGCTCCCATCCAGCTGATCCTGACAGGGAGGAGTATCACCCCCAGCTCACAGGACCTCAGCCCCAGGTGATAGTTGTTCATGCCCAGTCCAGAGCTCCTGGAGAATAAATGGGTGGTTGTTGTAATTGTTGTTGTCATTGTCCTCCTCCTCAGGCTCAGGAGATTTGTGAATGTTCTTCTAGTGCAGGGATTCCCAACCTTTTCAAGCCGAGGGTCGGGTCATGCTTTCTCAGTCAGCTTCAAGGGACAGATTGCCCTGCCTTATGATGGGGGGATGGCCATTTTGTCCAAACAGCTTCAAAGGGGGTGGCCATTTTGTTTCTCAAATACCCTTGGAGGGGTGGGGAGCCACGTGAAATGGTGCTGTGGGACACACCGAGTCCATGGGCCTTAGATTGGGAACCCCTGTTCTAGTGCCTCCAGCCAGTCTTCCTAAGTTTTGGTGTGTTGTTGTATTCTTGGTTGACTCATCATCCACAATAACCTCTAGCTTGCTACACAATTCTGCCTCCTTGTTTGTCCTTTTGTCCTGATTTGCACTTCAGTTCTAATACTGCTACTTGTCAAGATTCCCTGTGGGATGATGTCATTTTATGTTAATCACCTGTTAGTTTAATAGGATTTTACCTAGAAATGCTAGCACTGTTTTTATTTTCTCTCTATCATTTATTCCACTTAGCCTAAGTGAAGCCATTTTGGAAAAGCACACTCCACCATTTTACTCAGTAACTGGGAAAAGCACCTCTTGTACTTTTCCTAAGGCCAAGCTCCAGGAACAGCACAAAAAGAAGCTCCAATCTCAGATAGTGAGATGAGAACACTGATAGCCAGCCACCTGGTATCTTTGAAGTAGGCATGAAACTATCACTTTCAGTGGTCAATTAAGACATTTCTGGGACATTTTCTCATAGAAAAAGGTATAAAAACCTACCTAATTTCTTAAGTGAGGAGTCCATTCTCCAATGCTACGAGGACCTGTATTGCTTGTCATCTTAATGGGTCCCAATCCATACCATTTCGTATGGAGCGGCAAAGACCGCCGCCGTTGACTTTGGGCAAAGTGGTAGCTTATTACTTTCATTTATTTCTTAGGGCAAGTAATGATTTAGTTTAGTAAGAATTAGTTTTTCTTCATATTCTGCATTTATTGTACTCTGCTATTTTTCCAATAAAAACCATAAAAGGACTTGGTTCATCAAGTGCACTCATTTTGCTCATTTTGCAACTTGGGGCAAATTGAGAAGGGGGAGCTAAATACAAAAAGGCCTAATTTTTACAAAGAGGACTGTATCTAATTTGTATCAGCTTCGTGGGCTCCGTTATCCAGAAGGAATAACTTTGCTCGGCATTCTGGAGACAGCGAGTTGCTGCTGCAAAGAAGGTAACAAAGGGTTCACCCCCATGCACCTTGCTACACTACCAAGGCCATTAGTTCTCCAGAAGCAAGATAAGGGTGAGTTTCACATGAGAAAGTGGGAAATTCTGTCCCAGGGGTCCTTGCAGTTAATTTCTCCTGCATAGCAGGTCCCCAATCGCCATTTCTCTGTGAACCTATGAACCAGGCTAACTGGACAAGTCTCTCTCTGCCTAACCTCGAGAGAGCCACCCTTTCGGTCCGCTAGCCATCGAGGCTTCTCATCCTGTGCGGAATGTAAGTCAGGTGTGCCACTAGGTGAGTAAAGTTGTCAACACTACTGAACACATTTCACTTCTGACATCTGTCCACAGCTCAAACATGACAATTCCAGACTCTACCAAACCTTGTAATTAAATTGGATGAGGAACCACTTTTCCAGTGGTTGCTTTTATTATACTTCAGATGGCTTCCTTTTTATTAGTAAATGTTCAATTAATGTTAAGTACCTTTTATTCAAGGCCTGAAAGTTAGTATGGATTTGATTGCTTGAATCATTTTCATAATGAGCCCTCAGAACTTTGTTTTGAAACCTTTCATTATAAAAGTGTTTCCAGATGTCTATTCCTGACTTTATTTCTTCCTTTATTTATAACAAAAGTATATCACATTAATTAGCAGTTTCATGCTTACAACCAGGTGTTATTTAGGTAGATGACCTGTTCAGTCCCATACATGTTTAATTCAGAGATGATTTATCTGGGGTTTACTTTCAAGTAAGTGGGTGGAGTTGTAACCTATGGGACTCACTTTCAAATGGACATATGCATGCCTGCAATGTAAAAAAGAGTAAAAGTACTACATTATTTCTTGGAGCCTTTAGTGTTTCTAAAATTAACCCACATCATTTTTAAAGACAGTTGGCTTGACAAAGAGGAAGAATATAAAGCAATAATGTCAAAGCAGACTGTCAAACTGAAAACATTTTAAAATGTAAATGCTAGAATTTTGAAAATATAAAAAGGACAACTGTGGGTAAACTCAGATATTTATATATTGATGGGAGCAAGCAAGCTGAATTTGTTGCTTTTTTGTGAATGCTGAATCTGTTTGACAGGCAAAAGGAGCTAAAACATTGAGGCTGCAAAGAAAAATCTTCATTTGCTGAGACCTATCAGCAGAATGTATGTTATTTTGATCTGTTTAGGCTACAGTGGCATGAATTAAAGGTACCCAAAGCAATATTGGCATGTCTGAAAACTATGGCACATTTCAAGGTCAACATTGCCATTAAATAATAGCACTGTCTAGAATTTGAGACAAAGTCGGATGCTTTTGTTACATAAACATACACCTTTGTCTTGCTTTCAAGAAAAACACATGAACCAGCCTCCCTGGCAGACATGTTGGGCTTTTAGGATATTGAGAGCTTTACCAGTCTTACAAGTTAGCCAAGAGTTTTGTACTTTTATTATGTTGTTTTTTAAAGATCCACATGGATCATGGAGTGGAAAGACTCTCTCAACAGGTCCCTGCCACCTGCTGTCCTTAACAACTACAGGCCAGTTTCCAACCTTCCCTTTCTGGTAAGGTATTGGAGAAGGCGGTGGCGCGCCAGCTGCAGAGTGTCTTGGAGGAAGCGGATTATCTAGACCCCTTTCAATCAGGATTCAGGCCCGGGTATGGTACGGAGACGGCATTGGTCGCACTAATCGATCTCTGGCGGGAGCAGGATGGGGGTTACCCATCCGTCCTTGCTCTTCTTGACCTCTCAGTGGCTTTTGATACCGTCGACCACAGTATCCTTCTGGAACGGCTAAAAGGACTGCAGATCCAGGGCACTGTGTTGTCCTGGTTTTCCTCTTTTCTGGAGGGCCGTACCCAGTCGGTGTGGTTGGAGAGTGAGAGGTTCAGCCCTAGGCTTCTCAAATAATGGGTGCCTCAGGGTTCGCTGCTCTCTCCTCTCCTATTCAACGGCTACATGAAGCCACTGGGTGAGATCATTCATTCCCATGGAATGCGGTACCATCAGTACGCGGATAACACTCAGTTGTACATCTCGGCCCGTGGGGACCCTAGTGATGCCGTTGACATCCTATCCGGTTGCCTGGAGGCCATTGGGGTCTGGATGGGGGCCAATGGGCTTCGGCTGAATCCCAGCAAGACAGAGTGGCTATGGATAAGGGGCCCCATGTTATCCAGGGAGCTACCATCTTTGGTACTGGATGGGGCTGTTTTGCCCCAGACAGACCCAGTGCGCAACTTGGGGGTCCTTCTGGACTCGCGGCTGCTGCTAGAACAGGTAGCGGCTGTGGCCAGGAGGGCTTTTGCCCAACTTCGGGTGATTCACCAGTTGCGCACGCTCCTGGACTGGGACTCCTTGCTTATGGTCACTCATGCTCTGGTCACTTCCCGACTAGATTACTGTAACGCGCTCTACATGGGACTGCCCTTGACGACCATTCGGAGGCTGCAGCTGGTCCAGAATGCGGCAGCCAGGGTGGTGATGGGGTGCGGACGATATGCCCATGCCTCACCGCTACTTCAGGAGCTGCACTGATTACCAGTTTGTCTCCGGGTGCAATTCAAGATGCTGTTTTTGACCTTTAAAGCCCTATATGGCAGTGGGGCATCCTCCCAAGAGTGTCTGCCAGTCCAACCAAACTGGACCGGAGGGGCTCACTAATAGTGCCATCAACTTGAGGTGCACATCTATCCAGCCCTCAAAGGAGGGCCTTCTCTGTGTCTGCATCAACTCTCTGGAACCTCCTGCCAACAGATCTAAGACTTTAAAGAGAAGTGCTGCCCTTCAGGAAAGGATTGAAGACCTGGCTGGCAGGGCAGGTGTGGGGCCCTAATGGGAACACGGTCCCCGCCTGCTGGCTTATGTAAACAATTAAGAACCCTCTCTTCTTTTTCTTTTTTATAGTGGGTGGAATGCGTGGGTGGGATATGGGTTTTTTGAAGCGGGTGGGATATGGGCTTTTAAAGTGTTTTTATGTGTTTTTAGAACTTGTTGTAATGCCGCCCTGAGTCGGGTTCTACCTGAGTGGGCGGCATATATAAATATGACTATTAAATTAAAATTAAATAACCAATACCTTATAAAAAAATTCACTAAATGCAAATACATTATTATGTAGTAGATAAATGGTAAATAGAAAACCCTTCATTCATGGCACACAATGCCAAGCCTTATTGTGGTTCAAAATGGTGCCCACTCCAATTCTTTCTTGTTATGGCTTAGTTATATATAAGGTGGCACATAAGTCCCTACCCAGCCACAAAGAGAGTAGGGCTCTGCTGGGAGTTGGAGGAAGTGCTCCCATTGAACTTCCAGGCAGAGGGGTAGGGTGAACACTGTGCTAGGAGGAGGGAGGAAGCACTCCCATTGGACTGCTGGGCAGAGGGATGGGGCACATGCCCACGGCGAGGACGGGTAGGAACATACATGCCAGTTAGGGAATTACGGGCCACCCTGTACATTGCAATTTTGGGCAGAATAGGACAAGCCCTTATTCCCTGCTGTTTTCTGCCAACCACTTCCCCACCCACTGCAGTGGCCACAATACCAACTCTCTTAAGGTTCTTTTTGTGTTATTTTTCCCTTTCATATTTTTACTGAAAATCATCTGACACACCCTTCTCCACTCCTGCAGCAAGCAGGAAGTCTATGAAAAAAGTTTTCCTCAAGATGACAACCTCCAGACTATCAAGACTTCAGCTGCAAATAAGATATTACAGATCTTCTCTGCAGCTGAAGCCTCAAGTTTGAAAAGGCCCCATGGGAGAGAGAATCCTCCAGCATGGCCAAGCAAATGCCTTCTACTCACCCTTCTGGTCAAACAGAAAATCTCTTGAGTGATCTTGAGGCAAAGGCTGATCCCAAGCAGGCTTGGCTGAGAAATATTAGCTCAGCTTTCCTCACTTTGCCTCTCTAGTGCAGGAAGTGCCCCAGTAGATCCCTTCTTTCAATAGTCATTTGGGGTTCTACATCTGAAGCCCACTCGATGGGACTTTGCTGTTCATGGAGTTCTCCTTGTGACCCTGGTGCTTTTATAAAAATGACTGGCAAATTACTTTCCCTCAGCTGCATGGAAATGGCACTGTATGTTGCAATTTCTGCCACCTCTCATTTTCATCCCAATTTGCTTCTCCCTTGACCACCAAATGAGTGCTAGAACCTGGACATGTGTTAACAAGTAGAGTAAACCCTCAGGCAACAACACGCTCTCTGGATTTTTGCAGAGGTGTAGTTTCTGCCTAGGGCCATGGTGGCTTAGTGGTTAAGATGCTGAGCTTTATGATCGGAAGATGGATATGAGCACTGCTCCATAGAGTCAGACATAACTGGCTTTCAAGCAAGGGAGAGCTTTACCTTTACTAGTTTCTGCCTGGCTCTTTTCCCAGGAGGTTTAGTTGGGAATCAGTCTAGCTCCAGTGCCAGGTATCCAACTCACTCAGCTATCCACCCAGATTTAAATTCCATGGATGGCCTAATTTTAGAACACATTATTTAAAATAATTGGACAATGGTGTTTTCACAATTTTTTCCTATCCTATTCCTTTCATGGGTCAAGTGTGAACAAAATACCAAAAAAATATATAATGCTGTAAGGAAAGAAAACATTAATAGAAACTAGTATCTCAAAAAAAATATATTAAGGAACAAATTCTTGCAAACATATAGAGTAGAATTGTTGCCAGGAGTGCATATGTACTACCAGAGGGTATAACATTTACATGGAAAGATCTTGTTTCCCCCCTAAGAAATAATAGTTCAAATCCTAGTAGGTGAATCATGTAATTGCTTAGTAAATTGAATATAACGATTATATGCCATTGTAAAGAGCAAGATTTTTCAGGCTAAATATGCTAAATCATGTTAAAAATACAAGATTACTCTATCGGAAAATGATTTCAGATTATCCTTGGAGATAATCTGCAAATAATGATTTAAAGAGAATTTATTTGAAGTCCAATGGACTTCAGCGACCACAAATGAGAAACCCTTTATTTTCATTTGTTTTCATCTTTCACTGACCATGTTAGAAACCAAAAGCAAATCAAAATCCAAAGATACAGAAATTTCCCAAACCAAAGGTACAGACAACTGATATTACTTTGTAGTGCACATAGGCTCATTCTTTAAACATAACACCTTCAGTGACTCACTACAATCAATGGGTGAGACAGCATTCCCCAAGCTGGTAGCAGAACCACACCAAACCTTTTGGGCACCTGAGGCAAATGACACTGTCTCCCATCCACTCCATCCAAAGGCACATGTATTTCCCCCACCAACCCATAAAAAAGAAGGAAGCTAATATGCTCTTCCCCAGAAAAAAGAAAGTTTATCTTTAAAAAACCGGGAACATGAATTGCCTTTGAAAGTTGTTGTCATTTATTTTCTACTCTTCCGTATATCTACCTCTAGCTTTCAATTCTCTCCAGATTTTGCTGTGCTGGGACATTGCCCTACTTGCTCCATCCTACTCATGGCCCTGGCTGATGCTTTCAGGGTATACTGTACTACAACTTCCATCATGCTCAGCCATGAAGGCCAAAGGACATGTTCACTGTGGGTGATAAGAATTGCCATGCAAGACATATGAAAGAGGGTACCAATTTAGGGAAGGCTAACTTTGTGACTACAGTTAGCTACCTTCTGGTCTGAATGTCTGAATATAAACAAACATCTGCTCACTGAACAAACTTTGAACAGATTAAGGTTCAGATCCTGGAATGTCACATTTTAAAAGGAACTTCTTGGCAGTCTGGTTGCTGTTACCATTCTCTTTTCTTTGATTATGCAAGTAATGGATTGTGTTGTTCATTATTGGAGCATCATCTTATCATGTAGAAGAGGCCAATACAGGGAAATGCTCTTCAGTGCCGTCTTGAGGCCAATTTTAATATTGTGTTTTGATATATTTATTTTTTAAAATACAGAAAACAAAACCAAAGAATGTTTTCCTTCCCTTCCTATAAGAGAGTGTCATCAGACCAGAAATGGAAATTCATCAGAATGGTTTTAAAAATGTCTTTCAAAATTATATTTTTAAATAAATTAACTGTTACTTACTACACCTATGTTACTTAGGCTGTTACTGTTACAACTGGAGCTCCCCCGATGGTTAAGACACTGAGCTGGAGACTGGAAGGTCAGGTTTCGATACCTCAGAGCTGCACTTGGGGGCATGAAAGGAGCCTCATTCGGTCATCCCCAGAGTGGAGTTTCTCCAGCAAAAATCCTTTCAACACAAAGTAATCTCTGACATGAAATTATTATTATAACTGGAAAGTAAATTTAGAATCACTATACACTATATTCTATCCAAAAGCTATTTTTGCTATTTAAAAGATTGCTAATTTTTCCTCCCCAAACACACATGCAGAAAACATGGAGCAGGAAGCTGATAACAAATCTAAACTAAAGGAACTGCAGAATGAACTCACCAAAAATGTCCCTTCATTTTGGCAGTTTCACATCTGGCCTAGGCAAGGAGGAAGAAGTAGAGGAATATAACCCTGAACAACTCCCTGCACTTCTATGTGAAATACTATTTTTGATTTCGTATTATGTACTTCTCCCTGAATGGTTCATAAAGTGGCATTTATCACAGCAAGTGCATCTTTTGAACCTGCACACCTCATTTCTTTCTCATGTCATGTGCTTCACCTTTTGTTTCAAGGACACCCATTTGCGCTTTTCATCCCATTAATTGGAATTAATGTACCTTATAATTAACCTTAAATGAGCAGATTTGCAGATCCAGCTTGTCTTACTCTGGCCACGTCTAAACAAGAACACAAATACTAGTGATGGGGCAAATGACCATGAGGTATTTTTCAAAGTGGGCACGGGCATTTTCCTCTACCATTTACTTATTGTTTACTAATTTTCCTAACAGAATTAACAAGCTTTTGTTGTGGTTTGATCCATGGATGATTTGGAATTAAAGTTCCCTTTAAAAATACAGCATGTGAGTTACCGACAAACACATTTTCAAAAATCCTGTGAATGTGTAGTAAACATCAAGGAGACATGCAAGAGAAAAATGAAGATTAGATTCTCCTGTTTACCTAGAAATTAATGTAAAAATGGCTGTGTCACTCTGTTTAGCAGAACTACTCTTCAAAAGATCAAAGCATGAGAGCAGAACATGCCCCTGAACAAACATAAAATAGTGTAAGTGCTGCTACATAGAACCACAAATACAGGCTTGACTAGCTTTCTTTTCATACTTTCCTCTCAATGCATAAGAATGCATAAGAATGAACATGGAGGGAGGAAGCTGGACTTTAATGCTGGTCTCATCTCAATCCTCCACATCTACCATCAGAAGTCTGAGACAGTTTACAGAGCAAAACATCCAATCAGAATGATTAACCAGCTCTAGGCCATTGCTTGAGCGATGCCCAAGTGTACTTGCAATGTTTTCTGCCCTTCAAGGAGGCTCCTTCTATGTCCTTTCTCAAGCTCTAAATTTGTTGTTGTTCTGTTGCACAGTCGATTGTGACCCTATGGACCATTGTCCTCCAGGCACCTCTGTCCTCCACCATTCTCCTCAGCCCACCCAGCCCTGTTCCCATTGTGTTTACAATACAATCTAGCCATCTCATCTTTGGCCGCCCCTTCTTCTTTTGCCCTCCACCTTTCCCAGCACCAAGGCCTTCTCAAGTGAATCCTCCCTTCTCATTTGATGTCCAAAGTACTTCAGCTTCATCTTTACTATTTGACCTTCCAATGATCAGTCAGGGTTGATTTCTTCTAAGATTGACCTATTTGTTCTCGCTATTCCAGCTCTCACACCCATACATTACCACCAGGAATACCATTGCTTTGACTATACGAATTTTTGTTTTCAAGGTGATGTCTCTACTTTTCACTATGTTCCCCAGGTTTCTCATGGCTTGTCTCCCCAGAATCAGTCATCTAAAAATATTAAACCAAAAAACGCTAAGTTAAGCCTGTGGAGAGCAAAATCAACATGCCTTACCAAATGGATGAATGCCGAAGGATGTCTCCCACCAGGACAAGATTCTGTCTGGACTATCTGGAAATCACTTAATAGACTTTGAAGTGAAGTAGGAAGATACAAGAATATCCAAGTAAAATGGGGCTACTTGGACACAAGAGAAATTTTCTGTGAATGTAGTAGAGAAATCCAATCAATGCAGCATTTATTTACAAGCAATTTATGCCCTGCTACATGTACAAAAGGCTTCTCATCAGAAATAATCTGATTATGCAGTGCTCTGATATGAACAAAGAAGAAAATCTGAGAAAGTGCGGAAACACATATGAAAAGTTATGAATGAATATATGATTTAATTTATACTGCACCCTACTGATGCTGGCACCACTCAGGGTGGCTTACAATGAAAGGCA
Organism: Bradypodion pumilum; assembly: GCA_035047305.1. Lineage (NCBI taxonomy): Eukaryota > Metazoa > Chordata > Lepidosauria > Squamata > Chamaeleonidae > Bradypodion > Bradypodion pumilum. The sequence goes on from JAWDJD010000002.1 coordinate 92,916,374, forward strand.
AAATGTAACAAAGTATCACACAATATCAAAGCAATATCATATAATATCAAATATCAAATACAATATCAGATACAATATCACATAATATCAAATATCACCAATATTAAATACTATACAACAAAGTCCACAAATGACAGAGCCCGGCTCAAACATCCCAGACGGAGCCCAGGACTCAACATCTATGACGAAGCCCTGGGCTCAACGTCTTCAGCTGAGAAAACATCCATTCCGCGTCTTCCACCAACAGCTGGGGCCAGTCTCTCTCCCCGCCCTTGCTCTCACAGAGGGCGGGGTTCAGACGAGTCCAGCAGCTCCAGCAATGGTGGGATCTTGTAGCCGCATCAGTTGCACCACAGCTGGGGCCACTCTCTCTCCCTGCCTTTGCTCTCACTGAGGGTGGGGGTCCAATGAGTCTCAAGGGTGGGGATCTGACAAGATGATGGTCTTTGGCCTGCAACAGACCTGGCAGCTCCAGAAGAGGCAGCTAACGAGCAGCAGCTGTCTCTCCCACCTCCCATGGCCAGCCAGGCCAGGGAGGGAGCTGAAGATGTTGGCAGCCAGAGTGGCGGTGGTGGCTTTTGTAGCCCTGCCACAAGACAGGCTACAGATGAGATCCCACCTCCCGTGGCCGGCCAGGCCAGGGAGGGAGCTGAAGAAGTTGGTGGCTGGAGTGTTGGCGGCAGCTTTTGTAGCCCCGCCGCCAGATAGGCTACAGCTGAGCTCCCACCTCCAGTGGCCAGCTGGGCCAGGAAGGGAGCCGATGATGATGATGATGATGATGATGATGATGATGATGATGATGATGATGATGATGATGATGATGTACCTTAAAGATCCTTATGATTGCAAATACATGTCCCAGTTGCTTGGGACAACTGCCTCTCCAGGGATGCCCTTCTCACATTTAAACTCTATTCACATAAGTCAGGATGTGAACTAGCTACATGCAGCCATGAGTGGTAAATGAGGAGCATTGGTACATTTATGCTCTTTCTGTGAGTGGAATCTATCGCTTGTGCTTTGAAAAATTGGAAAGAAAACTATCAAGAAGTTGATGCCATTGGGAGAGGTTTCTTGAAAATGTGGTGGTGGTGGTGGTGGTGGTGGTGGTGGTGATGGTGGTGGTGATGATGATGATGATGATGATGATTCATCTGGTTAATTCTGACTTATAGAGACCAGATTTTCTATATAGAGCATACACAGAAGTGGCATAAGATTCCTTTCTTCTTGAGGCATCTTGGGATTGTGCAGTTTGTCCATGTCTACACAGGCTGGGTCTTCTCCTGGAAGGCACAGTGAAGAATTGAACTCCCAAAATCTGGCTCCACAGCCAGATACCTAAGCCACTGAGCCTTAGCTCAGTTAGCCTTAGGACGTGACAAATTATTTATGTGATCTTCACTTATTCCCCAATAATTTTGCCAATGAAAATTCTCCTGAAGACAAATGCAGAGTCTATGAGTCATTCCTTCTGAGGCAAAGCATTTTAGAGTCCTGGACAGCATTCAATCAACCTGCAATCAATACAAGCCTAGAATAGCAGAATGGACTGTAATTTGATCATACCAGCAGCAGGATGTTTTTGAATGTTCTTCTACATGAAGAGCATCTTGCACTCAAAACCCTAACCTATTTGGGAGAGGGAATGAGATGAGTTAGGAACATTTTTCTGTGGTGCTTCTTTTTTTACTCCTGAATAGATTTTGTAAATATCAGTGGACTTCTTTCAAAATGTGAAGTAGCACAGTGTATTTCTAGCATTGATTGGGTGTGTAGAAGAGGCTTAAGGAATTCAAAGGAGATTAAAATGTTTGATAAACAAAGTGGCATTTCTTCAGAGGGCTCCACATAGTTTCATGTCTTTGGCTGTTGCCTGCAGCAAGCAGGCAAAACAGAAATCTTTCCAACAAAAATTTCTCACGGTGAGAGAGGAGGAAAAAGATTGCTCATTCTTGTCTAGTCATTTGTAACCAAAGTTCCCTTGTTTGTTGCACTATGGTTCCTTTCCACAAATAGTTGAGCTGCTGAGGCTCAACTATTTATTCTGTCATTATTGAATCCAAGATGCAGATTTGGCTTTATGTTTTTCATATTTGATCTCTCTTTGTTTCTCTCGGTGTAATCAGGCAGTACTACATAGTCACAGATCATACTGGTTGTATGATTCACTATGTTTCTTTTAGCCCAGGATGCAGTATTTCAGCCACCTCCAAAATAGTAATATTGGCAACTTATATCCTCTACTTCTCCCACTTAACCTCTTCTGCCAGTATCACAACCTCCCCCACCCCTTTTATTCTCCATTTTACATGTTGTTCCCATGATCCTTACAGGTTTTTGGAGACTTGTTGTTGTTGCACATGCATTTTGCGGTTTTGTTACACAGATCACTTGATTCAACATCCTTTTTTAAATAGAAACTATTAACAATCAATATAGCATTGAAATTTTTAGCAGTATGTCACTACAATGCACTTTCACTTAAGATGCCAATTTTTGAAGACATGCATTTGCCATAAAATGTTGTTGTATCTGTATTTCATACTTCTATTAGATATAGCTCTTGATTCAACATCCCTTTTTCTAAATTAAACAATTATGTAGGACTTAAACTGTTTTGCAGCATATCAGTACTGTATAGCACAAAATATTTTTAAATTATGAATGGAGCAATCATTTCACTTAAAACTACAGTTTTCAAAGACAAAGATTTGCCAAATGTTTTATTGCATACATAGTTTCATGCTTCCATTTTGTATAGCTTTTCATAAAAATCTTTCTTTTAGATTATTTTTAACAACCAACATGCTGCTGAAATGGCTTGATGGTATTGCAATACAGTACAACATTTATTATCATCACAATCAATTGCTCTATCACTAGAATTTTTGAAAGGATCACTAGATTTCTTTTTTAAAAGCATTTTAGTGAAAGTGCAACCTTTCAAAACAGAAAAGACAGAAGAGTCCATCCTCACAGCACAGTGCACTATATATATTTTTATATGAATGTATGAGACAGAGAGGAAATATGATAGCACTTGTTGTGTCCTAATAGTGTAACCTTCTACATGTGATATCAATGTATCTGAACCAATGTAACCTTGCCAATGAGTAACAATGTAACCTTCAGCTGTATCACATAAACCCTGTAATAGGACGCGAGCTAATGACCACCAGCTGGCAGCAGCGAGCGTCCAAGCTCTCTTGGTTCAAACCCATCAAAGACCGCAGCGCGGGAAGTTTCCCGCCGCTACCTACACCTGGACAAGAAGGGCGTGACCAGCCATGACGTCACGCGGACCAGTAGCCAACGGGCTACCGTGGAGCCACATTCAAATACGTTACTGCCTTATATATAGAGCTGTTCGTCCGCCATTACCTCATGTTCCCTCTGTCCACCATGCAATAAACCTGAGTTAACCCAGCCTTTGGCTGTGCCTTGTGTCTTGACTCTCATACACTAAATTGGCGACGAGGATGGGATACTGGATCCCCACGGAGCCAGGACACAGAGCGGGTTCAACATCACCAAACCGCAAGACTGGGAGCTCTTTGAGATGGACTTCCAGGCGGCACTGGTGGAGCTCAAAGTCAAAGAAGACGACGAGGAAAGGAAGAGGGCCATCCTCACTCGCATGCTTGGGATGGAAACCAAGCGGACGCTGGTGGGCATCCTTGCACCGAAGAAGATGAGCGATTTCAAAGCCGGTGACATCATGAAAATGCTGTTTCCGACCCTCGAGGGCAATGTTTCCCGCTCGGAGTGCGTTTTGGAGGCGAGTTCAAGCGCCGGACGAGTCGGTAGAAGCCTTCGTAACGGCTATGAGGGTAGCCGCCGCCCCCTGCAAATGGGACCACATCCTAGAGATGGCCCTCAGGGACGGAGTGCTGTGTGGCCTGAAGGACAAGGAAGTACAGCGCAGCTTGATGAACAGGGAGCCACCACCCACACTGGAAGAGGTTGTAAAGGCCGCGGAAGCCGCGGAGTCCACGAATGCTGGAGTAGACGAGATGCACAAGTGGCGTGAGTGGCGTCCGAGGGCCGGCAAGGCGGAAAACTCGTCGCACGGGAAGTCCGGTCAGTCGGTGCATGCAACCCGACCGACCTCGAAATCGTCGTCAGAAAGTAGCGATGGCGAGGAGGTCCAGAAGGTCCGGAGAGGCGGGCGCCGCTGCGATGGTTGCGGAGCGGCCCATGAGCGCGTGAAGTGCCCATTCAGGAAAGCCGAGTGCTTCAGCTGCGGACGTCGGGGGCACATTGCCAAGGCGTGCAGGAAATGGAAAGAGGGCCGGAGACATTCGCAAGACCGTTCAGCCAGACCGGACCGTCCAGCGAGGCCCAAAGATGGCGCCCGGGCCACGAGGAAGCAGGACGGCGTGGGCCGCATCTCGGACGACAGCGAGGGCGACGCTCCTGTGTTCAACGTGTCTGCGGGACAGCCCCATTACTTTGTTGAGGTACTAGTACAAGGGACCCCTATTAGGATGGAAGTTGACTCGGGGTCCTCCTATTCTATAATTCCCCAGAGAGAGTTCTTGAAAATCGACCCCCACGTGCGGCCCAAACTTAAAGCGTTGAGGGCCACACTACGGGACGTTCAGGGGAACAGCATTCCAGTGTTGGGGGTCGGAACGTTCCGGGTTCGCTTTAAGAGACATTTAATTTAATTTAATTTAATTTAATTATCACATTTATATACCGCTCACTCGGCCAAAGCCAACTCAGGGCGGTTCACAATAAAAATTAAAAACACAAGTTAAAACAGTTAAAACAGTTAAAACTACCCACCCCCTAAAAGCAAGGGCTGCAGGATCCAAAGGCACCATGGGGAAGAGTTCTTCTACACCAACCACCCAATGGCGGTTACCCTTCCACCTGCACCCCACACTTGACCCGCCAGCCAGGTTTTAAGATCTTTTCTGAAAGGCAGCAATTCCGTCCGGAGACGTAGCTCTGTTGGCAGGAGGTTCCAGAGGGCCGGTGCAGACACGGAGAAGGCTCTCCTCCTTGTGCCAGAGAGGCGAGCCCCTCTGGCTGATGGAACAATTAGAGAGCCCCTCCGGTCCGCTCTGGTTGGACGGACAGACGTCCTCAGGGCGATGCGGTCTCTTAGGTAACCCGGCCCACTACCATATAGGGCTTTAAAGGTCAAAACCAGCACCTTGAATTGCACCCGGAGACAAACTGGCAACCAGTGCAGCTCCCGGAGCAGTGGCAAAGCACGGGCATAACGCCCACACCCCATCACCACCCGGGCTGCCGCATTTTGGACCAGCTGTAGCCTCCGAATGGTAGTCAAGGGCAGCCCCATGTAGAGCGCATTGCAATAATCTAGTCTGGAGGTAACCAGAGCGTGAGTGACCATGAGCAAGGAGTCCCGGTCCAGGAGTGGGCGCAACTGGCGGATCACCCGAAGTTGGGCGAAAGCCCTCCTGGTCACAGCCGCCACCTGTTCCTCTAGCAGTAGCCGTGAATCCAGGAGGACCCCCAAGTTGCGCACTGGGTCTGTCTGGGGCAAAATAGCCCCATCCAGAACCAACGATGGTAGCTCCCGGGTTAATGCAGAACCCCCTATCCATAGCCACTCAGTCTTGCTGGGATTCAGTTGTAGCCCGTTAGCCCCCATCCAGACCCCCACAGCTTCCAGGCATCTGGAAAGGACTTTGACGGCATCACTGGGGTCCCCATGGGCCGAGATGTACAACTGAGTGTCATCCGCGTACTGATGGTACCGCACCCCATGGGAACGAATGATCTCACCCAGCGGCTTCATGTAGATGTTAAATAGGAGAGGAGAGAGCACCGAGCCCTGAGGCACCCCCCATTTGAGGGGCCTAGGACTGGACCTCTCACTCTCCAACCACACCGACTGGGTACGACCCCTCAGAAATGGGAACATTCTGCGGAACTTCCCCTAGTGGTGCTAAAAGGGGGGAGTTGTAGCCTCCTCGGAACACAGTGGTTTCAGCCCTTAGGCCTGTTCATAGGGGGGGTGCATGCCGTAGGCGAGGACCCAATACAAGCAGTGTGTGACGCACACCCCGCCGTTTTTAAAAGTGGACTGGGAAAGTTCAAGGGACCCCCTGTAGCCTTCGACTTAGACCCGGAGGTCCGCCCGATAAGACTTAAACCGCGCAGGGTACCGTTCGCGCTTAAGGACAAAATAGAGGCGGAACTGGACAAACTGGTGGGTCAAGGAATTCTCGTTCCTGTGGATTCCGCGGAGTGGGAGACTCCAATTGTAACAGCACTGAAGGCTAACGGGGAGGTGCGCATTTGCGCTGATTATAAGTGTACCATTAATAAGGCAATCCGCCCTAATGCATACCCGGTGCCAGTGGTCAGCCACCTTCTGGCCAGACTGAATGGGGGAAAGTGTTTCGCTAAACTCGATTTAGCACAGGCCTACCAGCAACTCCCAGTAACCCCCGCCACAGCGGCGGCACAAACAATAGTCACACATAAGGGGGCGTTCCAGGTGTCGAGGTTACAGTTCGGCGTGAACTCGGCACCTGGCATTTTTCAGTCGCTAGTGGAACGCCTCCTGAAGGGGCTGGAGGGGGTGTTGCCATATTTTGATGACGTGTTGATAACGGGGGGGAGTAAGGCCGAGCTGGCCCACAGATTGGATAAGGTCCTGGCCGTGTTCGAGAAAGCGGGGCTGCGACTGAGAAAAGACAAATGTGTATTTTTTGAAACAGAGGTTGAGTTTTTAGGGTTCCGTGTCACACCCGAGGGAATTAGGCCGTCCAAATCTAAGGTGGCCGCCATTAAGAAAGCCCCTCGCCCCACTTCCAAAACCGAGCTTCAGTCATTTCTGGGGCTTCTCAATTTCTACCATACCTTCCTTCCACGGAAGGCGTCTGTTGCCGAGCCGCTTCATCGGCTGCTTAAAAAAGAGGAAAAATGGCTGTGGGGTGACGAGCAAGAAAGAGCGTTCTCAGAGTTAAAGCAACTCCTCACATCCGAGGCAATCCTGACTCATTTCGACCCCAAACGGCCCATAGTTTTGGTCTGCGATGCATCCCCGGTGGGGGTGGGGGCGGTGCTTTGCCACGTGTTAGACGACGGAAGGGAGGCCCCGATAGCGTTTTATTCAAGGTCCCTGTCCCAAGCAGAGCGGAATTACGCACAGACCAATAGGGAGGCACTAGCGATAGTAGCGGGAACCAAGAAATTTCACGATTTTCTGTATGGTCGGCCGTTCAAGATCGTTACTGATCACAAGCCCCTGTTAGGGATCTTCACTGCAAATAAGCCCACGCCACAGATCCTGTCCCCGAGGATGCTGCGGTGGGCTATTTTTCTTAACGCATATCAACATGAGTTAGAATACCGGCCAGGGAAGGAAATCAGCCATGCAGACGCGCTCTCACGGTCGCCGTTACCATTGTCGGACGACCAGAAGGCAGGGGTAAGAAGAGACCGCCAGGTATTGCTAATAGAGGTTTTAGAGTCACCCCCGATAGTACCGGCCGACATTGCCAGGGCGACCGGAAAGGATAGAACACTAGAGAAGGTATGCTCGTGGGTGCAGAAGGGGTGGCCGGCGTCATCCCCAGGCACGGAATTCGACCCATTCTTCCGAAAGCGAGTGGAGTTGTCTTTAGAGAGGGGGTGCCTGTTGTGGGGCCAACGGGTGGTGGTTCCTACGTCCCTGCGGCCGAAGGTGCTAAAGCTGTTGCACATCAGCCACCCGGGGATCGTCCGTTCCAAGGCGTTGGCCCGGAGTTACTTCTGGTGGCCCCAGCTGGACGCCGACATAGAGCAGATGGTTGGCACTTGTGAGGCATGTCAATGCTCTCGACCGGAGGTGGCCCGCCTACCACATAGGGAATGGGACGCAGCGAGGGGACCGTGGTCCAGGGTGCACGTAGATTTTGCTGGCCCATTCCGGGGAACCATGTTTCTCCTGGTGGTGGATGCATACTCAAAGTGGCTGGAGGTCATTCCGGTAAAGAGCACATCCTCCGCCACTACCATTCGCCAGCTAAGGAGGGTCTTTTCCACGTTCGGTTTACCCGACACTTTGGTCAGCGATAACGCCAGTTGTTTCACGTCCGCTGAGTTCGCGGCATTCATGGAGGCAAATGCAATTCGGCATGTCACATCCGCGCCGTTTCACCCGGCCACGAATGGCCAAGTGGAACGGTTGGTGCGCACCACAAAAGATGCGCTGCGGCGCATGGGCTTGTGAGATCTACATCACCAGGTTTGTCAATTTCTATTAGCGTACAGAGTGACCCCCTTAGCGTCTGGTTACTCGCCGGCCGAGCTGCTGATGCGGAGGAAACTGACCACGCTTTTGTCCAGGCTAGACCCGTCGAGGGTCGAGGACAAAGGGAAGAACATAGGGTTAGCGGTCTCGAAAGGTTTCGGCATAGGCGATCCTGTACATTGCAGGAACTATGCCAACGCAGGCCCAGCCTGGGTGCCAGGGACGATAATAGAACAGACGGGGCCAGTGTCCTATCGGGTGGAAACTAGCACCGGCCTCCTCTGGAGGAGGCACGCTGATCAACTGAGGCACCGAGTGAGCGAGGGGCCGACCAGTGGAGCACAGCGACATGATTCAGCGATAGGGTTCTCCCCCACCCGTTTAGCCCAAGGGGGAGACAAGGGGGAAAGCAGCGAGCCCGACTCATATCCTTTTGATACCCCAGTTCTATCCGAGCCCGGGGGGAGGGAAAAGGAGTGTGCGGCCGCCGCTGCCGCTTCCCCCGAATCCGATTTTGATTTTGATTTTGCGAGCCGGGGGGGTTTTTCGGAGTGTTCCCCCACCCATCCAAGCGAGAAGAGGGGTTTTTCGTTAGTCCCCAGTGCCCCCGGTTCTTCCCAAACAAAGCACACACCTCCCAACAAAGCCGCAGAGCCGCGGCAAACCACTAACAAGTCATCCTCTCCGATTGCAGGGCAGGAAGCCAGGGAGCAAGGAGGAGGGAGCGAAGCCGGGGCAGGGCAGCCCGCGCCGAGACCCCAGCGTGTTCGAAATAAGCCATCTTGGCTGAGAGACTTCGTCTCATCCTAGGGGGGAGGAGTGTTGTGTCCTAATAGTGTAACCTTCTACATGTGATATCAATGTATCTGAACCAATGTAACCTTGCCAATGAGTAACAATGTAACCTTCAGCTGTATCACATAAACCCTGTAATAGGACGCGAGCTAATGACCACCAGCTGGCAGCAGCGAGCGTCCAAGCTCTCTTGGTTCAAACCCATCAAAGACCGCAGCGCGGGAAGTTTCCCGCCGCTACCTACACCTGGACAAGAAGGGCGTGACCAGCCATGACGTCACGCGGACCAGTAGCCAACGGGCTACCGTGGAGCCACATTCAAATACGTTACTGCCTTATATATAGAGCTGTTCGTCCGCCATTACCTCATGTTCCCTCTGTCCACCATGCAATAAACCTGAGTTAACCCAGCCTTTGGCTGTGCCTTGTGTCTTGACTCTCATACACTAAAGCACTCTTCAAATACCTGAAAGATAATCATAAAGACGAAGAGAAGGATCTGTTCTCCATCATCCCAGAGTGCAGGGCACATAACAGATAAAACTACAGGAAGTCAGATATAGGCTGAATATTAGGAAAAACCCTCTTAATGGTTAGAGCAGTATGAAAGTGGAACCAACTGCCTTGAAAAGTGGTGAGCACTCCAACACTAGAAGAATACATGACAGAATTGCACAACCATCTGTCATATCTACTTTGATTTGGATTCCTGAATTGAGCAGGGGGTTGGACCTTTTCGCCTAAAATGTTTTTCTCAACTTTTTCAGTTCGCAGGCCTGACCACACCTCCTGGACAGCTGATTGGGTCAGTCATGTGGTTCCTCCCACCCAGAAGTGGAAGTAAAATGCACCCCATGCATGCACAGAATGCATTTAGCAGAATTCTGCACATGCATGGGGTGTGTTTTACTTCCACTTCCAGGAGCAGTGAGGGTGTCAGGGGCTGGATGAATTGGAATCAGGGGCTGCATCTAGCCCATGGACCATAGGTTGTGAATGTCTGGCCTAAAAGTTCCCTTCCATTTCAGTTATCCTATGATTCTATTATTTGTCTTTTCAAGGCACATCCATTCCAGAAGACCCCCTCCAAATATATATTGTTCACATAATAAAATACGACACACACACATACACACAAAATGTGTGACAATTAAATTAAATTAAAATTAAATTTAAAATTTAAATTAAAAAATAGATTTAGCAGGAATGTTGCCTGATTGCTAGGGAACATATCAATATAATGAGCAAAGAATATAGGAGAGCTACAGGACAAATGCTTGTCTTGCCATACCCTCTTTTTCAACTTCACTTATAAGGGGGGGGGGAGCTGCTGTGACTTGTAAATTCCTAAAAATAATTTTAAAGATGGATTATACATCCAAGAGATGATTCCAGAGAAGAAGAGTACATGTAAAGTTAAGCTGACATCTCTCGGCATATTTTGTGGTGAAGATTAATAGAAATCATCATGCAGGCAGCAACAGAAGGTTGGAATGTCCAAGATTATATCTGCTCAGTTGCAGAAGCAGAACTGAAAGGCAATTTGATTTTCAGGATTGCTGCCTGTTGTGATCATGTGGCTCCCAAATTACTCTTCAGGGCTATATTTATTCTTAATAATTTGTTTTCTTGAATTTACAGTGCACAGTGGGAGATCCTTCAAAGATTAATAGACACTTTTTATGAAGTCTTAATGAAAAAACTAGATAATATAGCAGATTTTTAGACTTCAGGGATGACTTCACTTTTTCTCTTCATTTTTTATTTATTTTATTTTTTTGGTCTGCTCTCTTCAATGTAAGTAGCTAGCAAGCAATTTCTGTCCCTAGCTAGTTTCTGGAATGGTGTTTGTTTTTTGCTTCCATATATATTGAACAGGATACAATTCACTAAACTAGGGATTCTCAACCTGCAGCCCATGGCAACATTTCATGTGGCCCCCAGTGCCTCCACCACACCTGGAATTGCGATGTGGTGGAGGAAGGGCAAAATGGCCATCCAGCCACAGAAGCTGTCTGAAGAGGCGTGACACAGCTACCAGCTTTAAAAGGTTTAGAACTCCTGCATTAAACAGTTGAACGGTCTGAATGTTTTTAGCACATTTGCTAAAAAAGACAACACCGAAAAATTATAGCAACCCATTTGGAAATATTGGAAACATATTTATTTATTCTTGGGAGTATGATAAGACTTTTTGAATGTATATTCAGACACATTCTACTATTTTAATGGCATTTAGACACCTGTAAATTGTTGCGGGAGGAATATACATAGAAAATCTATATATTTGTAGTTATTAGGAAGCCCAATCATTTCACCAAAATACCCCATTGCCAAAACAAAGCAACAGCAAGGTGTACAGAAAAACTAATACTGGAGAGAAATACGTGGAAGCAAAATATGGCATGAGGTGTTGTTAAAGGAAGAGAACAGATTGAATTGATACTTGGTTTGAAATGTATGCATTTTTATTGCACAAAGAAATACCTTTCTGAGTGTAGCTGTAGTTAAATGAAGAGAACAGATTGAAGTGATACTTGGTTTGAAATGTATGCATTTTTATTGCACAAAGAAATACCTTTCTGAGTGTAGCTGTAGTATCTCACCTTTACTTGTTAATTTGCAGTAGTGAGGAAAGCAAGAGGGACATGAGACAGACAAGACAGGCTGAGAAAATAAAAGTATACACAAACACAAATTGACCTGGTCTAGAAGTCACCTATACTTTTTCAATTGCACATCTAAAGATGCTGGCATATCAGGAAAAAGAAGGAAAAACACTGCAGCACTTTAAAGACTAACTGCTATACTTTTAATGTGAGCTTTTGTGGACCAAGTCCAATTCATCAGACATAGGAGTGTATTTGGCAAAAGCATAGTTGGGTAAACCCAGACTGCACAGGTCGAGGGTATGCTAACAAATCAAAAAGGAGACCATTCACTTGAGTGAGGAAGGTAGTGATGGTTGATACCCTCTGTGTCTCATGTCCAAGTGCTAGAAGTTGGTGGGTCACTTTAAGGTCCCTGATCTTTATGGCTCTTTATCTTCAAAGCTTGGGCTAGAAAGCTGTTCAAATAGAGGACATCTTTGGAAGAAGAATTGTCTTGTTTCATCTCTTTAAGTGTAGGTTTGGCCTTCATAAATGTGCACCTGTGATTACTTTAGTTATGAAAGAAATATGTTTCCAAGTGAGATTGGTTTCTGGCCTGGAAAATGTACAAGTATATAGGGGGGAAATTGTTCACTCTCTCACAGTAACTGAAATCCTCTTGTGCAGGTCTGTGTGCACAACAGAAATAATGTCATCAGCAGTGACAAATTGCTGCTGATTAAAAGCTTCCTTTGGCAATTTCAGCATGCAAGCAGCTTGTACACAACGCAAAGAATTCAACAAAGAAAGCTTTTAATCAGCGGATTTGCTACTGCCGCTGCCGACATTTCCATTACACATGAAAAGCTGCAGAACATGTTTCCAGCCACTGTGTCGAAATGGGTGAGAATGATACATGCCACATTTCGTCCATGGATGCTAGAATGCATTTGGAAAACATTGTCCAAAATCATGCCAGAAGGGTATTCTGGACCATCACCACCACTGCTTTTATGTTGATTTTATTATTTTAGTTAGCATAATTACTAATACTCTAGAGCCAGATTATCATAATCTTTCTGACCCCAGTAAATTAGTTTCAGATAAATAATTAGAGAAGATTTGCTTTAAAAGTGGTGAAAAAAGGGATTTTATGAAGAAACTCATAAAAAAGAAAATTTATTAGGGTATTTCAAAGAGTGTGTCCTATTTGACAAAAGCCCTTCTCGTTTATCCTAATAAATAATAAAACTATTGATATGCACAATTTGCATTGCAAATATTCCTGCTTGACACATCTCCAATAAGCAGATGACCTTGGCTTAGAAATGTTGGGCTGTCAGAAGGGTCCATCTAAATAGATGTAAGACATTAATAACAAAAAGTTTGAAGGTGGCAGCAATCTTCTCCCAGCCCATAATATGCTCCCTACTGATGAATACACCATGACTAAATGTTTGTCTTGAAGTAACCTTCCCCAATCCAATGTCCTCCAGCTATATTTTGGCCATGCTAACTGGGGATGATGGAAGCTATAGCCCAGCATAGCTACATGGCACTGAATTGGAAAGTTTGGTTGACAGAGTGTACACATGCATGACCGAAAATAATACTAAAACATGTCCTTTTGTGAAGAAAGCCAAGTGATCTGCAATGTTACATTATGTGCATTGAGAACAGTTACCATTAGCAATTGCACTTATATACTGCCTCATAGGGCTTAGTGTACTCTCTGGATAGTTCACAAATTAATTAGCATTTTGCCACCAACATGCTGGGTACTCATTTTACTGACCTTGGAAGGCTGAGTCAACTTTGATCTCTGTTAGGATCGAACTCACAATGTTCTGACTGGAGCATAGCAGTTAAACCACTGCACCATTGTTGGTGTTACAAGAATCAGAGCGAGTAGCCTTTTTCTCCTTTTGAGGGAGGCTTGTTTTTCTCTCCTTCCTATGGTGTTGAGAGGGCCCAGCTGGTTGGGGAAAAGAGGGGTGTAAAAGGAGGTATCCCTTTAATCGGTAGCAGGTTTTGCTGGACAGTCCAAGAGGAGAGGGAGAGTTGAAGAAGGAGTAAAGAAACAGAAAGGCAATAGCAGTTAGCTATGTTCCAGAAAGCTGGTAATTGTATATTGGGAAAGACTGGGTTAAGAAGGGGAAAGGGAATATATGTGCTCCATGAGGAAATGAACAGGGAGAAACTGCCTCCAGGGGATATGTTTGTGACTACCTCTGTCGGGGAGAACAGAGTATGGGGAAAGCCCTGCTGGTGACCAGGGTGTGTTTTTATTTTACTTTTGCTGTGGTATGCTGGCGACTAAAGGTTTGTTAATAAATGCTGGAACTATTTGAAGATGTCTACTTTTTGCTGGCTGTGTGCTGGACTGAGATTTTTGGAGATTCCTGAAACATCTGAAAGGCTAAGCAAGATAACTTCTCTATGTAGCATGCAGTTCAGTTCACTGTGGCATTCAGTAAAACAAACACAAGGCTGTAACTCACAAGTTATGTTGCAGTTGCTCAGCTAAAAGCAATCCTTGGCTGAGTAGTTGCCAAGTCTGTTGGTATACTGGTCAAGTGATAAATCAGCATAGTAAAGGTAAAGGTTTCCCTTGCTTGAAAGCCAGTCGTATCCGACTCTAGGGTTCAGTGCTCATTTCTGTTTCAAAGCCAAAGAGCCAGCGCTGTCTGCTTCTGCAGACATTTCTGTGGTCATGTGGCAGGTATGACTAGTTGAAGAAGGAGTAAAGAAACAGAAAGGTGATAGAAGTTAGCTATGTTCCAGAAATCTGGTAATTGTATATTGGGAAAGACTGGGTTAAGAAGGGGAAAGGGAATGCTGTTACCTTCCCACCAAAGTGGTCCCTATTTATCTACTTGCAATTTCTTGCTTCCAAACTGCTAGGTTGGCAGAAGCTGGGACAAAGACGGGAGCTCATTCAGTCCTGCAGTACTCGGGAATCGAACTGCTGACCTTCTGCCTCCCAGTCAGCGTCTTAGCCACTTGAGCCACTGCAGTCAGCATACACAGTTACAAAGCAGCTTCAAACTATGCTGTTTCTTCTTCCAGTTAAAGTTCTTTCCACACAAGCATTTTCTTGTGGAGAAGTCTCAGAGGGCACCAAATTAGCATTCAGAGCATAGCCCTCAGCAGGCACACGGTCAGTGAGCATACAGGCTCCAACAATCTCACAGACAGCATAAGCACACAGGCTCTAGTGAGCGCAACAGCTTCTGATGAGCACATTGGCTGAAGATGTGTGGCCAAGTGACTTACTTATACACAGGATCTTGGGTTGCAAAGTGAGTGGACGACACCTGTGTTCCCCAGGTAAAAAAAAACCTTTAAAGCAACAGTACAGTATTTCAGTAGAGTACAATATGCTATACAACTTAGGGCAGAAACATAGCCCCCTAACAGCCATCAGGGATCCATTACCACTGGACAGAGGCCTCCCCTCCATACTTGATACACCTATGTGCAGGGCCACCATTAAAATCATGGGATGGGGCTTGTGACAGCATAGGAACAGCCTGGTGTTCCTATGTGGGCATTTCTTTGTGCATTGGAGACCAAGACAGATCATGTGCACTTGCTGGAGTACCTCCTAAATGAGTAGTGCTCAACATACACTTTTGTAGAAAACCAATGAGTACTGACCCATTTGGGACATTGGTATCCAGCATCCAAGCCACCACACACAATAAAATTAAATGTTCCCTTCCTCCAGATGTCCTGACTTATTCAAAAAGTTCCTGGGATTTAAATACCTGGTCCCACTCTGTGCCCTTGGCTTCCTTCATTGCTGGCATATAGGCCCCAAGATGTTTGGAGATTGCCCCTTGGCCCAAAAATATTCCTGCACCCCTGCTATGTGCACTCAGCTGGGAATATGTTCTGTTGAACTCAAGTGAGCTTGCTTCAGAGTAGACAGGTGTACAATTGCATTATCAATTATATAGAGCAGGGGTTCTCATTCTATGGCCCATGTGCTGGATCCTGCCTGCACCACCATTCCATCTGGCCCACACCCTTGTTTCCGCCACTGCTGCCACTGACAGTCCTTTTCCCCTCCGTGTGGGAAGGCATCTGGTTTCTGTCTTCCTGTCTGCCTTCACATTGTGTAAACAAGGCCTCTTTGTCTACATGAGAGACAACGCTTGATTTTGGGCATGCGTAGAATATGAGAAGATTTCTCCTTTCTTCTCCTTATTTGGGTTCTGACTTTCTGATTGGTTGTATGTGCCTTAAGTTTTGTTTCTGTTAAGTTTCGTTTCTGATATACTCTGCTTGAATAAAGAGAAGCCATGATGATTCCTTTGTCAGCCAACAGTGCAGCGTGTGTGTGTTTTGCTTTCTCTCTATCTCTGTTTCCTACTTACTCCGTCTAATGAAGCTGGACTTCGTAGACTCTTAACTTTTCCTGTGTTTATCTGGGGCTATAAACTGCTCCTTCTGAGGCTGATTTAGATCTTTACATGAATCAGATTCCTACACCTCCGCCTGGCTTGGTGTGTCCCTAATGCTGCTCCATAGCAGGGCAGATGTTGTAATCGGGCAGCTCTGTCAGCGGAAGCAGCAGATGCCCACGGCCACCCGTGTTTTCCCCTGGTGCTGCTCTGGCCAAGCACAGGCCTTCACCTATGGCAAGCCGGTAAGCAGGGAGTGGCAGCAGCGGTGACAGTGTGGGGGTGAGTGGTGGTGAGCTGAACTGGTGGCAAGGGGGAGGGGGGTGAGTGTTGGCGGGTTGGACTGGTGTCTCCCCCCCTACACCGCTGATGGCGCCAGTGACAGTGGTGGGGTACATCAGTCCAGCCCACCAACATTCTGATCCGGCCCCCTGGCTTAAAAAGGTTGAGAACCCCTGATATAGAGAATCATTGGCATTGCATGTAGGAGAACCTGTTGGTATTGGACTCCATTTATATGCTGGAAAAGGCGGCTACAATGGGACTAGATATTAGAAAAGAAGTATTTTAGTATTTGTATTGTATGAAATGTATTGTATTTTGAAATTGTTTTTGTTCTGTTATTTTTCTTTGTTCTTTTCTCTCTCTCTTCTTAAAAATTAATAAAAAATTATTAAAAAGAAAAGAAGGTCAACTACTTTTCCTCTGTGATAACCTGGAGTCTTGGTCTACCTGACTTGATTTAACAATCCATGTTCTACATTCCAATAATTTACAGTGGTTGAATGCACAAGCTGATCTCACATGTTCACGGGACTTCCTTATTTCAGTGGGTTGCACAGGGCTGTTAACCATGCAGGAAATGTGGATCACAGCAATAGCTTCTTGAATTTTTTAGTGTATGTATCTTTGTATTTTTCCTCAACAGGAGCAGAACATACTAATATTTTGGCAACAGAAATAAAATAAAACAGTTACATTTTTATGCCTTTATTGTGCAACATGTGGTCAAGTTAATTATGAGGGGGAAATTAGTATGCAATGGAAAACCCTTTGTTCCTTCCTTGCTTGCTGTCTCTGGTAAATGCTGGAAAAACAGCATGAAAGTGTTGTGTTCATCCAGAATTGCAGAACAGAGCAAATGCTTTAATTCTCTGTCTTTAAGCCAAATACACCCATCAAAGCTCATTAAATTTGTCAGTTTAAAAGGGAAGCAAATTAATCATAAGATAGAAGATATAAAAAACAAGGAAGGGTGTGTGGATAACACGTGGGTTTTTTTGAATTTCACATTACATTTTCTTCTCTTCCAGCCCATATAAACCAGAAGAAATGGAAAGAAGTTCCAATGCCAAGTCTCCAAATTTTCCTTTTTCTATTCCTTATTGCTTTTATTTAGATAATCTTATTTCATGCAATCATAAATACCCAGCTCTGCAAGAGCTAGAAACTCTTCAGTCAGCTACCTCTTCCTAGTGTTTTCTCTTTCCTTTTGCTTTCTTGTCTCCTCCTCCACTCTTTTCCTTTTTCTCTTCCTCTGCCCCAGCGGATTCCATCATTCAATTACCAAGCAGCAAATCCTTTTCTCCACCTCTGTTTCTCTTGAAAATGTGAAGAGTTCAGGGCACTCACAGAGGGAAGCATACAGAAGCTGCTTAGAGTCCCTGAGGAAAAGTATGTTACCACTTATCTGCTGCTTTCCTCATGGCTGGAGTAAGTTAGAGAAGTTCTCTGCCACCTAGTGATTAGAATGATACTGCAATCCAAAGAGATAAGTTGATTAACTGTCATTAAGAGAGTCCTGGTGGCGCAGTGGTTAAACTGCTGTACTGCAGCTAAACTGCTGATATTGTGAGTTTGATTCTGATGGAGATCAAGGTTGATTCAGCCTTCCATCCCTCCAAGGTTGTTAAAATGAGTACCGTACCCAGCACAGTACGTTGGGGGCAAAATGTTAATTATCTTGTGAACCCCCCAGAAAATGCTCTAAGCCAGGGGTTCTCAACCTTTTCAAGTCAGAGGCCAGTCACACTTGCTCAAACAGTTGGTGGGCTGGACTTGTGCTCCAGCCGCTGCTGGCGGAATTGGCCGCAAACTTATTTACGGCTGTTGTAAATGCATTTACAACAGGTGTAAATGAGTCTGTGGCTGTCGTAAATGTGTTTACAATAGCTGTAAATGAGTCAACAGCTGTCATAAACACATTTACGATGGCTGTAAATGAGTCCACATCTGATGGCGGTGGTCGCAGCAGCAGTGGCTGGAGCAAGGGCAGGTGCCAAATTATTTGGTGCCGTGGGCTGGATCCAGCCCACAGCCTATGGACTGAGAACCCCTGCTCTAAGCACTATGGGGTAGCATATAAGTGTAATTGTTATTGCTATTGTTAAAAATATAGTATCCACCTCAAGTTCAGGTATTTAAGTTTCATACTCTTTCATTAATTGAAGAGGTCACATTTCTCTGTTAGAGAATATTATGATGCAATTAGACTAGACTCCTCGTGGTGCACCCTTGGTAACATAACTTGTCACATCTAAACAGTACACGTTTTGTCTGCTGGATGACACAAGGATTTCCCTGCAAAAAGAATCAACATGAATACAGCAATTATAAAATTTGCTAGTTTTAAAATTTTGTAGAATGTATTCTTTTATGGATTTATTACTTATATATTAATGATATTGTATTCTGCTATGCCATAAGAGATAAATGCAGACCTTTATGAAAGCAGAGAAATCACAGGTTGCATTGACAGAAGCATAGTAATAAATTACTGTACAGTTCAAAGAAAAAGCATGTTGGATCAGGCTAAAGGCTTAGCTAGACCACCATTCTCTTTGCACAGTGGCTAACCCAAATTTTTCAATGTGCCAAGGTCAAATTCTCCTGGAATAGTATCCGCTGTCTTCAAAGTGAGAAATGAGTAAAATACTTTCAATAGAGTGTATAGAATGAAAATGTAATAAATGCCAGTGGCCAATTTAGAGATGTAAAATTTCTGGAGATTTTGAAGCTCGGAAAAAAACCCGTGTTTTTTTTTTTCCGGGGGAAAACAATTTTTTTTGGAAAAATTGAAAATTATCTGATACCATACATATTTTTTTAAAAATGATTTATAAAATATTTGAACCCGGCCTTATCTTAAAATATTTTATTCATCATGTTAAAATAAAACATTCCATAATGTTTTATTTTTTTCATTTCTTCCAATTTTTTAGGAAAAAACAAAGAAGGCTTCAGAACCCCCTCCCCCCCCCAGTTTCCCCCCCCCCCAATTTTTTCCGTTTTTCCCCCGGGCCTTCACATCTCTAGTGGACATACATGCTGGGAGAGTGTATTTTCAAGTCCAAATCAGAAAGGTTGAAAGAAAAGGGAGGGTCTCTTACAATTGTATTTTGCCCCCTTGAAATCTACATACTTTCTACAAAAGCTAGAGTAGCTATAAAATCATTTGTCAATAATCACATTTGCCTCTATTTTTCTGCTGATGTTCTTTGTATGTAATGCACATTGACTTGAGATGTTGTAACAATGTCATCATGCAGCCAGTGTAGACAGAAAACAGCAAAAGTGCTTAGTGAGAAGCAGCCATCTCTATTCATTGCTCCAGCTGACGAATGTTGTTTTAATCAAGCTGCTTAGCCAGTCTACCAGAAAAAATCTTTTTGTGACATACCTATTGTAACATAATAGGTACTTTTTAATCAGAAACAATACTATGCTGCTGAAGCATTTCACAGCTTTTTTAGGTTAAGAAAAGAACCTCCGAGAATAGAGCTAGGCTCCCTTTCAAGCCATCTGGCATAGATTCCTATGAGCTACCAGGCCCAGTACTTCAAAAATGGAAGTAAAATTTTAGCCATTATTATTATTATTATTATTTTGCTAAAGGTTTCCCTTGCTCGAAAGCCAGTCGTATCTGACTCTAGGGTTCAGTGCTCATCTTTGTTTCAAAGCAGAAGAGCCAGCACTGCTTGCTTCTGCAGACATTTCCGTGGTCATGTGGCAGGCATGAATAGACACTGGAGCGCACGGAATGCTGTTACCTTCCCACTGAAGTGGTCCCTATTTATCTACTTGCAATTTCTTGCTTTCAAACTGCTAGGTTGACAGGAGTTGGGAGAAAGACGGGAGCTCATTCCGTCCTGCTTTACTATGGCTATCATTTACCACTACCATCCCCCTTTTTAAGGATCCAGCAGTGCAGGAACAGAATAGCAGACATTTCAGTTTTCAATATTTAAATAGTCTGACATGTTTTCTGGATTACAATCAAAACTTGTTCCGTAGGAACAAGAATTGCTGTCTTTTATTCCGATGCATGTAACTTCCGCCTAAGCCAACACCAAGGAAATCCCTTACAGTAGATGGAAAGAATTCAAAGCCAGCTTTATACCAACCTCCTTGCATTAAACCTAGGAGATTGTGAGCATTTGTGTAACCAAATTAAGGAAAAAACCTAAAATCTGTTTTATCAGACCAGATATGCTAATCACACTAGTGCATGCAAGCAGGAAGGTTAAGAGTATGCAGAGCAGGGAAAGTCCTACCATTGGACAGAGCAAAGTGGTCACCTCAAGCAGCAGATACTGGACCACAATAGCAAGGGTTTGAACAGTTAAATGTAGGCCATGTATATGCCCTACACTCCTTACACTTAACAGCTGCTTTCATATATTTAATTTAAATTTAATTTAATAGTCATATTTATATATATGCCGCCCACTCAGGTAGAACCCGACTCAGGGCAGCATTACAACAAGTTCTAAAAACACATAAAAACACTTTAAAAGACCCATATCCCACACACTTTAAAAGACCCATATCCCACCCACCCATCCCATCCACTATAAAAAGAAGAAGAAGAGAGAGTTCTTAATTGTTTACATAAGCCAGCAGGTGGGGACCGTGTTCCCATTAGGGCCCCACACCTGCCCTGCCAGCCAGGTCTTCAATCCTTTCCTGAAGGGCAGCAATTCTCTTTGAAGTCTTAGATCTGTTGGCAGGAGGTTCCAGAGGGTTGGTGCGGACAGGGAGAAGGCCCTCCTTCGGGTGCTGGATAGATGTGCACCCCTAGCTGATGGCACTATTAGAGAGCCTCTCCGGTCTGCTCTGGTTGGATGGGCAGACACTCTTGGGACGATGCGGTCTCTAAGGTATCCTGGCCCACTGCCATATAGGGCTTTAAAGGTCAAAACCACTACCTTGAATTGCACCCGGAGACAAACTGGTAACCAGTGCAGCTCCCGAAGTAGTGGTGAGGCATGGGCATATGGTCCGCATCCCATCACCACCCGGGATGCCGCATTCTGGACCAGCTGCAGCCTCCGAATGGTTGTCAAGGGTAGCCCCATGTAGAGCGCATTACAATAATCTAGTCGGGAAGTGACCAGAGCGTGGGTGACCATAAGCAAGGAGCCCCGGTCCAGGAGCGTGCGCAACTGGCGAATCACCCGAAGTTGGGCAAAAGCCCTCCTGGCCACAGCCGCTACCTGTTCTTCTAGCAGCAGCCGCGAGTCCAGAAGGACCCCTAAGTTGCGCACTGGGTCTGTCTGGGGCAAAACAGCTCCATCCAGTATCAAAGATGGTAGCTCCCTGGATAACACGGGGCTCCTTATCCACAGCCACTCTGTCTTGCTGGGATTCAGCCAAAGCCCATTGGCCCCCATCCAGACCCCAATGGCCTACAGGCATCCGGATAGGATTTCAACAGCATCACTGGGGTCCCCACGGGCCGAGATGTACAACTGGGTGTCATCCGCGTACTAATGGTACCGCACCCCATGGGAACGAATGATCTCACCCAGTGGCTTCATGTAGATGTTAAATAGGAGAGGAGAGAGCACCGAGCCCTGAGGCACCCCATACTTGAGGAGCCTAGGGCTGGACCTCTCACTCTCTAACCACACCAACTGGGTACGGCCCTCCAGAAAAGAGGAAAACCAGGACAACACAGTGCCCTGGATCCCCAGTCCTTTGAGCCGTTCTAGAAGGATACCGTGGTCGACGGTATCGAAGGCCGCTGAGAGGTCAAGAAGAGCAAGGACGGATGGATAACCCCCGTCCCGCTCCCGCCAGAAATCATCCATTAGTGCGACCAATACCGTCTCCTTACCATACCCGGGCCTGAATCCTGATTGAAAGGGGTCTAGATAATCCGCTTCCTCCAGGACACTCTGCAGCTGGCGCACCACTGCCTTCTCCAAAACCTTACCCAGAAAGGGCAGGTTGGAAACCGGCCTGTAGTTGTTAAGGACAGCTGGGACAAGGGATATTTTCTTCAGGAGGGGGTGCACCAAAGCATGTTTTAGTGGTGCAGGAAACACCCCCTCCCGTAATGATGCATTTATTATCGCCCCGACCCAGCCACCTGTCACCACCGTGGAGGCTTTCACCAACCAGGTGGGACAGGGGTCCAAAGGACATGTAGTGGCACGCACAGCTGCAAGGAGCCTGTCCACTTCATCAGGGACAACATGATCAAACCGATCCCAGATCGTACAGCAACACTGTGCTCCGGTGCCCCCCGTGACCCTCCCCATCCACGCCGGGATTCAGCCCTGAACGAATCCGATCGATTTTCTCCACCAGATGGTCAGCAAAGTCCTCAGCCGAACCCTGCCAACCGGGCACCGATCTCCCCCTACCAAGGAGGGACCTGGTTATCCGGAACAGGGCGGCTGGGCGATTATCAGCAGAGGCAATAAGGGTGGTGAAGTATTGCCACCTCACCCCCCCCCCCATCACCACTAGGTAGGCCCTAATAGCAGCTCTAGCTAGTGTCCAATCGGACTCATCCTGGGTCTTCACCCAGCGGCGCTCTAGGCGTCTCTTTGCCCGTTTGAGTTCCCGCAGTTGATCCGTGAACTACGGGGATGACCTAACCCCACGGGCGCGGAGAGGCCACAGTGGCGTGATTTCAACCAAGGCTGCTATTGCCGTCCTGTTCCACAGGTCGACAAGTGCCTCGGGTGAATTGTGTAGCCGATCCAGAGGAACATCCCCCAGTTCCCTCTGGAATCCATCTGGATCCATTAGTCGCTGAGGGTGGGCCATTTTAATAGGCCCTGCCTCCCTACGATGAAGCGTCACCCCCAGAAAGTCAAGAGTCACCAGATAGTGATCTGACCATGGCACAGGTGAGATGACTAAGTCCTGTAATCTCAGATCACTCTGCCACTGCTCCGACAAGAAAACTAAGTCTGGCATGTGACCATTGCCCCTGGTCGGACCCCGAACTGCCTGAGTCAGGCCCATGGCTGCCATGGAAGCCATGAACTCCCTTGCCACCTCAGAAGCCATCCCCAATGATGGCAAATTGAAGTCCCCCAGAACCATAAGCCTCGGGAACTCCAACGCCAACATTGAGGTGGCCTCAAGGAGCTCAGGCAGGGCATACCTTACCCTGCAAGGGGGCAGATACAGGAGTAAGATTCCCAACTGACCCTTAGGGCCCAACCGTAGAAGCAGGGCCTCACAACCATACACTTGTGGAGCAGTGGCCCTAGCAACTCCCAATGACTCCCTGGCAACAATGGCGACACCACCGCCCCTCCCCTCACCTCTAGGCTGGTGCCAAATACCGAACCCGGCTGGACACATGTCCAAAAGAGGTACTCCATCCTCAGGTGTCAGCCAGGTTTCGGTGATGCATGCCAGGTCGGCCCGCCCCTCCTGGATAGAATCTTAAACCAGGGGGGCCTTATTACAGACCGATCTGGCATTCACCAGCAGCAGCCTAAGGGCGGGGTCACTCTGGATCTGCTGCTCAGGGCCCAGAGATGTACCTGCGGGGTTGGAACGAGGGACTGCACTTAAATATCGGACCTGCATTCCCCGAGTGCGGCCCGCCCCTCGGTACCCGCCATACCACCCCATGCCCGTCACAACACCTATATGGGTCCCTGGAACCCCCCTAGATGGAATGCTGCCCCTCCTTCCTGGCTGGCAGGACCAGCTCCCTCTCTTCCTACCCCACCCACAATCCCCCCTTGGTTCCGGCAGCAAAAATGGTAAGCCGCCCCACAGCAAGTTGCCTCCTTCTCTCTCCCCCATGCGGAAGGACGAGGCCAGGTCCGGTGGCAAAGGCAATGGGGCCATTGAAGGCACAACTGGCCACCCAGTTGATGGTAAATGCCTCAGGCGACCAGGCATCTCCCCCCACCCCCCACCCCCGCCAGTCCGAATCCACAAAGGAGGACACCGAGGCTGGTAGGCAGATGGGCAGGCATTAGCATTGAGAGGGGGGAGAAGCCAACTACTGGTCAAACTGGACTTTGTATGTGGATTTTTTTATTTAAATAAAAAAAATGGAGTACTGTCCTATTCCAACTTATGACAACTCTTTCCAGGGTTTTCTAGGTCGAGACTACACAGAAGCCACTTACCATGCCCTTCTTTTGGGGGCACCCTGCATCTATGCAACTCACCATGACTATATAGGCTGGCTCTTTTCCCAGGAAGCACAGTGAGGAATCAAACTCCCAACCTCTGACTCCACTGTCAGATACCTAAACCAGCAAGCTATCCAGCCAGCATTTTAGGTAGCAATATATATTGAGCCAACTTTGAAATAGAATACAGAACTGTGAATTTGACCCTAATATTTAAACACCTCACTTCTTCTTGCTGATGGGGAATTCCAGCTGTGCATCAGGTCACCTCTCACATATTCTTCTCTCTCTCTTTCTTATGCAGGTCTTAAAAAAATGTGGAATGTATTATTGGACCATGATTCCTTACCACTGGTTATAATGGCAAAGGTCGGCAACTTCAGGAGGGTCCTCACTTTATCTTAAAATCTAAACAGTGAGATGATGAGATTCAATCCTTCCCTTGCACACTGGATGTGCCTCATGTTCTACTTATATGAGATTATATCTTTCATATAGTAATAACCTCATAGGCTAAGAACTGTAATCATGATAAATGCTGGGTTTTGTACATTGCATTTTGCAAATAGACATTTCATTTTCTCCTTTTCTTTACAAATTGTGCCACATGAATTGAGTCATTACTCAACAAAATTGCTCACAGGAGTAAAGGTGATTCATCTGCCTAAATATTAGTTTAATTGATCTTTTCTTAAAAAAAGAACTATGTGTGGTAAAATATTATAATAATTAGAGATATAATAATGGATATTGAACAAATTAAAAATTAACATTGCAGTCCTAAGTCTTTTTCTTCCTCTTTCATGTCCCGATCAAAGTTCGGAATGCCAAAATGAAGCCACTTTCTTGGCTTTGTCACTGGCAAAAATTAAATCTTCATCACTAAGTCCTAAGACTGCTTATCTGAGAGTAAACCTCACTGAATGTCAGTGTTTAACATCTTAAAATACCATATATAGTCGAGTATACAGTAAAACCCCTATTTACATAAAAAGTGTATTCCGTAGGCTTTTATGTAAATTTGTTTTTTACTTAATTCAAAGCAAACTCATAGGAAAAATGAAGTTTTAACTTAACTCAAAACAAACCCATAGGAAAATGATATTTATGTAAATCGAAGCAACCCCCTAGGAAAAATGATTTTTTTATGTAACTCAAAGCAAACCCATAGGACATTACTACTACTACTTACTTTATTACAGAAATTGTGTTATGTAAATCGGGACATTTATGTAAATCGGGACATGGTATTAGTGGGAAAATCATTATGTAAGTCGAATTTTATGTAACTTGAGGCATATGTTAGTCGGGTTTTACTGTACGTTGAGTTTTTGAACTACCAAAATGAGGTCCCAAAAGGAGACTTGACTTATACTGGGGCCAATGACCCCAAGGGTCCAAAAACCATGCTGGATTGAAATGCACCAATCAACAACAAGTCAGGGGAGTGGGCACGTTATTGGGCAAAGAAATCTCCTTTATTGCTGTTTCCAGTTTGGGATGCACACGGCCACCTCCCCCCATCCTCCCAGCGCATCTCTCTAGCAACGAGAGACAACAAAATGGAGGAGGTGAGGCATGCGCATCCCAAGCCACTGTGGAGAGAAAAAACACCCTTTCTTGCCCCTACAGGTTTGGAACGTGCACTCCTTGCCTCCCCGGTTCTGTCATCTCTTGTTGCTGCCCTGGTATTGGTTGGTCAGTGCAGCTAGAGGCTAGAGCGACATTTCCTTCCTCAGTGCTACTGGTATTGGCCTGCCCAGCACCTTCACCACTGATTGGGTGGTGCCAATTCACAGTAAAAAAATACACCACACTACTGAAAACATTCTAAAATGTTCTAGAAGCAGACACACACAAGAGCACCACTTGGAGGGGAGGGATGCAGTTTTGAAGGATTTTAACATTGTTGATACCATATTGTGTTTGTTGACCCTATTCTTCACTTATAAAGCTAGTTTACTAATATTAGACTTGTTAAGTCCTTTTACTGATTTTTTTGTAAAAATAAATGTTTAGAAACATTACCCTACTGATGTCTCAATTAACTTGGTACCGTAATTTTATTTTCATGTACTCATGTCAAACTTTTTGCCAAGTTTTAGAGGTCCAAATTAGGTACCTCGACTTATATTCAGGATGACTTAATAGTCAAGTATATACAGTATATTTAATCAGCAGATCATCCTCATGTTTTAAAGCAGAGACAATTAATCTAGCATCTGACAAATGTTTTGGAACTACATTTCCATAGTATTTTACTGATGCTCATGCTGGCAAAGATCTGTGGTAGCTCTGGAGTTACCTCAAGATGTCTATGTAAACAAATTATGAGCATCTTCAATTTCTATGCAGCTAGCTCTCCTGAAAATGAAGAATATTCTCTCATGAACTAAATCATAATTTCTCTAGTGGTGGACATTAAATTCAGTAACACATGCTGATATCTCAATGAGTCTTTCAGCAGGTGCAGATGGGAAAAGCAGGACTCAGACAAACAAGGACTGTTTGCCTTCAACTGCAGAGAGTTTGGTCTGGATTACTGCCATCAGATCCTTCCATTTTAACTGATCTCCATGTTAAAATCCATTTATTTAACTACTGAGGCAAAACTCATTATTACATAATTATAACAAGATTTATACAGAGACTTTATGAAAGGTGCATTTATAAGCTAGAATGTAGCCCTCAAATGAAGTGAATTCAGCTGAAAAGAGTGTTAAATAAGAACTCTATTCATGGAAGAAGAAAAAGATATTTATTTTCCATTACTTCATATGAATTGCACATGAATTGTGGAAATTGCCTGTATTTTGGTGGCACCAAAAAGCTACTGTATATTTGTAGAAAAAAGGATTTATAGAAGAGATGGATTACTCTTTATATAAAATAGTACATTTTGAGATATTTTAGTGAACCTAGGTAGTTCTTTGTCAACCTCAAATAACTTTGTCTGTGTAAACATGCTGTCTATTAGAGACAAATCTGAGTCACAGTACATTTAAAACTAGTCAAAGGTGAAATTTACATAACATCAGTGTAAATTATGTCATCAAATTAGCAGTCAACAATCCAAGCTTTTCCGTCACATTTGAAACTAAAGATATGTTGTAAATTTTGGCATGGGTGATTTTGACAATGTAATCGATAGCAAACACCTCATGCTAAAATTCATAACATACAGTATCTTTAGTTTCATATGTGAGGGCAAAGCTTGGAAATTTTGCTTTTTGGGATTCTCTTTTCCAGAATTCTATACATTGCCTCCAGATTTATGGCATCTACCATTTGCTGGGTCTTCAGCTATGAAAC
Source organism: Bradypodion pumilum (assembly GCA_035047305.1). Lineage (NCBI taxonomy): Eukaryota > Metazoa > Chordata > Lepidosauria > Squamata > Chamaeleonidae > Bradypodion > Bradypodion pumilum. Next base: position 92,944,101 of record JAWDJD010000002.1, read on the forward strand.
AGAGTTGAGCACTGAACCCTAGAGTCGGATATGACTGACTTTCAAGCAAGATACCATTTGTATCTTTCCCATATTATCCCATTTTGTTGTTATGTACCATCAAGTTACTCCCAATTTATGACAACCCAATGAATGAAAAATTTCCAAAATGTTTTGACCTTAGTAGTTTGTAATCTCAAGCCTGTGGTTTCCTTGTGAATCAAGTCATCTCAAATTTGGTCTTCCTCTTTTCATGCTGCCTTCAACCTTTCCCAGAGTTATTGTCTTTTCCAGAGAATCCTGCCTTCTTATGCTGTCTTCAAAGTAGGACAGCCTGATCATTATCATTTTTTCCTCCAGAGACAGTTCAGGCTTGATTTGCTCTTGGTCCCATTTGTTTGTCTTTATGGTAGTCCAGGGTATCTGCAAAGTTCTCCTCCAGCAATGCATTTCAAATGAATCCATTTTCTTTACTGTCTGCTTTCTCTACTGTCCTACTTTCACACCCAAACATGGTGATCAGGAATATAACAATGTGGATTATCTTAATTTCAGGATGGCACACAACACCAAAAAATGTTCTATCATAGTCTTACTTTGTCACTTTGTGCACTTTGGCTAAAAGTTCTTTCAAGTCATTGCTGCTTTCTGTCAGAAAGATGGTGTCATCTACATATTTTAAATTATTGATGTTTCTTCCACAACTTTCACTTCTCTTTCATCTGAATCTAGTCTGGATTTCTGTACATGTTTTGCATACAGATTGAATAGATAAAAGCTCCAATGACATGATGGTCAAGATGTAATATTGCAGTCAGAACTCTGCTCATTATCTGAATTTAATTCTAACAGCATCCAGGTTGACTCACTCTTCCATCATGGTCAGTAAAATGAGTACCCAGCTTTGGGTGTTGAGGGAGATACAGGGATCTTGCTCTGGCACCTTTAGTGGCCTCCAGTGGCATTATTTGGTGTTATTGGGCATTACAGTGGTAACTCGATTTACGAATTTAATGCGTTCCACTGGAGATTTCATATTATGAAAATTTTGTAAAATGAAATGTGGTTTCCCATAGGAATGCATTGAAAACCAATTAATCCATTCTGAAAAAAGTCATAAAGCAAGGCATTATTTTCAATTGATTTTCATTCACAAAGTGAAAATTATGTTAACTGAAGCGTTCATAAAGTAAGGTACCACAGTATTTCTTCTTCTTCTTCTGTGTCTGGCCAAGATGTGAAACTGTTAAAATGAAGGCACTTTTTGGTGAGTTCATTCTGCAGTTTCTTTCACCTGACCTAGTGTGAGAAAGATTAGCCAGAAACACAAGGTTGCTGCTACCAGGTTACACCCGATTGTGGTTCAAAAATACCACAATATTCAAGGAGTCTCTTTTAAATAAAGTAAATAAAGCAGCATGGGATCATCTCACTACTACTATATTCTTTATTTTTTTACTTAAACATCGTTCACCTTGAAAAGATTTTTTAAATGTGCAATACTTATTGACCAGTGTTATTAGGAGCCTTAGCCTTCCATATGGAGACACCCTATAAATTTACCACTGCTGCAATAGTGTATTCTGTTTCACAGATATATCTGAACCAACTGTAATTCACTGCACTTCACAAATAATGAATTTTTCCAAACATACTATAATCAAGACTCCAAAGACAAAGAAGTTGCAACCCTGCGGAATAAATGCCTTGGGTGGCCAAGTCCACAGGGAAGGATGATGATCCCCAAGTGGATTAAATCCCACTTGAATCCATCTGGATGGAGGGCAGCAACTTCAACTGACCAGGTGCTTTATGAGGACTTTGTGTGCCAAAAGGGCTTAGGACCAGAAAGTGACTCATGAAACTGAATCAATGGTATGGGTGTCATGCTGTGTTACAGAAGGCAAATGGAAGGCGAAGGCATTATATTGCAGGTCAATCTTCATTGCTGATCACCATGAGGATAGCCAAAGACAAAATAGATGGAACAGGAGATTGAGCCCACCAGGTTGGAAGATGGGGGAGGGGATAGGATAGTGGGAAGAGAAATACGATGTTGCAGGGAACACTACTGCATAGGAACATGGAATGTCAGATCTATGAATCAAGGCAAGCTGGAAGTGGTAAAAATGAAATGGAAAGAATAAGCATTGACATCTTATTTATCAGTGAGTTAAAATGGACAGGGATGGGCGAATTCAGCTCTGGAAACCATCATATCTACTACTGTGAACAAAAAAAGCTTAGAAGAAATTGAGTGGTGATAATCTTAACCTATAAATCCAAGGGTTAACCGTTGGAACTGGCTATAGGTTGCTATGCCTCGCCCTACTTGCCTGCACTCACCCTTCGTGCACACGGCCGATCTGGGTACGCAGGTCAACGAAGGATTGAGAAAACCGGCAGTGGGGCAACAGCCCCACAAACGCGAAGAAAGGGAAACAACTTCACTTCCCAACATTCCTTGCACCGTGCCGCGCCAGAGCCAATCAGGCTGAGAGGCTCTCGCACGGCGCAGCGTTCGGAAACGCGCCGCAGCCAATCAAAAGAAAAGCATTTAAAAAAACGCAGCACAAACACAAAGCACCAACCCATAACTACAAGCCCCAGCGTCCTGCGCGCCATGAGCACGCAGAACGCTGAGGAAACCGGCGCCCAAAAATGAAAAAGAAAAACAACTCACTGCCTCACAGCCAAGCAAACACCAGCCGGCTTTCTTTCCCTCACCCACGGCGCCTGAAGGTCCCGACTGGAGTTTCCCCTTTAATATCAGTGGGTGGGGGGTTTGCGATCCCCCTCTCCGCTGGCTACCCTAGGGTTGGGAGGTTTGTGGGAACAAAAGGGGTATGTTGCCCAAACCCTTCTGGACCCAGGAGACCAGGGAGAGGGGATCGATCCCCCCATCCTTAAAACAACTCCGTCTTTTCTTCTCTTTAAAAACGGAGTTGTTTTAAGGGGGGGGGGAAATCGATCCACTCTCCCTGGTCTCCTGGGTCCAGAAAGGTTGGGGAGAGGACATACCCCTTTTGTCCCCCCAAACCTCCCAATTCCAGGGAAGCCAGCGGAGACGGGGGTCGCAAGCCCCACCCACTGATATTAAAGGGGAAACCCGATCTACTTTCATGACTCCACACAAAGCACCATAACACACTAAAGCCCCCCTCCCCACCACCTAGCCCACCCTTCCTAACCCCAACGACCATGCCCCCCTCCCCACCACCTAGCCCACCCTTCCTAACCCCAACGACCATGCACCCCTCCCCACCACCTAGCCCACCCTTCCTAACCCCAACGACCATGCCCCCTCCCCTCCACCTAGCCCACCCTTCCTAACCCCAACGACCATGCCCCCCTCCCCACCACCTAGCCCACCCTTCCTAACCCCAAACCATGCCTCCTCCCCACCACCTAGCCCACCCTTCCTAACCCCAACGACCATGCCCCCTCCCCACCACCTAGCCCACCCTTCCTAACCCCAAACCATGCCCCCTCCCCACCACCTAGCCCACCCTTCCTAACCCCAACGACCATGCCCCCCTCCCCACCACCTAGCCCACCCTTCCTAACCCCAACGACCATGCCCCCCTCCCCACCACCTAGCCCACCCTTCATAACCCCAACGACCATGCCCCCTCCCCACCACCTAGCCCACCCTTCATAACCCCAACGAAAAACAACTCACCGCCTCACAGCCAAGCAAACACCAGCCGGCTTTCTTTCCCTCACCAACAGCGCCTGAAGGACCCGATTGGAGTTTCCCCTTTAACATCAGTGGGTGGGGGGGTTGCGATCCCCCTCTCCGCTGGCTACCCTAGGGTTGGGAGGTTTGTGGGGACAAAAGGGGTATGTTGCCCAAACCCTTCTGGACCCAGGAGACCAGGGAGAGGGGATCGATCACCCCACCTTAAAACAACTCCGTCTTTAAAGAGAAGAAACCAAGCGGTTTCTTCTCTTTAAAAACGGAGTTGTTTTAAGGAGGGGGGTGGAATCGATCCACTCTCCCTGGTCTCCTGGGTCCAGAAGGGTTGGGGGGACATACCACTTTTGTCCCCCCAAACCTCCCAACCCCAGGGGAGCCAGCGGAGAGGGGGGTCGCAACCCCTCACCCACTGATATTAAAGGGGAAACCCCGATCTACTTTCATAACTCCACACACTCAAAGCACCATAACACAAGAAAGCCCCCCTCGACCATGCCCCTCCCCACCACCTAGCCCACCCTTCCTAACCCCAAACCATGCCCCCTCCCCACCACCTAGCCCACCCTTCCTAACCCCAACGACCATGACCCCCTCCCCACCACCTAGCCCACCCTTCCTAACCCCCAACGACCACGCCCCTCTCCCCACCACCTAGCCCACCCTTCCTAACCCCCAATGACCACGCCCTCTCCCCACCACCAAATCAATAATTTTTTTAAAAGTACTAAAAACACAGACAAAAACATCCAAAAATACACAAAAACAAAAACACCAAAAACAATACGAAGTAAACAAAAACACAATCAAAAACAAAACAAACAGACAAAAAATACAAATTCCAACCCACCCACCCACCCCCGCCCACACACACACACATACACAAAAGAAAGAAAACAAGCAAACTTACCAAAAGATGTCCTACCTCCACCAGGACTGGAAAAGAAATGAATAAAGAAAGAGACTACTTACCAGAAGAAGCTCCACCCAGAGGCCAGGAAAGAAAAAACAGTCAAAATACAATAACCCCTACCAGCACCACCTGCTGGCCACAATAGTAAAAACAATTCAAAAACACACAACAGCTCCAAACAAAAGGCCACAAGAGTAAAAACAAATCAAAAACATAACACAAATTCACAATTTTACACAAAAGGTCACACCAATAAAAAGTCAAAAACATTACACTAAAACACACTTTAACACAAATCACAAACATATGTCAATAAAATACAATAGAAACCATTAAAAATCCCGTGCTGAGTTTTAACTCAAATTTAAACCCAAAACATCTAAACACATTTGAAAAACATTGAATGTAAAAAACATTTACTTTTACATTATTAAAATTATGACCTACTGTACAACTAATTAAAAAAAATTCAAAAAACTAAAACATTATTCGCTTACATAAAACAATTTGAAAAATTTATATCATACTTTGTTCTTTTATTAATCCTCAAAAAAAAAACCAAAAAAGCAGATCACAGTTAATAACAGGCAAGCCAAAAAAAATTACATAAATAAACATTTAAAAAATTAAAATTACAGACTAAGCAATTTTTAAAAAACATTAACACAATTTAACCTTCCAACACAATTTAAAACAGCCCGGCAACACCAGGCAACCTCTGCTAGTCTATATATATAAAACAGAAGTCTGGTGTTGTAAGGCCCACAAAGGCTCTTACACCCCTGAACCGATCCCGGTCAAACTTGGCACAAAGGTAAATTGGAGTGGCCCAATCAGCAATAAGGAGGACCAGAACAAAAATTTGGGTGCCTGCCCCCAAAATTGGGGAGCAAAGGGCACATCACCCCGGCAAGGGAAAAAGCAAACAAAAAACTGCACTGAGCATGTGCGGCGCTAGCATTCTAAAACCCATCCCACCAACTGTTGGCAAGAATGACAGTTAAAAACCATTGGGCAAGGAAAGAATCCCTGAGGCTGAGGTGACTTTATTTCAGACTGAAGGTGCAGGGTGGCAGAGAAAGACACTTAGTTCAGTGAGAGACAGTTAGTCAGAGGAGAAGGAGGTTTTCCCCCAGTTGAAAATAAAGTTTAAAACATTTTAAAGTTCAAATTTCTTATATATAATATTTATTCTATGAAGACTGACTTTAATTTGGGAAACAAACAATTTAATCATTGGTTGAAAAATGTACATTTCGTTAACCAAGAAAAGGTTTTTTTTAAGAAAGAGGATATGATAGCAATATTTAAGGAGGGAGGGAAGAGGAAAAAGAAAAAGGCTGGAAGAAGACATGTAGAGGAGGAGGAGGAGGGAGATAAGAAGAAGAGAATGAAGAGGAGTAGAGAGGAAGAAAAGGAAAAAGGGGAAGATGGAGAGACAAGGAAAAGGAGGAGCACGGAGGAAGAAGAGGAGGGAGGGAAGAGGCGCCGGAGCCTCCTTACACAGAAATAAAAAAAACCCGGGCAAGGCCAGGCAAACAGCTAGTAGCTAATAAAAGAGTGAGGAAAGCAGTAATGGGATACAAATGACAGAATGATCTCAGTCCAAATCCAACCCGATATTGAAACCATTCAATATCACTGTAATTCAAGTCTACACACCAACCACTGATGCAGATGAAGCCACAGTTGACTAGTTCTATGAGGATCTACAACACCTCATAGAACAGACGCATAGAACCGTCCGCATTATCATAGGAGATTGGAATGCCAAAGTAGGAAATCGAAAAGTAAATGGAATAACAGGCAAGTTTGATCTTGGAACACAGAATGAAACAGGGCAAAGATTGATAGAGTTCTGCCAAGATAATGCACTGGTCATAGCAAATACCCTCTTCCAGCAACACAAGAGATGACTTTACACATGGACATCACCAGATGGCCAACATCGAAACCAGATTGATTACATACTTTGCAGCCAAAGATGGGGAACCCCCATACAATCAGTAAAAATGAGACCTGGAGCAGACTGTGGTTCAAATCATAATCTACTGATTGCAAAATTCAGGCTTAGACTAAAGAAAATAGGGAAAACAATTAGGCCAGACAGGTATAACCTAGACAACATCCCTAAGGAATACACGGTGGAGGTGTGGAACAGATTTAATGGCTTAGACTCGATAGACAGAGTGCCAGAAGAATTATGGACAGAGGTGCAGGACATCATACAGGAGGCAGCAAGGAAAACCATACCAAAAGAAAAGAAGCATAAGAAAGCAAAGTGGTTGTCTGAGGAGGCTCTTAAAATAGCAGAGGAAAGAAGGAACACAAAAGGCAAAGGAGAAAGGGAAAAAAATCAATCAATTGAATACAGAATTTCAAAGAAAATCAAGGAGAGATAAGGAAACTTACCTAAATGAACAGTGCAAAGAAATGGAGGAAAACAATATAAGGAGTAGAACTAGAGATCTTTTCAAAAAAAATGGGGAAATCAAGGGAATGTTTAAAGTAAAAATGTCCTTGATAAGGGGGGAAAATGGCAAGCAGTTAGCTGATGCAGAAGAGATTAAGAAAAGATGGCAAGAGTACATAGAGGAACTATACAAAAAGGACCTTAACACCCCTGATAATCACAATGAGTATAATATTGAACTTGAGCCAGACATCCTATAGAGTGAAATCAGAAAGGTCCTAAAAAGCACTGCAAACAACAAAGCTAGTGGAGATGATGTTATCCCAGTTGAATCTAGAAAACAAAACAATGGCCATAGGATTGGAAAGATCAGTATACATTCCAATCCCAAAAAAGGGTAATGCCAAAGAACGTTCAAATTATTGAACAATTGCGCTCATCCCACATGCTAGCAAGGATATGCTCAAGATAATATAGGACAGACTTCAGCAGCATGTGGAGAGAGAATTACCAGAAATGCAGGCTGGCTTCTGAAGAGGCAGGGGAATTAGAGACCACATTGCCAACATACGTTGGATCATGGAGAAAACAAAGGAATATAAGAAACAAGTCTACTTCTGTTTCATTGACTACACCAAGGCCTTTGCCTGTGTGGACCACAACAAAATGTGGCAAGTAATTAAAGAGATGGGAATACCAGAACACCTTATATGCTTCATGAGAAATCTGTACATGAGGCAAGAAGCAACAGTTAGGACAGAATACGGAATGACAGAGTGGTTTGTAAAAGGAGAAAGACAAAGCTATATTTTGTCATACCCTAATGGCAGAAAGTGAGGAAGACCTAAAGAAGCTGCTGCTTAGATTGAAAGAAGAGAGTGCAAAAGGTGGCTTGAGACTCAGCATCAAGAAAACCAAGATAATGGCAAGAGGCCCTATCAATCCCTGGAAAATAGATGGGGAAGAAGTAGAAGCCATGACACATTTTACTTTCTTAGGATCTAAGATCACTGCAGATGGTGATTTCAGCCATGAAATAAAAAAATGACTAATGCTTGGGAAATAAACTATGAGAAACCTGGGGAACATAGTGAAAAGTAGAGACATCACCTTGCAAACAAAAATTCATATGGTCAAAGCAATGGTATTCCCGGTGGTGGTGTATAGTTTTGAGAGCTGGACCATTAGGAAGGCTGAGCGCAGAAGAATATATGCCTTTGAAATGTGGTGTCAGAGGAGAGTTTTGAGAGTCCCCTGGACAACGAGGAGAACAAATAGGTCAATCTTAGAAGAAATCAACCCTGATTGCTCCTTAGAATGTCAAATAGTGAAGATAAAGCTAAAGTACTTTGGATATCAAATGAGAAGAAAGGATTCACTTGAGAAAGTCTTGATGCTGGGAAAGGTGGAGGGCAAAAAAGAGGGGGGAATGAGATGGTTAGATGATATTGTAGACACAATGGGCACAGAGCTAGGTGGGTTGAGGAGGATGGTGGAGGACAGAGGTGCCTGGCGAGCAATGGTCCATGGGGTCACCAAGAGTCGGAATCAACTGTGTGACTGAACAACAACAAAATGGCACTTAAAGAAGAAGGATATTATGCAGCATCCCCAGGGATACCTGAACAGCCTTAGGATCATATCTGATGAATGGAAAATTCCTCAAATTGGCAGGGAGACAAAGAACTAAATTACTCCTCCAACATCAAATAGCTGCTATTTCCTTAAAAACAATAGCAATCTATTTCCAAAGATTGGTTGCCTACAGCTCTCATCTCTTAAACAGTGAGTTGGGAGTAAAAAATGAAAGCAAAGAGTGTTTGTTTTGTTGGAGATGTCCAGAATAGGACATATGCCAGCACACTGTACATTTTCTATCAAATAAATATGCCATGCATTCTCACTATCTTTTTAACTATCATGTTTCCTTTCAGTCAAAAGCTGAGGGAGACAAAAACATTTAAATAAAACCATATTATTCAATGTTTGTTTGCTTTACATCTCCTGTTGAGAATACAGACCTATTTTTCATGTTAAAGAAACCTATTTAATTAGTTGTGAGCAGCATCTCTCTCTCTCTCTCTCTCTCTGTGTGTGTGTGTGTGTGTGTGTGTGTGTGTGTGTGTGTGTGTGTGTGTGTGTGTGTGTGTGTGTGTGTGTGTGTGTGTGTGTGTGTGTGTGTGTGTGTGTGTAGAGAGAGAGAGAGAGAGAGAGAGAGAGAGAGAGAGAGAGAGAGAGAGAGAGAGAGAGAGAAAGCCAGCAGAAGGGCAGGGGAGAACCATGGTGAAAATAAAAGCAGAGAGAATAATTAGAGGGATGACGTGGTGCGTGTTATCTATTATCATTAAATAGCCTCATAAAAGTGTGTTTGTAAGTACATAAATAAGTACACTTATGTGCATGTATCAAGGAGTCACTTATCAAAGCCACAGAACTGCTGGAGCCAGTATTATAAAAATATTATTATATTATAATATTATAACATATTGTTAAAAATATTATAATATAATATTATTTTTAAAAACTTACTGCAGAATACATCACTCCAAGGATGTTGCTGAAAAATATTGGTCATCATGGGCCAGCCGGGTAGATGACTGTCACTATCATCCCAAGATGAGTTGACAGTACCACCAGCTATATTTTTATTTGAAAGTTGCACAAGAACTCTAACCCAGCAAGGGAGACCATAGGCAATAATTTTCCAGCATTGGTGCCATCTACTTTTATGTATCACAACATCTGCCAGTCTTAGCCAGCAAGGCTAAGAGTAAGGGGTGGGAAGATTTCATTGTCAAAAATAGGCTTTTACCAAGTTGGAGAAGGCTGGTAGATACTGAATCCCGGATAAAGCAGGCCCATGTTGGCCTGGTGGGACACTGGGATGTGTCCCGGTGCACCTCTACTTATTTATTTATTTATTTATTTATTTATTTATTTATTTATTCATTCATTCATTCATTCATTCATTCATTCATTCATTTATTCATTCATTTATTTATTTATTTATTTATTTATTTATTTATTTATTTATTTATTTATTTATTTATTTATTTATTTATTTATTTATTTATTTATTTATTTTAAAATTTCTACCCCACCTTCTTCATCCATGGGTAACCCAAGGCAGCTTACATGGCAGTTAAAATACATACAGGACTAAAACAACAACATCCACCCCTACTCCCTAAGAGAGAGAAAAAGGTACTCAAACAAAATTTAAAAACTGTTAAAAAAGAATTAAACAATGCCATATTAAAGTAATTTTAAGACGTTAAAGGGAGGGGTAGGACAGGGGACTGGGGGAGAAATAAAAACACGCAGGTGTGATTAAAAAACAGACAGGTGTGTTACAACAGGCCATCAAACCAGCCAGCGGGATTGGGCTGTTACAGCTGATGGACCCCATACCCACTGGCACAGCTAGGTCTTAAGGGCCTTCCTGAAGGGGAGCAGCTCTGTCTGGAGGCGCATTTCTGATGGTAAGAGGTTCCACAGGGCTGGGGCAAACACAGAAAAGGCTCTTCTTCTGGACATCACCATATGTCCCTCTTTAGTGGGTGGGACCACCAAAGAGCCTCTCTGGTCTGCCCTTGTAAGATGTGGAATGCCTCAGAGTGATGTGGTCCCTTAGGTATCCTGGTCCATTGCCATGTAGGGCTTTAAATGTCAAGACCAGCACCTTGAATTGCACCCGGAGGTACACCGGTAACCAGTGCAGCTCCTGGAGCATAATGCCCATGACCCATCACCACCCAGGCAGCCATGTTCTTGACCAGTTGCAGCCTCCAAATGATCGTCAAGGGCAGCCCCATGTAAATTGCATTACAGTAATCCAATCTGGAGGTGACCAGAGCATGAGTGACCATGAGCAAGGAGTCCTGGTCCAGGAGTGGGCAAAATTGGTAAATAATACGAAGTTGTGCAAAGGCCCTCCTGGCTGCGACCGCCACCTGCTCTTCGAGCAGCAGCTGTGAATCCAGGAGGACCCCCAAGTTATGCACCAGATCTGTCTGGGGCAAAGAAGCCCCATCCAGAACCAAAGCTGGTAGCTCCCGGGATAACATGGGACCTCGAACCCGCAGCCACTCAGTCTTGCCAGGATTCAGCTGAAATCCGTTGTCTCCCATCCAGACCCGAACAGCCTCCAGACACCTGGTTAGGTCTTTGACTGCATCACTTGGGTCCCCACGGGCCACAATGTACAGTTGAGTGTCATCAGCGTACTGATGGTACCTCACCCCATGGGAACGAATGATCTCACCCAGCGGTTTCATGTAGATGTTAAATAACAGAGGCGAGAGTACCAAGCCCTGAGGCACATATTTTATAAAACATATTTATGTTATATGTTTTATAACATAAAATGGTGCCCTTGGGTTGAAAAAAAAACCTCCTAAAAGATAGGCGCCTTCATCATTCCCTGTCCCATGCCCTCTCAAGGTACCCAGCATGGGCCTGGATAAGGGTATATCAGAAAGAGAATCTTGAATTTACAACCCTTGGGTATAGCACAGTGGTTCCCAGCCAGATGTTCTTGGACTAAAACTCCCAAAAGCCTTCACTACTGGTTGTGCTGGCCAAGTCTTCTGGGAACTGTACTCCAAGAACATCTGAGACTTGAAGATTGGGAGCCACTGACATAGCAGATTCAATCCAATGACTTGCTTAAATGGTTGATGCATTTAGTGAGGATATATAGCCAAATACTTTATGAGGACAAAAGAAGATGGCATTGCCATTTTTTTGCAATTAAAATGTGGTGAAATGATAACTCTCCACAGATGCTTTATTTCAAAACTGCCATGCTTGCACCATCAATGTGCAAACAAAGTCTGTTGCTTACGTCCTAAAGACCAACCACCAAATATAAAAATGATAATTTGCTAATTTTTTAGCCATGAAAAAATGTTGGAAAACAATCAGATTTCCTTTACTTCTTAAAGGCAATTATACTTGTAATTGCAACATTGCTATCTCTTCTGCACTGCCCTTTTCAAATAAGATCACAGGTAAAGTATACAAACTCTATGTTGTTTTTTTAAAAAAGTAAATAGTATAATTAGTAGTACTTGTATTTTCCAAAAATACCAGACATAATTAATTCTAACCACAAGTTCCCCAATTTTGTTGTAGCACAATTAATTAACTAATTAGTTTCTTTTTCCAGTGACACCCTAAAGTTTCATAAAGCTTAGTTCTGCTCTGTGCTGAATTCATTTATCATTTTTCTTATCAATAGCAATCTCTCCTACTCTCTATCTTGAACTGCTCCTTCTGCAAATTACTGGTTTGCTTTGGAAAGGATTTTTTTTAAAGAATAAAACTGGCTGACATTTAGCAAGGGATTAAATAAGATTTTCATACCTTCTTTGGCTAGTCCACTTTTTCTCTTAGAAAGTTGGCAAGTATTATAGAGTCAAATGGGACGTGTTTTCATTAAAACTGAATGATTTTTAAATATTAATGCATCTATCTTCTTTTCTGCTACATAAAATTATGGTGTCTTGAAAGCTACAAACTCAAAGTAGTACTACTGCAGAAATGAGAAGAGGCTATTGAGACAAAATATCTGAATTCTAAATGGAAGAAAATGCTTTGGTGCCTTTTCAGAAAGAAATTATTCTAAGTTGCTTGCAGAGCAGATTCCCTTCTGTTTTTAATTTTTGAAGAGGTCATTTTTCTCCTGAAATGAAAACTAGAACTTTTTCTTAAAAGGAACTACATCTTAACCTATAAAACCAAGGGTTAACCATTGGAACTTGCTATAGGTTCCTACGGCTGGCCCTACTTGCCTGCACTCACCCTTCGTGCACACGGGCGGACTGGGTCCGCAGGTCAACGAAAGATTGAGTAAAGCGGCAGTGGGGCAATAGCCCCACAAATGTGAAAAAGGGAAACAACTTCGTTTCCCAACGTACTTTGCACTGCGCTGCACCACAGCCAATCAGGCTGAGAGGCGGGAGCACAAAGAACATGGGGAAATGCGGCACGGCCAATCAAAAATGAGCCACACAGAAAAAAAGGAGCACAAAGGGAAAGCACAAATGAAAAAAAAAACAATCCCCAGTGTCCTGCGTGCCATGAGCACGCAGAACTCTGAGAAAGCCAATGTGTCCCAGGGAAGACAGCCCCCGGTAAGTAAAGCCCCCCCCCCACTGCTGGGCTTCCTTACCGTGGGCCGCAAGCCAGCCCCTGGTAAGGAAAGGGACCCCCCTGCCGCTGGGGTTCCTTACCGGGGGCTGCAAGCCAGCCCCCGGTAAGGAAAGCCCACCCACCCTACCACTGGGCTTCCTTACTGTGGGCCGCAAGCCAGCCCCCAATAAGGAAGCCCCCCTGCCGCTGGGCTTCCTTACTGCGGGCCGCAAGCCAGCCCCCAGTAAGGAAAGCCCCCCTGCCACTGGGCTTCCTTACTGCGGGCCGCAAGCCAGCCCCCAGTAAGGAAAGCCCACCCCACCGCTGGGCTTCCTTAACGTGGGCCGCAAGCCAGCCCCCGGTAAGGAAAGCCCCCTGCCGCTGGGCTTCCTTACTGTGGGCTGCAAGCCAGCCCTCAGTAAGGAAAGCCCACCCCACCCGCCACTGGGCTTCCTTAACGCGGGCTGCAAGCCAGCCCCCGGTAAGGAAAGCCCACCCACCCCCACCGCTGGGCTTCCTTACTGTGGGCCACAAGCCAGACCCCGGTAAGGAAAGCCCCCCCGCTGCTGGGCTTCCTTATCGTAGGCCGCAAGCCAGCCCCCGGTAAGGAAAGCCCCGCCCTGCCGCTGGGCTTCCTTACTGCGGGCCGCAAGCCAGCCCCCCGGTAAGGAAAGCCCACCCTCCCCACCGCCACTGGGCTTCCTTACCACGGGCCAGCCAGGGAAGCCAGCCCCCCTCTCTCTCTCACACACACATGTTCCTCTTCTGCTCCTTTCCCTAAGGAGCTCTCTCTCTCACACACACACACACACAGCTTCTCTTTCTCTCTCTCTCTCTCTCTCTCTCTCTCTCTATCTCACACACACACACACACACAGCTTCTCTTTTTCTCTCTCTCTCACACACACAGTTTCTCTTTCTCTCTCTCTTTAGTGTAAGGGACCAAAGACAACGAAACAGCCGAAGGGTTGGCTTAACACAGGTTTATTGCATGATGATCCGGAGGAACATGTGGTAATGGCGGATGGGTAGCTCAATATATACAGCTGGCTATACATTTGAATGTGGCTCGTCGACAGACTATTGGTTGCTGCCTGCGTGACGTCGTAGAAGGTCACGCCCTTCTTGACCAGGTGAAGAGGTGGCGGGGAATCTTCCCGCGCTGCTGATCCAGGTGAATCTGAGCCATGAGAGCTGGACGCTTGCTATTGCCATCTAGTGGTCACTAGCTCGCGTCCCCTTATCAGGTTTACATTGATACAGCTGAAGGTTATAATGTTGCACACAGAAAGGTTACATTGTTAACACATGGCTAAGGTACATTGTTAAAGGCACAGCTTTACAGAACACAACATCCCTCCCCCCTAGGATGAGACGAAGTCTCTCAGCCAAGATGGCTTGTTGCATGTGCGTTTGGGCCGTGATGAGGGCTGACCCCCCCCGGGGGCACTACTGCTTCTGTGTTCCCTGGTCCCTTGCCCTGAAATGGGAGAGGGAGACTCGTTAGTAGCTTGCCGCGGTCTGGCGGCCTTAGGGGAAGGGAAGAACTCCATTGTGGGCAGACCGGGGGCAATCGGGGCTAACGAAAAACCCCTCTTCTCGCTTGGACGGGTGGGGGACCACTCCGAAAAACCCCCCCGGTTCTGAAAATCAAATTCTAACTCAGTTGGGGTATCCGCATTTGTGGGGGAATTCCGCGAGATATGTATGGGGTCGGGTTCCTCCTCCTCGGAAAGATCCCCCAGGATATCTACGAGAATATCCTCCTCCCCCCTTGGTGGGGACCCGCGGTCACCTTTTCCTCCCCCTTGGGCTGAACGGGTGGGGGAGAACCCTAACGCTGATTTTTTCTCTGTTTGGTCTGTGCCGTGCTCCTTGGAGACCCTGCGTTGGAGCTGGTCCGCGTGCCGCCTCCACAGTAGCCCTGTGCTGGTTTCCACGCGGTACGACACGGGGCCGGTTTGCTCCACAACTACGCCCGGTACCCAGGCTGGGCCCGCGCTGGCGTAATTCCTGCAATGCACGGGGGCGCCTACACTGAAACTCTTCGTGGCCTCTAGCCCAATGTTCCTTCCCTTGTCCTCTACCCTCGTGGGGTCTAGCCTAGTAAGGATGGTGGTCAGTTTCCTACGCATTAAGAGCTCTGCGGGGGAGTATCCTGACGCCAACGGGGTCACCCTGTACCCTAGCAGAAACTGACACACTTGTAGGTTTAGGTCCCCGGGGCCCATGCGCCACAACGCGTCCTTCGTGGTGTGGACGAGGCGCTCTACTTGACCATTGGTGGCTGGGTGAAACGGGGCGGAGGTGATATGCCGGACGGCGTTAATCTCCATGAATGCCCTAAACTCGGAGGATGTGAAACAACTAGCGTTGTCGCTAATTAATGTGTCGGGTATGCCGAACGTGGAAAAGAGCCTCCGCAAATGCTTAATGGTTTGGGCCGAAGAGGTGCTCGTGACTGGGATAACCTCCAACCACTTGGAGAAGGCGTCCACGACAAGAAGAAACAGGGTGCCTCTGAACGGGCCCGCGAAATCAACGTGCACCCGGGACCACGGCCCCTTGGCCGAGTCCCATTCCCTGTGGGGAAGGCGGGCCTCCTCTGGTCTGGAGCATTGGCAACTTTCACAAGTGCCGACCATGTGCTCGATGTCGGCATCCAGCTGGGGCCACCAGAAGTAACTCCGGGCCAGCGCCTTGGATCGCACGATGCCGGGGTGGCTGACGTGCAGCAGTTTGAGCACCCGCGGCCGAAGGGAAGTGGGAATCACCACCCGCTGCCCCCACAAGAGGCACCCCCTCTCTAGGGACAGCTCTAACTTTTTCCTGAAAAATGGGGCGAACTCCTCCGCTGGGGAGGACGCCGGCCACCCTTTCTGCACCCAGGAGCTAACTGCCGCTAACGTCTTGTCCTTCTCTGTCGCTTTGGCAATGTCGGCGGGCATTACGGGGGGCGAATCCAGCACCTCTATCATGAGAACCTGATGGTCCCGCTCCCCCTTGCTCACCTGGCTGGGCGTCAGGGGGAGGGGAGACCTTGATAGAGCGTCCGCATGGCTGATCTCTTTCCCGGGCCGATAGACCAACGCGTGCTGGTACGCGTTGAGAAAAATGGCCCACCTGAGCATCCTCGGGGACAGGATCTGTGGGGTGGGCTTATCTGCGGTAAAAATGCCTAGCAGGGGCTTATGGTCTGTTACAATGGTGAAGGGGCGGCCATACAGAAAATCGTGAAATTTTTTCGTCCCCGCAACTATTGCTAGTGCCTCCCTGTCTGTCTGTGCGTAGTTTCTCTCCGCTTGGGACAGGGACCTGGAGTAAAATGCTATCGGGGCCTCCCTTCCGTCTTCCAGCACGTGGCACAGCACCGCCCCCACCCCCACCGGGGATGCATCACAGGTCAGGACTACCGGGCGTTTGGGGTTGAAATGGGTCAGTATGGCATCGGACGCTAGGAGGCTTTTTAGCTCACTAAATGCCCTTTCTTGGTCATCGCCCCACTTCCATGCCTGGTCTTTTTTTAGCAGTTTGTGTAACGGTTCAGCCACCGCTGCCTTCCGGGGGAGGAAGGAGTGGTAAAAGTTGAGCAGCCCTAGGAACGACTGCAGCTCGGTCTTGGAGGTGGGGCGGGGGGCTTTCTTAATGGCGGCCACCTTGGATTTGGATGGTTTTATCCCCTCAGGAGTCACACAAAACCCTAGGAACTCAACCTCGGTTGCGAAGAAGACGCATTTGTCCTTTCGCAGTCTCAACCCCGCTTTTTCGAATATTGCCAGGACCTTCCCCAACCTCTTGGCCAATTCAACCCGACTCCCCCCGTTATTAACACGTCATCAAAATAAGGCAACACCCCCTCCAGCCTCTTCAGGAGGCGTTCCACGAGTGACTGGAAAATTCCAGGCGCCGAATTTACGCCGAACTGGAGGCGCGTCACCTGGAACGCCCCCTTATGGGTGACTATGGTCTGCGCAGCAGCTGCGGCAGGGGACACCGTAAGCTGCTGGTAGGCCTGTGCTAAGTCGAGCTTAGCGAAACACTTTCCCCCGTGTAACCTGGCCAGCAGATGGCTGACTACCGGCACCGGATATGCATTCGGGCGGATCGCCTTATTGATGGTGCACTTGTAGTCGGCGCATATGCGAACCTCCCCATTGGCCTTTAGTGCGGTTACGATTGGAGTTTCCCACTCCGCAGAATCAACAGGCACAAGGATTCCCTGGCCCACCAATTTGTCCAGTTCCTCCTCTATCTTGTCCTTAAGTGCAAATGGCACCTGGCGTGGTTTAAGACGAATTGGGCGGACCTCCGGGTCCAGGTCGAATGTCACTGGGGGCCCCTTGAATTTCCCCAGTCCTTTATTGAAAACTTCGGGGTGCGCCTCGCACACCTCCAGAATTGGATCAGTCCCAACGGCGTGCATCCCAACGGCGTGCACCCCCCCAATAAACAAACCCAGGGGCTGGAACCATTGAGTTCCGAGGAGGCTGCAATCTCCCCCTTTTAGCACGACTAGAGGGAGAGACGCGGCGTGCTTCTTGAATTTAACCTGAAATTCTCCAACCCCCAACACTTCGAATGCTGTTCCCTTGCACGTCCCGTAGTGTGGACCTCAACGCTTTGAGCTTGGGTCGCCTGTGGGGGGCAATTCTCAAAAACTCCCTCTGGGAAATGATTGAATATGAGGACCCCGAGTCAATTTCCATTCTAATGGGAACCCCTTGCACTAGTACCTCAACAAAGTAGCGGGTGTGTCCTACGGACACGCTGAATACTGGGGCGGCGTCCTCGCTGCCGTCGGAGATGCGGCCCACGCCATCCTGCTTCCGCGTGGCCTGAGCGCCGTCCTTGGGTCTCATTGAGCGGTCTTGTCCCGCGGAACGGTCTGCTGAGCTTCTCCGGGTCTCGCGCCTCTTCCTGCACACCTTGGCGATGTGCCCGCGGCGGCCGCAGTTGTGGCACTCGGCCTTCCGGAACAGGCACTTTACGCGGTCGTGGGCCGCTCCACAGCCGTCGCACCGCCGGCTCTCTTTCCGGACCCTCCGGACGTCCTCGTCGTCGCTGCTCTCTGCGGACGACCTCGAAGCTCGCCGGGCCGCCTGCACCGGAGTCTCTGCCTTGCTCGACTTCGGCCGCCAGTCCTGGAGTTCTTGGACCCCAGCCTTTGTAGCTTCCGCGGCCTGTGCCGCTCTGACGACCTCCTGCAACGTGGGAGGCGGCTCTTGGTTCATTAATGTGCGCTGGGTTTCGGCGTCATTCAGGCCGCACAGCACACAGTCCCGGAGGGTGATTTCAGCATTCTCCCATTTGCACGGGCCGGCCGCCAGCCGCAGGGCCGCCACGAATGCGGCGACCGTCTCCCCGGGCGCTTGGACTCGCCTCCAGAACGCACTCCGAGCGGGAAACATCACCGTGGCGGGCCGGACGTGCTCACGCAGCATCTGCATGAGTTCCTTGGCCTTGAATTCACTCACCCTCCTTGGTGCGATCAGGTCCACCAAGGTCCTTTTGGTTTCTTGTCCGAGCATCCTGGTGAAGATGGCCCTTTTCTTCGCCTCTTCCGTGACTTCGGACTCAATCAGTGCTGCCTGGAAGTCCATTTCGAAGATCTCCCAGTCGCCCGGTTTCCTGATTTCGAAACCGGCGCATGTCTTGGTCCCGTGGGCTGCCATCATCCCACCTTCGTCGCCAATTTAGTGTAAGGGACCAAAGACAACGAAACAGCCGAAGGGTTGGCTTAACACAGGTTTATTGCATGATGATCCGGAGGAACATGTGGTAATGGCGGATGGGTAGCTCAATATATACAGCTGGCTATACATTTGAATGTGGCTCGTCGACAGACTATTGGTTGCTGCCTGTGTGACGTCGTAGAAGGTCACGCCCTTCTTGACCAGGTGAAGAGGTGGCGGGGAATCTTCCCGTGCTGCTGATCCAGGTGAATCTGAGCCATGAGAGCTGGACGCTCGCTATTGCCATCTAGTGGTCACTAGCTCGCGTCCCTTTATCAGGTTTACATTGATACAGCTGAAGGTTATAATGTTGCACACAGAATGGTTACATTGTTAACACATGGCTAAGGTACATTGTTAAAGGCACAGCTTTACAGAACACAACACTCTCTCTCTCTCTCTCTCACACACACACACACATTCCTCTTCTGCTCCTTTCCCTAAGGAGCTCTCTCTCTCACACACACACACACACACAAACACACAGCTTCTCTCTCTCACACACACACAAACACACACACAGCTTCTCTTTCTTTCTCTCTCTCTCTCACACACATATTCCTCTTCTGCTCCTTTCCCTAATGAGCTCTCTCTCTCTCTCTCTCTCTCTCTCTCACACACACACACACACGGCTTCTCTTTCTTTCTCTTTCTCTCTCTCTCTCACACACACACATTCCTCTTCTGCTCCTTTCCCTAATGAGCTCTCTCTCTCTCTCTCTCTCTCTCTCACACACACACACACACACACACACACACACACACGACACTCCTGCCTTGCAAGAAATTTTTAATGTGTGTGTTGGTGATTGGAGTGGTATTCTATGGGTGGTGGTGGTTGTGCACACCCAAAACCAACCTTAACCACCAACACACACTTTTTTAAAAAGGCACATTATAAAACATTATTTGGTTAAATAAAAAAAGGAAAAAATTATATAATTCTTTGTTCTTTTTTTAATCCACCCCCCCCACACACACACACACACAAAACTGATCACAGTTTATAACAGCCCGGAAACGCCATCCTCCTCAATCCACACAACCCTGTACCCAATTGTATCTACAATGCCATCTAGCCATCTCATCCTTGGTCGTCCCCTTTTTCTTTGGCCCACCACCTTCCCCAGCATCAAGGTCTTCTCAAGTGAATCCTCTCTTCTCATTTAATGTTCAAAATACTTCAGCTTCAGCTTTACTATTTGACCTTATAATGAGCACTCAGGGCTAATCTCTTCTACTATTGACCTATTTGTTCTTCTCACTGTCCAAGGGACTCTCAAAACTCTCCTCCACTACCACATCTCAAAGGCATCTATTTTTTTCCGCTCAGCCTTTCTAATGGTCCATAAAAAAAACTCATTTTAAGCAGCCCGGCAGCGCCAGACAACCTCTGCTAGTATTATCTAAGATAGCCCTCTCTTTTTATTTTTACCACCATGGCAAGAACTGCTAGATAGATCAGGGGTTTGGTTATCTGGCTGCAGAGTTAGAGGTTGGGGGTTTGATCCCCCATTGTGCCTCCTTGATGGTGGCTGGACTTAGATCTATAAGGCTATTTTCAGCTTTGCAGATATAAGATGATTACTATAAACAGTTTCAGAAATGTATGCAATTGTAAGTCCCAACACCAAGGCAAGCTCATAGATCTACTACTAAAGCCTGGTCCTTTTCTGTTGTGGGCCTGATGTTATGGAATAGTTTACCTGAGCATATTCATCTAACATCAACTTTGCAGGTTTTCCAAAAGCTCATAAAATTGAACTATTTAAAGAGGCTTTCCAGAATATTCTTGCCTCCAGAGTGATGCAGTTATTTTATTGTTATTAACAAGTTCTCGGAGTAAATTGGAAATGTATGCTAAGGTTAAAGATTAAATTTTGCCATTTTATTAGGTGAGGGGGGTGTTTAACTTATACACTGTACTGGATTACATTCTATGTTTTATCTATGTAAATTGCCTAGAATGAGCCTCGGGTAAGATGGGGAGTATAAAATTTAAGAAATAAATCAAATAAATAAATGATTTACTGATTTAATAAAAGTTTCAGTTTAATTTGTAATAAGGTTTACAATTAGTTTCATCTGCCAGAGTGAAGGCAGAAGATCAAAAACTGATGTCAGGGCTGGTTTGGTGACTGAGCACCCTTTTAAATAGACATTCTTCCATTTCACTGGACAGCAGCTGTAATGGACTAGCCTACCTCAGGAGATGAGATCCTTTTTCAATCCAAAGGCTAAATGTTGACCTGGGAAGATTGGGACTAAAAAGCATGAGATGTGACCAAAAGAAAATGGGCAGAGAAAGATGTAATTTTCTCATAACTGTTCAAAACACAATTTATTTGTTTATTCATGTGTTTTGTTTTTTTCATTGGTACAGTGCCTTTCTCTTGGTGATGGGAGCCAAGGTGGCTCACAATGTTATAACAAGTCACAGTAAAAACATAATAAACTACAAGGTTAACTGAATCATAGCAAGACTGAGTGGCTATGGATAAGGGCCCCCGCGCTAACCCAGGAGCTACCATCTTTGGTTCCGGATGGGGCTATTTTGCCCCAGACAGACCCGGTGTGCAACTTGGGGGTCCTCCTGGACTCGAGGCTGCTGCTAGAAGAACAGGTGGCAGCCGTGGCCAGGAGGGCTTTTGCCCAACTTCAGGTGATTCGCCAGTTGCACCCGCTCCTGGACCAGGACTCCTTGCTAATGGTCACTCATGCTCTGGTGACCTCCAGACTAGACTACTGTAATGTGCTCTACATGGGGCTGCCCTTGATGACCATTTGGAGGCTGCAGCTGGTCCAGAATGTGGCTGCCCGGGTGGTGATGGGGTGCGGATGATATGCCCATGCCTTGCCGCTACTTCGGGAGCTGCACTGGTTACAAGTGTGCCTCTGGGTGCAATTCAAGGTGCTGGTTCTGACCTTTAAAGGTATCTGAGGTATTTGGTATAAGAACCTCGGATAACGTCCCTTCCTTGGACGTAATCCGATGAACCACCCATTTTATTTGGATAAAGTCCAAAATCAGATAAAGTCCAAACTTGTGGAACGGAGTCTGGACTTTATCTGAGGTTCTACTGTACAGCATTTCAAACCTTTCCAAGTACCAAATTCTGCCCATTCCCAACACAAAGTGCAAAATAAACAAGGGTTGGATTTCTACTGACCAATCCAAAAAACAAAACAGGTGAGTTTTGAAGGTACATGGGATGAGAAAAATTTGGCAGATTGTGATCAGATGATATTTAGTATTTTAACACTCACTGCTTCTTACAATGAGCTCTCTTGCATGTGTAGTTTGGTCTTGTATTGTGAGGACTTACAGTATCTAATATGGAAGATCAAGTGAACGTGTGTACAATTCTCCAGGCTACCTAGGATAAAACACCACTGCACCACTTCATGGTTTGCATTTGACTCTTTACAAAGCCAGACTTCCTTCTCCATAATATCTCAAGATAGCATACACAGACTACAAAAACTAAAGGTTAAGAATTTCCCCCTTCTCTCTCTTGATCACTTTTGTAATATCTTAGGTGACAACAAGATCAAAAATCTTATAGAGTTCCATGTCATCTGGTTAGCCTAAAAAAGCTTTCATACCAATATTGATCTTAGAGTCACAACTTTTGCTAGGGATGAATCAGACGGATTACATACTATCATTATAACTAGAAATCAGTAGGTTTCATGACTTGTACTTGTTCTTTCATGTCCAGATCAATCTTTGGACTGCTAAAATGAAGCCACTTTTCTTGGCTTTGTCATTGGCCAAACTAACGTCCTTATAAGTACATGTTTCTGACAGTAATTGGCAGACCAGTAAATGAGCCGGATTCTATACCTCTCCACATTCATATAGTGTGTTGTTGTCTGCTAGCAACCCCCACTTGAGCATGTTGGTCTTGCATTGAAGGACTCCAACCCTCAGCATACTCAGGGTCCTCCAAGTGACATTGGGGAGATTGAGTTCCTCAGCTATATCCTCCTTTAATGTTATTCCTTGTCCAGTGAGCTCCTTCCTCCATCTTCTAATTGGATTTTGCTCGTATGTACCCTCAAGAATGTTTGTTCTTGCCATAAAGCTCTTAATGGATCAGAGCAGTGGTGGGCATAAAAAAATCCTAACACACTGTGGGTATGGCCATGTGACTGGGTGGGCATAGCCTGTTAGCCATGTGACTGTGCTTTGCTATAGAGCTATGAAAATAGAAGCCTCTTCTATTTTCATCACTCTATAGCGAACCTCTGAAGCCATTTCTCCTTTCTCCAAGGCTTCTCCAGGACTCTGTTTCACCCCGAAGCACCTCCCCAGCCACTCAGGAGTGGCTGGGGATGCACTTTGGGGTGAAATGGAACCCAGGAAAAGCCTTTGATGAAGGGGGAAATGGAGCCAGCCCCCTCTGAAGCCTCTTTTAGGAGGAGGAGGAGGTGGGCGGGGTGGGGCGGGGAGGTGGGTGGGACCAGCCATTTTTACTACCGGTACACGCGTACTGGTGTGAACCTGATTATGCCCACCACTGGATCAGAGCCAGTGGAGTTTAGTCACATATCCATTCAGGGGATGTCGAGGGTCAGTCTCTTGCTTAGTTCTCTCAGTGTCTGCTGCTACTTCTCTCCTTATAGGTAGAGCGATACCAACAAGAGGATATATTTTCTCAACTGGTGTAGGTTTGAGGCATCCTGTCACTATACGCATTGCTTCATTAACAGCAATGTCAACTTGTTTCTTGTGTGTGGATGCACTCCATACTAGAACAGCATACTCTGCCACAGAGATGCTCAGGGTGAAAGCTGTTATACGCATATGGATGGTTAAGTTCCCCATTTACAGTTTGTGAGTTTCCTGATGATATTATTCCTCATACTAATTTTAGCTTTGGTATTCAGGTAGTGTTGTTTACATCAACACAGAATGACTCTCCTTAAAGATTGTGAATACAATCAGGCATACCCTGGCAATGGCAACCTTGTGTTACCAGCTAATCTTTCTTAGACCAGATCAAACCAAAGGATGGCTTGTACTGAGGAAAGGAGTTTTAGGAAGTAACATGCTGGTTTTGAGGTAGAAAGGCTAGAGCACAGCATGAAATAAAGAAAATTATCAAGTGTTAATTATATTCATCCAGTCTTAAGTAGAGACTGCTAATTAAATTTGGTGGAACAAGGATGGTATCACAAAGGTCCAGTTTAATAGCAAGTCATAATATTAATATTCATTTATAATCTGTTTTGCTTTGATGACTGAGTTCTTGGCTGGGAAATGGCCTGTTGTGTCAGGTAAGGGGAAATCTTGCTATCATGTTCATAGTTTTAATTTTAAAAAGAGGTGGAAGGTTGTTACTACCATTTTTGGTCCAATATTGTTCTAGACATTTTCTCTGTAGGACTTCTATTGGTAAGACAATTAACTTTATTTATGTATGGCTTGTGGGGAGAAAAAAAGGATATGGATGATTGGTTGCCAGGGAGATAAGAGTGAATATGCAGAACAGGTCAAGTGTATTTTTGTATCATAAATGTTAGCATATATTCAACTGTCATATTTGCCATTTGATCTTAACTTTCTGTGTCAATGAGATCGGCTTCCAGTTTGGTACATGTAACATGAAAGGAAGCTATAGTTGCATGAGATGTGCATACATATTCAATTGAAGAAACAAATGTGCCACACTCCACTGCAGGCAGCTATTTATTCATCTCCAAGGTTATGATGAAGCAGGAAGTAACCAAAGAATACAAAACCATAGCATGTTCATTTTGCTTAAACGATACCTCCATTAAGGACTATTAATAACTACAGTTTCCAAGAATTTTGGAGATTTGGTTATCATGGAAACACAACATATAATACACAAAAAAGAAATTTTGTTAATAGAATTGGATACCCAGCTAGAAATAACTATAACTACTGTACCAGTTTTACTACCATTTATAAATAAACATAAGGCCTGTCAGGCTGGTTTCTTCTGCTTAATATTAAAGAGAATATTATGTTTGAATTGTGGCAGGATCATAGCTGTCAAGTATCCCTTATTGGCCAGGAAAACACCTTATTTTACCCTCTTTCCCGCTGTCATCCCTTATTAATTAGACTGCAATGCCCTATTGCCGCCATTGGAGGGCAGCACAGGATAAGCATAGCTGTCAAGTATCCCTTATTTACCAGGAAATTTCCCTTATTTCCAAATCCAAAACTTGACAGGTATGGGCAGGATGAATTAGAATTAGCATTAAAAACCACTCCTCTTAACAAGGCTACTATTGCTCAACATAATGTATATATTGCATATGTTGCTGATTTTCTACTGTTTTACTTATTTCAGTCTACTGGATCATGCAGAAAAATTAACTAGACACCAGTATTTTAAAAAGACTACATGCCATACAAGCTATGATTAACTTTTACCACTTTGGTTAATAGTACTTGACAAGCGGCACTGAAATAGAATAAAATACAGTGATACTCATACAACGTTCAAACTTGGTTCCACAAGTTTGGACTTTATATGGATTTGGACTTTGTATGAGGCATGCAAAATCCTAGCTGTGATGCCTCATACAACGTCCAAATCCTTGACACGATGCCTCGTACAACGTCATTTCCATAGAGATACATTGTACTGTAACAGCACAGACTTCAGAGCAAAGTCAAGGAAACAGACAGGAAACTGACAGAACTTTGAGAAACCATTGTCTAAAGGTTAAATACATTACAAAAACATGTCAAACAACCCTAATTTTAGGGGACAAACCAACCTGGGGAAACTCCCAATGCCTCATACAAAGTCGCAGTGACTTTGTATGAGGCAACTTTTTCCAAGGAATTAGACGATGTTGTATGCATTCAATGCTGTACGAAGTGGACTTTGTATGAGGTATTACTGTATTATTTTTATATGCAGAAAATGCAAATCTGCCTGTTGTCATGGAGATTACTAACTTCTTCTGGTGACTCTCCATTTATGAATATCATAGATAACACAGGCCTACAAGAAAACATTTTTTTGTTGGTGCCTATATTTGGGTCGCTGAATCTAAATATGAAATCAGTTTTTCTCTATCAGCTCTACTTTTTTAGATCAGTGTTTTTTTAAAGTGCAGTTCTACCTCCATTTTGTGCAGTTCTAAATCACATATAAAAGGATTGGTTCCTGTATATTTGCCCTATTGTCATTCGATGAATGAGGCTGAGCGAAAAGCCTGGACTTCATTTGTTGCAGTTGTCAGAAATTTTCTAGGCAAATGCAAAGCTGAAAACTATGTTGAACTGGTAAACGAGATGCTTAACAGTTTCAAATCCTTTGGGTGTAACATTAGTATTAGGGTGCACTATTTATACAGCCACTTAGACTGTTTTCCTGAAAATTTAGGAGACACCAGTGAGGAACAAGGTGAAAGATTTCACCAGGATATTAAAACTATGGAGGACCGCTACCAAGGAAGATGTGGATGCATGTGGGCAGGCACTGCACATTCACACACAAACACATGTGATGTCACCGGCATGCCTCAAGCAGCAAACACACTCATGTGATGTTGCCGGCACTCCTCAAGCAGTGCGTATGCAGGAAGACACCATGCATACACGTGCACTCCCATGCCTGCCTGCATCCAACCGCCACCGCCACCTCCTCCTTGGGCACCCAGACTCTAAAAGGTTCACCATATAGTGCAAGCCTTTTCCAGTGTCATTCCAAAGCAAATTTCAAACAAAAAGAGAAATAGCTATGATATTTACAGCAGCTAGTCTAAATCTGTTTCAAGGTCAGATCATAATTATCCAGAAGTCTGCATTCAAAATTCTCTAATTTTGAATTTTGGGTTGATTAGTACAGAGCCAGGAAAGAAAAAGATTTATGGGGATTTGACAGGGCAGCAACTGCCAGAATCACTCAGCTAGCATTGGCAGTAGGCTAGGGACTTTTGGTCATTTTGGTCCAAAAAGTAACTTTTTCAAGCTTGGTACTATTAACTGTGAATAGTTGCAATATAATGTGCTATAAGCTTTATTGTTTACTGCTCCTCTAAGCTTTAGCTTCTTAAAAGTAAAGCTTTTGATCGATACAGAAATGGCACTGCCTCTTGGCAGTCCAAAATCAATCCAGATTCAGAAACTGTCAATCTCCTTCAAAAGAACTAATCGTACCAATAGTAAAATAGTATGACAGCTTCTGAAAGGAAGCCACATAACAACATAACTGAAACAGAGATGGAAAAGTCGAACAAAACAAAATATTATGAAAGATTCACTTTTATTTTGATCACTCCAGTAATTACTTGAATAGGCTTAGCAAATAGGTAGAGATCCATTAAAAAAACAAAACAATATTCACTGGCAATATTCATTTGACATGCAAGGTTATTTTAACTCTCCCCCCTTTTTTTCCTTTGGTAAATGGTTCCTTTTCTTGTCAAGGAGACAAAAACAGAAAATACTAATGCATGTTGGTAATGAAAACAAAACATTCTATGCATTAAGAGCATCTATCTTTAGAACAAGGTTAACTTCTAGAGTAAATGCAGTAATTTTATTTAACAAAAACAATCTGTCTGTCATTCTTTAAATGGCACCTTTATCAGCCTGACTGCAAAGTTAACTGACAGGGTTGTTTTCAGTCTCTTGTCTTATGTTGCTCCCATCCAAAAGGCACCATACTGTGACACTGCCTTATCTGACAGTTTACAAGCACATCTATAGCCTAGCAATTTTGTACAAACATTAGGTATCTCATAGGGCAGTGTAGGTGAACCTATGGCATGTGTGCCAGAGGTGGCATGCACAGGCCTCTCTGTGTACACATGTGCCATTCTGGGCAACTCCCACCCAATGCCACCGGTGCTAATGGAAGCACTGCTTCCCCACCATACCCGTCAAGTGTGGCTCCCAAAAATATGGGAAATTTCTGCGCATGTGTGGGTGCACATGCGCAGTAACCCCTTTTCCCATTGTTCAAAATATGGGGGGCGGAAAAGGGGAGGAACGAGCGCCAAAATATGGGAAATCCTGGCCAATATGGGATACTTGACAGGTATGTTCCTCACACATCTCTCTCTCTGTGCTAATGGGGAGGAGAGAGGGGAGGATGAAATCCCACCTGGGAGGTGGCAGCAGGGATGAGGTGAGTCAACAAGACACACACCCACATCCACACACACACCTCCTAGTAAGTGGAGGAGGTGACGTCGTCATACACAACTGCGAGGGGCATGACATCACTGGTGGCATGCTGGTGACATTACATGGGTGTGTGAGTATGCAGGGTGCCTGCCCATGAGCTGCCTCTTCCTCCTTGGCCGCTTGGTCTCTAAAAGATTCAAAATCACTGGCCTAGGGTCTCAGTATTCAGGAACTGATGCACGTATAAGACAACCTTTAGCCTTTAACATACTGTTGTTATGTGCTTTCAAGTCATCTCCAACTTATGGCAACCCTAAATGAGAAATCTCCAAAACATCTGTTCCTCTACAACCCTGCTCAGCTCTTGCAAACAGAAGCCTTGGATTTCCTCATGGAGTCGATTCTTCTCATGTTTGGATTCCTCTTTTCATGCTGCCTTCGACCTTTCCCTATTGTCTTTTCCAGAGAGTCTTGCCTTCTTGTTATGTACCCAAAGTAGGTCAGCCTCAGTTTCTTTATTTTTAACTCCAGCGGCAGTTCAGGCCTGGTATGCTCCAAGACCCACTTATTTGTCTTTCTGGAAGTTCTGATGTTCACAGAGCTCTCCTCCAGCACCATATTTCAAAGGAATCAATATTTTCCCAGTCAGCTTTCTTTACTGCCCAACTGTCAGAATCATAAATGTTGATTGGGAACACAATAGTATAAATAATCTTGGTGTGGTTTTCCACTGATACATCCTTGCACTTGATTATCTTTTCTAGTTCCTTCATTGCTGCCCTTCTAAGTCCCAGTCTTGTTTTGATTTCTTGGCTGCAGTCCCCATTTGGGCTGATTATTGAACCAAGGTATACAAAATCTTCATTGTCAACTTTACAGTTTTGATGTTCTTCTGTACTGATATTTTTTCTTCTTAATGTTCAACTGCAATCCTGGTTTGGCACTTTATTTCTTCCTTTAGCTTTTAGAGCACCTCTCACTTTACTTTCTAGAACTTCATGTTCTTTATCATATGATTCTTCAGAGAAATCTATCATTTTTTAATCGTTTTTGTATACAGTAAAACCCCTACTTACGAAAGAAATTCAGTTCCATAGGCTTTTGCTTAAATTTAATTTTTATGTAACTTGAAGCTAGGAAAAATTATTTTTTACGTAAAACAAAGAAAAACCATAGGAAAAATGAAATTTTTATGTAAATCGAAGCAAACCCATAGGAAAATGAATTTTTATATAACTCAAAGCAAACCCATAGGAAAAAGAATCTTTATGTAACTCAAAGCAAACCCATAGGAAATTGTGTAAATTGGGACATGGTTTTAGCACAAAATCATTATGTAAGTCGAATTTTAGGTAAGGCATTTGTAAGTTGGGGTTTTACTGTAGTTTCTTTTTATTTTCTCCTGGTCAGATAGCATACTTCCCTGTTGGATGATCAACATTCCTAGTTGAGGCTTAAATTTCCCTTTGATTTCTTGATTCTTCTGGAAGAGATTTCTTGTTTTTCCTCCTCTTGTTCTCCTCTATTTCCTTGCACTGGTTAATATAATAGTTCTTTTTATCTCTACAAGCCAGTCACTAAAAAACTGCATTCATATTTCTGAGCCTATTTCTGTCACTCCTTTCCTTTTCAATGTTAAGTGTGTCTTCTGTTATCCATCCAGAGTTTTATCTTCTTTTCAGTATGGGAATTGACTTTTTGCATTCTTCCCTAATAATATACAGTACAGTATCTGGTTTCAACCCACAGTTGTTCTGATTCCCAGTCAATTGAGTTTAGAACTGAGAATCTGTTCCTTCTATGGACTATAATTTTTTCAGGAATGTTATTTGGAATATGATTTCTTCAGGAATGTTATTGAAATAGTTTTTGGTCCTTCATTTCTTTTAGAGTTCTTTTTAAAATGTTGGATATTGACAGTTTATGACCAGTGCCACAATCTGTTCCTAGTCTTGTTTTGCCAGAAAGAATAGCTTTTCTCCATCTTCTGCTTTCTGTTATTTGGTTATTTGATTTTTTAAACTGATCATTTGATTACCATTTTATAATATCATACTAGCAGATTTTGCCCGGCAGTGTTGGGCTGTTTTAAATTGTTTTTGAAGGTTTTTGTTTTGTTAATGTTTGTATAAATGAGGTTTGTCTGTAATTGTGATTTTTAAAATGTTTATTTATACACACGGGCTATTATAAACTGTGATCAGCTTTTTTGGGTTTATTTTTGTGGATTAAAAAAAGAGGAAAGGATGATATAATTTTTTACAATTATTTTATTTAACCAAATAATGTTTTAGTATGTGAATTTTTTAAATATTTGTACCTTGGATAATAATTTTAAAAATGTGAAAGTACATGGTTTTTTTTTTACAATCAATGTTTTTAAACTGTGTTTAGATGTTTTGGTTTTTTTAGTGAAAACTCTACACAGGATTTTAGAATTGTTTTTATTTTATTATTTTGTGATTTGTTTGTGATTTGTGTGAATGTGTGATGTAATGTTATGTTTTTGACTGTTTTATCTCTTGTGGCCTCTGGGTGGGGTTGTTGAGTATTTCCTTTACTGTGACTGTATTTTCTCTACTGGCCTCTGGGTGGCGCTTTTTCCGGTAAGTAGTCTCTTTCTTTCCTCATTTCAGTTCCAGCCGTCGTGGAGGTAGGACATGCTGGTAAATTGGCTGGTTTAATTTCTTTTGTGGGTTTGTTTTGTTTTTCTTTTTTGGTGTTTTTCTGTTTGTTATTTTTGGTTTTCGTTAATTTTGGATGTTTTGGTTTTTTCTGTTTTTTTAATTAATGGTTTATTTATTTTAATTATTTTGGTGTTTGTTTGTGATTTTTAGTTTTGTTTCTCTTTCAAGGGGGGGAGGCACTGGTGCCTTGGCCCCCTCTTGAAAGCGAAACACTTTTAAGGAAAGTAAAGTCAGTGGGCGGAGCGCCGTCTGCTGGCTTTGCTTCCCTGGGAATGTGTTCACTTTCAAGGGGGGGCAAGGCACCAGTGCCTTGGCCCCCTCTTGAAAGCGAAACACTTACTCATAAAGTAAAGGCAGCGGCTGGAGTGCCATTCGCTGCCTTTGCTTTGCGGAGGAATTGTTTCACTTTCAAGGAGGGGAAGGCACTGATGCCTTCGCCCTCCCTTGAAAGCAAAACACTTACTCGTGAAGTAAAGGCAGCAGCCGAAGCGCCATTCACTGCCTTTCCTTTGTTGGGAATTGTTTCACTTTCGAAGGGGGGAAGGCATCAGTACCTTTCCCCCCTTGAATCCCCCCCTGTGTTTGTGGTTTTTTCTACCCCAGCTCAACTTTTCTTGAGGCTGGTGGTGGTCTCGCCATGTCTTCAGTGGGGTAGCATTTTTCTGCATCTCTATTTTGATTGGCCACGGCACGTTTCCGAACGTTACTTTTGCTCACGCCTTTCAGCCTGTGGCACGGTGTGGCATAAGGAACGTTAGGAAATGAAGTCCTTTTTATTTGTTCGCATTCGTGGGTCTCCTGCCTCACTGGCACATTTCTCAAAAAAAAAAAAACCAGTTATCTCCATACCCAGTTCGGGCGAATGCACGAATGTTCGGTATGGGACAGTATGGCCGGGTGTGGGATCCTTTGTCAAATCACAACGGTTAACGCTCAGATTTATAGGTATAGATTAGTTGGAGAAAAGCAGTGAAAGTAGTGCTAATTTCATACTAAGATTTCCATAAGCATTTGTGTAAGTAAATCAGTTCAAGAACTATGACTATTTCTGGGGTGTGTGGCCTGATGGCGGACTGAACGGACTGAACTTTCTTTTGCTTGGAAAGAACGATGATGAAAGAGGCTTTTAAAAAGAGATTAAAATGTTCCAGAGACATTAAAAAAGGAGGAGGAGAAAGAATAACTTAACAACTGATGGAACTTACTTTGGACTGGCTGAAAAGTTGAGTGAAAAAGGAGAGAGACGTGAGTTTCAAATTTCAGAGAGGAGTGGGGGCTGGGTGGACTTTGCCGGAGCAGGCCTCAATGGGAGATTTCTCCTAGCCGAGGACTGGATTATGATCATTGCTTGAAGTGATAGAGGCGGCAAAAAAGAGGTGGAGAGATGGAACCGAGCGTGTAAAAGGCAAGCAAAAGGCAAGCAAAAGGCAAGCAAAAGGCAAGCAAAAGGCAAGCAAAAGGCAAGCGGGCGGCCGGACTGAGGGAGGTAAATTTGCTGGGATTCGAAGGGGGAAAGCGAAAGTGAGCCTCATTCAGCCTGGCTAGCCCCTGAAGCATTCCAGAGCTAAGCGGAGCCGTGAGGAACTTGCTTGGGCTTGGAAACAGAAAGTTGCCGCAGAGAGTGAGTCCTTGGAGGTGGTGGAAAAGGGGGTGGAAAAGCCAAAAAGTATATTGAATACGGAGGATTCCCCCCCCCTGGAAATTATTAAAGATTGGATGATAGACGTTCGGGCTTAAAAGAGGAGAGCTTGGTGGTTTGGAACTTTTTCCCTTTCTTTGGATATTTGGATAAAAAGAAGAGTGGAGTTGCTATGATTTGAGCCCCATTACATTATTATATTGAACTTCAATATGGAATAAGATGGCGCCGGGAGTCTGATTGGTGGTGTTTCTTGGAAAGTATTGTTTTGTCTTCTTCATTTTTGGGACTGGAGTTTGTTTTGCCTTCCCTTTTTTTCTGGATTACAAGCATTCTGTTTTTTCATGTGGAAGTGGCAACTGGTTGTTATTTGCTTAAAGGGACATAAGGACGGTCAAAAGAGTATGGAGTAACTGTGTTACAGATGATATACTTCTGTGAAGATAATTTGGAAGCTGTTTGCAATTGGAGCAGTGTTTGAATGAAACATCAGGGGAGGGGGAAGGAGAAGGAGAAAGTGGGCTGGACAAGAGCAGAGAGACAGACATCTTCAGATAGGAATTTTAAAAGGCTCACCAGGATAGAACAAGAGGAGTCGGAGATGAAGAAAACAATGCAACAGGAAATAAAAGATTTGGAGGACCAAGAGACTGTGAGAAAAATTGCACAGCAATTGCAACAACAACAACAAAAGATAGTGACAACTCCACCTACGATGGCATCTGCAGCTGTGAAATCTATTGTAATAACAACAGCAAAGGTAACAACAGCAACGGCTACAACAACTATAACAACCACAGCTGCGATGACACCGACGGAAGTAACAACAACAGCGACTATAATGACAGTGACAACTCCATCAATGTTGCCAATAAAGGGGGCAAGGGTTTAAATCAGATGTTGATAAATTTAATGAGAAGGTGGATAATTTGGAACAAAAAATTGGAGATATGTTTGTTCAGGATAAACAGGAACGAAAACAAGATATGCAAGATTTGATGGCAAACCTTATGAAGGGTTTTGATGATTTAAAAAAAGGGCAGAATAAACTTAAGAAAGAACAAGAGGTGATGAAAAAAGAACAGGAGGGGATAAAAGCAGAGGTTTCAAATATGAGAGAAAGAGAGAAAGAAAGGGAAAATAAGGTGGGGGATCATGAAAAAAGGTTAGAATTGGTGGAAGAACAGATGAGACATTCGAACGTGATAATTCAAAAAATTCCAGAAGGTACGCCAGATAAATTAAAAGAAAGAATTGCAAAATGGTTAGATGGAATTATGGAAGGAGGTTTTACACCATATAGTATTGTAATTGTCTTTCAGTTGGGTTCAAGAAGGGGTAAAGCTGGGGCAAGAAATGTACTGGTAAAGTTCGCCAATGTTGCTAATAAATTTCAATTGATTGCTCTCATTCGAGTGAAGGGGTCAGAGGTTTTAAAAATTGATGGTTCAGATATTGAAGTATATAATGACATTCCAATTGAGTATCGCATGTGGAGGCAATTGATGAAGCCAATTACAAAGAGATTTCAATATAAAGGAGTTAGATATAATTGGAAATTTCCACGTCAATTGAGTTTCTTTCATTTGGCTAAACGATATATGATGAGTGAAGATGTCAACGTTATGGATGTAATGGTGGATGCAAAATTATTGGAATTCGGAACTAAAGAGTGGGATGAATTGAAGGTGGAATTGATTGTTTCAGGTGGGTTCATGAGAAGGGGAAATGATAACGAAAATATGCCCAAAGGAGCGGAAGGAGGGATTGATTTGAGTGGAAGCTAGTTTGGGTTCCTATTAAGCCCGCACAGTTGGTTGCACTTCCCCTCCTCCCCCCTTTGTTAATACAGAGGCTACTTGTAGAAAAATGGGGAGGGATAGTTGTAGATTGTTTATATGTTTTTTTCTTTTTTCTTTAACAGATGTTTGGGAAGAGGGTTTGTTGTTTGTTGGAGTGCACGCCCATTGGAGGAAGTGGGAAAAGGGAGAATTGGGGTTAAAAAATAAGGAATGAAAGATTTGAAAGTATTAACCTGGAATGTGAAAGGTACTGGTTGTCAGGTGAAGAGAAGAAGATTAGAAGCAGCTCTTAGGAAAGATAAACCGGACATAATCTTTCTATAGGAAACTCATCAAAATCAGAGGAAACTAATAAATTATTCCTAGGATGAACTCAATTCTATGAAAAATCATATGGCACGTCAAAAGCAAGAGGTGTAGCAATTATGATATCAAGTAGAGTTGGATTTGAGATGATAAAAAGTATTTCAGATACAGAAGGAAGATACTTAATAATAAAAGGAAAAATAGATGATGAGGAGATAACCTTGGTGAATTTGTATGTACCAAATGAAAATCAAAATAAATTTTTAGATAAGGTGTATAATATATTGAATAAAGAAAGAACGATAAAAATGATTGTGGGTGGGGACTTCAATTTAATAAGATCAAATATAGATACTACAAATATAACTAGAAGGGGGGAGGAGATAAAATACAAGTGCTGGATAAATGGATGAAAGGATTAGGGTTAAAAGATACATGGCGGGAGCTTAAAGGATCGGAAAGGGTTTACACTTTTTTCCCCAGGTTTATAATACGTATTCCAGAATAGACTATATATTGGTAATGGATAAACTGATAGGGAATTTGGATGAAATTGGAATTGGAATCTTTAGAGAATCGGATCATGCAAAGGTATTGTTAAAAATGAGAATGGATGGTACAAAGATTAGGAGAAATTGGAGATATAACACTAAATTATTTAAAGATGAAAAATGTAAAGAACAAATAGTCGAAAGATGAGAGCAAAATTGGAAATGGAACAATACAGAGGAGGTTCGATATAATGTGGTATGGGATACGATGAAGGCAATATTCAGAGGGGAAAGCATTAAATTGGCTAGTTTTAAAAACAAACAATCAAAAGGTAAACAGGAGGAAATTGAGAAAGAGATTAAACAACTACAAGAAAAACATGCAATAACTAAAGATAGGAAAGTTTATGAAAGAATGCAGGGGTTGAGGAAGGAGTTAATAGGAAAGGATATTGAAAAAGTGAAAAGAGATTTGGTTTATCTAAAAAGGGAATATTTTGAATATAGTAATAAGAATTCAAAATTATTGGCAAGAGCCGCTAAGGAAAAAAGAAATAAAAGGGAAATAGGGATTCTGGTAGATAAAAAGGGTATAAGGCATAACAAAACAAAAGATAAATGCAAGGTTGTAAAAGAATTTTATCAGGAGTTATATTCAAGAAAAAAATATAAACCTGGGAAAATTAAAAGATAAAATTGAAAGTCAAATTAAAAACAAAATCGATCAGGAACATAAACAAAAAATGGAGGAGCCAATTCCTGAAATGGAGATAAAAGAAATAATAGGTAAATTGAAGACGGATAAATCTCCAGGTGAAGATGGACTGCCAGTGGAATTCTATAAAGAGTTTAAAGATATAATTGTCGCAAAATTATTAAAACTGTATAATTTTATTTTAGATGGAGGTCAGATTCCACCCTCATGGTATAGAACCATAATAGTATTATTGCCAAAACCTGGGAAAGATTTGGAAAAGGTAGAGTCATATAGGCCTATTTCTTTAATAAATCAGGATGCTAAGATTTTTACGGCGATATTGGCAAAAAGATAAAATAGTTTCATGGATAAATATATAAATAATGACCAGGCGGGATTTATCAAAGGTAGATACATGGCGGATCAAATAAGGTGAGTTATAGATTTAATAGATATTGCAGGACAAACTAAAGAGAAAGTAGGATTATTATCTTTGGATATTTTTAAGGCATTTGATTCTTTGCAATGGACAACAATTAATGAGATAATTAAAGGTTATGGATTTGTATGTAGGTTTATAAAAACGATAGAACAGTTGTATCAACATGGGTGTGCCAATGTTAGGGTAAATGATGGCCTTACGGAAGAAGTAAGATTAGAAGCGGGAACAAGACAGGGATGCCCATTGTCCCCAATATTATTTATAATGGCGATGGAAATATTAGCAAATAGTATAAGGGAGGATAAAGAAATAGAAGGAATATTAGGAAATAAAGTTAGTTTATATGCTGATGATACTCTTATAATTATGAAACATCCGGGGAAGACGCTGGGAAAAATACAGAGGCATCTGGAGGAATTTGAACAAATAACTGGGTTGAGGATAAATTGGGATAAATCTGAGTTTATATTGAATAACATAGACAAGGAAGAACAAGGAAGAATTAAAAATAGATTTAAACTACAGATTAAAAATAGTCTGAGATATTTGGGGATAAATATTTCAAACAAAATAGAAGATTTAAGAAGATTAAATTATGATAAACAAAAAAAGAACTTAGAGCAAAAATTTCACAATATAAAAATTTGAAGCTGTCCTGGTTCGGTAGGGTAGCACTAACTAAAATGATGCTATTACCAAAAATAATTATTTTGTTTGAAGCCCTACCGATTCAACTGACAGATAAAAAAATTAAGGAATTTCAAGCTTTAATAAATAATTATTGCAATGGGGGAAGAAGAGCTAGAATACCAAAGAAAATGTGGTACCAGTCACAAAAAGAAGGGGGCCTCGGAATACTGAATTTGAAAAATTATTATGATGCATTCCATATTAAAAATGTAGTTAAGATTTTAATGAAAGAGGTAGTTATTTGGGAGGAAATTGAAATGATGGAACTAAAAGAGTTGGGTAAAAGTGTGTTTCTAGGGAATGAAAAAGGAAAAATAATAGTTAAAAATAGAATGATGACACCGATGTTGGGAGTTTGGAAGAAGGTTAAAATGAAATTATCCCCGAATACATCACCAATAATTGAGCTTGAAGATATTAAAAAATTCCCAATAAAAATTGA
The DNA here is from genome assembly GCA_035047305.1 of Bradypodion pumilum. NCBI lineage: Eukaryota > Metazoa > Chordata > Lepidosauria > Squamata > Chamaeleonidae > Bradypodion > Bradypodion pumilum. The sequence continues at coordinate 92,981,290 of JAWDJD010000002.1, forward strand.
TGATAGGATGAAGGAAATTTTATTAAAGAACGAGATTTTCCTGTTGAAAGATTGGATACGAGTTTGTAGAGATGATGTGAAAAAACAAGAGCTGTATGATCAAATGAAGTTAAATTGGTTACAAATTATGAGGATAAATAAGTGGAATAATAGTTATTTGAGAGTGCAGAGTCTGGAAAGAAGTAAAACTGAATTTGAAGAGTTAATATGGAAAGTAAGAAAGTTGGAAATTGGAATTAAAGGTATGGTTAGTAAAATTTATAAAATATTAAATGTAGAAAGTAATTCACAAGAGACATTAAGAAATGCTTGCGAACAAGATTTGAAGATAAGTATAATTGGAAAAGAGTGGAAAAATAAATGGGGAAAAAGAGGTATGAGATCCATGTCCGTCAGGGTTAAAGAGCATAATTTTAAAATGTTGTGGAGATGGTACTTGACCCCATTGAAACTAAATCAGATAGATAAAAAAAATGTGTTGGAGATGAAAAATACATTGGGCACATATGTACATATGTGGTATGAATGTAAAAAGGTTGAGAAATTTTGGGAGGAAATTGAGAAGGAGATGGTTAATATTATGAGAACATCTCTCAAATTGGGGCCAAGTAACATCTTGTTGACAGACGTAGATAATATGAACCTAGATGATGATAAAAAAGAATTATTGGCTATAATGCTTACTATGGGCAAAATGTGTATAGCAAAAAATTGGAAGAATGATATAATATTAAAAGTAGATGATTGGAATAAGGAGATGTGGGATCTCGCATTGAATGAAAAATTAACATGGGTGTTGAATTTTAAAAAAGGAATAATGAAAGAGAATAGATTTTGGAATACATGGAGACAGTTTGTGGATCATGCTTTGAAGGGAGAGGGGAAGAATAGATTGGCACCAGACCAATTGAAGTTTTGGGTACAGTAGAAATCAATGGGAAATACCACATCCTCCAGGCAATGTAAATACACGGGGTGAATGATGTATAGAATGTAATATTAGAATAAATTGACAAGGATAGAAACAGAAATATAATTGTTTTGGATAGATTTGATTTGAATAGAAATTAGATAAAATAAGAAGTATTGGTTACTAATGTTTAAGAGTAAAGTTGGGATATTTATCATTGTGATAATAAAACATTAAAGAGACAGTAAGCTAAATGTTAAATTTCAAAGGGTTATATTTAGACATATATACATCTAATTCTATTGTCTAAAGATCTTTTTTTCTTTTAATGATAATGTCATTGTATTATTTACATGTTTTTCTATTTTTTTTCCTGTATTTGTATGTTACTTTTTTTTTGAAAATCAATAAAAATTTATAAATAAATAAAAAGAACTATGACTATTGCTTCCTGTGAAATAAAAATTAAATCAGCATAGTGTGGCCTTTTCACATGCATTTCAGGCATCTAAAACCACAAGCTTTTCTCCTACAAGCTTGTAACCTCTGAGTTTTAGATGAGGAATATTTCTCCCTGTCATATAAAAGGAGCTATTTGTTTCTCGATAACTACAATAAACTACTGTAATAAATGAATAATAAAAGAAAGGATAGATCAACTTTGTCTTCACTGAAAAGTACAGCAGTATAGTTCTCTACCTTCAAGGCCATTCCTATTTATTGCGACCACTGATACGGTTTCCTAAGTATGAAGTGCACAGAAGTAGTATGTATCACCTACGCATGATGAACTATTTAATTCATTCTAGGAATTTCATCACTTTAACCCAGGTTTGGCCAAACTACAGTCTGTGGGCCAGACCCGACCCACAACACCATTTCATGACCCGGCCCACGACACCCTCGCTGCTACCAGAAGCAGAAGCAGATGCATTTATGACAGCAGTAAAATGTGCCTGCACCTGCTGTAAACACTGCTGTAAATGCACATGCGGCTGTTGTAAACGCATTTACAACAGACACGGACATGTTTTGCGGCAGCGTTTACAGCGGGGGGAACCATGTGATCAGCCCACTCAGGTGTCTGAGTGGTGGTGGTCAGGCTAGAGACCTCTACAAGTTTGGGAACTCCTGCTTTAACCCATCCACATTACCTATTTCACTGAAAGAAATGAACATAATTGAAAGGGATAGGTTGACCTTCCACTGATACTAGAGATGCCAATTTTGGATACTTACATTAATTATTAAAATACCTGTGGACTCAATCTCAATTTAAATCAGCAAACTCAAGACCCATTAAAATATTAATATGTTAAATAAATTACACCATAGGTTCCATTATTTAGCCAATATACAGGTGAAACTCAGAAAATTAGAATATCGTGCAAATGTTCATTCAGTTGAATAATGCAACTTAAAAGGTGAAACAAATATATGAGATAGACTCATTAAATGCAAAGCGAGAGCGTTCAAGCCTTACTTTGTTATAATATTGATGCTTATGGCTTACTGCTTATGAACCCCCCCCCCAATCTCATGTACCCCATAATCACATAATCTCATGTACGCTGTATGCCATGATCATGACAATTATAACGAATTAAGGCATGACATCTCTCGCTTTGCATGTAGTGAGTCTATCTCATATATTTGTTTCACCTTTTAAGTGAAATGGACATTTGCACAATATTCTAATTTTCCGAGTTTCACCTGTAACTCCATTTTTCATAATATGCCCATACCTAATCACCTAGGTATACATAACTGTATTTCTTTCTATTGGTATCTATTTTGCATGTGTTTTATTTATTTTATGCTTTCTTGGTTGCATACATTTATTTAAATCCTTTTTTGTGAGAGAAAGGCACAATAGAAATTCAATAAATTAGGGGGTCATCTGAGATGGTGAAAGTTCCTTCCCTAAAATAAATAGACATGACTAGATAGCACACTCAACATTCAAGTACACTGGAAAGCCAACTAGATTGATTTGTTTTTCAGCCTGTATTACATTTAAAATTGCAGTTATTGTTCACATAGAGGCTGCAGACTGATTTGGCAGTACACTGTCCATACCAGGTGCAATTCCAAGTCATGTTCCAGCCATAGTCCTTGCTTCTTTCATCTGGACCCACCTCTGCTGATCCTATTATGGTCATCACCAGAGATCACCAGAAGTAATGTAATTACCAGAGGTGAGAGTATTGCTGTATGTGTTAATTGAAAGTAAGGGAAAGGAGTAAAAAAATGGATGCTGGGAAGTGGTGATCTCATATGGAATCATTCTGATTTGTGAAATGGTGAGAACCACTTCAGTTATTTGGGTGAAACATGGGATGAGGAACATGAAACATTTTAAGCCACACCATTCCTACCAAGCCTTCCGCCTCTTCCAGTCTGTTAGGGTGGCGGGTACTAATCAAGCATGACAAGCACGAATTTTGGTCACATGCTTCTGCTTGCCAAACCCTGCCCTGTAATTTACAAGAAGCATTGTCTGAGAGCATATGCAGAAAATATTATGAGCCATTTTTTTGAACTCTCAACAACAGCTATCTTCTTTCCAAGTGTTTCCTGAGGAAGTTCATAATTAACAGTCCAGATTCACACATCCCTACAGAGAATATAGGGTGGTAGGAATTTTCTTCCTGAGCATTTTAATTCCTCTGGCTTTTCTTTTTTCTTTTTTGTAAGTGTCTCTATTTCATACGTAAAGGTCACACATCTCTGATAGGTGTAAGGACAAATGGGATTAAGAGGATGAAATACACACAGAATAATGTCAAGAATAAGAATACAATTGTTATGTTTGCAATTCATGCATACCTAAATAGAGGTGAGAAGCTGAAAGAAGAATGTCAGTGACTAGAATTTCAATCTGTCAAAGTGGCCAAAACAAATGAGCATTGCAAATTTACCTACATCTCTACATTGCACTATGCTTAGTTAATTATGTTCTAGTGCCAATCTCTCTAGAGTTTTGCATGACAGCATTAAATCTAATATTAACATGTCTGTTGGGAGATGAGCAAAATACGAATTTTAACAAACCTTCTACACTTTTTGTGCACGTCAGATGTTCTCTTCAGGCTAATGGCCTAAATTTAACATAAGGCTAGCAGAATGAAAGCCTCTGGTGGTGCAGTTGTGCTGGATTGCGCCCTTACACAACTGGTTGTACAGAAAATTGAATAAGCAATTGTTGTGTGAAAATGTATCAAATACTATTCTTGATCTAACTAAAAATGTACTACTGCTAGCAGAATATGCATCATATTAGAGCCCTGATGGCACAGTGCTTAAACTGCAGTAGGTAAAGGTCACTCTTGCTTGAAAGACAGTCATATCTGACTCTAGGGTTCAGTGCTCTTCTCTGTTTCATAGCTGAAGAGCCAGCACTGTCTGCTTCTGTTCTGCAACCCAAATTGTTGATATGAGCTGGACCTTGGCAAGGCTCAAATTGACTCAGTCTTGTCCTTCCAACGTCAGTAAAATGAGTACCCAGCATATTTGGGGCAAAATGCTAATTACCCTGTAAACTGCCTAGAGAGTGCACTAAGTGCTATAAGGCGGAATATAAGTGCAACTGCTATTGCTATCATAGAATCATACAATAACAAAGTTAGAAGGGGCCTTTTAGGTCATTGCATCTAACCCTCTGCTCAATACAGGAATCCAAATCAAACCAAATCTCACAGATGGTAGTCCAACTCTCTCTTGAATGCATTTAGTGTTGGAGTACTCATCATATCTTGAGGTAACTGGTTCCACTGTTGTACTGCTTTAACCATTAAGACATTTTCTCTGATATTCTGCTTAAATCTGTCTTCCTGTAGCTTGTGCCCTGCATTTTTAGATGATCCATAACAGATCCTGCCTTTCCTCTTTATGATTGTCTTTCAGCTTTTTGAAGTGTTATCATAAAACAGTGGCAAAACAGTGGAAAATGAGCTTCAACACTAGTAAGTGCAGAGTGATGCATGTTGGGGCAAAAAATACCCAATTACATTTATAAATTGATGGGGTCTGAACTCTCTGCGACAAACCAGGAAAGGGACCTTGGTGTCCTGGTGGACAGCTCAATGCCTCAGCAGTGAAAAAAGCAAACTCAATGCTATCAGAGACATAGGGGGAGAAACATGCCTCACAAAGGCTCCGGTGGGCACCCAGAATTTTTCTTGGGGACACCTGGCAGGTTGGACCTTTGGTCCTGTGACCTGCTTGCCTCTATGAGCACTCCTCACCCTAGCCTGATTCGCTGGGGACAGGGACGGAGTAGCCTTCTGCATATGGCAGGTAATATTAATCACTTGGCAGAAGCTAGGCTTCTTAGAGATGCTACTCTTCCCCACCCTCTTAGAGACAGAGCTAGTCCCTCTCACCTCCTTCCAGATCTCGAAGTGATGAGGACAAATCGGAATCACTTCAGCTCTGCTGGGCTTCCTTCTTCTCCTTTACAAAGGCAGGCAACACACGGCTGACTTTTGAAGATTTATTGAAGGAACACAATACGGGATACAGATCATAAAATAATCTACACTATAGAACACAATCTACTAAAACAAAGAAAAGAAATAAAATCTTGCTAGCTCCCTAGCAGGTTTCAAGTTTCTTAAGTTTAGGGGCAATTCAGCCCCTCATGGCATAGCTTTAGCCCCAAAGAGTCATTTTGGAGAGCCGACTGAAATCAAGATCATGGTGATAAGAGACAGGGGTTCCCCCTTGTCTCAGGAGTGGCTACCGAATGAACAAATTGAGCCCTTTTTATAGAGAAAAAGAGCTTTGGAATGTGGTGATCTAATGAGAAAGCACCTTTGGTTCCCGTGAGAAAGGGACAGTTTGCAGGTGCAAGTGTCATCTGTTTGACATGTGGCCCCCACCTTTGCTTTCTCTGGGAAAGTTTTATTCTAACAGGTGTCCAGGCAATCAGTTTGATTGACAGGAATGGAGACATCATCTGCCTCGTGGTGTAGTCATGTGACCTGGCTGTCACTCAGTACCCTCGTGGGTGCTGCAGGTGTTTTTCTTGGAATGTGTCCAGTCCTGGACACTCACTTTTCCCTCCTCCCTTTGGGAAGGCTTCTATTCTACTTATACTTCATTGTCATGTTAGACTAACAGCCTGGCATAGCAATGTGTTTGAAAAATGAAAACTGGCATTTCTAAGCCTAAGTAAAATGCAAAATGTATCTTAACACTACATGAATCAAATGTCACCTTAAAATTAAGACAAGGTCACATGTAGAAATCATGACACGCCTTTCTTCCCCCAGTGTGACATATGGGAAAGCATCCCTATGTCATACTGTGTCCAAAAACCTTTTGGTTTTCATATGGGACTTGTTGTTTAAACTACAACATGTGTGTGTGAATCTTCAACACTTACTCTAAATGGTTAACATGTGTCTACTAACACCATACCTAAACAAACTTAACTTATCCTATACAGTACAAGTTATCTTAATAGTTTACATGTTACCTTATTCAAAATTCTACTTAAAATAAATTGTAAGCATTAATCTGAATATTTAAACGTATGTCTACAATATAGTCTACATGACTTATTCTAAGAAACTTAAATCTCAATACATCTAGCTTAAGTTCTATATCTCAAGACATTTATACAAAGCTTATTACACTTTCACTTATGCATAATATAACACAATTTAAAATCAAGACATGTCACTCTAAATAGGGATCCATTTTTTTCTTGGTGCCATGTTTACAGGCAAGGTACCTCAAAATTTACGCACATTACTCTTTCATGATCAACTGAATCACATCCAGAACATTTTAAAACAGACAGGATTCTCTTTCCCTGGAATTCTGCATTCACACTGGGTCAAAAGGCTCTTAAATCAAAGAGCAGAAGTAATCTTTTTTAGTACGCAAGGCTAAAAAAATTCCTTCTTCCCATTTCTGAGATTTTCCCTCCCTTGGGTTTTACAGTCAAAAGAATTAATTTCATCTCTCCTAGATGTTATTCTTAAAAACACACTCTGTGGAACGACAGACAGAAAACAGTTGTCTTCCCCAAACTTCGGCTTGCTTGAAAAGCCGGTGATTTATCTTAATGACCCTGCCTCTTCTTTCCCTTCTCACAAACAACTGGCCAGGTTGCCGTGAGCTAGGAGAGAGAGAGGATTTCGGCAGACACTAATAGTGTGTCTGTTCCTTTTCAGCATTAAACAACACAAACAAAAGACAGACATATCAGTACACATGTTTCCCAAAGATCACAGACTTCTCTGCCCAGAATCTGTGAGTCTTTAACCCTTTGCTTCCCAGTTAAAGAACTGGATAGAGAAGAGTGCAGGCAAAGCATTCTGCCTATGCTCACACAACACACCCAACCCTTCTGAGATCTGCAACTGGTATATCCCAGAATTTCCCTTTGAATTCACCTTTGTTCATCTTCAAAGAAGGAACAGAGTAAGATCTCCTTTGATCTTTCTCTGGGTTGCCTGACACTTAGGGTATTGACTGAGTCAATTGCTTACCCCCCTAGATAAGATCAGGAAAAGGACACCTCCCTTCCCTCTTGCCATCACTTCAGGCAAGACGGATCCTCTCTTTAGGACTCAGCAGAATTTGGATTAAGCATTCTGCCTACTCCAATTCTGCTACCTTCTTGTTACAGAGGCAGGAACTTTTTTCAAAAGGGAGCTGCTCTGAAAGTTTCTTTCTTCGCTGACTCCAAATTCCTCCCCTTAACAAGAGATGGGGCTTCCTGGAAATCTGATCATCACCTAAGTACATTGATAAGACTCCGCCCCTATTGTTCCCTTTTTCCTAAAAAGACATTACCCACTTAACTGACATTTTTTTAACTAGGAACATATCAGTACAATTTACTTTCCCCTTTTCACATGTGATTTAGGGAGTTAAACTAACAACAGGCAGACACGCAGGTTTGCAGATCTGAAATGTAGGGTCCCTGATAAATGCTAGGGATCATTAGGAAGGGTATAGATAATAAGTCAGCAAGTGTCATTTTGCCTCTTTATAAATCTATGGTGAGGCCCCATCTGGAATGCTGTGTACAGTTCTGGTCGCCATATCTCCAGAAGGATATTATGGAGCTGGAAAAAGTGCAACCAGAATGATTAGGGGACTGGAACACCTTCATTACCATCTGAGGCTGCAATGGTTGGGCCTCTTCACTCTTGAACGATGGTGTCTAAGAGGTGACCTGATTGAAGTTTATAAAATCATGCACGGTGTGGACAAAGTAGATAAGGAAAAACTGTTTTCCCTATCGCACAACACTAGAACTAGGGGCACTCCATGAAACTTTTGGGTACTAGTTCTCAAACAAATAAGAGAAAGTACTTTTTCACCCAGAGGATCACTAGTCTATGGAATTCCCTGCCAGAAGAAGTGGTGACAGCTGTCAGTCTTGACAGCTTTAAGAAAGGATTAAACAAGTTCATGGAGGATAAGGGTATCAATGGCTATAATTATGGATACCTAAGGACAACCTCCGGGTTGGAGAGATAGGCCGGATATCTCTCAATGCCATTTCCAGGGAATCCTAAGAAGATGAAGGCATCTGCTTGGGAATACCCTGAAGCAAATGGTGAGCCACTGTGTGAGACAGGATGCTGGACTGGATGGGCTGTGGCCTGTTACAGCAAGGCTGGTCTTATGTTCTTATATCACTTCTCAGACTCCTTTTCTCAAAGTTAAACAAGCCCATTGGTTTTCAGTCCTTTTATCATCCTTGTTGTCCTTCTCTGTACCTGCTCCAGTTTGTTTGCATTTTCCATAAAGTGTGGAGCCCAGAATTGGACACAGTACTCTAGATGTGGTCTAACTAGTGTTGAATAGAGGAGGACTATCGGTAGTACCTCATGGGTTTTGGAGAATATGTTTATGTTAATGTAGCCCAAGGGTTTCCAAACTTTGTGTCATGGGCCAGACCACACACCCCGAACAGCTGAGCGGGCCAGTCACGTGGTTCCTCCTGCCATAAACACTGCCGTAAAACACATCTGCGGCTGCCATAAACACATTTATGACAGCCGCGGGTGCATTTATGGTAGCGTTTATGCATGTGTGGGCACATTTTATGGCTGTCATAAATGTGCCCGCATCCATGTCCACGTCCACTTCCAGTAGTGGCAAGGGCAGCAGTGGGCCATATGAAATGGGGCTGTGTGCCAGGTCTGGCCCACAGGCCATAGGTTGGCCACCCCGATGTAGCCTAAAACAGTGTTGGCCTTTTTTTTTTTTGGCAGCCACATCAGACTGTTGATTTATACTTAACCTATGATCAACAACAATTCCAAGATCCTGCTCACTTGTAATATTACCAAGCCAAATATTCCCCATGATTTTCCCCTAGGTGTAAAACTTTGCACTTATCCTTGTTAAAATTCATTCTGTTGGTTTCAGCCCATTGTTCAAGCCCATCAAAAACTTTTTGAATTCTGTCTTCCAATATATTAGTTATTCCACCCAGTTTTGTGTCAACTGCAAATATGATACATATTCCCTACCCTCCCTCGTCTCAACCGGCCCGCACTGCTCTAGTTGCTCCTGGAAACAGAAATAAAATGTGTCCATGCAGGATGCAGAAAATGTTGAAGAGCACTGAAATGCTCTTTGTTGAAAATGTTGAAGAGCACTGGCCCCAGGACTAAGCCTTTTGGTACTCCACTTGTTATTCCCTCCTGGCTTGAGAAGGAGCCATCAATAAGAATTCTCTGAGTAAGATTCTGTAACCAACTGAACCTGAACTGAACTTTAACATGATACTTGTGCCATCCCACTTACATATCCCACAACCATTTTTGATATGGTAAAGTTATTAATTATGTACTCATAATGCGCAATGCAGGGATGGAGGAATCTCAATATGGGATCAAAATTGCTGGGAGAAACATCAACAGTTTGAGATATGCAGATGATATCACCCTAATGGCAGAAAGTGAGGAAGACCTAAAGAACCTCTTGATTGGATTGATAGAGGAGAGTGCAAAAGATGGCTTGAGACTTAATATCATGAAAACCAAGATAATGGCAACAGATCCGATCAGTTCCTGGAAAATAGATGGGGAAGAAGTAGAAGCAGTGACAGATTTTACTTTCCTAGGATCTAAGATCACTGCAGATGGCGACTGTAGCCATGAAATAAAAAGATGACTGATTATGGGAGGACAAGCTATGAGAAACCTGGGGAACTTGTGAAAAGCAGAGACATCACCTTGAAAACAAAAATTCGCATAGTCAAAGCCATGGTATTCCTGGTGGTAATGTATGGGTGTGAGAGCTGGACTATTAGGAAAGCTGAGCGCAGAAGAATAGATGCCTTTGAAATGTGGTGTTGGAGGAGAGTCCTGAGAGTCCCCTGGACAGCAAACAGAACAAATAGGTAAATATTAGAAGAAATCAACCCTGATTGTTCATTGGAGGGACAAATAGTGAAGATGAAGCTAAAGTACTTTGGACATCAAATGAGAAGGGAGGACTCACTTGAGAAGGCCTTGATGCTGGGAAAGTTGGAGGGCAAAAGAAGAAGGGGTGTCCAAAGATGAGATGGCTAGATGGTATTGTGGACACAATGGGCACAGAGCTGGGTGGGCTGAGGAGGATGGTAGAGGACAGAGGTACCTGGAGGAAAATTGTCCATGGGGTCATAAAGGGTCGGAATCGACTGTGCAACTGAACAACAACAAAGTTTATTCATAACTTGGCTTTGAAATCATTTGTGTCTGAATGGATCCTAAGAAATAAGATGCTACAACAACATCCATAGGATCTGATAAAGTTTGATATCCCCCGAGACACAGCCAATCTAAGCAGTAGCTATTCAGCAGCGGAGTCAGGGAGAAAAACATTCCCTGGACCAATACAACAAACAAAAATTACACTGTGATTATTTAAAAGGAATGTGACATATAAAGCCTAAGGGGAACAACTGCCAGGGAACAGGTAAATGAGAGCAGTAGATTCTGCCTACGTCTAAATTTTCTCTTCCTGAGAGCTGTTGTTATTACTTAGCTTCTCATGTCAGCAGCATATGAAACCTGAATTCAAAGTGGAAAGAAGTAACCTACTTCATGTCATGCAGTATTAATACAAAGACACACTCATTTCTACACACTCCATTCACACAGATAAGCATATCATTCAAATAGAATGTCTTGTATTGGAATAAAAAGTTAGTTTCCAAGGTGTCTCTAAGGTGTTCTGGTGAGAGGTGTTATTATTTTATTTTGATTTTGTCTGCTATACATACATATAATAGCTACACATTGCACATGCTCACATGTGTGGGCATGCAGATATTTCAAACCACCTAATCTGGATGCATATAATCCAGCCAGCTCCAGCAGTTGAGAATTAAATCTTATATAAGCAAAGTCCCTCATCCCTTGAAATGCATCTTTCTATTCTCCTTCTGCTGAATGAGCCTGCACAAGACTTTCAGAAGCTCTTCAACTGCAGCTGTCTGCACCGACAGCCCTTAAAACCTTTAATCCCAAAGAATACAACTGATTGCTACAAGGATAAAGAACAAGTCAAAAGTTAAAAATATAAAGGAAGAGGGAAAATGAGAGAACAGTTAGTTCTAAAAGAAAAGGGAGGGAAAAATCCAATAATGATTGCAAGGCACAGAAAAACTGAAATATTGTTCTTTCAGAACTGCAGACATGATAGATAGTTACCATTAGTGAAATTGTCCACTGCTGTTCATACCCTTTTCATACAGAGATTGTAAGAAGCTTGCCAGTGTATATCCTACTGGCTATTTATGGTCCTATGTACATAGATGACTTTCTTTGTAATGTCCTTTTTGCATCCCTCTGTCAGAGGGCCACACTTTGAATTGACCAACATTATTTTCCTGCCTGTGGTGCAGAACACCATAGGCTTTCCTGCGTTTCTTGTTGAATTCTACTTCATCCTTGGCAGTAAAACAGCACACCTCACTGAAGCATATTTATGTGCCAGACAAAGGAGAGATTGTGTGGCATATATCACACTGTCCTCCAGCAGCTTACTGCTCTTTCTGCTTCCCATCATTTGTTTCCTGAGGCATAAAAAATAACAAACCTCATAGTAAATTCTATTATTCTCTGTTTATCTGAGTTCTTCAAGAGCAGCACAAAAGTAAAAGAAAATTATTCCAAAAAAAGCAGCTTTTTGTTGCAGTTTCTTCTCCTCAGGTACCTGTCAGAATAGATAAGTTACACTTGCAACCAACCAACTTGCCAACTCAACAAAGAGAAAGAACCATCACAAGATATTGAACTATCAAGTCCAGATCCGTATTAATATACAGTACTGAGAAATCATTGCCATAGTATCGCCCCAACACTATCTTAAAGCCAATGGTTTTGTATAATAAGCACCCCTCCCATTCTCTCTGATTTCATTGGCACTCTCCCTGCTCCCACCCCTCCATTTTGTCACGTGTCCGCACCTCCAACTAATACCTACACTTGAATGAGCGATCTACAAATGTTCTGTTTCCAACAGCTCTTGTAAGAATAACCCTGTGATTCCTTTAGAGAATCTATCTCATATTTGGTCTTCCTCTTATCCAGCATCCTTCAACCTTTCCTAGCATTATTCTCTTTTTTTCATAAAATTTTGGCTTCTCATGATGTTCCCAAAGTACAACAATCTCAGTTTTATCATTTTTGCCTCCAGAGATAGTTCAGAATTGATTTACTCCAGGACCCACTTGTTCATCTTTCTGGTAGTCCAGGGTAGCTGCATAACTCTCTTCTAGCACCTTATGCCAAGTGAATCCATTTTCCCCCTGTCAACTTTCTTCACTTCTCAACTCTGTAATGTCTTTTGCCTCCCTCTATCACATAGTCACACATTGGATTGACCAACATCCAGTGATGCACTCTAAAAAAATTACTACCCACACTGTGGGTATGGCTAGTTGTGGGCATGGCTATCTGTGAGTGTGGCCTCAACCCTCCCCCCCCCAAAAAAAAAGAAAAGAAAAAAGGGAAAAAAAGAAAAGAAACTTACCTTGCTCTCTTGCTTCACCCGTTGTCCCGGAGATGATGATGAGGAGTCCCAGAGTAGCCAGGTGCTGCTAGCGTGTCAGCTCCTCACCGTCTGTTATGTATGTATGTGTGCATGTTCATTGTACTGTAAAGGCAAGAATGTAACCACTCCAAATACAAACGATCTCAGCTGTAAAGGAACGCGAGCAGACAGCCCATAGAGGGCAGCTGCGAGCGTTCAGTCTCACATGGTTCACATTGCTCAATCACGGACAGCCGCGGGAAAACCTTCCCCGCATTCAGCAGCAGAAGAAAGATCTGCATTCAGCAGCAGGAAAAGAGGCGTGCCTGGGCGAGGCCACGCCGGTAGCAGCCAATGAGCTACCGTGCTACAAGATTCAAATGTAGAGGGCTACTGTATATATTGAGATGTATCACCGCCATTACCTCATGCTTCACCGGAACACCATGCAATAAACCTGCGTTAAACCAACCCTTCGGTTGTCCTGTTGTCTTTGGTCCCATACACTAAACCGTCCATGCATGCTTTCACTGGCGGCGCTGCTGGGAGGTGAGGTGAGCAGGGTGGGTTGGTGGCCTGGTGGCCTCCTCCTCCCAGCGCTGCCAGAAACGCTTCCCATTCACCTCACTCAGCCAGGGCTGGAGGCGCACTTTCACCTCCGCACTTCCCGCATGCCTTCTGCCCTGGGTGAGGCGAATGAGAAGCATTTCCAGTGCTGCTGGGAGGGGGAGGCCACCAGGCCACCACCCCGCCCTGCCCACCTTCCAGCAGCACCAGCGATGGCTGCTCTTCCTCCTCCTCTCCTCCCTAGCTCCTGGTCACGTCTGGAGTGCCAGGAGAGGGGGGGAGGAGGTGGGTGTGGTGTGGCAGGGAGGTGGGTGTGGCCAGCCAGTTCTGCTACCAATCCGGTTGGACAGGACATCACTGCCGACATCATTTTGCTGCCTGTGGTGCAGGACAACATGGCCCTCCTGCATTACTTGTTGAATTTTACTTCATTCTTGGCAATGGGACAGACATACCTCACTGAAGCAGGTTTATGTACCAGACAAAGAAGAGATTACATGGCACACACCACTCTGCCCTCCATCAGCAAACATACCTGGGGATCAGAAATATAAGACTGTGGATGGTCTTGGTCTCCAGCACTTGATGATATTTTCTGATTCCTTCATTGCTGCCTTTCTGAGTTCTTCAGATTTCTTGGCTGTGGTCTCCATTTTGATTGATGATTGAGCCAACATATAAAAAATCTTTCATGATGTTAGTTTCTTCATTGTCAACATCAAGTTGTATAGTTCTTCTCTAGTCAGGATTTTTGTCTTCTTAATGTTCTGGCACAACAGTGCTTTGTCACTTTTTTCTTTCACTTCAGCTATAGGTTAATTCAAGTCATTACAGTTTTCTGTCAGTAAGATGCCATCATCTGCATATCTTAAATTATTGATGGTTCTCCCACCAGTTTTCATTCATCCTTCTTCTGAACCTTGGCTGACTTTCTGTAAAATAAATTATGTGTACAGATTGGGCAGATGAAGGTATAAAATGCATCTTTGTCTGACAAAGCAAACATGAATTCATGCTTGGCCATGATAGAATAAAGAATCCAACTGAATCCAGATTGATAGGTTCAAAAGTTCAGCTTGCTAATACCAGTAGCTGATTTCCCTTAATTTGTGTCTGGAGCCTTGTCTCAGAAAAGCTAGGAGAATGTTTACTGAAAGCAATCAGAGCTGGGAGAAGTTCTATATTTTTGTAGTGCAGAAATACTTCAAATATGTCTTACAAATCTGTAATTAATTCCCTGAAGATACACCCTACCCCACCTACACTTTGGAGACTGACAGTCTGTTACTTTCTTTTAAAACAAGATTGTTTTTACTTTTTTAAAGAAAATGTGTCTTTCAACTCTATTTCTGTAACATGTAAAATCAAGTATCATCAACTCCCGCCGAATGGTCGAGATCGGATGGCACCTGACAGAAAAGCAGCCACGGTCCAAGTAATCAGTGGAGCCATTGTTCAAGAGAAGCAGCAGTCTAGAGGAGTCTAAGAGTCCACTAAATTTGGTTAAAATAGGATCTAGGTAAGTAGAGACAGATTTCCTTGTAAAATGGGCAGTAGAAGAGAACGTGGATAACTGATTCAGCATGTTTGACCCTGCAAGGACATAACTTGTCACCATATGGGAGTTTTTTTGAATCTCCCAAATAGGAGCTCAGAGGGCAAAACGTTAAACCTTGCCAGTGAAAAGGCCTTATGCTGTTGAGGGAGAATCAGGTTACACAAATAGGGAGCCATCGGGGCTTGCTGCAGGTTGATCCCCAACCTCAGGGGAGAGAAGGTTTTGTTGGCTACATCGCAAATGGTCTGGTAGTCAATATCTAACAGTCTTTGCTTAATTCAGGGGTGCCCAAACTTTTTGGGCTGTGTAATCAGTGGAGCGTTTTACTTCCACTTCTGGGAGCGATGAGGGTGGTGTGGGCCAGATGAATTGGTGTCGGGGGCCACATCCAGCCCCTGGGCCATAGTTTGGGCATCCCTGGCTTAATTAATCTAAACACCTCATGGGCATAGATAGAGCCATTGGTTCCAATGCTAAGCCTAGAGATTTATTTTTTCCCTTTATGGAAGAGAGCCAGCTGGAAGATTGTGACTGGTTAAGAACGTGAAAGCAGAGGCTAAGGGGGTTTGTGTCAAAAAGTAACCATAGCTAGATTTTAAATATTATTAGCCACACTTTAGTATCCAAGAGGTGTTGGCCTGCTTCAAGGCACAGAGCAGCATACAGGATGCAATTAGGGACACCAAATATCTTCTGTAAGAACCTGGATTGAGGTAGTTCCAGGGAGTGATCCACCGCAGTGTGCCAGATTGGTACTCTATACAACAGCTGGGGACATACTTTGGCATTAAATACCCTAAGTGCAGCTGGAATATATTGGCCACCTCTGTTTAAAAAGAACTGGGCTATAGCGATGGCAGAATTCATTGCTGCATTAGTCACAAACCTGTGTGAGAATCCCAGCTAGCCTTAAAGTGAAAATGGACACAGAGGTATTTTGCACTTTTAACCTGCTCGATAATGTTGCCATTGATGTTCCAACACAATGATTTCCAAGATTTAACAAAAACCAAGATCTTTGATTTTTCATAGTTCAATGTGAGTCTATTCATTAAAAAAGTAGTCCTGACATCGATTCAGAAGGTGCTTGAGACTGATTTGGGAGCAGGACAGGAGGACTGCATTGATATCAAATAAAAGTAAGGAAATATGACAGGAACCCAATCTAGGGCTATGGCAGTCTAGGGGAGATAGATAGGGAACCAAATTGTTAATGAATATCCTGTTGCTTCTTTTAAACAATGACACTATTGATTTTATGGATAGGGTGGCTGCTTTTTAATGTGTGCTACTAGACTCCACCCTAGAGGCAGGAGCAGTTGATCCCAGGTTTCCCATGAATTTTATTTGTACTACACTTTGCTGTATCAGCTGCCTGCAAAGATCTTGGCACTGTAGTGCTGGTTGTAATGTCAATAAAGGTTTTTTTGAATTTGAATTTGTTTCTGTAACCTTTAATTGCCTTATAGGTCAGCAAACATCTCCCTTTCCTGCCCATGAAGTTGCAACAAATTATATTTTGCAAAGTTGTTGCTGGCAGGCCTCTTCCATACATGCTCAGTGTTTTAACAAAATCACTGTTCCTCACATTTAAAAGACCTTTTTTGAAGACCAATATTTCAGTCCATCGTCTTGAGCAGTAATGGTGAAACTTGGCACTCCAGGTGTTCTTGTAATTCAATTCCCAGAAGCCCTAATCAACAGGAGTGCTGACTTGGGCTTCTGGGAATTGAAGTCCAAAAACAGCTAGAGGGCCAAGGTTCGCCATCACTGATCTTGAGTCTTTTCAAATTTCAAATTTAAAAAACCCAGGTGGGGCCAATCATTCTTTTTCAAAATAAGCAAGATTGGTCTTTTCAATATATTAGTTATCTTAAATCAGGACTACATTTTGGATTGCCTGTTTGTTAAGGAGGGGGTCTAAAACAATTTTTATCATAATTCAAAAACTCTTTGCTCAAATTTCCCCAAATTTGGCACTGAGCAAGAGCAGGCTGTCTTTTACAATGTTCCAGATTTGATGGTGATCTGAAGCCTTGTTTAAATACTATTTTTATTTTTATTTGAGCTGCCCCCATTTTTAGAGTTGCCATATAGAATTACCTTATACAGTGGTACCTCACATAACGAACGGATCGTATAGTGAAAAATTCGCATTACAAAGTGTTCATTATGCAATGGTGATACCCCGCGTAATGAATTTTTTTTGTTATGCGGGAGTTTTGGTAACCGGGGTATACCCGCTTAATGGGAACCCCAGTTAACGAAATTTTTCCCCTGTTATACAGGGTATCTCCCATAGGGAACCACATAAAGAAAAAAGTGCATAGCTAAGAGCTCTGTGGAATGGAGTTTTTTCGTTATGCAGGGTTCTACTGTATTTGCACTGACAGCTAATAATAAAGTACAGAATAAGGAACCAGCCACATGAATTGAAGATGATATCCTCTGGCAGTAGAGCTGTGAAAACTAAGGAGAGTTTACAGATTATCAGGTAAAATTTCTATAGATTAGGCCAGTGATGTCCAACCCTGGCACTCCAGATGTTCTTGAACTTCAATTTCCGGAAGCCCTGATCAGCAGGTGTGTTGAATTGAAGTCCAAGAACACCTGGAGTGCCAAGGTTGGCCATCACTGGATTAGGCAAGCTACCTCAAATTTAACCCCTTTCAATACATTTCCCACACTGGGGTACAATTTCCATAGTAAAAACCATGGAAGTATATCTCTAAAGTGAACCCCTGCATGGGAAAAATATGACAAGGATGGAGATTATATAATACTGTATAATTTTGCACTAGTTAGTCATCAGAGACTAAAGGAAACTTGAAAGAGTTTTCACATCATATGAGGAAAGAGCAACAGAGAACATCTTGGCACATTAATTAATACCAAATTCAAATTTAATTCCTTTGACAGACCATCCATGGTAACACTGAGAGAGTTTGTTTTAATCTTTGTTTTTACGGTGAATAAAATAAATTAATGGAAATTAAGGATGTCCTGTTACGCCACCATATTAAAGACAATTTAGGGGGGAAATATTCTCTATAGGCATAGCCAAACCTCTAATTGGTTGCTTTGAGGCAAATTTTAAAAATGTCAAACTTCACTAGGGTATAAGAAGAAAAAGAATCATTGTCAGCTTCTAATTCTGCTTTTTCCTGTGGCACAATGTAGCGCAGCATAATTTTAAACCAGATGAAAATTATGAAAGGCAGATTTTTAAAAAAACTCTGTTATAAGAAAATGTGATGTTTTCATGTTAAATGATCATATCATAGTGCCATGCGCATAATAAAGATCAAAGAAATTGTAGCAGCACGGGAATCAATTTATACAGTAATACCTTAGACAACGTTTGCATCAGATAATGCTAAAACCACACAACGGAAGCTGGAAAAAATTGCATCACATAATGTTTAAATTTTATTTATTTATTTATTTATTCAAACTTGTATGGCACCCCCTCGCCCTAGGGCAATTCCGGGCAGCTCACAACATCTTAAAAAACATAAAAACAACTTTAAAACATTTAAAATCCATTAAAAATCCATCAACCCACCCATCAAAATAAGGACAATATATCTTTAAAAAGCCAAGGTGCGGGATCCCCAATCCTTGGATCCGTTCCAGAAGGATACCATGGTCAATGGTATTGAAAGCCGCAGAGAGGTCAAGGAGAGCAAGAACGGATGGATAGCCTCCATCTTGCTCCCACCAGAGATCATCCATCAGCACAACCAATGCCATCTCAGTACCATATCCAGGCCTGAAACCAGACTGAAAGGGGTCCAGATAATCCGCTTCATCCAGTAGCCCCTGTATCTGATGTGCCACTGTCTTCTCCAGTACCTTCCCCATAAAGGGGAGGTTGGAGACAGGCCTGTAATTGGACAAAACAGCTAGGTCTAGGGATGGTTTTTTCAGGAGTGTTTTAATGGTGCAGGAAACACCCCCTCCCACAAAGATGCATTAATTATCACCTCAACCCAGCCAGCTGTCACCATCTTGGAGGCCTTCACCAACCAAGAGGGACAGGGGTCCAATGGACAAGCAGTGGCATGAATGGCTGCAAGGAGTCTGTCCTCTTCATCAGGGCCAACTGGATCAAACCGATCCCAGATGACATTGCAAGACTGTGCTCCAGTTTCCTCCGGACCCTCTCCATCCACACTAGGATTAAACCCCAAGCAAATCCGATCGATTTTCTCCACCAGATGGTCAGCAAAGTCCTCAGCCGTCCCCTGCCAACTGGGCACTGGCCCCCCTACCAAGGAGGGACGTGGTCACCCGGAATCACTCTGAGTCTTCACCCAGCGGCACTCTAGGCGTCTCTTCGCCCGTTTAAGCTCACGCAGTTCATCTGTGAACCACGGAGATGGTCGTGCCCCACAGGCTCAGAGAGGCCGCAGTGGTGCGATTCCATCCAAGGTTGCCGCTGTCACCCTACACCAGTGGTCAACCAGCGCCTCAGATGAATCGTGTTGTCAATCCAGAGGAAGATCCCCCAGTTCCCACTGGAATCCAACAGGATCCATTAGTCGCCGGGGGCAGGCCAATTTAATAGGCCCCGCCTCCCTACAGTGAAGCATCTCCCCCAGGAAGTCCAGAGTCACCAAATAGTGATCTGACCATGGCACAAGTGTTATATCTAAATTCTGTAATCCCAGATCACTCTGCCACCGCTCCAACAAGAAAATTAAATCCGATGTATGACCACTGCCCCTGGTCGGACCCCAAATTACTTGGAGGAGTAATGGAAGCCATTAACTCCTGTGCAACCTTGGAGCCAGTCCCCAGCGACGGCAAATTGAAGTCCCCCAGAACCATCAGCCTAGGGAACTCCAATGCCAACACCGAGATGGCCTCGAGGAGCAAGATGGCCTCAAGGAGCAAGAGGGCAGGTACAGGAATAAGACTCCCAACTGACCCTTAGGGCCCAACTGCAGGAGCAGAGTCTCACAACCCAGAATTTGTGGAGCGGTGGCCCTGGCGGCTCCCAGTGACTTCCTGGCTATAATGGCCACGCCACCGCCCTTACCCTCTTTCCTCGGCTGGTGCCAAATACTGATCCTGGCCAGACACAATTCCAACAGATGAACCCCATCCTCTGGTCTCACCAAGGTCTCTGAGATGCATTCCAGGTTGCCCCCCCCCGAATGACATCCTGTATCAGGGGGGCCTTATTACAAACTGACCTGGCATTCATCAGCACCAGCCTAAGGGCAGAACCACCCTGGATCGACTGCTCAGGGCCCAGAGATGTAATCGGGGGGCTGGAACGAGGGATGGATACTAACAATCGGTCCTTCGTTCCCCGAGAGCAGCCCACCCCACCCACGGTACCTGCTATATTGCCCCATGCCCATCACAACCCCTGTATTGGCCCCTAGAACCTCCTCAGATAACCTGGACAGAATGCTGCCCCCCCTACCTGGCTGGCAAGGCAATCGTTCCCTCCCACTCTCCTCCACCCCCTTAAAACCAGGGGAGGGGAGTGGCTTTTCGGACCAACAAATGACCCCAGATGTTACTGTCCTGCTCCTCGCTCCTCCCCTTCGGGCTGACTGCCGGTCAAGCTCCATCAAGTCCAGCTCCAGCAGTAGCGACGGCATTGGCGGTAGTGGAGGGGAGTGGCTTTTGGGGCCAGCAAGCGACCCCAGGTGTGGTTTGTCCTGCTCCCCGCCCCTCCTCCACCTCCGGCCGGCCGCTGGCCAAGCCTCACCAGGTCCAGCTCCGGCAGTGGTGGCAGCATTGGCGGTGGTGGTGGGGAGTGGCTTTTGGGGCCGGCAAGCGACCCCAGGTGTGGCTCGTCCTGCTCCCCGCCCCTCCTCCTCCTCTGGCTGGCCACCAGTCAAGCCTTGCCAGGTCCAGCTCTGGCGTTGGCATTGGTGGTGGGGAGCAGCTTTTGGGGCCAGCAAGCGACCCCAGGTGTGGCTCATCCTGCTCCCCACTCCTCCTCCTTCGGCTGGCTGTCAGTTGAGCCTCGCCAGGTCCAGCTCCGGCGTAGGTGGTGGTGGTGGTGGTGGTGGCGGTGGCGGTGGCAGGGAGTGGTTTTTGGGGCCGGCAAGCAACCCCAAGTGTGGCTCATCCTGCTCCCCGCCCCTCCTCCGGCCAGCCGCCGGTCGACCCTCACCAGGTCCAGCTCCGGCAGTGGCAGCAGCATTGGCGGTGGTGGGGGAGAGTGTCTTTTGGGGCCAGCAAGTGACCCCAGGTGTGGCTCGTCCTGCTCCCCGCCCCTCCTCCTCCTCCGGCCAGCCGCTGGTCAAGCCTCACCAGGTCCAGCTCCAGCTGAGAGCCCCTCTGGTCCGCTCTAGTTGGATGGGCTGAAAATCTTGGGGAGATGCGGTCTCTTAGATATCCTGGCCCACTACCATTTGGGCTTTAAAGGTCAAAACCAGCACCTTGAATTGCACCCGGAGGCAAACTGGCAACCAGTGCAGGTCCTGAAGCAGAGACGATGCATGAGCATAACGCCCACACTCCATCACCACCTGGGCAGCTGCATTCTGGACCAGTTGCAGCCTCCGAATGGTCATCAAGGACAGGCCCATGGAGAGCGCATTGCAATAATCTAGTCTGGAGGTGACCAGAGCATGAGTGGCCATGAGCAGGGAGTCCCGGTCCAGGAGCGGGTACAACTAGTGAATCACCCAAAGTTGGGTGAAAGTCCTCCTGGCCATGGCTGCCACCTGTTCTTCAAGTAGCAGTCGTGAGTCCAAGAGGACCCCCAAGTTGTGCACCGGGTCTGTCTGAGGCAAAGTAGCCCCATCCAGAACCAAAGATGGTAGCTCCCGGGATAATGCAGGGCTCCCAACCCATAGCCACTCAGTCTTGCTGGGATTCAATTGTAGCCCGTTGGCCCTCATCCAGACCCCAACAGCCTCTAGGCACCTGGAAAGGACTTTGACAGCATCACTAGGGTCCTCGCGGGCTGAGATGTACAACTGAGTGTCATCCGCGTACTGGTGGTACCGCACCCAGTGGGAATGGATGATCTCATGTAGATGTTGAATAGAAGAGAAGAGAGCATCGAGCCCTGAGGCACCCCATACTGGAGGGGCCTAGGGCTGGACCTCTCACTCTCCAACCACACCAACTGGGTCCAGCCCTCCAGAAATGAGGAAAACCAGGACCACACAGTGCCCTGGATCCCCAATCCTCGGAGCTGTTCCAGAAGGATACCATGGTTGATGGTATCGAAGGCCGCTGAGAGGTCAAGAAGAGCAAGGATTCATTCATTTCATTTCATTTATTTGATTTATATCCCGCCCTACTTAGCCAGGGCCAACTCAGGGCGGCTTACAACAAGTAAATTAAATACAATATAACAAGAGAAAACAATATAAACACACAAAACACAATAGTATACAATTACAAATCAACAACTGCAGAATTAAATATACAATCAATGCAAAAAGACTAGTCTATAAACAACAGCATCCTAAAATATACCACAAAAATTCCAACTAACAAAGTAGCACAGCACAGAATCAATATGCATTACAAAATTCAATATACAAATAATCAAAAAATTCAGCACAATTATCACAATCCCATAAAGGTTGTGTCCTTACGGTTCCCACAGAGCCCAAAGTTCCACACTCTCAACAGACTGGGAAAAAAGCTCTGCTCTCTGTGCCCCAACATCAAGTGTTAGTGAGCACAAAACAGGTCCCCTCGTTGCTGTGAGGAGATGGTGCAGATGCTACCACTCCCTCCAGAATGAGGCAAGCGTCCGGTGGCCTCAGAGGCAGCAGAGGCAAAGTTCTTTTAAAGTTGCCTGCCTCCCTCTCACAGGTGTTTCTGCCCTTCTCCAGCCAGGCTGACTGGAAAGGGACGAGGCATGCGTCCGGTGGCCTCAGAGGCAGCAGAGGCAAAGTTCTTTTAAAGTTGCCTGCCTCCCTCTCACAGGTGTTTCTGCCCTTCTCCAGCCAGGCTGACTGGGAAGGGAAGAGGCATGCGTCCGGTGGCCTCAGAGGCAGCAGAAGCAAAGTTCTTTTAAAGTTGCCTGCCTCCCTCTCACAGGTGTTTCTGCCCTTCTCCAGCCAGGCCAACTGGAAAGGGACGAGGCATGCGTCCGGTGGCCTCAGAGGCAGCAGAGGCAAAGTTCTTTTAAAGTTGCCTGCCTCCCTCTCACAGGTGTTTCTGCCATTCTCCAGCCAGGCTGACTGGAAAGGGACGAGGCATGCGTCAGGATGTACGGATGACCACCGTCCCATTCCCGCCAGAGTTTATCCATCAGCACAACCAATGCCATCTCTGTACCATGTCCGGGCCTGAACCCTGACTGGAAGGGGTCCAGATAATCCGCTTCTTCCAGAACCCCCTGCAGCTGACATGCCACAGCCTTCTCCAATACCTTCCCCAAAAAGGGGAGGTTGGAGACAGGCCAATAGTTGGCTAGGACTGCTGGGTCAAGGGAAGGCTTTTTAAGGAGGGGACGCACCAAAGCATGTTTTAAAGGTGCAGGAAACACCCCCTCCCACAATGATGCATTAATTATTGCCCCGACCCAGCCACCTGACACCACCTTGGAGGCTTTAACTAACCAGGTGGGACAGAGGTCCAAAGGACATGTGGTGCCACGAACAACTGCAAGGAGTCTGTCCACTTCATCAGGGCCAACTGGCTCAAATTGATCCCAGATAACATGGCAAGACTGTGATCTGGTCGCCTCCCAACCCTCCCCAACCACGCCATGATCAAGCCCTGAGTGAATCAGAGCCATTTTCTCCACCAGATAATCAGCAAAAACCTCAGCCAATCCCTGCCATCCGGGCACCTGCCCCCCTCTGCCAAGGAGAGACCTGGTTACCTAGAACATAGTGGCTGGATGATTATCCACAGAGGCAATAAGGCTGGTGAAATATTGATGTTTCACCACCTATATCACCACCTGGTAGGTCCTAATTGCGGCTGTAGCAAGTGTTCGGTCGATGTTGCTCCGAGTCTTCACCCAGCGGCACTCAAGGCATCTCTTTGCCTGCTTGAGCTCCCTCCTTTCCTCCAGCTTGCACTTACACAAGCTGAACATTGTCCTGTTGCTATTGCTTGGGCAAGGTGTTGACAGCTTCACCCTTGTGGATATGATGTAAATAGAAGAACTGCATTCTGAGCATAGTCCTTCATGAATGCCCTACTGGCCAAAGAACCATAAGAAAGGAAAGTAAGGATCTTAAATCTACCCATTCACATTTAGAATGTCCTCACTGTGGTGAGATGTGTTATATTTCTATTTTAATCATAATTCTTTCCAAATCCACATCTATACAAGTAATAGCAGTTAGCTACCAAATACAAATAATCTGAAAACAAGTTCAATATTGTAAATATTTATTATGGTTTGGGGTTTTAATAACAATTTCAACATGTGATTTGTTAATCTGTCCAGTTTCAGTATAATCAACAATAATCTCTTAAATTAAGCGTAATACAGTAAAACCACTATTTACGTAAAAAGTCAGTTCTGTAGGCTTTTGCTTAAATCGTTTTTTTAATGTAACTCGAAGTAAACCAATAGGAAAAGTTTTTTATGTAAATCGAAGCAAACCCACAGGGAAATGAAATTTTACGTAACTCAAAGCACACCCATAGGAAAAAATGAAAATTTTATGTAACTCAAAGCAAACCCACAGGAAATCATGTTACGTAAATTGGACATTTACGTAAATCAGGACATGGTTTTAGCACAAAATCATTATGTAAGTCGAATTTTATATAACTTGAGGCATATGTAAGTTGGGGTTTTACTGTATATTATAAATTTAATGCTTTCTAATTACTTGTAAATAATATTTTAAGTCAGATGAGACACGAGGTGCTCTGGTGATTACCAAGGGACACAAGCACACACTTGGACCACTTCATAAATGGTGATTGCCACATTTCTTCCAGTGCTGAGATAATCCTGTTGTGAAGAAATAGCCCCAAAAGGTTAACATCTGCTAGGACAAAGCAAAGAGGACATGGAGTCATCTTCCCAAGGTATGAAAATAGCAAGGAGAAGGGAGTTGGACATATGCCTTTAACTCAGTCCTGGGGACATCTAGGCACCAAGTAATGATTACCTGAACTGGACAAAGCCTGGTTAGATGGTGGGTTGGAGATTATCCCCTCAGCTGGGATGCTTTAGAATAATTGGTTTAGGAAGAGTAAGGGTATAAAAATCCCCATTAGTAAATGCTAAAGGGTCTAGATCTTAGTATCCTAAGTGAAACAATCTGAGGTCAGGTCTGGCCAACTAGTTTTTCCACCAAGTAGCTGTGCAAATATTCAGCCACCATTGCCACCTAAGGTAAGAGTAGGTTTGAGTACTAAGGGAAAAGTTGACAATCTCATCAGATAAGCAATCAGCCCAAGAGACTGGAGGTTCAACCTTTTTGTTTTGTCTTGTTTGAGCAAAGTTTTAGAGACCAGGATGGTCTTTTTGATATTCTGACCATTGTTTGGTTTAATTAGCTAGTTTTATACTTGTGTGTGAAAGTAATTGTTTCCATTTTTGTCATGTCACCTATTTTCTTTGTTGCTCCACCCTTTTGTTTTCTTTTTATTTTCCCCCAATAAAAGATATTTTTTAAAAGCCAAACCAAAGCTTCTGGGAGCTCTGTGGTGATAAGTACAGACCTTGGCTCTGAGGTTTACTAGTGTGTAAGGGAGCCAGTGATTGCTCAGGACAGCTACCAGAGAGGAAGGACAGGTGCATGTGAAGCTTCACTCAAGAAGAGACCCTCCTTTCAAGGAGGACACTGAGCAAGAGAGTGAAGATACTGGGAGGGGCAGATACAGTCCCATAACTAAGGCACATAGGCAGCCCTAGAGGCAGATTCTTGACAGCTATATTACACTCTGTTCATAAATGCCCTTGTATACATTAATATTTGTCTGATATTGAATGAATGTACAGTAATGCCTCGCGTAATGAACGCTTTGTATAATGAAAAAATCGCATAACGAAGCATGTGATACCCCACATAATGATTTTTTTTGTTATGCAGGTTTTTTTGGTAACCAGGGTATACCCGGTCAATGGGAACCCCAGATAATGAACATTTTTTGTTCGTTATCCGGGGCATATCCCATTAGCTTTGCATAGCGAAAAAACCCGCATAGCGAAGAGCTCCATGGAACGGAGTTTTTTTGTTGTGCAGGGTTCTACTGTATATAATAATAATAATAATAATAATAATAATAATAATAATAATAATAATAATAATAATAATAATAATAATAATAATAATAATAATAATAATAATAATAATAATAATAATAATAATAATAATAATAATAATAATAATATTAAAAAAGCTTTAATTTATATACTGCTCTAGTCAGCCCGAAGGCGACTCAGAGCAGTTTACATTGACGCATGCTGTCTCTTTCTCATCCAAAGTCCCAAATGTACATGAGAACTGCATAGAACATTGAATCATGCCTGGGTAGTTTCATTCTGGCCAGTTCACAGCTACTCCTTACTGTAAGATACCTTTGGATATAACATCCCTACTTCCTCAGGTTAACTGAGGTGCAGGAAACTATGTACTTTTTTGCTCAAGAATTGTTCTTGTTAGATGTTTGGATCCAAATCCTGGATACAGTTGGTAAGTGGGATTCTACAGGGTTTGGTTTTAGGATTAAATCTGGAGAAGATGCTAACACCTGAGAATCAGACAACTGGACCAAAAGAAACAAATAAAGTTTTAACAAGTAAAAATGAGAAGTCCTGCACTTAGGCGAAAAACATAAGATATAAAGGTATAAAATAGGAAAGAGTAAATCAAAATGACCTGGGTGTTTTAGCTGACCAAAACCTAAGCATGAATAATGAAGGAGGAATTGCTGACTCATGCTGTGCTTTATGCTGCAGCAGTATGACTGGCATGAAAAAAAAAGCCAATGGTTTGCTAGGTTGCATCAACAGAAGCATAGCATTCATATCTTATTCATTTCATTCAATTTGTATGCCAATGATCTGATTTAAATGTCACTTTCCTGTCAAGGAAAATAACAGTAGTACTCTTTATTGCTCAGCCCATACTTGGGATATAATTCTGGGCCCCACACTTGAAGAATTATACTGAGAAGCTGAGGCGTGTCCAAAGGAGAGCAACCAGAATGGTTAAAGGTCTGGAAACCAAGTCTTGTGAAGAATGGTTGAGGGAATCTAGCATATAGAAGAGTAGACTGAGTGATGACATGATTACTTACTTACTTAGACTTAATTCATCCTCATGCTAAACAGCATGATGGGCAAGGAGGCTTCTCATTGATTCCACAGCATTAAAGTTTTACTGGACTCGGCTGCTAACCTGGCACCCAAACTTCCTCCTTTCTTATCTGGGCTTGGGACCAGCAATGGTGGAGTTGGTGACATGATAGCTGTCTTCAAATATCTGAAGATGGGAGATGGAAAAAAATGTTTGTTTTCTCCAGCTCCAGAAAGCAATACTCAAAGCAAATTGCAAGTGAGGCAATTTTGACCAAATTATTAAGAAGGACTTCCTGAAGGACTGTTTGCTAGTGTGGCAGATTACCTTGAGAGGAGCAAGATTCTCCTTCACTGGAGGTTTCTATGTGAACATTGTATGGTTTGTTTGAAGGGTGGATATCCTGCTTTTGCAAGGAGGCAGGCATGTTGGCCCTTCCACCTCTCCAATTCTTTGAAATAAGAGATAGGTAAAGGTTGCCCTTGCTCGAAAGCCAGTCATATCTGACTCTAGGGTTCGGTGCTCATCTCCATTTATAGCCAAAGAGCCAGCGCTGTCTTTATTTGCAGATGTTTATGTAGACATGTGTCAGGCATGACTAGACACCAGAGTACACGGAACACTGTTTACCTTCCCACTGAACGTGTACCTACTTATTTACTTGCAAATTCTTGCTTTCAAACTGCTAGGTTGGCAGGAGTTGGGACAGATAACAAGAACTCACTCCATCATGCAGCACTTGGGTCTTAAACTGCTGACCTTCCAGTCATCAAGTTTAGCATTTTAACCACTAAGCCACTAAAGGTTTCCCTTGCTCGAAAGCCAGTCGTATCCGACTCTAGGGTGCTGTGCTCATCTCTGTTTCAAAGCCGAAGAGCCAGCACTGTCTGATGCTGCAGACATTTCCGTGGTCATGTGGCAGGCATAACTAGACACCGGAGCACATGGAATGCTGTTTACCTTCCCACCGAAGTGGTCCCTATTTATCTACTTGCAATTTCTTGCTTTCGAACTGCTAGGTTGGCAGGAGCTGTGACAAAGACGGGAGCTCATTCCGTCCTGCAGTACTCGGGAATCAAACTGCTGACCTTCTGCCTCCCAGTCAGCGTCTTAGCCACTTGAGCCACTGTAGTCCCTAAATAAGAGATACAGTGATACAAATAATGATGTTCCTTTTAACGTTTTATCTGGAAACCCATCTCACAGAGTCCCTTTTAGAAAGTATTTTTCTATAGCAACTACCCTTCCACTGTATGAATCCTTGCAATTGGCATTAACAAACATTTTTTTCTGACATACAAGAATATAGCTCAGGAGCAGGCTAATATTATGAGTTTGTATTGAACTGGGCTTTGAGACAGCATCCTTCTCCCACCAAAATTAATAATTAATGCTGAATACATGTTAAGTGTGTTTTTTTATTATTTCTGCACTCTGTTTGTATCATGCTGTGCTCTACTAATGATCATGTCAGGAAAATGTAATATTTTTGCAGTTAGCAATAAGAGTTAAGTCTATTTTATATGCATAGTTTTTAAATATATCCCTCTTCTGGGTATCTAACAATAACCTTTCAGACCAAAATACCTGTAAGAGATATAAATACCTGGCAATATCCTCCTTGTAAAATGCAGTAAATCTATAAAGAACACTCAGCAGTGAAAATACGGTATAGTACTTTGATTTGTGGAATATTTGGAGAAATCTCTTTCACTTGAAGCAGTAGGCATAAAATTTAGTGCCAGCTAAACTCTTTGTCACTTAAAAGAGTTTTTACCCTCAATAATTCCCATTTGACTGGCTTTGGAGCAAGGGTGACCTTTACTTTACCTTTACCCTAAAGACAGAAGAGTTGTTCTCCCTTTTCACAAATGTCAGGATGATCTCCCTGAACCTCTTCCTTGTGTAAAGGAAAGAACAGGAGGGAGATGAAGACAATATTCCATCTCTGCAGATTTAGACTTGCTATATGTTCCCTGTCTCCCTCGTGCTGTTCTTCCCTTGGTTTTTAGTGCAAGATGCTGACAATCTCTTCTTTCTGACAGGGAAGTGTTTTTAAAAATAGCAAAAAGAGGCAAATGAACCCAACAAGCATTATCCCAGGAGCTGCCATCCTTGGTCTTGGAAGGGGCTACCTTGCCCCAGACAGACCCAGTGCGCAACTTGGGGGTTCTCCTGGACGCGCATCTGCTGCTAGAAGAACAGGTGGCGGACGTGGCCAGGAGGGCCTTTGCACAACTGCATGCAATTCGCCAGTTGTGCCCACTCCTGGATAGGGATTCCTTGCTCATGGTCACACGTGCACTGGTTACCTCCAGACTTGATTATTGTAATACGCTCTACATGGGGCTGCCCTTGACGACCATTCGGAGGCTGCAGCTGGTCTAGAATGTGGCGGCCCAGGTAGTGATAGGGTGTGGGTGCTATGTCCATGCCTTGCCTCTGCTTCGGGAGCTGCACTTGTTACCAGTTTGTCTCCAAGTGCAATTCAAGTTGCTGGTAATGACCTTTAAAGCCCTTCATGGTAGCGGGCCAGGTTACCTAAGAGATCGCATCACCCCAAGCATACCTGTCAGGTATCCCATTTTCCTGGGAAAACCCCTTATTTTTACCCCTCTCCCCACCCCCCTCCCGTTTTATTAATTTCCCCATAATATCCCTTATTTTTTTTAAAAAAAATCCTGACCATAGCCCTCACAGGCAAAGCTGCATTATGTTTTTCCTGCCACCAGAGGCCGCTGTGGATTTTCACTTGTGGAAGGGGAGAGAGAAGGTGGTAGTGGGGGCGCCTTCTCTTTCATTTCCCTGCCACATGGTCATGGAGGCTTCGGTTTTGCTGCTGCTGGTCGGAGCCACCATGGGATGGGAGTCTACTCTAGGTGAGAGATATTTCATATATGCAGGGGCAAATCAGCTCTTGGTCTGGGACAGAGACTTCTCTCTCACTCTTATGGTTTTTTGAGCTGTTTCTGCCCTGCCTCCTGGAGGCTTTTGTTTCTGTTCTAGAGTTAACTTGGGAGGGTGTGTGTGTTGCTTGATCACTATATGAGAGAGAGAGAGAGAGAGAGAGTTGAGGTTTATTTTGCTTGCATTTGTCTGGCTGGGTTCCTTTTACAGTAGGAAAAGCTGTTGCCGAAGGTTTCCCAGCTGCTGGGAGGCTTGGAAACTACAGAGGTTGCTTTTTTACTTTACTAATTCCCTTCCTTAAGATGGATCCAACATTCTCAGGTGTTGCTGCTTCAACTGGTTGCAGAGAGGAACAAATAGATTTGTTAATTTGGGGGAATTAATCCCTTACTCCTCCACCCTAATTGGGGGGGGGGGTGTCTAGCCATGTGCAGGGCTAGTTCATTAAAGCCAAGCCGCTTACAAGCAGTTGGTAACCCTAGGGAGCTGGTTTACTATTCTGCACTTTGCTTCCCAGGAAAAAATAATAATTAAAAATGAGTAAACAAGAAAGAAAACAAAAGTCCCCCAATAAGATAGGAAAAAGGTTCTTTGGTCCACACAGCTTTGTGCCCATTGCATCTACAATACCATCTAGACATCTTATTTTTGGCCACCCCCTTCTTTTGTCCTCCACCTTTCCCAGCATCAAGGCTTTCTCAAGTGAATCCTCTCTTCTCATTTGATGTCCAAAGTACTTTAGCGTCATCTTTACTATTTGACCTTTAATGAGCAGTCATGGTTGATTTCTTCTAAGATCGACCTATTTCTAACACCACATTTCAAAGGCATCTATTTTTCTCGGCTCAGCTTTCCTAATGGTCCAGCTCTCACACCCATACATTACCACCGGGAATACCATTGCTTTGACTATTAAATTTTTTGTTTGCAAGGTGATGTCTCTACTTTTAACTATGTTCCCCAGGTTTCTCATAGCTTGTTTCCCAAACATCAGTTACCTTTTTATTTCATGGCTGCAATCACCATCTGCAGCGATCTTTAATCCTAAAAAAGTAAAATCTGCCAGTCATATCCAACTCTAGGGTGCAGTGCTCATCTCCATTTACAGCCAAAGGGCCAGTGCTGTCTGTTTTTCCAGTCATTTTCATGGCCATGTGGCAGGCATGACTAGAGCCCAGCAAGTCACATGCCTATATTTGGCCACACCCACAGATTTGGCCACACCTCCAGAGGGGTGTGGCCAAAAATTCCCTTATTTTCAAATCCAAAACTTGACAGGTATGGCCCCAAGGGAGTTTGCCCGCCCCACCAGGGTGGACCGGAGGGGCTCTCTCAGTTTTCCATCAGCTAGAGGGGCCCGCCTCTCTAGCACAAAGAGAAGGGCCTTCTCTGTGTCCGCCCCAACCCTGTGGAACCTCCTACCGGCAGACCTATGGCTGCAGACAGAATTGCTGCCCTTTAGGAAAGGGCTGAAAACCTGGCTGGCAGGCCAAGTATGGGGGGGCCGATGGGGTGCTGACTCCCGCTCGTTGGCTCTGCTAGAAGCATATGACCCTTTTTACTGTGGGGTGGGAAGGGAGGGTCTTTTAGTTGTGAGATGGTTTTAAATTGTTTTTATGGAAGTCTTTAAAGGGGATTTTATAGTTTTTATGTGTAAGTGTGCCGCCCTGAGTTGCCCTAGGGCCAGAGGGCAGGATATAAATCCAATTAAATAAATAAAAATAAAGAAATAAACAAGTTACACCCTGTCTTCAGTGCTTGCTGTTGTGAAATTGAGAAACAGAAACAAAAAGGACAGAGGCAAGCTTAAGAGAGTCAGAACAGGACAAACCAATGGGTTAAAAAAGGTACAAACATTTGGTGAAAAAAGGCCTCTGGTTATATACTGGTCACACTGATACAAGAAAGCTTCATCTGGACCAGATGCCAGGGGATCCTGTTAATATCAGGTCTCAATGGGTACAAATGTTCCATCTGGAATACCCTTCAGTTTTCTATTTTACTCTACCTCCTTATGACTCTCTGTCTTTGGGGACTGAATGGCATTATTTTTAAATGGCGTTGTATTGAGATGGATATAACGGAAAGATTGAATCCTTTATTTTCTATACCAGAAATAGAAATTCAATCAAAATCTTTTCTAAAATAGGATGAGAGGAAATTTTTCTTTTTCCTTCCCTTTCCTGACTCTCTGCCAATTCCTCTTTTCTTCCTCTTTGGTGACCTAGCTTCCCTAGTGCTAGGACAACAAGTTTTAAAAGAAAAAGAAAGAAATGGAAGGGGAAGAAAAGAGGGAAACAGTAAGACCCACAAACCAACCATGGGGAAGAGAGGACTTAAGTGTCTGACCAGCTTCAATCAAAGCTGATTTCCTCTCCTTTCTCTGTGGATTCCTGTGCAGTTGACTGGAGCAAATTAACCCAGGGAAGCCTGACTTTCCAGGTATGATTTCACAATGGATCCATTCACATTATTTTCTGGTGACCATATACAACATTCAAGTCGATGTAAATCAGTCTGAAATTTCCCCCATCCCATCCACCCCCACTCCCGCAACTGGGATTTTGACTTTTTCTGTAGCAAATGCATTTGCATCAGTTCCGGTAGTGTGATCCCTTGAGCAAATATGGAACGGATTGTAGCTCTTCAGTGATGCGCTGCAAAATTTCTACTACCCCCACCATGGGCATGGCTAACTCTGGGCCATGCCCACTTGGCCTCCCTACGTCATGGCCTGCCTGGGCTAGGAAGGTGGGCATGGCCGGCCAAGTGGGCATGGCCTGGGGAAATTTCCGCTACCGGTGCCCGGGCACCTGTGGGCACCTGGAGCAGCTCAACACTGTAGCTGTTCTATTTCAAGCCGTGCCACCTGGATACAACAACAATAAGAAAGGTGGGGCAGTGGGCAAACCAGCAGCTGTATGAATTCTCTCCTCCTGAAACCTTTTTGTCAGAATCTGCTTGTTTTTTTAATCTTTCCATTCTGTTTCTTTCTCTCTTTTTCTCTCTTGAAAGGTTTGGTGCCATTGCTTTGGGGCTGCTAAGTGACCAAAGGGGGGCGGGCAAAAAGAGCAGGAATTATCAGTTAATCTCACTTGCAGTTTGAGTATGGGTATCTCTGAAGTAATCATGTCTCCTGTAGATCTGGAGAGCTACAGCACATCTATACCTATAAAACCATTGGAATGTGACAAAGGATGTTGCACCAGGCCCCACTAGCCCGTAATGGGCCTCCGTTCACTCACCCGAACCCGGTTCGCAGGTAACTGTCAGGTTGAAATTTTCGACCCGGGGGCAGGAGCCCCCCAGTCGCAAACAAAAAAAAGGAACTTCAATTCCCAACGTTCCTTGTGCCGCACCACACCAGAGCCAATCAGGCTGAGCGGCGCGGCAAAAGGAACGTTCGAAAACGCGCCGCGGCCAATCAAAAAAAAGCCGCAGGAAACAAACTGCTAAAGTAAGCAAACACGCGCAGGCAAAACTACAAGCCCCAGCGTCCTGTGCGCCATTAGTGCACAGAATGCTGAGGCGGCCGGCGCGCGAAAAATAAAAGTAAAAAAAACCGCCCGCTGCCACTGCCCTTCTTCCCCACGGGCCAGCCAGCATGGCCCATGGAGAAGAAAGCAACCCCCCCAAAGCCCTTCTTCCCCACGGGCCAGCCAGCATGGCCCACAGGGGGAAAAAAGGAACACCCCCCCCGCCGCTGCCCTTCCCCACGGGCCAGCCAGCATGGCCCGCAGGGGGGAAAAAGGAACCCCCTGCCACCGGTGCCCTTCTTCCCCACAGGCCAGCCAGCATGGCCCATGGAGAAGAAAGCAAAAAAAAAAAGCCTCCCCCCAAAGCCCTTCTTCTCCACGGGAAGCCAGCATGGCCCGTGGAGAAGAAAGCAAAGAAAGCCCCCCCCCCCCCGCCAATGCCCTTCCTTCCAATGGGCCAGCCAGCATGGACCGCAGGAAAGAAAGCCAGTGAAAAAGTTAACCCTCAAAAACAAACCAAAAACAATCAAAAACACTCAAAAATCCAAAAAGAAAACACAAACACAGCCAAAAACAAACAATAAAAAACACACAGAACCCCCCCAAAAAAATCCAAACCACCCCCCCCAAAAAAACAGAGAGCCTACCAACAGACGTCTTGACTTCATGACCACCAGAACTCAAATGAGCAAAGAAAGGAAACACTTACCGGAAGCACCCAGAGGACAGAAGAGAAGAATTGTAGAGAGGAAGCAAAGCTCACCACCCCCACCCAGAGGCCACAGGAGAAAAAACATTCAAAAATATTTCAAAATAAAAGATTAATTCCCAGACAAATCAAATAAGTTAGCCAAAAATTCAAAAATATTCACACTAATCTCAAAAAATACCAAAAAATACCAGAAATCACTTTTCACTCAAAAAACCCAAAACACCAAAACAAAAAATAAAAATGGGTAAAAATAAAGATTTAAAAAATAAAAATAAATTTTAAATTTAAAAAAATTATTTAAATCAAATAAATTAAAATAAAATTTGCATAAACCAAAATTAAATTTAAAATAAAAAAAATTTAAAATAAAAAATTAAAATAAAATTTGCATAAACAAAAAACAAAAACCTTCAAAAACCAATTTAAAGAGCCCAGCACTAAGGAAGCCAGCACACAAAAAATAAAAAATAAACACACACTGGGAGCGCAAGTCCGCCACAGGCGGACGCAGCGCCTCAAATCCACAAAACCACAAAATCTTTCAACACCATTTAAAACAGCCCAGCACCATTTGTACAAGAAAAAAAACGAAACCCTTTACTATCCAACACAATTTTAAAAAGCCCGACACCACCGGGCAAAATATGCTAGTCTACCATAAAAAGCTACCAACAAGGCTTATTCCCAATTCCCTCCTCTCTCCCTCTCCTGGTGTTTGTGTGTTTGGGTAAACTGAATTCACCCAAAGAAACCCAACTTTCCGAATGTGACTTCACAGTGGATGCATTCACATTTTTCGAGCTCTGTCGCTGTAATTTGAGCTAAATAAACCACAGTTTAGAGTTGCATTCTAATTGGGCCCCTTTTGACGTGGAGTTTGCAAAATGCTGCAGATGTGTTTCTTGTTGCCCTTTTTAATTCTTATTCACATGAGTTTAAAAGAAAACTTGTACTGTGAGTGAATTCTGGGTTATTTTCTGACCCTACTGGAATATCAGTGTTTCAGAGATTAACAGGAAGGATAGGCTGTGGCTAGGGTAAGTGTTAGGATTTTATTTGTATTTCTCTTCTTATTGAACTGAGAATTCCAGTGGCCCTCAAATGAAGCCAAGATTCGGACAATTAGCACACGTTACTCCTACTCCTTAGCATAATGGTTTGTTTTAAAACTGACATTCTTTTCATTTTATTTAGTTGAGAAAAAATGTTCCAGTAGCAAAAAGCAACAGGTTGGTTAAAACATCTTTTGCCTTTCTTTAACCTTCATATGGCAAATCACGAAAACTCAAAGATATTGTCTTGTAATGCCTACACTGTAGGACTAGTTCTGTATGATTTCTGCCAAGAAAGGTGGATGCGGTTAGGGTAAAGTATCCCATTCAGTTGCATGAGGCTTAAATCTCTGTTGGAGATTTATTACAATCATACATACCTATGTAGTTGGTGACACAAGGAGACTTTTACTGGACTGGGCTGTTTTCTGTCAAGCATTAACCAATCAGTCATTCTGACCTCTGAATTCAAAGAGAGCCCTACCACTCTGCAATGTGTAATTTTCCTCGCTTTCTGTTGGTTGGTGTCAGTTGTTTATTGCTGTTTATCTCTTTGGTCAATTGCTAGCCTCCATGCAGTAAAGCAAGCAGCATTTGAAATAACTGTAGTAAAGAAACATTTTATTCTTTCTCCTTCACAAGTCTCAGAGTGAGTTATTGAGACTGTGAGTGCCAGTTAATGAGAGACTTACAGCTATTCTCCTCTGTGGATCTCTGTACTTCTAAAGGTAAAGGTCAACTTTACTCGAAAGCCAGTTGTATCCAACTCTAGGGTTCAGTGCTCATCTCTGTTTCATAACTGAAGAGCCAGTGCTGTCTGTGTTTGCAGAAATTTCCGTGGTCATGTGGCAGGCATGACTAGACACTGGAGACAGTGGTGGGCTCCACAAAAAATTACTACCACACTGTGGGTGTGGTATGGTGGGTGTGGCCAGGGGGAAAGCTCTGCCTTGCACCCAAATTAGGACTACTTTATTTCACGAAGTGGTCCCTATTTATCTACTTGCAATTTCTTGCTTTCGAACTGCTAGGTTGGCAGGAGCTGGGACAGACGGGAGCTCACTCTGTTCTGCAGTATTCAGTTATCGAATTGCTGACCTGCCGCCTTCTAGTCAGCATCTAAGATGTGCAGCTAAAGAGAATTTTTACTAGACATTTGAAACTCTGCAATCAAAATTTATTTATTTATTTATTGTTAACTTTTTATACCGCCCTGTTAATAAATTAATATTAACAACCAGTGATACACTGCAGCAGGTTCTGGCAGGTTCTGCAGAACCGGTAGTGGAAATTCCCCCAGGCCATGTCCACTTGGTTGGCCACGCCTACCTCCATAGCCCATAATGCAGGATGTTTGGCCATGCCCACAGATTTGGCCCCACCCACGGATTTGGCCAGCCCACAGAGTAGGTAGTTTGTTTGTTTGTTTGTTTTTTGCAGTGCATCACTGGCAACGGCTGCATATCAAGTCCATAGATATTGTTTGACAAATGTAGAAGGTCTGAAATGTTAATCGTTTGGTACAGGTTTTTTATGGTAAGAAAAATGTGAAAATGCATGTGGCATTTCTCTGTATTTCATTCTCTTTATGTAAGGTTAAATGCTGTTCAATATTTTGTGGCAGAAAATAAATTTTCCTGGAAAATGTTTGTTCTGTCCCCCCCCCCCCCCCAACTTCAAGAGACAGACAATAGGCATACAATTGTGAGTGAATGACAAAAATGGGGGAACATAGACACTTGCTGAATGTATTGGAAATAATAATGTTTTGCTCAAAGCTTATTTTGAACTCTTCGCCCTTGACTGCAACAAAGCTGTCTGAGCATTTGGAGAATGGCAATATAGGAACCTGCTGATTTTAAAGCTATGCCCTGGATGAGTCCCATTGTATACATCAGCCACTAATGAATATGACCAGAGGCTACCACACAATTGTAGAGACCACTGCACGGTAAGAGAAATATACTAAAGAGAAAATAAAGTCTAGGCTTCAAATGCTTTCTGTCAGCAGTCCACAGATGTGAAATTAAAAACACAATCTGCAGAGGGTAAAAAAAATCTGAAAAACTAGAAGGATATTAACCTACTGATTTCTGAGTAAGCACCTTTATTGATATGTTGTCATCCTCTGAGATATAAATCCGATGCACAGTCAATAGCCAACTTGAAAGTTTATTCTTAAGCTTGCCCTTTCATCTGTTTGAAGTTTTTCAATGGTTCATGTAGAAGAGTTTTATGTTTTGACTCTGCACCTTAGTTCCTTAAGAGCTCAAATGTCCTTTTAAAATGAGCTTTTTCAGAACAACAATAAACAGAAGAGTTCTCTCTCAACCATCATTATCCAGAACTTGAAATGGTAGGAAATGTTATCTTAATTATTTAATTATTGTTGTAAATTAGTGCTAGATTTGGGGAAGGATAATTGTGAGTTTTTCTACCTCATGTCTGGGATTAGGCACCTTGCATTTTGTAGTGGGTGACCTGCAACAGCTGCTGCTCCATCTCAGATAGCAAACTGCCATAGACCAGCCCTAACTCTCAGATGCATAAATGACATTTAACATGCTCTGAATATATTGAAGAGGTGCTGATATTTATTGAAAACTAAAAACTCGGGAGAAGGTCTCTCCTGACACCCTTATCCCATGATTCCCTAGAAGGCCCATTGAAAACTCCAGCCCTAGGAGGATGCAGACTCAGGAAGACAGGCTCCAGTAGAGAGGAGGAAGAAGGTGACCATATGTTCAACCTGGATGAGGCAGAGAGCAGGTGCCTGGAGCAGAAGCTGAGGATAAAGGAAATGGAGGTGGGATAAATTGGGGGCACCTGCACCAATAATTGGGGGCACCTGCACCAACGCCGACATTGCAGCTGTGCCAGGGCCAGCCCTTCCCAGCCCGGGAAGGGATAAGAGTGGCCAGCCCCAGCAGACTGAACACCGCCGCCAACGCCGATGCTGCAGCTGTGCTGGGGCCAGCCCTTCCCGGCCCATGAAGGGATAAGAGTGGCCAGCCCTGGCTGGCTGAACACTGCTGCCAATGCCAACATTTCAGCCTTGCCGGGGCCAGCCCTTCCCAGCCTGGGAAGGGATAAGAGCATCCCGGCCCCGGCAGGCCGAACACTGCCACTAACACCGACACTGCAGCTGTGCTGGGGCCAGCCCTTACCAGCCCGGGAAGGGCTCCCATGGCCATAAGACCGCCGCTGTTGCTGCTGCCAGATGCCAACATGCCGACCTCCTTCTCTCAGTCCGGCTGGCTGGGGGGAGTGGGAGCACCTGTACCACAGCCCCTGTGAGTCCCAGGCTCCATCAAGGACATTGAGCCCTGTGCTTCTCAAGGACATTGAGCCCTGGGCTCCATAGGGACATTGAGCCTGGGCTCCATAGGGACGTTGAGCCCTGAGCTCCATAGAGATGTCGAGCCCTGGGCTCCGTAGGGATGTTGAGCCCTGGGCTCCCCGCCCACAGCCCGTAACACTGGTGTGGGATGAGGAACAGCTGCTGCTGCCCCGCTGCCCCTCTGACCTTGTCTGGCCGGAGGACAGAAAAGGTGCTGGCACGCCCGGACTGGAGGACTATCATGACTGTGGCTAGGGTTACATTTTTTCTTGTTAAAATTAATGTTTTGTCATTTTGATATTGATATGTAACTTTGTAATTATACTGTATATTCTTTATTGTAAGCCACCCTGAGTCACATTTTTGTTTAGTAGGGTGGGATATAAATCTAATAAATAAATGAATTGAATCGACGAAATGAAATTCCAACACCTTTGCAGAAAATGGCTCTGTTGGCCTGAGGCAGCTACAGGGCTGCAGCTGCTAGGGAGGCAGCTCTGATTCAACTCACAGCCTGCTGCAGCTGCTGAGGCCCTGATGTGCTCCAACTGAGAGCCCTGGGGGAAGAGCTGTATAAGAACTGGCTCTTTCCTCTGGAAGTTGTATCAGAAACTCTTGGCCTTGTTGTTCTTTGTATTGACCATTTCTGCCTTGTCCCAGTTCTGAGATCTTGTGCTTCAGTTTCTTACATGATTGATTGACTTCTGGCATTTTGGATTTCCTGCTCTTGCTCCAGCTCTCAAGATACCCTGCTTTAGTTGCTTCCTTATTTGTGTGACTCCTGGCCTTTTTGGACTATGTCTCTACTCAACTAGCTTTGTTCCCTTGTCTGCTTATGGCTTTGATCTTGTACTTGGATTAGAAATCAAATAAGATTTGCCTTTGCTTTGCCCTTTGCCTTGCTTACCCTGGGTCCTGGTGCCATGCTTTCTGGTCAACCACCTACATCCCAAACTCAGAAAGGCTCTAAAGGCAAGGAGTAGAAAGAGATGAAAGAGAAGCTGAACCCCATATTCTTCATGACTAGGCACCAGAGACATGGACTAACTCTCTGTGGAAATCCCAGTTGCCAAGGGGAAGGAAGCAATGGATGCGCACACATCTTCAGCCAGGCAGTGTGACCATCAATGGTACTGCATTGATCCATCTAAATTGTTTGCTTCATTTGATGGAAATGATAATTAATTAAGCAAACTTTAAAGAACAAGCAGAATGTTACTCTGAGCATTCACACATTTGTAAGACCCTCTATAAATACACAAAAATTCAAAGTAAGGCAGTAGTGTCAGCTGCATCACAGAAATGGTTTTATGCTGCTAAAAGTGAGACAAGGGATAGAGTGAAGTTTAAAAGTCCTTTAAAACCTTTTGCATATTTTGTCTTTAAAAGGAAGGAAAGTGTTTTTCTCGGTTGCTTAGATGGACTAGCTCTGGAGTAGGTATGAGATGAACTTTGGTAATTAAAATACACAGAGATAGTTTGATGTATCATGGGATGTAAATATTCTGAAAGCTTTTTATTTATTTCAGTGGCCATTAATGTAAAAGTGATTTAAAAACAAAGCATCACCAAGGCTTATGGCCACAACACCTTATTATAAACTCAAGTATAACCATGGTAAATATTGGATTGCTGGGGTGGGGGAGTACTATAACAATTGGATTAGAATTGGTGAAAAGCTCAAACCTTGTTGCAAAGTAATCCATTTTTCAAACCTTCACATCCTGCAAAGTACTTTAAAAGTAATCAATGTGCAACTAGAAACCTGTTTTAAAGCTCCTATAATATGAATTTCACTGAGTTCTATAGTTTATGACTATTTTCTAAGTAATTATCTATAAATTCATCACCTTCATATATATTTTCATTACACCCAAGCTGAACATTGGACTAGAAATACAATACACAATATTTTGGTCCCTAAAGTTGCATCAAATGTCAATGAATACAAACACATGCAACACAGGCTGTCATAAATAAATATGAAGAATCAGGAGAGGTCAAGGACAAACAAAAAAAGAATGGAAGGCCAAGAAAACCTCAAATTCTGAGAAGTTCCTCAGAGCTTCTTCTTTGACAGTATGGAGTAATTCCAGAAGGAACTACCTCAGCATCTGGCAGTTTTATTGGGATGCCAAGTTGACCTTTCTACAATCCAACGAAGCTTATCAGGAATGGTCATTGTGGAAGGGCAGCAACAAAGAAACCACTTTTGTGGAAGGGGAACAGAGTAAAAAAACTAAGATATGCTGAAATTCACATGGAGTGATGAATCCAAGTTTGAAATTTTGGGATCTAATTGTTGACAGTATGTGAGAAGTTGGAGAGAAATGGAGGAATGAGTACTTGCAGCCTTCAGTGAAACATGGTGGAGGATCTGTCCTGGTTTGGGCTTGCATTTCTGCCAATGGTGTTTGTGATATTGTCCGTATTGATGGGATTGTGAATGCTGAAAAGTACAGACAAGTTTTAATTCATCATGATAATCCTTCTGGAAAGTGCCTGATTAGGATTGGTTTTATTTTTTGGCATGATAAAGCATGCTGCTAATGAAGTGAAATCATATTTAGTGAGGAAAAACAGCTGATAAAAGTATAACGGCAATGGACTGGCCTCCATAGAATCCAGACCTGAATATTATAGAGGTAGTATAGGACCACCTGGAGAAATAAATAAGAGATAATCTAAAGAAAAACTCTGGGAGGTGCTAAAGGAACGCTATAAATTACCTCTCCCAAGTATTTTCTATTCCAATGTGAGGTCTTTGGTGAACAAACTTGATGAGTGGAGGCTGCGTGTTGGTTATACTACACACCGGTTGGACAGGACAAAGGATTCTGGCAAGAAACAAGGTGGGGGATTGTGTATCTTCGTAAATCACAACTGGCACATGGACTCTGTCAGGTTGGATAGCCACTGTTCCCCGGAGGTAGAGTTTTTAATGATTAAAATGTAGACCTTTTCATCTCCCCCAGGAATTTACAGCAGTAGTATTAATTGAAGATCACCTGAGTAGTCACGACACCAGGCAAGTGTGGCAGGGGATCCAGCACCTTACTGACTAGAAACCCAGTAATTCATCGCCTGTAGAGAGCAGTGCTTTTCTGGTGGAGGAGCTGAATACCTTCTTCACCCAATTTGAGGTGACACCAGCAGTGGATCCAGCAGTGTTGCCAGAGTCATCGTCATTACTCCCCTTAGGGAATGTTGCCAGGGTGGAAGAGGGAGAAGTGAGGTGAATATTAAAAGGGATAAACGCGAGCAAGTCTATGGGTCCTGATGGAGTGGCTGGTAGGGCACTGAGAGACTGCTCAGAACAGCTGGCAGAAACTTTTATAAAGATTTTTAATCGATCTTTGGCCCAAGCCACTGTCCCACCTTGTCTGAAATCCTCTACTATTATACCTCTGCCTAAAAAACCTAACATAGATAGTCTGAATGACTTCCGCCCTGTGGCGCTTACATCTGTCATAATGAAATGCTTTGAAAAGTTGGTGCGGAACCGTATTATGGCTTGTTTACCAGTTGGACTTGACCCGTGTCAATTTGCATATAAGAGAAAGAGATCCACGGAGGATGCTGTGGCTACAGCCCTACATGCTGTTCTGACCCATTTGGAGAAACAAGTGACTTATGTGAGACTGTTATTTGTAGATTTTAGTTCTGCTTTTAATACTATTCTTCCACATAGACTGGTGCCCAAATTATTAGATCTGGGGCTTCCGCCATGCTTATGCAGGTGGATACTAGATTTTCTATCAGATCGTTCCCAACGGGTCAGGATGGGCTCTCATGTCTCTGTGGATCTCAGTATAAGTACGTGGACGCTGCAGGGGTGTGTGCTGAGCCCGCTTCTGTACACGCTTTATGCATATGATTGTGTTCCCAGTTACCCCAGCAATAAGTTCATCAAGTTTGCAGATGACACAACGGTGGTTCTGATTACTGCTGGGGAGGGGGAAGGAAGTTGAGATGCTGACAGAGTGGTGTAGGGAAAACAATTTATTCCTCAATGTAAAAAAGACAAAAGAGATCATTGTGGACTTTAGAAAATGCAAATTGAACATCCAGCCACTTATTATTGAAGGGAATTGTGTGGAACAGGTCTTGGTGTTTCGATTTCTGGGAATGGAGCTGAGGGATAATCTAACATGGGGAGCAAACACCAAAGATCTGATGAAGATTGCACAGCAGAGGTTATACTTCTTGAGAATCCTCAGGAATAACAATCTTTCAAAGGACCTGCTGTTGGCATTCTACCACTGTACCATAGAGAATGTGTTAACCTATGGTCTGTGTGTATGGTTTGGGAGTTGTACAGCTAAGGAAATAACAATGCTGTCCAGGGTCGTAAAGACTGCGGAGGGAATAGTCGGGCGTAATCTTCCCACTCTAGATCAAATCTATGCCACCAGGTGTTATAAGAAAGCTGTAGAGATTGTGCAAGATAGTACGCACCCCGGAAATGATCTCTTTAAGCTTCTGCCTTGTAGAAGAAGGTATAGGGTCATAAAGACCAGGACCAGCCACTTGAGAAATAGTTTCTACCCAAAAGCAGTTCTGGCTTTGAATGTAGTGCAATGCAGTCTATGAGGGAGCTTCTGTATATAGTTTTTAGAGTTTTGGAGCTTTTAGAGTTTTGGAGCTTTTTGGGGGTTAGATGTGTATATGTGGGGTGGGAGTATGCTGATAATTTTTGTATAGTTGTATTTTGTTTAGGTTTTGTTGTGTTGATAAGTGCCCCACCACCACCAATCTCATTGTTCTGTGCAGGACAATGACAATAAAGATTTATCTATCTATCTATCTATCTATGACAGTATGTGAGAAGTTGGAGAGAAATGGAGGAATTAATGTATTATTGATATGTTGTAGCTGCCTTGAGTTGATGCAAGCTGAGTAGGGTGGGATATAAATAAAAATAAAATCGAAATGAGTACATGCAGTCTTCAGTGAAACATGGTGGAGGGTCTGTCCTGGTTTAGGGTTGCAATTACATTTATAAACTGATGGGGTCTGAACTCTCTGCAACAAACCAGGAAAGGGACTTTGGTGTCCTGGTGGACAGCTCAATGAAGGTGTCAACCCACTGTGCCTCAGCAATGAAAAAAGCAAACTCAGTGCTAGGAATCATTAGGAAGGGTATAGAAAATAAGTCAGCAAGTGTCATTTTGCCTCTTTATAAATCTATGATGAGGCCCCATCTGGAATACTGTGTACAGTTCTGGTCGCCATGCCTCCAGAAGGATATTATGGAGCTGGAAAAGGTGCAGAGGAGGGCAACCAGAATGATTAGGGGACTGGAACACCTTCCTTACCATCTGAGGCTGCAACGGTTGGGCCTCTTCACTCTTGAACGACGGTGTCTAAGAGGTTACCTGATTGAAGTTTATAAAATCATGCACGGTGTGGACAAAGTAGATAAGGAAAAACTGTTTTCCCTATCGCATAACACTAGAGCTAGGGGGCACTCCATGAAACCTTTGGGTACTTGTTCTCAAACAAAAAAGACAAAGTACTTTTTCACCCAGAGGATCACTGGTCTATGGAACTCCCTGTCAGAAGAAGTGGTGACAGCA
This sequence comes from Bradypodion pumilum, assembly GCA_035047305.1. Lineage (NCBI taxonomy): Eukaryota > Metazoa > Chordata > Lepidosauria > Squamata > Chamaeleonidae > Bradypodion > Bradypodion pumilum. The sequence continues at coordinate 93,025,600 of JAWDJD010000002.1, forward strand.
GTCAGTCTTGAAAGCTTTAAGAAAGGATTAGACAAGTTCATGGAGGACAAGGGCATCAATAGCTATAATTATGGATACTTAAGGACAACCTCCAGGTTGGAGAGATAGGCAGGATATCTCTCAATGCCATTTCCAGGGAATCCTAAGCAGGTGAAGGCATCTCCTTGGGAATACCCTGAAGGAAATGGTGAGCCACTGTGTGAGACAGAATGCTGGACTGGATGGGCTCCTGTAGCCTGTTCCAGCAAGGCTGTTCTTATGTTCTGTCAATGGTGTTTGTGATATTGTCCGTATTGATGGCCTCCATAGAATCCGGACCTGAATATTATAGAGGCAGTATAGGATCACCTGGAGAAATCAATAAGAGATCATCTAAAGAACAAGAGAATAACTCTGGAAAGATTACTGTATTTGCCGGCATATAGGACACATCAGGGTATAAGATGCACCCCTGTTTCTATAGACATTTTAAGGAACAAACAATTTTCTACATTTTTTCATGAATTTCCAAAATGATTTATTGTATGAAAAATTGGGGGGGGGGATGTTTGTCAGTTGCCAAACCACAACTTCCCCTGCTATGGCTGAACACCCGGAGCCAGGCAAGGCAGGCTCAGCAGATGACAGGTGGTCAGATGCGGCAAGCTTGGTGGGTGAAGCGGGTACCTTTGCTCGGTGGGTGAATTGGGTTCCTGATCGCCAGTAGCCAGGGAGAGCAGGCTCAGTGGGGGAAGCAGGTTGGCAAAGAAACCCACTTCCCCTACACTTCCTGGGTCCAGGCAGAGGAAGCAGGCTGTTAACGTTGCCCGATTCACCCACCAAGCTCACCGTGGCTGACCACCCGTAACTAGGGAGAGCAGGCTTGGCAGCAGATTTCTCTGGCTTCTTTCTTTCCCTCCCTCCCTCCCTCCCACCCTTCCTTCCTTCTGCACAGCAGGTCCGAGCAGTTGCCTGAGCCAGACTTGCACTGAATCCAAGAGGGGACCAGAGGAAACCCCATGATTGCCACCTGCTCTATAGCTCTTGGGCCTGCTCCCAGAGGAGTGGGATGAGGGTTAGGGAGAAAGGGCTTCCTACCCACCCTTTGTTTCTTTCCTTCCTTGTCTCCTTCCCTCCCTTCCCTTCCCTCCTTCTGTGCAGTGGGTCCGAGTAGGGGGTACAGTGTAAAAAGGAGTTTTCCTTCCCCCCTCTACCCCTCCCAATTTCTTAATCCTGACTATTTTCTCTTTCCTCTTTCTAGTGGGAAGTCTGGGAAGAGCATCTCTGGAATTGGAGAGGGTGGGGAAGGGAGGAAGCTCTTCCCCCCCCCCCAACCCTCCACTGGGTGCAGCCATCTCTTGGGACATCTTAGGTCCAAGAATTATGGGGTAAGTGGTTTCCTTGGCCCCCTCTTGGGCACAGCATAATTCTAGCTCAGCCAGCTGCGCAGAAGGGAGGGAAAGAAAGAAAGAAGCCAGAGAAATCTGCTACCAAGCCTCCCATTCCTGGCTACGGATGGTTAGCTGCAGCGAGTTTGGCAGGTGAGTTTGTGTTGTGTTCTGATGGTTTTACCTTCCACATGGATTACAATGTATCTGAGCCAATGTAACCTTGCCTATAGCAACAATGTAACCTTCAGCTGTATCATATAAACCCTGTAATAGGACGCGAGCTAATGACCACCAGCTGGCAGCAGCGAGCGTCCAAGCTCTCTTGGTCCGAACTCATCAAAGGCAACAGCGCGGGAAGTTTTCCCGCCACCACCTACACCTGGACAAGAAGGGCGTGACCCGCAATGACGTCACGCAGACAGTAGCCAATGGGCTACCATGGCACCACGTTCAAATGTATTACTACTGTATATAAAGAGCTATCGATCCGCCATTACCTCATGTTCCCTCTGTCCACGATGCAATAAACCTGAGTTAACCCAGCCCGAGGCTGTGTCCTGTGTCTTGGTTTGCATACACCAAATTGGCGACGAGGATGGGATGATGGATCCCCACGGAACAGCCAGGGCACAGAGCGGGTTCAACATCACCAAACCGCAAGACTGGGAGCTGCTTGAGATGGACTTCCAGGCGGCACTGGTGGAACTCAAAGTCAAAGGAGACGACGAGGAGAGGAAGAGGGCCATCCTCACCAGAATGCTCGGGATGGAAACCAAGCGGACGCTGGTGGGCATCATCGCTCCGAAGAAGGTGAGCGAATTTAAGGCGGACGACATCATGAAGCTGCTGCGAGAGCGCTTCCGTCCCTCGAGGGCAATGTTTCCCGCTCGGAGCGCGTTTTGGAGGCGAGTCCAAGCGCCGGACGAGTCGGTTGAGGCATTCGTGGCCGCCATGAGGGTAGCCGCCGCCCCCTGTAAATGGGGCGACATCCTAGAGATGGCCCTCAGGGACGGAGTGCTGTGTGGCCTGAAAGACAAGGAGGTGCAGCGCAGCTTGATGAACAAGGAGCCGCCACCCACGCTGGCAGAGGTCGTAGAGGCCGCGGAAGCCGCAGAGTCCACGAATGCTGGAGTGGACGAGATGCACCAGTGGCGTGAGTGGCGTCCTAGAGCCGGCAAGGCGGAAAATTCGGTGCACGGGAAGTCCGGACAGTCGGTGCACGCAACTCGACGGGCCTCAAAGTCGTCTACGGAAGGCAGCGACGGCGAGGAGGTCCAGAAGGTCCGAAAGGGTGGTCGACGCTGCGAGGGTTGCGGGGCGGCCCATGAGCGCGCGAGATGCCCGTTCAGGAAGGCCGAGTGTTACACCTGCGGCCGTCGGGGGCACATCGCCAAGGCATGCAGAAAACGGAAGGAGGGCCGGAGGCAGTCACAAGACCGTTCGGCCAGACCGGACCGTCCAGCGAGGCCCAAAGATGGCGCCCAGACCGCGAGGAAGCAGGATGGCGTGGGCCGCGTCTCGGACGACAGCGAGGACGACGCCCCAGTGTTCAGCGTGTCCGCGGGACAGTCCCATTACTTCGTTGAGGTATTAGTACAAGGGGCCCCTATTAGGATGGAAATTGACTCGGGGTCCTCCTATTCTATAATTCCCCAGAAAGAGTTCTTGAAAATCGACCCCCACGTGCGGCCCAAACTTAAAACGTTGAGGTCCACGCTACGAGACGTGCAGGGTAACAGCATTCCGGTGTTGGGGGTCGGGAAATTTCGGGTCAATTTTAAGAGACATTCTGCGGAACTGCCCCTAGTTGTCCTTAAGGGGGGAAGTTGTAGCCTCCTAGGGACACAGTGGTTTCAGCCCTTAGGTTTGTTCATAGGGGGAGTGCATACAGTGGGGGTGGACCCAATACAAGCGGTTTGCGATGCGCATCCCGCCGTTTTTAAGAAAGGACTCGGAAAGTTCAAGGGACCCCCTGTAGCCTTCGACCTAGACCCGGAGGTCCGCCCGATAAGACTCAAACCGCGCAGGGTGCCGTTCGCACTCAAGGACAAGATAGAGGCGGAACTGGACAAACTGGTGGGCCAGGGGATTCTTATTCCTGTTGATTCCGCGGAGTGGGAAACTCCAATTGTAACGGCTCTAAAGGCTAACGGGGAGGTGCGCATTTGCGCTGATTATAAGTGTACAATTAACAAGGCGATCCGCCCTAATGCATACCCGGTGCCGGTGATCAGCCACCTTTTGGCCAGGCTGAATGGGGGAAAGTGTTTCGCTAAACTCGATTTGGCACAAGCCTATCAGCAACTTCCTGTGACCCCCGCCACGGCCGCGGCACAAACGATAGTTACACATAAAGGGGCGTTCCAGGTGTCGCGTTTACAGTTCGGCGTGAACTCGGCACCCGGCCTCTTTCAGTCGCTTGTGGAACGCCTCCTGAAGGGACTGGAGGGGGTGTTGCCTTATTTTGATGACGTGTTGATAACAGGGGGGAGTGAGGCTGAACTGGCCAAGAGATTGGACAAAGTACTAACCGTGTTCGAGAAAGCGGGGCTGAGACTGAGGAAGGACAAATGTGTTTTTTTCGAAACTGAGGTCGAGTTTTTAGGGTTCCGGATCACACCCGAGGGGATTAAGCCGTCTAAATCCAAAGTAGCAGCCATAAAAAAGGCCCCTCGCCCCACATCCAAAACCGAGCTACAGTCTTTCCTGGGGCTCCTCAATTTTTACCATACATTCCTCCCGCGGAAGGCGTCCGTGGCCGAACCGCTCCATCGGTTACTTAAAAAGGAGGAGACATGGATGTGGGGTGACGAGCACGAGAGGGCGTTCAAAGAGCTAAAGCAACTCCTGACATCTGAGGCAATCCTGACGCACTTCGACCCCAAACGGCCAGTGGTCCTAGTATGTGATGCATCCCCGGTGGGCGTGGGGGCGGTGCTTTGCCACGTGTTGGATGACGGAAGGGAGGCCCCGGTAGCGTTTTACTCAAGGTCCCTGTCCCAAGCGGAGCGCAATTACGCACAAACCGACAGGGAGGCATTAGCAATAGTAGCGGGAACCAAAAAATTTCACGATTTTTTGTATGGCCGCCCGTTCAAAATCGTGACTGATCACAAGCCACTGTTAGGGATTTTCACGGCAAGCAAGCCCACGCCGCAGATCCTGTCCCCGAGAATGCTGCGATGGGCTATTTTTCTCAACGCATACCAACATGAGTTGGAGTACCGGCCCGGAAAGGAGATCAGCCATGCTGATGCACTTTCGAGATCTCCTTTGCCCTTGTCGGACGACCAAAAGGCGAGAGTAGAAAGAGACCGCCAGGTGTTGCTAATTGAGGTCTTAGACGCACCCCCAATAGTACCAGCCGACATTGCTAGGGCGACAGGCAAGGACAGAACGCTGGAGAAAGTTAGTTCATGGGTACAGAAGGGGTGGCCGGCATCGTCCCCGAGTACAGAATTCGACCCATTTTTTCGGAAAAAGCTAGAGTTGTCCCTGGAGAGGGGGTGCCTTTTGTGGGGCCAACGGGTGGTGGTCCCTACGCCCCTGTGGCCGAGGGTGCTCGAACTGCTGCACGTCAGCCACCCGGGCATAGTTCGTTCAAAGGCGCTGGCCCGGAGTTACTTCTGGTGGCCACAGCTGGACGCGGACATTGAGCACATGGTCGGCACTTGTGAGGCATGCCAGGGATCCCGACCGGAGGCGGCCCGTCTTCCGCATAGGGAATGGGACACAGCAAGGGGGCCATGGTCCAGAGTGCACGTAGATTTCGCTGGCCCATTCCGAGGAACCATGTTTCTCCTGGTGGTGGATGCGTTCTCCAAGTGGCTGGAGGTTATCCCAGTAAGGAGCACGTCCTCCGCCACGACAATTAGCCAGCTAAGGAGAGTCTTTTCCACGTTCGGTTTACCCGACACTTTAGTCAGCGATAACGCTAGTTGTTTCACATCCGCTGAGTTCGGGGCATTCATGGAGGCAAACGCCATTCGGCATGTCACATCCGCGCCGTTTCACCCGGCCACGAATGGCCAAGTGGAACGGCTGGTGCGTACAACAAAGGAGGCGCTGCGGCGCATGGGCCCGGGGGACCTGAATCACCAAGTATGCCAGTTCCTCTTAGCGTATAGGGTGACCCCCTTAGCGTCAGGCTACTCGCCGGCAGAGCTCTTGATGCGGCGAAAACTGACCACGATCCTGTCCAGGCTAGACCCGACGAGAGTCGAGGATAAAGGGAAAAACATAGGGTTGGCAGTCTCGAAAGGTTTCGCCGCCGGCGACCCTGTTCACTGCAGGAACTATTCCAGCGCAGGGCCAGCCTGGGTACCAGGGACGGTTGTAGAACAGACGGGGCCAGTGTCGTACCGGGTCGAGACTAACACCGGCCTCCTCTGGAGGAGGCACGCAGACCAACTGAGGCACCGAGTGAGTGGGCCAGTCAGTGGGGCTCAGCAACAGGATTCAGCGTTAGGGTTCTCCCCCACCCGCTTAACCCAAGGGGGAGACAGCAGCGGACAACAGTCCCAAGCAAGGGGGGAAGGCAGAAGCAGCGGCCCCGACTCATACCCTTTTGATACACCAGTCCTATCAGAGGCCGGGGAAGGGGGAGAGGAGTTCGCGACCGCTGCCCCCGATTGTAATTTTGATTTTGAGTTTGCGAGCCGGGGGGGTTTTCAGGAGTGTTCCCCCACCCATCCAAGCGAGAAGAGGGGTTTTTCGTTAGCCCCCAGTGCCCCCGGTTCCTCCTTAAGAAAGAGCACACCTCCCAACAACGCCGCGGAGCCGCGGCAAGTCACTAACGAGTCTCCCTCTCCAATTACAGGACAGGAAACCAGGGGACAAAGAGAAGGTAGCAAACCCGGGGAGAGGCAGCCCGCATCGAGACCCCAGCGTGTTCGAAATAAGCCATCTTGGCTGAGAGACTTTGTCTCCTAGGGGGGGGGAGTGTGTTTAAGTGTGGGCTCGAGACTTTGTCTCGTCCTAGGGGGGAGGGGTGTTGTGTTCTGATGGTTTTACCTTCCACATGGATTACAATGTATCTGAGCCAATGTAACCTTGCCTATAGCAACAATGTAACCTTCAGCTGTATCATATAAACCCTGTAATAGGACGCGAGCTAATGACCACCAGCTGGCAGCAGCGAGCGTCCAAGCTCTCTTGGTCCGAACTCATCAAAGGCAACAGCGCGGGAAGTTTTCCCGCCACCACCTACACCTGGACAAGAAGGGCGTGACCCGCAATGACGTCACGCAGACAGTAGCCAATGGGCTACCATGGCACCACGTTCAAATGTATTACTACTGTATATAAAGAGCTATCAATCCGCCATTACCTCATGTTCCCTCTGTCCACGATGCAATAAACCTGAGTTAACCCAGCCCGAGGCTGTGTCCTGTGTCTTGGTTTGCATACACCAAAGTTTGGCAACTTTGTCAGCCTGCTTCCCCACCGAACCGCAACTTCCCCTGCCATGGCTGACCGCCCTGAGCTGGGGAAGGCGGTGGAAGTGGACTCCTTTGCTTCTCCCACTGAGCTGCAATGGATGACCATTAGGAGGCAGTGTGGGTGGGATTGGCTGGGCAAGATTGCTCCTGTGGAAGTCGCCCTTCTCTCAGGTCCTAGTGGTCAGCAGTGGCTGCTGAACTGCACCAGCCGGGAGGGGCAGCTACTGGCATATAAGATGCACTCCATTTTCTGGTGTATTTTAAGGAGGAAAAAGTGTGTCTTGTACACCGGACAAATATGGTACTTCAGAAAACTTTAGGACAGTGTCCCCAAAAGAATTCATTATGTGCTTAGAGACAAGGGAGGTCACACTAAATACTGGCATTTGCCTGAAGAAGCCATTGTGTTCTGAAAGTTGTGTTTGTTTGAATTTTGTATATATATATATATTTCTGTAATTATGGATGGTCATTAAAACTTTGCTAAAATAAAAAAAGCAAAAGCAAGTATATTTTTATTTGTTGATTACAAGCTATCAAAAGAGGCAGTGGGGTGGGGGTGGAAACTGGTTTATCCCAGATTTACAAAGACCTGTGCAGGAAGCAATATTTGGCACTTCTGCAACTCCTGTAAGCACTGCAAAGTATCAGCAGCAATGTAATTGCCAGGAACAGATGGATCCCATGATACAATTAGAAAAATAGAACAAAAATAGGTTTTAAAATGGAGATTGTAGAGGATTTTAAAAATTTGAAGAACTGATTGAATGGAGCCAGTATGAGGAAAATATGACTGGTAAGAAAAATATGTAGAATTTTACTAGAATCAGAGGGCCAACAATAGGGCTTAAGAGTAAGCTAGGAAATAGACTTAGGCAGTAATATAAAACAGGAAGAATTTTGGAGACAAAGGGTTTTGCAAAATACAGTAAAACCCTGACTTACATATGCCTCGAGGTACATAAAATTCAACTTACATAATGATTTTGTGCTAAAACCATGTCCCGATTTACACGATTTCCTATGAGTTCAAGTTACATAAAGATTCTTTTTCATATGGGTTTGCTTCAAGTTACGTAAAAAATAATTTTCCCTATGGGTTTGCTTCGAGTTACATAAAAAACGATTTAATCAAAAGCCTATGGAATGGACCTTTTTTCCTAAGTAGGGGTGTTACTGTATGTCTGTTTGGGTTAAAGAGAATTGTTATAAAACAATTTGGAGATTGCACTGTTGTCAGCTTCGGAGATTTACAACTGGAATGGCAAAAACTAAACGCTGAAAAGTACTTGATTAGTGGTATAAAGTGATTTGGAATGTGGCTATTAATGATAAATTAACATATGAAATCAGGTTGGAAAAGGGATCGTTGAATGTAAAATATATTTAAAGATATTTGGGGAGAATTTTTTGTATTATGTGTAAAGGAAAAAATCCAGAGCAGGAAAAGTTGTCATTTTGGAGATGAATATAGATGTGTGAAATAACACAGGGATGGGGTTGGAAAAAAAATAATATACAGTAGAACCCCGTATAGCAGTTGCCTCATACATGATGAAATCTCATAATGATGAGGCTTGGAGGGGGAAAAGCTGTTCCTCATAGTGATCATTCCTTTGGGGAAATCCGTACAATGGTTTTCCAATGGGAAAAACCACTTCACGCCATGGTTTTTCCCATAGGGAAAATCGTTGTACAGATTTTCCCATAGGGAAGATTGTTCAACAACAATGTGTGGATCTCAAGAGAGAGCAAGGGCAGAAGAATGAAACAATAAACCACAGGCATCTTCTTGAGAAGTAGCAATCCATCAAGTTGGAGGACAATCAGATTCCTGAGAAATGGCATTCTATGATACTTAAAAGGAATACTATGGTAGTTTAAATAGCTTATTTATGATGTGTTGTGTTACTTCCTAGAAAGATATTCTGTTTTCCAAATTATTTGGACTTCAATGTAAAACTTGTTGTGGGTAATATGTTATCCACCCCATTGTTGACAGGAATAAAATGCTTTCCTGATACCTCAGCCTCTTGGTTGCTTTAATGAGAAAAGTCCCTACAGAGGAAGATCAACTGAAGACAATGGTGTGAAGAGGAAATGTCAGGTCTGGATGAAAAAAATTGGGGGAAATCATATTTGATCATGAATTGTAGCAGATACACATGCAAGAAATTTTAGTCTGGCTTCCTGACTATTATGCTAGCAGCCTTTACTTATACTGCTTTGGCCTACATAAGAAAGTGGCTGTCACCATCATTCTGTCAAATTTATAGTTAAAATATTTGAACAGTTTTCTTTCTTGTCCTCATTCTTCTTCTTTTTTTTAGAACTGCAGAAAATACCTAACCTTTTTTTTGGGGGTGGAGGGGGTTCCTCATCCCCATGTGCAAATACAAGGCGAAAAAGAATTTGTATCTGCATAGAGCTCTGACTATTCTTTTTCCCCCACCACTCACCTTGCTTCAAACAAATCAAAATGGTACCCTTCATTTCTCTAATTAAGAGCCACCTGCTAAATGCTTCATTGCACCTGACATGCAGATGCTGTGCCCACTGAGAGAGGATGGGTAATTAAAAGAATCAAGATGTCCTGAGAGAAATCTTTTTCATGAAGTGGTATTTTGTTTTTGAGGCATGTGGGGTGAAGAGAGATTTTCCTCAGGATCAAAACACAGCAATAAAGAGGAAATCCTGGCACCTGCTCTAATCAGCCATTAATTATCAGCCACCTCAGCAGATATAATTTGCATTTAAAATATTTGCAAGCGTCAGGTTTTCGGACTTAGATGAAATAGGCAAACATCATTAACAAGTGTGATCCGCAAGGGACAATGCACAGCAAATGCCACACCCAGGACTTGAATTGATCTTTCTTAGTTTAAAAGTATTGTGTCCTATTTCCTGAACCACCCAGGCCATAATGAAAAGGGTTTAGGCTTCCTTTTGTTGAAGAAACATTGCTGCCAAGTCAAAATTCTTCTCCATCCAGAACAGGAGGGAAGATGGAAGAACTGCTAGCGTGTTTGTGAAAAAACAGGAGCTGAGGAGCAGAGTCAAAGAAAATGAAGGGCCTTCTCTGGGCAACTGATAGATGCACTGAGCCTCTTAGCAAGAGGATTGATGTAAAAGACTCTGAGACAGGAACCTCTTGAATATGGATAACACAAATACATGCAGATGTGATTCAGCTGACAGTGATTTAATAAGCCTCCTAGATCCCTGAGAAACTCAGATGTAATGAAGCATAATAACTGAACTGCTAATCTAATACAAATTAGCTGGTACAAACAGCATGTTGCTAGAAAAGGGAATTCCTTAAACCTTGAAGGTCTTCTGTTTATCATGGAACAGGGGTCTCTCTCTAGTTGCAAGATGTTGGAATGCATGCTCAGTGCAGCTACAGAGAGACGTACAAGGGTTTGCACCTCAGAAATATTTTTCTCTTGTTCCCATTCATTCATTCTTGTAGCATTGTACCTAATGACAATTTCTTTCTGGGAAATGCAAAAGTTCATGTGCTCTTTTTATTTATTTATTACATTTATATAAAGCGGAGGGCACATGTCATGGTCTGCCTAGCCAGCAGGTCGCACGATATCCAAATGGCTAAAAACCACACACAGATGAACTTGATTTCTTAGGTATGTGTGAGCGTCATTGCGGAGATATCTACCAATGCACAGACTCCTCACTGAAATAACGACTCCGGGGGCATGGCTAAGATGGCCAGTGAGTAACACGCAGATTTGTGTGCTCGCGCTTATCAAAGTGGTAATCAATGAGAAAAAATGAGCTAATTGAACAAATTTCTGAGATTTTTCGTTGTGAAAAGATTCCTTCTTGCTTGCTTGGAAAAGTTGTTGCAGGGCAGTCAAAGTTTGGGAGGTATTCTCGGCGGGAGAGGCGCGCGATGGAAGCCACGGCTTCCCCAGCCGAGGAGCCGAGAACAGGACCAGCAAGACTGAGGTGAACCGAGAAAAAGTGGAAAAATCAGCAAGAAAGTGAGTTAAGTAATGGATGCAGCGACGGTGGCTGGAGGGAGCGGTGGATTGTTTTGAAGAAACCGGAGGTTGCAAGCGTAAGTAAAAGAGGAATTGAAGGGTGGTGGATGGGATGATAATGGCGGCGATCCTGGAATTCGAAAGCTGAGGCTGTTTGATTAAGGACACCATTGAATAATGGCATTTGAGTAGTCCCAGGGAACTGTGGAGTGATTTGGAGAGTTTGAATGTAGATAGAAGAAGGAAAGAGATTGGATTTAAAAGCATTGGTTGCCTCATGAGTTTGTGAAGTGGAAGAAAGGAAGAGAGGGTTTTAAAAGTTTGCTGGTTTGGGGAAGAAGGAGGAGGTGCTCCCCCCTGAAGCCACCGCCATGGCTGAAAGGAAAAAGAAAAGAAAAGGGAGAAGCGATCGCTCTAAAATTGGGATCTTGTGTTTTTACTCCTTCGCCTTGTGGATTACAGTTTTTATTCCTCCCTTTTTCTTTTTTTATCAAATACTTGGAATTTGTGAGCTTTTTTTAAACCTCCCCAGTGGATTTGGATACAATTGGATACATTTGGATACAATTTGGCTTGTTGGAAACACAGTTACATGCTGATTGGATTATATCAGTTTGGAAGTTTGGATATAATCTCTTTTTTTTTTACTTTTGGATATAACTTTCACTTTTTCTTTTTTAAGGAGGGAGTTTTGTGCATGATTTGAATTTTTTAAAGGCAAATTTTATGAGCTCTTGTTTACTGGGTTTTATTGGTTGCTCTTGGAGGTGGGCTGCCCATGGATTATAACACTTTTGGTTGTTTTTGGATTCCTTCTCCTTATGGATTACAATAATTAATTGTTCATCGGACTTTTCCTTTCTCTCTAATCAAGTTACACTAAACTCAAAGGATTATCGTTAATTTTGGCTGCACTGGAATAGGCTCAAGTGGAGGGTTCAACGAGAGTTAAGAGTATTGCAACATTAAAGCTTTCAGTGGATATCACCATGAATAAGGGCACAAGAGGAAAAGCAAAGGAGGAGGAGCCGGTGGTAAAATCTAAGAGAAAGGAAAAAGCACCAATGGAGGCGGTCCCTCCATCATCATCACCACCACCTGAACCTTATGATCAAACTCAAATTATGGTTGAACTTGGCAAACTGTTTCAGAAGATTGAGAAGATGGAAGAGGCAAGAGTGAAGGACAAAAATGAAATGTTGAAAAAACAGGACAAGGTGGTTACAACTGTTGTGGATTTCTCTAAAAAAGTAGAATTAAGTTTGCAAAAACTAGAAGGAAATGTGAAATTGGTCCAAAATAAGATGAAGGCTATGAAAGGCGAAATAAAAGGGACACAAGAAGGGGTGAGGGAAAATAAGGTGAAAATTGATTAGCATGAAAAAAGGATTGATGCTATGGAAGAAATGATGAGAAAGCAGAATATTGTGATACGCCATGTGATTGAAAGGACGCCAGACCAGCTAAGAGATAGAATTGTCCAGTGGTTAAACAATTTGAAAATGGGAAAGTATTTTGCACAGGAAGATATTGTAAGTGCATATAGGGTGGGCCCAAGAAGAGGAAAAGTGGTTCAAAGAAATGTTTTGGTTAAATTTGCAAATTGGGGAGACAAACTTAGAGTAATGGCCTTTTTAAAACAAGCTGGTTCTGGCGCTCTGAAAATCGATGGCTCTGATGTGGAAGTATACAACGATATCTCTATTAAGGAAAGAGCTTGGAGATATAAGATGAAGCTGGTAACTAAAATGTTGATGAAAAAAGGTGTAAGGTATAATTGGAGATTCCCACAGCAGTTAAGATTTTTTTATGGAAAAAAATGCAGGTTATTGATGAGGGGACCGATCCACTGGAGTATTTGAGTTTGCTTGATTTAGTTAAGGCGGGTTCTGAGTAGTGGGTAACTCTTAGAAAAGATTTGTTGGAATCGGGCGCCATAAGAAGAGATTACGAGGGGGCAGATGCGGGTGGTGCCACAGGTGGAGGGCAGCAGGGATGAGAAGAGGAGGAGTTGTCATTGATCATGGTGGAGGAAGAGCCAAGTAAGGAGTAATGAGTAATTGATTATTATGTAATTTTTAAAATATAATCAGGTTTTTAGAAAGGGGAAGATGCGCGGTGCATCAACTTATACGCACATCTTGCATGTCCCCCCCTCCCCTCTTTGGAGAACGAAGGCGGCTTTTTTCGAAGAAAGTGGGGAGGGTGGCATTGTGTGGTTTTTGTATGTTTTTCTATTTTAATGGTGAGGGGTTTGAGATAGCATGCCTAATGGAGAGCTTGGAAGTAAGAGAGGGTGAATTTGAAATAAAATATGAGAAATATTAAAGTTTTAACATGGAATGTAAAAGGTACAGGTTCTGTTCGTAAGAGGAGGAGGTTAGAACTGGCTTTGAGGAAGGATAGACCCAATATAGTCTTCTTACAGGAAACTCATCAAAAATCACAAGACACAAACAAAATTTTCCTAGGTTGGATGCAACACTATGAAATGGTGTTCGGTACTTCAAAAGCAAGAGGAGTTGCAATCATGATCTCCACTAGATTAGGATTCGAGATAATAAAAAGTATTTCGGATCCCAAAGGCAGATATCTGTTAGTGAAAGGGAAAATGGATAATGAGGAAATAACCCTGGTGAATATTTATGCTCCAAATGAACATCAAGCTGAATTTTTAGAAAAATTTCGTAAAATTGTGGTAATAGAAAAAGCGGTAAAGATGATAGTGGCTGGTGATTTTAATCTGATAAGATCAAATTTAGATTGCACGAATTTAACAAGGTGTGGAGCAGGTATTAAAGGGAATATCTTGGACAATTGGATGGTCGCATTAGGTTTGAAAGACTCTTGGAGAGAGATGAAGGGATTGGAAAGGGTGTATTCTTATTTTTCACACATTCACGGATCCTATTCTAGAATAGATTTTGTGTTCTTAACTGAAAATATGGTTAAAAATATTGAGGAGGTTGAAATAGGAATTTTTAAGGAATCAGATCATGCTAAAGTAATTTTGGAACTGAGGCTACAAAAGGATAATAGAAGAGGAAGAAATTGTAGATACGATCCTAATTTATTTAAGGATCAAAAATGTAAAGAACAAATTATAGAAAGTTGGATGGAAAGTTGGCATTGGAACGATAATGATGAGGTAAATTTTAATGTGGTCTGGGATGCCATGAAGTCAGTTTTTAGAGGGGAAAGTATAAAGTTGGCAAGCAACAGGTATAAAAAGTATAAGTTAGCACGGGATGAAAAAGAAAAGGAAATAAAACAACTACAGGAAGAACATTCAAAAAAGAAGGACAAAAAAAATTTCACCAAATTACAAAGATTGAAGGCAGAATTGATGGGCAAGGATATAGAAAAGGTAAAAAGAGGCCTGATATATTTAAATAGAGAATATTTTGAATTTAGTAATAAAAATTCAAGATTATTGGCAAGAGCTGCAAAAGCTAAAAAGGAAAAAAGGGAAATTGGAGTTTTGGTTAATAATTAAGGGATAAGGTGTAATAAAATTAGTGACAAATGTAAAATTGTGAAGGAATTTTATCAAGCATTATATGCAAAAAAGAGATAGATGTGGGGAAGCTTAAAAGGATCCTGGAGAGGCAAATAACGAGTGGAATAAAACAGGAACACCAGGATAAAATGGAAGAACAAGTTTCGGAGAAGGAGGTAAAGGAGGCAATTAATGGTTTGAAGTTGGGGAAAGGCCCGGGAGAGGATGGATTACCGACTGATTTTTATAAGGAATTTAAAGATGTTGTGGTACCAAAGCTGGTAAAGTTATACAACTATATATTAGATGGTGGACAAATTCCGACTTCATGGTATAGGATCACGATTGTTCTGCTGCCAAAATTGGGAAAGAATTTTGAAAAAGTGGAATCTTATAGACCAATTTCTCTTATAAACCAAGATGCTAAGATCTTCACAGCAATATTGGGAAACCGTTTAAATAAATTTATGGGTGAATATATAAATGCAGATCAAGTAGGATTTTTAAAAGGGAGACACATGGCTGACTTGACTAGGAGAGTGTTAGACTTAATTGATAATGTAAACCAAACGAATGAAAAGGTGGGCTTAATATCTTTGGACATTTTTAAAGCATTTGACGCTTTACAATAGCCCTTGATTAAGGAAATAGTTAAAAGCTATGGATTTGGGGACAGATTTAGAAGGGTAATCGATCTGTTATATCAGAAAGGGATTGCTAGGATCAGAGTAAATGATGAAGTCACAGATGAGGTAAAGCTTGAGGCAGGTACTGGACAGGGCTGTCCTTTGTCCCCTATTTTGTTTATTATGGCAATGGAAATTTTGGCCAAAAGTATAAGAGAAGATGCAAAAATAGAAGGGATAATGGGTACTAAGATAAGTATGTATGCAGATGATACACTGATAACGGCTAAGCATCCTGAGAGGGTTATGGATAGGATTAAAATACAACTTGAGGATTTTGAGGATATTTCAGGGTTGATGATAAATTGGGATAAATTGGAAATGATGTTGTGTAACATGGGAGAAGGGGAGAAGGAAAAGATTGTGGGACTAACCAATATACAAATCAAAGATAAATTGAAATATTTGGGGATAATTATTTCAAATAGATTGGAAGAGCTTAAAAGATTGAATTATGATAGCCTGAAAAATGGAATTTAAGACTAGAATACAAAGTTTTCTAAAGTTGAAGTTGTCATGGTTCGGGAGGATTGCAATTTGCAAAATGATATTGTTACAGAGAATTAATTTTTTATTTGACGCACTTGCAATTCAAATGAATGAAAAGGAAATTAATGAGTTTCAAAAGATGTTTAATAATTTTTGTTATGGAGGTAAAAAAACCTAGATTACTAAAGAAATTATGGTATCTGCCTCAGAAAGAAGGGGGTTTAGGAATGCCAAATCTATTAGCATATTATAGTGCTTTTCAAATTAAGAATGTTGTGAAGATTTTGGCAAGAGAAAAAGTAATTTGGGAGGAGATTGAGATGAAAGATTATAGGAATATAGGCAAAATGATTTTTTTGGGAGGTAAAGTTAAAATGACAGTTACCAGTAACACAAAGATGAAGGGACTCGTGAACGTGTGGAAAAGATTAAAGAAGGACCTGGCCCCAGATGTCTCTCCAATTTTGGAATTAGCAGATATGGCATGCTTTCCGATAAAAATAGATAAAGAAATAAAGGAAATATTGGATAGAAATGAAGTTTCCTTGGTGAAAGATTGGTTACAGATTTGTAGGGATGAAGATAAGAAGAAAAAGTTGTTTGAACAGTTAAAACTGGATTGGTTCCAGATAATGAAGGTTAATAATTGGAATAACAAATATAGGAGAGAATTAGATATAGACAGAGAAAAGACGGAATTTGAAGAATTGGTTTTAAAGATTCAAAAAGGAGATAGAAGCATTAAGGGTCTAGTAAGCAAACTTTATGCCATATTAAATAGAGGGGGTGAACCACAGGAAGTTTTGAAATTGAAGTGGGAACAGCACTTGAACATAAAGATAGGGAAAGATGAATGGAGAAATAAGTGGAAAAAGAGGATAATGAGAACTATGTCAGTAAGAATTAAGGAGCACAATTATAAAATGTTGTGGCAATGGTACCTGACACCACTGAGGTTACATCAGATTGATAATAAAAAGGGTAATTTATGTTGGAAATGTAAAGACACTATTGGAATTTATGAACATATGTGGTGGAGTTGTAAAATGATAAATGATTTTTGGAGAAGAATAGAAAAAGAGGCTGGGGAAATAATGGGTAAGAAAATTAATCTGGAGTCAGGTACCATTATGTTAACAGATGTGGCTGGTATGAGTTTAAACAAGGAGGAAAAAGAATTACTAGAAATAATGTTAACAACGGGTAGACAATGTATTGCTAGACATTGGAAAAATGATGTAATTATACAGACGAGAGAATGGTATAAAGAAATGTGGAATTTATCATTGAACGATAAACTGACATGGGAGATAAAAGTAAAAAGGGATAAATTGAAAGAAAATAGATTTTGGAGTATTTGGAAGCCTTTTGTCGATTACTCTCTCACGGGTTCTGAAAGTAGTAGACCTGTACAAAGTCAAAGCAGTTTCTGGAGGTAAATATTGGGACTGAACTTTCCAGGGCAATGTAAATAAACACTGGGTGGAATTCAAGGGAAAATTGGATTTGGATAGTTGCACTTAAAGTACAGTATTACTGAATTGTTTTATGAGATGATTATAGTTGTAGTGATAAAAAAAGTATTTTTATGTAGATTTTTTGATACAGTTTAGTTGTTTTTCTAGGGGATAGTTAACATTATAGACAGCTATAAAAGGTAATAGTTCAATTATCACGTATGCGATTATTTTTTATGAAACATATGTTTTTTTCTTTTTTCTTTATGATGTATTGCTTTATGTATGTCTGTATATTTTTGAAAAAGTTAATAAAAATTTATTTTAACAAAAAAAAGAAATAACGACTCCAAGGTATCCAAGATAACATTTATATCCCACTCATCTTTTGGCCACTTTAGAAACAATCTAATGATCCAACCAAAGCATATCACTCTGCTCTTTTGATTTTACTAATTAACTTCATAAGTGTTTTATTTTTAAAAAACTTCTCAGTAATAACCCAGACTGATACCCTGACAGGGGATACCAGGCTTGGCTTTAACTGGTAGATTCATTAATTTATACCTTTAATTGTACCTGTTACACCCCAGCGGCCTGGCTCCTCTAACTCTTCAGGATAGCTTCCAATCTACATGGAAAAGAACAATTCAATCCAGACTGAAGTACCTTGGCTTCTCACAACCTCTCATACAGGCCACGAGTCACAACCAGGTGAAACAAAGAATGCTAGACATAGAGAGGCAAGCCGATCTAGCCAGAGTCCCAACTTTTCTGGCCCAGAGTCTTGGAGACATATTGTCATCCCAGCCTGGTACTTGCTCCAACTTGAGAAGCCCAGTCATCAGAGGGCATTTACATTGGCACGTTGTCAAGCTCTTTCTTCTGCAGTTTTTGAGGGGAAGTTCCAAAGGACACCAATGTCAGAGAGACAGTGACCCTGTGTCACTGGAGAAATTGAAACCATACAACATGTTCTTTGCATCTACCCTTTTTATAGAGACATCCGGAATAAATTCATATATTTGCAGCTCTGGAATTATCCTGATTGGTCAAACAGCACATAAGCCCACTGGCTGTTATGAGGAAAGGCCCACCTTCACACATAACACTGCAATGTAATGCACTGCAATGCATAAGATCAAAAGAAAAATCCTGGCAGGTCCCTCAGCTACATAAACTGCCAGTGCTACATCATAGGTAGCATCATTAATCTTATATATTAATCCAATACTTCAATAACTCAGAGCAGACATTTTAAAATGTACTTTGAGTACCCTCATTTTAACTTCTGCTTTTTTTTCACTTTTGCTGTACAATGCTGGTCCTGGACCACAATTTTAACATATTACTCCTTTAACCCAGAGAAGACACACTCCTTTTAATTTGTATTTAAATGTGTATTTTGGCTTTTGTCTTTTGCTGTACTATGCTGATCTTGGACTGTAAAGAAGATTTTTTTTATTTAAAAAAAACCGTAATTCACAATTCAAGGATTAGGCCTTTGATAGTGAACCTTGGCACTCCAGATGTTCTTGGACTTCAATTCCCAGAAGCCCAAGCCCCCATGAATCCACACAAATGGGTTTGCTGTGATCCATCCAGCCCACGCCACCCCGTCACTCCTGGAAGCGGAAGTAAAATGCGTACTATCATACTAAAGTCATTCTGAGAAGCTGAATTGAAGATTTATTGAACATTGAGCAAAACCCAACAGGAGCCTTTCTTTTAAGTAAGCTTTTTTGGCCTTTAATACTATCAGCAGTCTTTTTGGTATGATGTGTTTCAACTATTTATCATTACTTTTTTTTTCTTTCAAAAATGAAGCTCATTTTGTGTTACATACTCAGGTCGTGGATAGGAAAAATGGTGTCTGAAATAGTGCAGCAGTTGTTTTGTGTGATTGATGGCACTGCAAACCTGCTCCATTTTTAAGAGATCTTCAGCAACACTATTTGTCAGAATTTTCTGTGATGTTTCTGCTTTGAATGAAACAGAAGATTAGAGTAATGTTGTAAGTGTTGCTAAAGTGTAGAAAAGGGTCTATAAAGAAAGGAAGTTACTTAGAAAAACTGAACATTGAAATGAATGGAAAACGTTTTTCTTCCTGACTGCCAGTTTCTCACTATGTTCTGCTTTTGCTGAAAGAGTCATTGACAGAATTAAGTTATATATGGCTGAGAAAACTCACTCTGCCAAAACTTTAAGTGATTTTCTTTATCAGACCCATTCAAAAATCAATTGAAGAATGAGTTATATCATGTTTCTTTCTTTCTGCACCCTCACATCAATCTAGGGTTGAAGGATCCACGTGATGGAATTTTGTACATGTTTATATTTCTAAATGAACACAAGGCTTATTTTATGAGAATGACTGTCACTTTGTTCTAATGCAAAGATGACATATATGGGGTGGGTCGCAGTCGTAGTTGCAGTCCCTTCTCATGCTGAGTGGTGCCTGTCTCAACCGCTACAGCATATTGGGCAGCGAAGCTCCTTGTTGTTTCTTCAGCATTTAATTAGGCCCATTTAATTAGCCTCACTTGTCAACCCTTGTTAAGTGTACAGGGTGAGTGATACATAGTTGAAACTTTGAGTGGAACCACTGTCAATGTTCACAACAAGAGAGAGGAGAAATATGTTATGGTTTCTCTCTGTGAGAAACAACAACACTCCCTAATCATAGAAATAGAAAAGGCAAAGTGTGTGTCTTTAATATAAGAAAGTATTCACATGCTAGTCCTATGGTGGGGTAACTCAAAGATCATATTGTGGTTTTCCAATTGCAATACAAAAGATTCCATCTACATGATCATCTGTTCATGTCAGTTGGCATATGTGGGACAATCTAGACGACCCCTTAAGGTATGCCTAGGAGAACACCTCTCCCGCATAAGGAACCGGATTGTCACCACTCCCCTAGTCAACCACTTTATTGAGAAGAGGCATACACTTAGAGACATTAAGGTGGTCATACTGGAGACTTATTCGCCCAATAAATACCAGATCGTGGATATGGAATGCTTTCTCTTACAGAGAGAGGCGTTCTACATTCATCATTTTAACACACTCTGGCGCCCCACGGACTGAATACAGAATGGGAGCTGTCTGCATTTCTGTAACACTGTTTTACTTATCTACAAGGATATACCTTTAAGAGCCACCCACAGGGTTTTCGGAAGAGTCCAGAGAATTATAGGTCGATTATTTTCACATGTCTGTTCTAAGAATCACTGTATAAATGTTATCACTCACCTGTCAGCAGTTAACGTGTGCACACATTGCAAGGAGCTGTATGGAGGTGCGATACGCGCCATGAATATTACGTTAGGTATGTACCTTGTCCGTTTCTCCTATATGTATGTTTAGTATTTTATAAAGGGTTTCTATCTTAGCAAACATTAGAATAGAGAATATATATGTATTTTTTATGTTGTATTTGTAGACTCTTGAGAAAGTTATTTGAAATGTCCATGTACCGGAAGGGCATCGAGAACTTGTCTACAACTGCTTGATGCTGGCCACTGCATGGGAACCAGCTGACGGAATTCATGGTATTCTTGTAATCTGCTTCCGGATGATCACATTACGGACAACACTCATAGCCGATTTAGCTCTATAGTCTACCCAAACACTTGTTATGGACTATAACAGCATTATTCTGCATTAGTGCTGTTACATACTAGCACTGGTAGCTTGAACCTTGTATTTCGGTCGGGATATTTTTGCTAAGATTTTTCTGCTGGGTTCTCATGTGTGCATGTTTGTATATGGGGGGTATTGAAAATTGTTGCTTTTTTAGTTGCATGTGTGTATATATATACATATTTTCCTATATGTGAATTGGTATTTTCTTGCGTGTATATATAGATAGACTGGATATAACTTTGTATGGTATATACACCACAATATGATCTTTGAGTTACCCCACCATAGGACTAGCATGTGAATACTTTCTTATATTAAAGACACACACTTTGCTTTTTCTATTTCTATGATTAGGGAGTGTTGTTGTTTCTCGCGTTGATTTCGCTACACCCCAGCCGTCTTACTGTACTATGGTTTCTCTCTGTAACAGAATAAATGTTGTGCAGATGCATACACAATAGACCTACAATACCTAAGGAAAGCACTTAAAATCTAATAACTAGCTTTTAGTAAGAACATTACATTTCAGATAGTAAGTGTGAACCCTAAGCCTGATAACATAGATGTGTCCTAAGGACCACAGGGAAGAGGAGTAAAAGTGTGTCTGCTCCTTAGAGAAAATAGGAACAGAATGTGAGGATGAGACTTCTTGGTGGACTCTTTGAACAACAGCTCTAACAATAGGATGAGAAGGAAGTAGAGGTCAGAGAGTTAAAAGGCACAGGCAAGCTTTGCTAGCATCCAGGTCCCAAATCTACCATCTGTTTATTTGAGTTGAACAGGTGATGCTTAGAAGATCAGGACCAGGAAAGCCTTTTCATACACTGTAAAATAGGAAAGCATTTTAGCCATTGAGGGGGGTTCCTGAAAGTATCATGATCCTTGATTGCAGTGCAGTGCTCCATACATATGCAACAGTGGTGTTGGTGCTTCTGTGACTGGAGAAGAACAATCCTAATGCAGAGGAAATTATTGCATGGTTACTACTATTGATTGTGTACTGTCAAGTTAATTCTGACTTATGGTGACCCTTTCCAGGGTTTTCTAAGTAAGGACTGTATAGAAGTGATCCACCATTTATTTATTTATTTATTAGTCATATTTATATATGCCGCCCACTCAGGTAGAACCCGACTCAGGGCGGCATTACAACAAGTTCTAAAACAGATAAAAACACTTTTAAAAACCCATATCCCACCCACTTTAAAAGACCCATATCCCACCCACTTTAAAAAGAAGAGAGAGTTCTTAGTTGTTTACATAAGCCAGCAGGCAGGGCCTGTGTTCCCATTAGGGCCACACACCTGCCCTGCCAGCCAGGTCTTCAATCCTTTCCTGAAGGACAGCAATTCTCTTTCAAGTCTTAGTTCTGTTGGCAGGAGGTTCCAGAGGGTTGGTGCAGACACGGAGAAGGCTCTCCTACAGGTGCTGGATAGATGTGCACCTCTAGTTGATGGCACCATCAGAGAGCCCCTCCGGTCTGCTCTGGTTGGATGGGCAGACACTCTTGGGACGATGCGGTCTCTAAGGTATCCTTATTTTACTACTATTAGAAATTTGGTGGGGGTGGGGAAGGATCAATGTACATTATATGAAGGGACTGAATCACTACTGAGGACATACTTGCTGGCTATTGAGTGAAACCCTGTTTGCATGTCTATGCCCACAGAAGACTGATGATGTCATTGGCAGGCAGGCAGACATGGTTTTAAGTAAACTTTTTTTTATGTCTGCCCCATGGCTCCTATATAATCCCTTTCATTGTGTGAAAGCTATGGAAAGGAAGGAGGAAATCCTTTATCACCATTATTCACCACAGTAAGGATGACAATAAAAAAAGCAATGTTCAAAATACATTACAATGTTCACAATATATGGCAGGTACAGCATGGTGAGGAAATTAAAATGACATACGTATTTTGTTCCTAAAAGTACGGTGACTTACCTTGCAAACCTGATGCTACCTGTAGTCTTTATCCCATCTACTGCCTATCCAATTGCTTGCCATCTGGTAAACCTTGCATTGGCAGAGAGGAAATATCTACAGCCACTGAGAGCACTTTGCCCAGCGTTTCCTGGAACTCATTTCCTGGAACACCCTGCTTGTGTGGCATCTTAAAAGTGAATAAATATTTTAGCAGATGTAGTTATGGTCCATTGATGACTGAAGATCAAAATATGTTGGACTTTTCCTGGCTGCTTAGCTGAGTGATGTGCATAAGCTAGAGGTTCTGCAATGTATTCTGTTGTGTTTTTCCCCTGGTATCCTACTCTATTAGCTTTTCTCTGTGTAATGTTTTGTATACTGTGTTTGACATGGAGATGTTACTGTGTTACTAAGATGTAATTGTGAGATATTGATATTTTGTTTTTGTTGCTCAGTCGCACAGTCGATTCTGACCCTTTGTGACGCTATAGACCATCGTCCTCCAGGCACCTCTGTCCTCCACCATCCTCATCAGCCTGCCCAGCTCTGTGCCCACTGCATCCACGATGCCATCTAGCCATCTCATCTTTGGTCACCCTCTTTTTCTTTTGCCCTCCACCTTTTCCAGCATCAAGGCCTTCTCAAGTGAATCCTCTCTTCTCATTTGATGTCCAAAGTACTTTAGCTTCATCTTTATGTATTTTTATTTGATATGTTGTGAGCTGCCATGTACCCCAGCAATTCATGAATTAGATGCAATTAACTGTATCAAGTTAACAAAATATATGTAAACAGAAAAAGAGTTCAAGCATTCATGTCAATAGAATCTGAAATCTGTTAATGTTCCATAGGCATGATCTTATCAGATGGTTATTAATGACCAATAATCCTTGCAAATAATGCTCATGATTACCTCTCAGCTATGGACTGCGGTGGCTCAGAGGTTAAGGAGCTCACCTTGTTAGCTAAAAGGCTGGCAAGTCGGCAGTTCAAGATCCAGGTACTGCATGATGGTTTGAGCACCTGTCTCTGTTCCAGCTCCTGCCAACCTAGCAGTTTGAAAGCAAGATTGCAAGTAGATAAATAAGGAGCACTTCCATGGGAAAAGATCTTGCGGACATGAAAGGAGTCTTAGTTGGGCATCCCCTGAGCAGAGTTCCTCCAACAAAAATCTTTTCAACCCAGAGTAATTTCTGACATGAAATTATTATTATTATCTCTCAGCAAAGTAAATTGATTTGCTCATGATGAAAAGCCATTGCTGTGGCAATCAGACAATATCAATACTTAAAGAAATTCCTGAGGCAATATAGTGATCTGCCTCTCTACAGTTCAGCTATTAATGATGGCCATCTGAGTGCATCATAAAAGGAGCATTAGTTGTAACTCTGGAAGGTATGCATTCTTAGAAAAGATTGCCAAACAGTTCTTCTCCCCTCCTTGGATTTACTTTGGTCTTTTTAATGCAGTATTTTTTTTTAGGAGATAGAACATTCACAGAAAAAATATTCAGATTTTAAAACTCTCCTGATGACATCAAAATAGTTTATTGTTCTGTACTAAAGAAGGAACCACGTTTAGAATTTCATATCTTAAACCTCTGAACCAGCAGCTTTACGATGTAACCTCTGTGCTATTCTCTCCCACATAATACTTTATTATTCTTTGACTGTTCTTTGGACAGAAATGAAAAATAGCCCTGGGAAAAACACATTAAATGTATGCTACAATTTATTGCTGGATCTTTCTTACTAACACAGTCCTATTGTTAAGGTATGCTGCAATAACAAAAAACTCTTCTTTTTTTTAAAAAAGATAACTTTTAAGTAGCAAGGAAGCAAGATTTATGTTTCCTCAATATGTCCCTTTTTAATCTTTACAACCATTGGATGTGGGTCCATGTCTTATCTGAGTCTAATAACAAGTTAACTATTGGAAGCAATGAAATAAAGAGATGAGAAGGTCAACTGAGAGCATTTCATCTGGATGATTCACATATGGAAAAAGAAGAAGAGCAATGTCAGATGCACTCAGAGGTCCCTCAGATTCATTTTGTTCTTTTATTCTATTTCAGTTGAATTTTTTTTTGGAGTAATAGCTGTGTTAGTCTGTGTTTCAACCATATCAGAGAATAAAGGAAATAAAATAAAACTGCTGTAGCACTTTGAAGACTAACTGTTATATTTTAATGTTAGCTTTCGTGGATCAAGTCCACTTTGAAGTTGACTTGATCTATGAAAGCTAACATTAAAATATAACAGTAGGTTTTCAAAGTGCTACAGCGTTTTTGTTTTGTTTCCTTTATTCTCTAATATTCTATTTCAATGTTTCCCAACCTTTGGTTTTTGGACTTCAATTCCCAGAAGCCTAAGTCAATTCCCCAAAGCATTGATCAGCCAATGTACTGACTTAAGCTTCTGGGAATTGAAATCTCCCTGTAGGGGCTGTACTGCACGTTGGGAACCACTGATTTAGATCCTATTATTTTTAGATATGCTTTCCATTCAGTTATTAACACAATAGGCTAGAAACGTATTGGTATTTCCAGCTAGAACAGACCCATTGAATCAGTGGGATAAAAATAAATGTTTCCTCACCATTTAACTGTTGATTTAATGGAGCTACTTTAGTTGTAATCGCAAGTTGGATTTAAGTGATCCTACTTCAGCTATATTTTCCTACCTATTCCATCCATGACCACATCACAGTCCCTAAGTGACTTTGCAACTCTTACTCACACCTTGCTATTCCAAATAGTCCCTCCCTCTTTCTCTCACCTAATCCCCACAGATACATAAATGTATACTTCCTTTCAGCCATTCCACACATGTCAAGATGTTGTGTATAAGAAAGTATGCCTTTAAACAATGTAACAGAATAACTACCAGCTGTAACTCTGTAACCTCCTGTATTAGGACGCGAGCTAATGTCCACCAGATGGCAATAGCGAGCGTCCAACTCACATGGTTCCAATTCCACAAATACCTACAGCGCGGGAAGATTCCCGCCACCACTCACCTGGACAAGAAGGGCGTGACCAGAAATGACGTCACGCAGACAGTAGCCAATGGGCTACCGAGGAGCCACATTCAAATGTATAGCCTCTGTATATATTGAGCTGTTCGTCCACCATTACCACATGTTCCCCCGGACCACCATGCAATAAAGATGTGTTAAGCCAATCCTTCGGCTGTTCTTGTGTCTTGGTTCTCATATACTAAATTGGCGATGAAGGTGGGATAATGGATCCCCACGAGATCAAGACACACGCCGGTTTCGACATCAACAAGCCGGAAGATTGGGAGCTCTTCGAAATGGACTTCCAAAGCGCGCTGGTGGTGTCCGACATTACGGACGAAGGAAAGAAGAGGGCCATCCTCACCCGGATGCTGGGACGTGCCACCATGAGAGTACTGGTGGACCTGGTTTTGCCGAAGAAGGTGAGCGAGGTGTCGGTCAAGCAGCTCCTGAAAGCGATGCGCGATCACTTCCAGTCCTCGGTCTCGATGTTTTCGGCTCGAGACGCGTTCTGGAAGAGGGTCCAAGCACCTGGGGAGTCCATCGCAGCCTTTGCAGCGGCCCTCCGGTTGGCCGCCGGCCCTTGCAAGTGGGAGAACCTGGAAATCGCCCTCAGGGACCGCATGCTCTGTGGCCTGTGGGACGAGGAAGTTCAGCGAAAGCTGATGAACCAGGAGCCGCCCCCGACGCTGCACGAGGTCGTGAAGGCGGCACAGGCCGCGGAAGCCACGAGGGCCGGAGTCAAGGGGTTCAGGGAAAGGCCCCCACAACCCGACAAGGCAGCGGGCTCGGTGCACGCGGCCAGGCGAGCGCCACAATCCTCCACGGAGAGCAGCGAGGACGAGGACGTCCGGAAGGTACGGAAGGATGGCCGACGTTGCGATGGCTGTGGGGCGGCCCACGACCGCGGCAAGTGCCCGTTCCGGAAGGCTGAGTGCCACAACTGTGGACGTCGAGGGCACATAGCCAAGGTTTGCAGACGGTGGCGCGGGGACCAGAGAGGCTCGACAGACCGCCCACTGAGATTCCAGGAAGGCACCCGGCCCTCGAGGAAGCAGGACGGCGTGGGCCACATCTCCGACGGCAGCGACGACGACGCCCCAGTGCACAGCGTGTTCTTAGGACACCCCCGTTACTTTGTTGAGGTACTGGTGCAACGGGTCCCCATTAGAATGGAGATAGACTCGGGGTCTTCATATTCAATCATTTCCCAGAGGGAGTTTTTGGGAATTTCCCCCAACTTGCAGCCCAGGCTCAAAGCGCTGAGGTCCACGCTGCGGGACGTACAGGAAATAGCATTCCAGTGTTGGGGGTTGGAAAATTCAAGGTCCAGTACAAGCGGCACGCCGCGGAACTGCTCCTGGTTGTCCTCAAGGGGGGAAGCTGTAGCCTTCTCGGGACTCAATGGTTTAAGCCCCTGGGTTTGTTCATCGGGGGGGTGCATGCCGTTGGGACTGACCCTATACAAGAGGTGTGTGACACGCACCCCAAAGTGTTCAAGAAGGGACTCGGAAAATTCAAGGGACCCCCAGTTGCGTTTGACCTGGACCTGGAGGTCCGCCCAATAAGACTCAAACCGCGCAGAGTGCCTTTTGCACTCAAGGACAAGATAGAGGCAGAACTGCACAAATTGGTGGGCCAGGGGATTCTTGTTCCTGTTGATTCCGCGGAGTGGGAAACTCCGAATGTAACAGCACTGAAGGCCAACGGGGAGGTTCGCATATGCGCAGATTACAAATGCACCATTAATAAGGCGATACACCCAAATGCGTATCCGGTACCGGTGGTCAGCCACCTGTTGGCCAGGTTACATGGGGGGAGGTGCTTTGCAAAACTTGACCTGGCACAAGCATATCAGCAGCTATCGGTAACCCCAGCTGCGGCTGCTGCGCAGACGATAGTCACTCATAAGGGGGCGTTCCAGGTCACGTGCCTACAGTTTGGCGTGAACTCGGCGCCAGGTATCTTCCAATCGCTCGTGGAACGCCTCTTAAAGGGTCTAGAGGGGGTCTTACTATACTTTGATGACGTGTTGATAACGGGGGGAGCGAATCTGAATTGGCTGAAAGATTAGACAAAGTGCTGACGATATTCGAAAAGGCGGGGTTGAGGCTGCGGAAAGACAAATGCGTCTTCTTCGCCACAGAGGTTGAGTTCTTGGGTTTCCGGGTAACCCCTGCAGGAATCAAGCCCTCCAAATCAAAGGTGGCCGCCATTCAAAATGCTCCTCGCCCCACCTCCAAGCCCGAATTGCAGTCGTTCCTGGGGCTCCTAAACTTCTACCATTCCTTCCTGCCTCGGAAGGCATCGGTGGCGGAGCCGCTTCACAAGCTTCTAAAAAAGGACGAGGCATGGAAATGGGGCGAGAGCCAAGAGAAAGCATTCAATGACCTGAAACAACTCCTAGCCTCAGACGCTATACTAACCCATTTTGACCCCAAGAGGCCAGTAGTCCTGATATGTGATGCATCCCTAGTGTGGGTGGGGGCGGTTCTGTGCCATGTGATGGAAAACGGGCGGGATGCCCCGGTGGCGTTCTGCTCCAGGTCCCTGTCTCATGCAGAGCGAAATTACGCACAGACAGACAGGGAAGCGTTGGCAATAATCGCTGGGACCAAAAAGTTCCATGATTTCCTCTATGGCCGCCCTTTTACCATCGTGACTGACCACACTAGGATGCTCAGGTGGGCCATTTTTTAAAACGCATACCAGAACACGCTGGTGTATCGCCCTGGAAAGGACATAAGCCACGCGGATGCCCTGTCGAGGTCACCCCTCCCCCACACAAGTGGCCACGTGTGCGAGGTGGAGCAAGACCACCAAGTGCTCATGATAGAGGTCTTGGATTCACCCCCCGTATTGCCCGCAGAGATCACCAAGGCGACAGGCAAGGACAAGACGTTGGCCCTGGTTAGTTCTTGGGTGCAGAAAGAGTGGCCAACGTCCTCCCCAGCGACGGAGTTCGCCCCATTTTTTCGGAAAAAGCTTGAATTGTCCTTAGAGAGGGGGTGCCTCCTGTGGGGCCAGCGGGTAATTGTCCCTGAAGCACTGAGAGCGAGGGTGCTCAAACTGCTGCACGTCAGCCACCCCGGAATTGTCCGTTCCAAGGCGCTGGCCAGGAGCTACTTCTGGTGGCCTCAGTTGGACGCCGATATCGAGCGCATGGTGGGCACTTGCGCGATCTGCCAGAGCTCCCGGCCCGAAGAAGCTCGTCTTCCGCACAGGGAATAGGACACGGCAAAGGGGCCGTGGTCCCGCGTGCACATTGACTTTGCGGGCCCTTTCAGAGGATCTCTTTTTCTCCTCGTAGTGGATGCTTACTCCAAGTGGCTGGAGGTTCTCCCGGTTGCGAACACCTCCTCAGCCACAACTGTTAAACATTTGCGGAGGGTGTTCAACACGTTCGGCATACCAGACACCCTTATTAGCGATAACGCTAGTTGTTTCACGTCCGCTGAGTTTAGGGCATTCACCGAGATCAACGCCATCCGGCACATCACCTCCGCACCTTTCCACCCGGCGACAAATGGCCAGGTAGAACGCCTCGTGCGTACCACCAAAGACGCGCTGAGGCGCATGGGCCCCGGGGATTTAAACCTGCAGTTGTGTCAGTTTTTACTAGGATACAGAGTTACCCCCCTAGTGTCAGGGTACTCGCCCCCAGAACTCCTAATGCGCAGGAAGCTGACTACGATACTGACCAAGCTAGACCCCACTAGGGTGGAAGACACTGGGAGGAACATCGGGGTAGCGGGCACGAAGAGTTTCGAAATAGGCGCCCCGGTTCATTGCAGAAACTATGCTAGCGCAGGGCCAGCCTGGGTTCTGGGCGTAGTCATTGGGCAGACAGGCCCCGTGTCGTATTGCGTAGAGACCAGCACAGGTCTACTCTGGAGGCAACACGCAGACCAACTCCGGCGCCGGATCTCCGAAAACCAGGGTGCTGACAGTGCAGAAAAGGATTCAACGTTAGAGTTCTCCCCCACCCGTTCAGCCCAAGGGGGAGGAGAGGGGGGCCGGTGGTCCCCACCACGGGGGGAAGGGAATAAGTTTGTCCCCGTAGATATCCTGTCAGATACTCCCACAGATTCCCCAGTAGATGATTTTGAGTTTGAGTTACAAAACCGGGGGGTTTTTTTGGAGTGGTCCCCCACCCATCCAAGCGAGAAGAGGGGTTTTGCGTTAGCCCCCAGTGCCCCCGGTTTTCCCACAATGGAGTTCCTCCCTACCCCAAAAGCCGCGGAACCGCGGCAAGTCGCTAACGAGTATCCCTCTCCCAATGCAGGACAAGAGACCAGGGAGCAAAGAAGCGATAGCGCCCCCGGGACAAGCCAGCCAGCCTTGCGCCCAAAACGCGTTTGCAATAAACCATATTGGTTGAGAGACTTCGTCTCATCCTAGGGGGGAGGGATGTTGTGTATAAGAAAGTATGCCTTTAAACAATGTAACAGAATAACTACCAGCTGTAACTCTGTAACCTCCTGTATTAGGACGTGAGCTAATGTCCACCAGATGGCAATAGCGAGCGTCCAGCTCACATGGTTCCAATTCCACAAATACCTACAGCGCGGGAAGATTCCCGCCACCACTCACCTGGACAAGAAGGGCGTGACCAGAAATAACGTCACGCAGAC
The DNA here is from genome assembly GCA_035047305.1 of Bradypodion pumilum. Classification (NCBI taxonomy): domain Eukaryota; kingdom Metazoa; phylum Chordata; class Lepidosauria; order Squamata; family Chamaeleonidae; genus Bradypodion; species Bradypodion pumilum. Next base: position 93,055,773 of record JAWDJD010000002.1, read on the forward strand.
AGTAGCCAATGGGCTACCGAGGAGCCACATTCAAATGTATAGCCTCTGTATATATTGAGCTGTTCGCCCACCATTACCACATGTTCCCCCGGACCACCATGCAATAAAGATGTGTTAAGCCAATCCTTCGGCTGTTCCTGTGTCTTGGTTCTCATATACTAAACAATCATTACAAACAAGAACTAAATACTACTTTAGATAAACTTTATGATAATATCACTCCATATTATACTACATCCCAGAGTTTCCACACCGATTTTAGGGAATAAGACAATCAGTGTGAGATGTCCTAAGACAATACTGGGCCAGCTTTCTAATACTAAACAAAAAGTCCAAGTAGGGAATGTGATTCTAACTTTTTTTAAAAAAAGGTGTATGTTCCTTCCACACCTTGTTTTTCAATATATATATATGGATAGAATTGCACCAGTTTTGATGCGAGGGGCTAGAGGGTGTGGGGAGTGGCGGCAAATCAGCACTCTAATATTGAAACAGCAGACATTTAACTTTATTGTGTCATTTAAACAATTTTCTTCTGTTCAAGTTACCATATATACTTGAGTATAAGTCAACCCAAATATAAGCTGAGGTACCTAATTTTGACCTGAAAACCCAGGAAAATATATAGCTTGACCTGTATAAGCCGGGGGTGGGAAATGCAGCAGCTGCGAGTGAGTTTCAATAATCAAAATACATGAAAATATGGTAAAATTAATTAAATTGTTGGCACATCTCAATCCGACGTGGTCTTGGGACACTCATGGTCATTGACCCAAGTATAGGCCAAGTCCCCCTTTTGGGTCTCATTTTTAGGGCTAAAAAACTCAGCTTATACTTGAATATTTATGGTATTTCCAAATAATTCTATTATTGATTAGCCCTGGCGGTGCAGTGATTAAACTGCTGTACTACAGCCCAAACTGCTGCTTACATTGTGAGTTCTAGCCTGATGGGGATCATGGTTGTCTCTGCCTTCCATCCTTCTGAGGTCAGTTAAATGAGTACCCAGCATGTTGGTGGCAAAATGCTATTTACCTTGTGAACGGCCCAGAGAATGCACTAAGCACTAATGAGCAGTATATAATTGTAATAGTGATTGCCATTGTGAAATCCAAATAAGGCTGAATTGGTAACTTTTGTGAAGAATGCCAATCCACAGATGTGATATATTCCTGGAACCTCCTATCATTTGAAGAAATCAGGTGGGCATAATTGTGCAAAAGTCCTGGACTGCAGAAAAGGGATGAAGCACCAAAGTTGGATATTGAAACAATTGTCTGTGTTCCAGAATTTGGCAGCCTTTACTAGTCTGTTGCCCTCCAGGTGTTTGGGATTACAACTCCCATTACCCTCCAGCTATTGACCATGCAGGCTGGGAATGATGGGACCTGTGTCCCTTCGAATCTGAAGAGCACCTTGCTGGATAAATTTGTCTTGAGTCCTACTTTTGCTGTATCAAATCATAGACAGATGCATCAGACCACCTCTGCTGCTACTTTAGCATGGGGAATGGCTCAGAAGATCATAATGCTATGAACTGGTGGTTTTCTTGAACAGTAGTAATTAACTCACTTAGAAATCTAGCTTTAGCAGCCTTATCATTAGCAACCTTGTTACATAAATACTAAAAATGGAGACATGGAGATGAAGGAAATAAATTCATCACAAGGTCCAGCTGTATCTCCCATAGCTCATTCTGTCAGCAGATGCTTTGTGAAATAAGATTCTTGTAATATCCTGCCATCTATCCATTATCCCATATACATAATTCATTTGTATTAGCCTAACATAGCTCAGTTTAATTTATTCTGGCTACTTTCCATTAAAAGGAAATCTTGCCTCTGGCTATAAAGCCATCCCTAAATAAAGATATTACCAAAAGGACAAATCAGTTAGTTCTGGATAAAGTCAAACTTAGACTTTAGAAAAAGTGATAAAACTGAGGCTACCATATCTTGGATTGGAAAACACAATAAATTTTAGGAAAGTTTATGATCCTTCCTCTCCCTCAGTGAAAATTAATCAAAAGGCAGACCAAAAGAGAGATGCTGAGCAAAATTACGGTAAGTTTTCCAGCCTCCTTTAACTCAATGAACAATGTTGTCCTTTTTCTTTATCAGCCATTTTGGGGAATAACAGGATGCACAGCATCATAAAAATGAGCGGAAATACTTAATGTGCCAAAGTTTCAAAATGTCCCAAATATCAGAGGACATACTTTTCACCATTAATCTATTAAAACTGGGACATATGAGTAGGGTTCTCTTTTTCACTGTTTAAAGAGAAATCTTTTATTGCTAATCTTCATTGTTGCTTTTCTCTCCAGATGAGCAGGGGGAGAGAATGAGCAATGCACACAAACAGAGCTTTAAAGAAACATGACACTTCTGCATTTACTCTCAACTTTCATTGAAATAACAGCAATCAATACTTCCCTGAGGAAACAACCACAGTGTTCTCTGTTTTTGTGTTCTAATCTGGTGTGACCCCTTATTGCCTTGCTTACCTTGTTACTCATTATTTAGCTGTTTTGCCAATCTAAATCTGAATTAAATTTGGGGGTCCTCCTGGACTCGTGACTACTGCTCAAAGAGCAGGTGGCAGTCGTGGCCAGGAGGGTTTTTGCGCAGCTTCATGTCATCCGCCAATTATGCCTGCTCCTGGACCGGGACTCCTTACTTTCGGTCACCCATGCTTTGGTCACCTCCAGACTGGATTACCATCCAGAAGCTACAGCTGGTTCAGAATGCGACTGCCTGAGTGGTGATGGGGAGCGGGCAATATGCCCGTGCCTCACTGCTGCTACAGGAGCTGCATTGGCTGCCAGTATGCTTCTGGGTGCAATTCAAGGTGCTGGTTTTGACCTTTAAAGCCCTTCATGGTAGTGGGCCAGGATACCTAAAGAGACTGCATCCCCTCAAGTTTTTCGACCTGTCCTACGAGAGTGGACCGTAGGTGCTAACTAGTGGTCCCATCAGCTAAGGAGGTACACCTCACTGGGACCAGGAGTACGTCCATGCATACCAAGTACATTCAATGCATTACCCATTAGTAATCCTTACAACAATTTAGTACCACTGTACAAGTATCCCCCCCCTCTCCTTCAACTTTATCTTCCTCTTCTGTTTTTTGTATCAAACTGCTTTCTCCCTCCCTGCAACATTGCTAGATGGTTACTAAACCAGAATAAAAGTGTCAGGTTGCATAAGTCAGTAGAACCTTTGTGAGAATCACCTCTTTTGCCCCTCTCTCCATTCATGCCCAATAGTGCCACTGTAGAAGTAAAAGGAGGTTGCAACTATTCCTTCCCTGGCCTACTGAGCTTATTATAGAGTTGAACATTTGACACTTCCCGCAACCTTCTCTCAGTCCTTTCCAATCCTCAAGGCGTTACCATCTCTTGAGATTGGTCTATACCCTTCTTCTCTGAGCCATGTGCTCAGCCCTTGAACCATGGTGTTTCTAGATTATGATAGCTTTTCTGTCCAAAAAAATTCTTCTAAATATAGATAGTAACCTTCATTTGAACTCAACATTCTGCTTGGTTTATTGTCCCAGAGAATAGAACAATAAGGTAAGTCTAAAAGTTCACCTGTGCTGTTTACTAACTAAGGGATCTCCTAATGGAGCTTCTCACAGACATAACAGTCTGAATTGAATCAAATCAATCTTTATTACAGTCAAAGATCAGCATAGTACAGCAAGAAACAGAAGTTAAAAATGAGGATACTTAAAATAATTTTTAAGAATTTACATTTACAACAGCACAGACCCCATGTTTAATGTATGGGACCAAAGACGACCGGACAACCGAAGGGTTGGTTTAACACAGGTTTATTGCATGAGGTTCCAGTTAAGCATGAGGTAATGGCGGTGATACATCTCAATATATACAGTAGCTCTCTACATTTGAATCTTGTAGCACGGTAGCTGATTGGCTGCTACCGGCGTGGCCTCGCCCAGGCACGCCTCCTTTCCTGCTGCTGAATGCAGGTCTTTCTTCAGTTGCTGAATGCGGGGAAGGTTTTCCCGCGGCTGTCCGTGATTGAGCAATGTGAACCATGTGAGAGTGAACGCTCGCAGCTGCCCTCTATAGGCTGTCTGCTCGCGTTCCTTTACAGCTGATATCGTTTGTATCTGGAGTGGTTACAATCTTGCCTTTACAGTATAATGAACATGCATACATACATAACATCCCTCCCCCCTAGGATGGGACGAAGTCCCGCAACCATTGTGGCTTGCCGCACGTTCGCTTGGGGCGTGCTTGCGCCTGCCCTAATTCTGGAGAGCCTGTGATCCCTGACTCCGCGGGTGCTTGTCCTGCAACGGGAAACGGGGATTCGTTAGTGGCTCTGTGGGGCGTCTGTGCCTGCCTTGCGCTCGGGGATGGGAATGGAATGAATAGTTGGGAGGTAAACCCCTGCCTCTTGCTCTCGGACCCCGGGGACCCACCTAATGTGAACCGCGGAACCGATGAGGTCGCCCTTGTGGAACGGCTACCTTCTGATCCCTGCTCGGGGGACCTTAAGACTGTGGTGGGCGGACTCGCTGATGCCTCCGGTCTTGGGGGTGTCGGTCTCCGGGACATTGGCGCTATATTGCATTCTAACTCACAGGGGCTACTGGGACTGGAAGTACCAGGGGCTGAACTGAAACCCCTCTTTTCGCTAGGACGGGTGGGGGACCACTCCGCTAACTCCCCCTGGTACTGTAAATCAACGTCTAAACTTCTATGGGCATCTGAATTTCGGGGAGACTTCCGCGGCTTCCGCGGGGTATGAGTGCGGTTGGGGCTCCTCCTCTCTGACGGGGACTCCCGCAAAAGATTTCTGTGGATCGATTGCCTTTCCTCCCCCCTTGGTGGGGACCCATGCTCCCCTTTTCCTCCCCCTTGGGCTAAACGGGTGGGGGAGTACCCTAACGCTGATTCGATGCTGTCCTCGTCCGCGTCCTGCTCTCCGGGGACCCTACGCCGGAGTTGGTCTACGTGTCGCCTCCACAGGAAACCTGTACTGGTCTCTACGCGGTATGAGACGGGGCCGGTTTGATCTACTACGGTGCCCGGCACCCAGGCTGGCCCCGCGCTGGCGTAGTTCCTGCAGTGCACCGGGGCGCCTATGCTGAAACTCTTTGTGGGTTCCACCCCTATGTTCCGCCCTTTGTCCTCTACTCTCGTGGGGTCTAGCTTGGAGATCCCCGTGGCCAGCTTCCTGCGCATCAACAGCTCCGCGGGGGAGTACCCTGACGCTAATGGGGTGACCCTGTATCTCAGCAGGAATTGGCACAATTTCAGGTCGAGGTCTCCGGGACCCATGCGCAGTAGCGCGTCTTTCGTGGTGCGCACGAGGCGCTCTACTTGGCCATTGGTGGCCGGGTGAAAGGGGGCGGAGGTGACGTGCCGAATGGCGTTGCGCTCCATGAATGCCCTGAACTCGGCGGACGTGAAACAGCTAGCGTTATCGCTGACGAGGGTGTCGGGTAAACCGAACGTGGAAAAGACCCTCCTTAACTGTTTAATTGTTGTGGCCGAGGAGGTGCTCGAGACTGGAATGACCTCCAACCACTTAGAGAACGCGTCCACCACGAGGAGGAAAAGCGTTCCCCTGAACGGGCCAGCAAAGTCTACGTGTATTCGGGACCAGGGCCCCCTTGCAGCGTCCCACTCCCTAGGTGGCGAGCGAGCCTCTTCTGGCCTTGAGCTTTGGCACGCCTCGCAAGTGCCGACCATGTGTTCGATGTCGGCGTCTAACTGGGGCCACCAAAAGTAACTGCGGGCTAGTGCCTTAGAGCGTACGATCCCCGGGTGGCTGACGTGCAGCAGTTTAAGCACCCTCGGCCGGAGAGACGTGGGGATCACTACCCGCTGTCCCCACAAGAGGCAACCCCTCTCTAGGGACAACTCTAATCTCTTTTTGAAAAATGTGTCGAACTCCGCTGCTGGGGACGACACGGGCCACCCTTTCTGCACCCAGGAGCAAACTGTGGCCAGCGTTTTGTCCTTGCCTGTCGCTTTGGCGATGTCGGCCGGTACTACTGGAGGGGAGTCTAGGACCTCTATCATTAAGACCTGGTGGTCCCTCTCTACTCCGCCCACGTGGCAGCAATCCCGGGGAATGGGGGACCTCGACAGAGCGTCGGCATGGCTTATCTCCCTCCCGGGCCGGTATACCAACGCGTGCTGATACGCGTTGAGAAAAATGGCCCATCTGAGCATTCTCGGGGACAGGATCTGGGGTGTGGGCTTGTCTGCGGTGAAGATGCCCAGCAAAGGCTTGTGGTCAGTCACTATGGTGAAGGGGCGGCCGTACACGAAATCATGAAATTTCTTGGTCCCCGCAATTATTGCTAGCGCCTCCCTGTCTGTCTGAGCATAATTCCTCTCCGCTTGGGACAGGGATCTAGAGTAGAAAGCTATCGGGGCCTCCCTACCGTTCTCCAGCACGTGGCAAAGCACCGCCCCCACCCCCACCGGGGATGCATCGCATATCAGGACCACCGGGCGTTTGGGATTGAAGTGGGTCAGTACAGCATCTGATGCCAGGAGTCGCTTCAGGTCATTGAAAGCCTTTTCCTGGTCGTCGCCCCACTTCCATGCCTCGTCCTTTTTTAACAATTTGTGTAGCGGTTCTGCCACGGTTGCCTTCCGCGGGAGGAAGGAGTGGTAGAAGTTGAGCAGTCCGAGGAACGACTGCAATTCGGGCTTGGAGGTGGGGCGAGGGGCCTTTTTGATGGCGGCTACCTTGGATTGGGCTGGCCTAATTCCCTCGGGAGTAACACGGAACCCTAGGAACTCAACCTCTGTAGCGAAGAAGACGCATTTGTCTTTCCGCAACCTCAACCCCGCCTTTTCGAATATTGTCAGGACCTTTCCCAACCTTGTTGCTAATTCGGCCCGGCTCCCCCCTGTAATTAATACGTCATCAAAATAGGGTAACACCCCCTCCAACTCCTTCAGGAGGCGTTCCACCAATGACTGGAAAATCCCGGGCGCCGAATTCACGCCGAATTGGAGGCGCGAAACCTGGAACGCCCCTTTGTGGGTGACTATGGTTTGTGCAGCAGCTGCGGCGGGGGTCACCGGGAGTTGCTGGTAGGCTTGGGCCAGGTCGAGTTTGGCGAAACACCTCCCCCCGTGTAACCTGGCCAACAAGTGGCTGACTACCGGCACCGGATACGCATTAGGGCGGATCGCCTTATTGATGGTGCACTTGTAATCAGCGCATATTCGGACTTCCCCGTTGGCCTTGAGCGCTGTTACAATTGGAGTTTCCCACTCCGCAGAATCAACAGGAACAAGAATCCCCTGGCCCACTAATTTGTCCAATTCCGCCTCTATTTTGTCCTTTAGTGCGAAAGGCACTCTGCGCGGTTTAAGTCTGATTGGACGTACTCCAGGGTCCAGGTCGAAAGTCACTGGGGGGCCCTTGAATTTTCCGAGCCCCTTTTTAAAAACCTCGGGGTGCGCGTCGCACACGCTCTGTATTGGATCAGTCCCGACGGCGTGTGCTCCCACGGCGTGCACCCCCCCAATGAACAACCCCAGGGGCTGGAACCATTGAGTCCCGAGGAGGCTGCATTTACCCCCCTTGAGGACGACTAAGGGAAGCGTTGCGGTGTACTTTTTGAACTGGACCTGGAACTTCCCAACCCCCAACACTGGGATGCGGTTCCCTTGCACGTCCTTCAGCGTGGCCCTCAACGCCTTGAGCTTGGGCCGCACGCGGGGGGCGATTTTCATGAACTCCCCCTGGGAAATAATGGAGTATGAAGAACCCGAGTCCACCTCCATTCTAACAGGGGCCCCTTGTATTACTACCTCAACGAAGTAACGGGGGTGCTCCGTGGAAACGCTGCAAACCGGCGCGTCGTCCTCGCTGTCGTCGGAGACTCGCCCTACTCCGTCCTGCGTCCTCGTGGTCCGGGTGCCGTCCTTCGGCCTCGTGGTGCGGTCCTGCCTCGTGGTGCGGTCCTGCCTCGCCGAGCGGTCTGGAGAACTCCGGGTGGCCTCGCGTCGTTTCCGGCAGACCTTGGCGATGTGCCCGCGCCGGCCGCAGTTGTGGCACTCGGCCTTGCGGAATGGGCATTTGGTGCGGGCGTGGGCGGCGCCGCAGCCATCGCAGCGCCGGCCCTCTCTCTGGACCCTCCGGACGTCCTCGTCGTCGCTGCTCTCTGCAGACGAGTTCGAAGTCCGCCGGGCCGCGCGCACCGAACTCTCTGCCTTGGCGGTCTTCGGGCGCCAGTCCTGAAGTTCGTGCACCCCGGCCGACGTGGCCTCAGCGGCCTGTGCCACGTCGAGGACTTGTTGCCACGTGGGAGGCGGCTCCCTTTTCATCAGCGCGCGCTGAGTCTCTGTGTCCCTCAGACCGCAGAGCAGGCAGTCTCGGAGGGTGACGTCGGGGAGTTCCCACTTGCATGGGCCGGCGGCCAACCGCAGGGCCGCGGCGAACTCATCGACCGATTCCCCGGGTGCCTGGACTCGCCTCCAGAACGCGCTCCGAGCGGGGAACATCGCTATCGCTGGCCGGAGATGGGCGCGCAGCGCCGCCAGGAGCTCTGTGGCTTTGAGGTCGCTCACCTTCCTCGGCGCGATCAGGTCCACCAAGGTCCTCTTGGTCTCGTGTCCGAGCATGCGGACGAAAATGGCCCTCTTTTTGGCCTCATCTGAGACTTCGAGCTCCACCAGCGCTGCGTTGAAGTCTATCTCAAACAGCTCCAAGTCTCCCGGCTTCCTGATCTCGTAGCCGGCGCATGTCTTGGTCCCGTGGGCAGCCATCTATCCCACCTTCGTCGCCAATTTAATGTATGGGACCAAAGACGACCGGACAACCGAAGGGTTGGTTTAACACAGGTTTATTGCATGAGGTTCCAGTTAAGCATGAGGTAATGGCGGTGATACATCTCAATATATACAGTAGCTCTCTACATTTGAATCTTGTAGCACGGTAGCTGATTGGCTGCTACCGGCGTGGCCTCGCCCAGGCACGCCTCCTTTCCTGCTGCTGAATGCAGGTCTTTCTTCAGTTGCTGAATGCGGGGAAGGTTTTCCCGCGGCTGTCCGTGATTGAGCAATGTGAACCATGTGAGAGTGAACGCTCGCAGCTGCCCTCTATAGGCTGTCTGCTCGCGTTCCTTTACAGCTGATATCGTTTGTATCTGGAGTGGTTACAATCTTGCCTTTACAGTATAATGAACATGCATACATACATAACACCATGCATCTGTTCCAATGAATAGATAAATCATTTTCCTAGATATTCCATTCTGCCTATGAAAGCTATCCATCCCTTTAGTAGTAGTGAAAGTTGGAAAGAACACAGTACAGACACTGTGCCATATTCATTTTGTCTACACCAGTGTTTCCCAACCTTTGTTTTTGGACTTCAATTCCCAGAAGCCTAAGTCAATTCCCCAAAACACTGATCAGTCAGTGCACTAACTTAGGCTTCAGGGAATTGAAGTCCCCCCACATTGGGAACCACTGGTCTACACAAAACTCTTTGCCTTTTTTTAAACCATGGCCTTAACACCTCTATTTCCTTAGGCTTGAGTGATCAAGGGAACCCCTTGCCTCAATATGTTCACCTAAAGTTTTTTCCCTTAATTTTGGTTGCAACCAGGCAGCTGCAAATGTGTGTGCCTGACTGCAATGGAAAGAGTTGCTTTAACACAGAGTTTCTAAACTTTGGGCCAGCAGATGTTTTTGGACTTCAATTCCCAATTGCTCTGATCAGCAGGTGTGCTGACCTCAGTTTCTGGTTTAACAGGAGTAATCTCCATTAATGTGATGCTTCTGCCTGATAAGGAATCATTCCAGCCCAGACCCCCAAAGTAGAAACTCTATAGCTGGAACAAAAAGATCAGGCTTGGGGTCAGTGCACATACCTCACTGGAATGCCCCATAGGTAGTTCAAATTGCAATCAGTTTCCCTGCATGGCCACACCCTAAGTCAAATCTAGAATAACAGAGTTATTCTTTGTACAGAAAAAAAATGTTATATCATATCATAGCTATTTTACAACTACAGTAATACCCCACATAACATTAAAGATTGGTTCCACAATCTTCAACGTTATGCAGTTTTAATGTTGTGTGATACCTTTATTGCACAACGTTTTAAAAATGTCGGCTATCTTTGGGGGAAGCTTGGGGTGAGTACGCTCGCCCGTCTTCTCCCAAAGGAAGGCACGGATGAGAGGTTCCCATCCACGCCTTCCTTTGGGGTAAGGTGGGCTGACTTGCCCCAAAGAAAGGTGCGGATCATAGCCTCCCACCCACGCCTGCCTTTGGGGAAGTCGAGCCTACTTGCCCCAAAGGAATGCATGGATTAGCTCCTCCCATCCTCGCCTTCCTTTGGGGGAAGGCGTGGATAAGAACCTCCAATCCAATTCCTTTTGGGGAAGGCAGACTCCCTTTCCCAAAAGGAAGCTGGTGATCGGAGTGTCTGAACGTCAGCTTCTTTTCTGGGGAGGGAGGCAAGCATCCAATGCCTGGTTCCCTTAACCGGGGATCGGACGCTTGGGTCTATGGAGGCTCCCTTGCTGTTCAGCAAAGGAGCCTCTGGAAATCTCTGCCCCAAAGCCTGCAGGGCTGGTCTCCAGCCCTGCGGCTTTTGGACAAAGATCAACATCGGGAAATTTGAGGAAAACTTTTGCATCACACAACGGTGCAAAGGTTTTCCTCAAATTTCCTGACATTATCCGTTTTTAACATTGTGCGGTGCACACGTTATCTGGGGTATTACTGTCCTTAAGAAAGAGATTTCTACATACAGTATATGAGGCTGGCAATAATACTTTTAAAGTATGCCAAAGTATGTGCCAGAGAAAAAAGGTGGCATATCACACTTCAGTGCTAATTTTATTTATTTATTTATAGCTCAAATTTCTATGCCGCCCAATCAGGCGAACCCGACTCAGGGCGGCTCACAACAGGATTAAAACATACATATTAAAAACAATTAAAACCCCAACATACCCACCCACCTATTAAAAACTAAACACATTAAAACTGCCCGCATTAAAAAAGATGGGGAGGTTTCATTTTATAAGCCAACAGGCGGGGGCCACTCTTCCATCCGGGCCCCACACCTGCCCCGCCAACCAGGTTTTTAATTCTTTTATGAAAAGCAGCAGCTCCATCTGCTCCCGCAACTCTACTGTCAGGAGGTTCCACAAGGCCAGTGCAGACACAGAAAAGGCCTTCCTTCGTGTTCCAGAGAGGCAAGCCAGAGAGGCAGATGGAACAATTAGAGAGCCCATCCGGTCCACTCTGGTTGGATGGACAGACACTCTTGGGATGATGTGGTCTTTAAGGTATCCTGGCCCACTACCATGTAGGGATTTAAAGGTCAAAACCAGCACCTTGAATTGCACCCGGAGACAAACTGGTAACCAGTGCAGCTCCCGAAGCAATGGTGAGGTGCAAGCATAACGCCCGCACCCCATTGCCACCCAGGCTGCTGCATTCTGCACCAGCTGTAGCCTCCGAATGGTCATCAAGGGCAGCCCTATATAGAGCGCATTGCAATAATCTAGCCTGGAGGTCATGAGAGCATGTGTGACCATGACCAGGGAGTCCCGGTCCAGGAGCGAATGCAACTGACGGATGACGCGAAGCTGTGCAAAAGCCCTCCTGGCCACGGCTGCCACCTGATCTACAAGTAGCAGTCCCGAATCCAGGAGGACCCCTAAGTTGCGTACCGGGTCTGTCTGGGGCAAAGCAGCCCCATCCAAGACCAAAGTTAGCAGCTCCCTGGATAACGCGGGCCCCCCTATCCATAGCCACTCAGTCTTGGAGGGATTCAATTGTAGACCGTTGTCCCCCATCCAGACCCCAACAGCTTCCAGACATCTGGATAGGACATTGACCGCATCACTGGGGTCCCCACGGGCCGATATGCACAGCTGGGTATCATCAGCATACTGATGATATCTCACCCCATGGGAACGGATAATCTCACCCAGTGGCTTCATTTAGATGTTGAATAGGAGAGGAGAGAGCACCGAGCCCTGAGCCTAGGGCTGGACCTCTCACTATCCAACCACACCTACTGGGTATGGCCCTCCAGAAATGAGGAAAACCAGGATAACACAGTACCCTAGATCCCCAATCCTTTGAGCCATTCCAGAAGGATACCATGGTCGACAGTATTGAAGGCTGCTGAGAGATCAAGAAGGGCAAGGACAGATGGATGGCCACCGTCCCGCTCCCGCCAGAGATCATCTACCAGTGCAACCAATGCTGTCTCTGTACCATATCCATGCCTGAAACCTGATTGAAAGGGATCCAGATAATCCGCTTCATCCAGGACCCCCTGCAGCTGTCGCGCCACCACCTTCTCCAATACCTTCCCCCAAAAGGGGGAAGTTAGCTATAGTTAGCTGGAACTGCTGGGTTGAGGGATTGTTTCTTCAGGAGGGGGCACACCAAAGCATGTTTTAAAGGTGCAGGAAACACCTCCTCCCATAGTGATGCATTGATTATAGCCCCGACCCAGCCACCCGTCACCACCTTAGAGGCTTTCACCAACCAGGTGGGACAGGGATCTAAAGGGCAGGAGGTGGTGCAAACAGCTGCAAGAAGCCTGTCCACTTCCTCAGGGACAACTGGATCAAATTGATCCCAGATAACACAGCCAGACTGAGCTCTGATCCCCTCCTGACTCTCCCCATCCATGCCAGGGTTGAACCTGGAGTGAATCCGAGTGATTTTCTCCACCAGATAGTCTGCAAAAACCTCAGCCGAACCCTGTCAACTGGGCACCAGCCCCTCCCGGCCAAGGAGAGACCTGGTAACCCGGAATAGGGCAGCTGGATGATTATCCACGGAGGCAATGAGGGTGGTGAAGTATTGCTGCTTTACCACCTTCATCGCCACCAGGTAGGTCTTAATAGCAGCCCTAGCCAGTGTCCAGTTGGAATCGCTCTGGGTCTTCCCCCAGCGGTGCTTTCGGCGTCTCTTTGCTCGTTTAAGCTCCCGCAGTTCTTCTGTAAACCATGGGGAAGATCTATCCCTGCGGGCTCGGAGAGGCCGTAGTGGTGTGATTTCATCCAAGTCAGCAGTAGTCATCCTGTACCACAGGTCAACGAGTGCCTCGGATGAATCGTGTAGCTGATCCAGAGGAAAATCCCCCAGTTCCCTCTGGAATTCGTCAGAATCCATCAGTTGCCGGGGCAGGCCAATTTAATAGGCCCTGCCTCCCTGTGATGAACCGCCACCCCCAGGAAGTCCAGAGTCACCAGATAGTGATCTGACCATGGCACAGGTATAGTGTCTAATTTCTGTAGTCTCAGATCACTCTGCCACTGCTCCGACAAAAAACTAGGTCCGGTGTGTGACCATTGCCCCTGGTCGGGCCATGAATTAGCTGAGTCAGGTCCATGGCTGCCATAGAAGCCATGAACTCCTGTGCAACCTCTGAACCAGTCCCCAGCGAAGGCAAATTGAAGTCCCCCAGAACCATCAGCCTAGGGAACTCCAACACCAACGCTGAGATAGCAATGAGGAGCTCAGGCAGGGAGTCTCTTACCCTGCAAGGAGGCAGGTACAGGAGTAAGACTCCCAGCTGACCCTTAGGGCCCAACCGCAGGAGCAGGGCCTCACAACCCGGGACTTGTGGAGCAGCAGCCCTGGCGACTCCCAAGGACTCCCTGGCTACAATGGCGACGCCACCGCCCCTTCCCTCATCCCTTGGCTGGTGCCAGATACCGAAACTGGCTGGACACATTTCTGACAGAGGTACACCATCCTCTGGTCTCAGCCAGGTTTCAGTGATGCATGCCAGGTTGGCCCGCCCCTCCTGAATAGAATCTTGAATCAGGGGGGCCTTGTTGCAGACTGACCTGGCATTCATCAGCAGCAGCCTAAGGGCGGGGTCACCCTGGATCAGCTGCTCAGGACCCAGAGATGTACCTGGGGGGCTGGAACAAGGGACAGATACCAACCATCGGTCCCGTGTTCCCTGAGTGCGGCCTGCCCCTCGGTACCAGCCATGTTGTCCCATGCCCGTCACAACCCCAATTTGAGCCCTAGGAACCTCCCTGCCCATCTCAGATGGAGTGCTACCCCTCCTACCCAGCTGACAAGGCCATTTCTCCCACCCTCTCTCCCCTCCAGTCCCAGAACCCACCCCCAGACTCTCCCTACCCTCCTTGGGGCATTTCCAAGTGCCCCTTATCAGAGGTGGGGGGTGCCGTCTATCCCTCCCCAAACCCAATCCCATTCCCTTCCCACCCCTCCAACCCCTCCAATTACTCAAAAAGGGGGGGGGTAAGGGCCCTCACTGCTGGCACCACCTCCCTCTCTCCTCCCTAATCCCACAAGAGGTGAAGGAGGGGGCCAGCAGTGTGCCAATCCATCAATCCACCAGGGCTTCCCCGGCTGGGACCAATTCCCTCCCACTGGAGCAGCTGGGAGGAAAGGCAGTGTCTAATTTAATGTTATGATTTGGAATACCATATTTTTGGACCATAAGAGGCACCTGACCATAAGACGCACCCAGTTTTTAGAGCAGGAAAACAAAAAAAACTGTATTTTGCACCACCACCCAGTGGTGGCACTGCAGGGGAAATGGGCAGGCAGGCCAATTGCACTGAGGAAGGAAGTGATACTCTAGCCAAGCCTCTTGCTCTCCTTTCAACCAGGAAGCATGTTTTTCCCCTCCATTTTGTCCATGTGGAGTAGAGACAAAGGCATCAAAGTAAGTGAAACCCTTTCTTTTTAAGCATAGGTTTGGTTTCCCACTTAAATGCATTGGGAACATACAAACAGAAAACTTTTGAATACAAGAAATTTATTTCCAATGCATTTAAATGGAAATTGCGATTTTCGCCCTCTAGTGGCCACTTGTTTTTCATATGTTTTTCCCCCTGCCCCGAAAAGAACAGCTGAACAGCTGAGAGGTGGCAGTAGTAGTCTTTGGCCAGTTGCGGCTCTTGTAAAATATCCTTTTACAATAGCCACAGCTGGCCGAAGACCAGCATTTGGACTATAAGATGCACCCTCATTTTCTCCCCACTTTGGGGAGAGAAAAAGTGTGTCTTATGGTCCAAAAAATATGGCACATCAATTCTATGTATTTGCTTGCTATAGCAGCAAGTTGTACAATAAAAACCTAGCATCTGAATCAATCTAATGGCATTTGAAGCAAAAATGTACATTAAAATTAATGGGGGAGAGTTGGATATGAAGTTCTTTCCTCCACTGTTTTTCTAAAAATAGATGTGCCTTGCCAATCCAAGTCTTGAAATAGATGTGTCTTGCTGACCTAAGTCCTTATGACACTCATCTACATCCTAATCAAGAACAAACATTTCATCAGTCCATGTATAATTTTTGCATTGCCTTAAATTTCATACAATAAAATAAAAATTCCACTCTGGGTCTCGCTTCCTCAGAAATTTATATCTTGCTTTTCTGGACCCATTTCCCTTCCAACATACCCCCCCCCCCCCCGACAATAGTTACACCTACAACATGCACATTTAGGGTCAAACTACATATGACATTAATTGTATCATTGCATTTAACATGCATGGGGAGGACATAAATAACTGCCATTACAGGGAAGACTATGACCTTGCCTTGTCCTTGAAGTCATTATTCAGCAAGGACTCCTTGTATGAGTAGACTTCTATGTGGTGACATTCCACACAACTTCTGTCCATAGCAACCTGCCAGTTCTTCTCCCCCACTATGTGAAAGCTCTGTCGGGGTGTGGGGGCTTGAATGGACTAAATAGGTGGTGGTGCTCATCTCTCATCAATGACATTAGGCCAGGACTAAAACTCACCAAAGCGACCACTGTCGGATCCCTTGGGACAGGGCACACATTGTGGTCTGCCTTGCCAGCGGGGTGACATGATATCAAAATGGCTAAAAAACCGCATGCAAGATTATGACAGCTCCTGAAAAAACTAAAGTTATGGGGAAGGTGAAGCTTAGTAATAAGGAATCACCTCTCAAAAGGTGCAGGCTTTTCCAGAGAAGTTCCCATTGACACAAAGTTTGCCATAGGTACTAATGGCAGCTTTGGAGAGATACTTTTTGATTGGAATATAGCTGTGATGAATTAAAATTTTAACTGCAATGCAGCTGAGTTAAACTTCCCCCTACCACTCTCATGACTCTAAGACATTCCATACTTCACAGTGAATGCTACTGACATGTTTAATATGTACCTGTTACTTGCATCTGTACAATTAATGTCATATCTGTTTTGATCCTGTAAATCAGAGCAAAGTTGGCATGACATTAATAAAGTGTGTGCAATTGTCCTTCATTTACCTTCACAGCCATTCTGTAGGGACAATTTATTCATATTTTAAAATTGAAGGTATTTAAGTTCACCAAACCTATCCAGTGCCTTTCAATAACAGAACGATGGAGAGCTAAACCTTTTCCCCTTATTACATAAAGAGTAGTTAATTCCATACAGAAGCAGACTTTTGTGGTGAGAGAAGCTTTGATGCATAGGAAAGAGAGAGAGAGAGAGAGAGAAAATAATGTTATTTACACATTTCCTAGTGCTAGGTGATCACAGCACCAGAAATATCATCATTGTCACTGATGTCAGTAATAATTATCTTTGAGAATGAAGGAATGACTTCCAGGATCCCAGTTCTCCTTCTAAACAATGTTCTCAGTGGCTGGCAACACTGTCTGTTTCCAGCTATGTAACTCTAAGCATATAATACAGTTGATTTTCAACCAATGGCCTAGTGAACTGGTTTGATGTCCAGAAAGGAAATTCTACACCAGTTGAAATGTTTGAAGTGGTAGCCATGTTAGTCTGTGCAAGCATATCTGAGAGTAAACAAAACAGAACAGCAAAAAAGACAAAAAATATTGTGGCACCTTAAAGACTAACTCCTTGTGGGGTTTCACGGTGCGATTGCTGTGACTCATTGGCCATAAATCGTGTATAATTGTCTCCTTTACCTCATCTGTTTTTACACAGTTAAAAGAGGCCCTTTTGGGTCTCTCAAGGCCTTTGCCCCTCCCTGCACTGTTCAGGGATGGCACATAGCTATCACGCAGCTTCTGTCCAATTAGAGCAAGGTGAGCACGAGGAAGACATGCAGATATTTAACCAATTAAGTAGCCTTCTGTTATCGCAGATAACCAATGAAAACATCTTACATGCTCTCTCTGGAATGTCTTTGTCCTGCTTCTAATAAAGTCCAGCCGGACTGTTTTGTGTAAATGATGCCTAGGCCTATGCCTATGAATAAATTCATGCCTTTGGATGAATTCAAGCCTCCGCGTCTCCTTGATCCCCACAAACACAACATCTGGTGACCCGCGCCGTGATCACTGGATCCCAACTCCCCTGCTCATCGGCTGGAATAGCCCCCTGACGCGTCCCTCAGCTTTCGAGCTCCCGATTGTGAGTATGGGGGGGGAAGTTTCTTCAGGGCCAAGAGCCCATGCAAATGAATTGCAGAGATCCATCAAGGAGAGCGGATGTCCAGACATCACGCTTGATAGTACAGAAGGCTTCACTAAGGAAGTCAAATGCCAATGTCCCTGGCACCCAGAAATTGGATCACTCAAATGGGATGATGGGCAAAGAGCAGAAACAAAAGAAGGGCAAGACTTTACTCCAAAGAATCTTTTGTTCTCCCAGAAGTTTACTTTACAATTGCCACAGATTTTCCCCCCAGCCAAGGGATGGAGTCTGACTGTCTCTTCATCATATGGGACACAACAGCAGGAGCCCTCATATGGAGATGGGGGTGGAAATGGAGATGGGACATTAAATTCTGCCTTGGAGCAAGCAAGTCCTTTTAGCCCTACAAAAGACCTGTTCTCTGCTGCTTTAACTCCAGATGTGTTAGATATGGAAACTGTTGCTGCTGGTCCAGTGAACAGAGAGGCTCTTGCCGAGCCTAAGAAACCACAAATGCCAGCTGATGAGGAACAAATGGTGGGAACCTCATCACAGATTGAAGCTGTTGATGCATGCAGAGTGGCAAGAAGCAAGGAGTGTGTTTCACAGAGCAGCTTGGGGGATCTCAGCCCCCCCGTGAAGCAACCCTCTTCACAAAAGCCGGAGAAGCTGTGCGGTAAACTTGCTTCCTCACGTATGGCCAAAAAATGGGAGGATTGCCCAGAGGAGGAACGCACAAAACCCCAGCCTAAAGAGGGGTTTTCCTGCAAGTACCAGCTAACAGATGCAGTTTGTCATAAAGTTGATCAGCTACTGCAGATGACAGAAAACCAAAGGAGGAGGGGGGTGAATTCAGCCTCCAACGACAACAGACTGCTTCAAAAATACAAGGAGTTTTTGGCTGATTTTGAATTGCCCAACCCTCCAACAAAGAGATCCAGAGTGAGCTGTTCCAAGTTTGTTCATACCTCATCTGCCTGCCTTAATGCAGGTGGGGACGGCCGGAGCATGAAGGAATGTGTGTTTGCCTGAAAGGCTGAGAGGGGGGGTGGGGGTTGACTGGTTGTCTTGTGAATTCAGTGAGAAGTAGTTTATGGCTTACTTTCACCCTGCCATGCCAAGAAGAAGTGTTTGTTTTAAAAAAAAACTGAACTGGAGAGAAGATCGTGTTTTAAATTGTAATCTGAGCTTCAATCAATTTGGACATTTTAATTGAACTAAAAAGTTTGTGTGACTCTAAAAATAATTGGCTTTGTTTGCATTATTAAACCTGAAAACCTTTTTTAAAAATGGGGTAAATTGTTCAAGTGTATGATCATGCTATGTTCTGTTTTATATTCAAATGCCTTTAAATGCTCTGCTGATATTAGTACCTGTTTTATGAGTGTGTGAAATGCTTTAATGATATTTGTCCTGATTTACCATGCTTTGTAGTAAGAGTTATTAATGCCTCTCTCACTTTTACACCAGTGAGAGAAGAAAAATTTAATGCCTTACTCATGTAATTGGGGAGTGAGAATTGCTTTCTAGAATGCTATAGAGACCTCCTTCATGTAAGAAGAGATTCTCTTGCTTAGGGAAAGACCTGATTTTGCTTACACCAGTGAGAGAAGAAGAGAAATATGCCTTATTCTTGTAAGGAAGAAGAGAAATGTTCATATTTTGTTCATGCTTAAATATCCTGCTTAATCTCTTGCTTGGGGAATGACCTGTATTTGTTTGTTATATATTTTGCTTATGATATATTTTGTGTTATGTTACTGCATTTTTCAAGATTCCTTTAGAAGTACATGAGAAAGTTTTCAGTCCTATTATAGCTGTTAGCAGTGACACATGTAAATGAGTTTTGATGCTGTTTCTCTATGTTCCTATTGTAGCTGTTAGCATGCTAGAAAATGTGCCAAGGTTGTGAACTATACTCGACATAAGTCAAAGCCTCACTGTTTCCCTCCCGGGGTCGACACCGGGGGAGAAACTGAGGACCTTCTTTTTAACTTTGGAACTATATTCCTGCTTACCTCTCTACAACCACTTGTTGCCTTCAAGCTTGTTTGTGCATTTGTGAATTCTGATAACTGCCTGTTCAATGCATACCTTCGTTGCCAGCCTGCAAGGACGCTTCCGGCTCGCAAATGCAAGGGTTACATTTATTATGCTTATAAGCTTCTTAAAAACAGAAGGGGGAAGATGTGGGGTTTCACGGTGCGATTGCTGTGACTCATTGGCCATAAATCGTGTATAATTGTCTCCTTTACCTCATCTGTTTTTACACAGTTAAAAGAGGCCCTTTTGGGTCTCTCAAGGCCTTTGCCCCTCCCTGCACTGTTCAGGGATGGCACATAGCTATCACGCAGCTTCTGTCCAATTAGAGCAAGGTGAGCACGAGGAAGACATGCAGATATTTAACCAATTAAGTAGCCTTCTGTTATCGCAGATAACCAATGAAAACATCTTACATGCTCTCTCTGGAATGTCTTTGTCCTGCTTCTAATAAAGTCCAGCCGGACTGTTTTGTGTAAATGATGCCTAGGCCTATGCCTATGAATAAATTCATGCCTTTGGATGAATTCAAGCCTCCGCGTCTCCTTGATCCCCACAAACACAACAACTCCTGTATTTAACTGTGAGCTTTTGTGGACCAAGCCCACTTCATCAGACAGAAGAGTGATGAATGGTTAGGGTTACACCAGTGTTTCCCAACCTTTGGTTTTTGGACACCAATTCCCAGAAGCCTGAGTCAATTCCCCTAAGCACTGATAAGCCAATGTACTGATTATGGCTTCTAGGAATTGAATTTGATGTCCCCCTGTGGGGTGTGGGCCCCATGCTGGGAACCACTGCTCTACACTATATTGGTTAATAAATTTGCACAGCTTCATTTATTTATTCTCAAGGACTCAGGAATCAGCATCTTCTTTTGCAATGGGGGTCATCTTTTCTCCCCAATATACAGTAAAACCCCGACTTACAAATGCCCCGAGCTACATAAAATTCAACTTACATAATGATTTTGTGCTAAAACGATGTCCCTATTTACACGATTTCCTATGGATTTGCTTTGAGTTACATAAAGATTCTTTTTCCTATGAGTTTGCTTCGAGTTACGTAAAAATTCTTTTTTTTCTATGGGTTTGTTTTGAGTTACAAAAATTATTTGATTTAAGCAAAAGCCTACAGAACGGACTTTTTTTGTAAGGAGGGGTTTTACTGTATGTCGGTATATACACACATATAGGATTTGCCTTAATGACAAAAAATGCTTCTTTAATGGGCATTAATCACTAATAGGTATTCTCTTCTGTTTGTACAGATCACCTTTGATAGCTGGTAACAGTTAACCAGACATCTGCTTGAATGAATGCAGTACAAAGCTGTGGATTGGGGGAAAGGTTTATAAAATGTGAAAAAAGGAATTTGAAAAATGAAGATTGCAGTTGGATGCCAATAAAAGGTGGAAGAGACTTCAGCAGTTAGACAGGGATGTTATTTTATTTTGGGAATACTAATTGAGATGGCTGGATAGCTGAGTGAGTCAGGTATCTGGCTGTGGAGCCAAAGGCTGGGGGCTCAGTTCCTCACTGTGCATCATAGAAAAGCCACTCTGGGTATTCATGGGCAAGCTGCCCAGTCCCAGCATGCCTTCAGAAGAAGGAGATGATAAACTACTTCTGAATACCCTCTAACTAGAAAACCTCAATAAGTGTTACCCTAAAAATAGACTTTACAGCAGTCTATTATTATAATTGAACTTTTTAGAGACCAACCTTACCTGTTATTGGATACTCTTAACATGTAAATAGCCAACATGTTTACCCTGTTTGTAAACAAACAGATATTAGAAGAATACCATCAATTCCTCGTACTGTAGTGTTTTTTCAAGGGGATCATATAAATGAAAGTCCCTGGAATTTTCTTTTGTACAGAAGTAGGTTAGAAATATTATAGTATCTTTACCTATAAGGAGGGACGTTAACCAGCATACGCCCGCACCTGTCCATATTATCCCATACCGAGCCGCCTGCACTCGCTTTTACCCGGCCCGCAGAGCACCGCAAGGGTCCCACAATCGGCAGTGGGGCAACAGTCCCATGAATGCAAACAAAACAAAACAACTTCAATTCCCAATGCCCACTGCGCCACGCCACCCCTCAGCCAATCAGGTTGACAGGCGAGAGCAAACAGAACATTGGGAAAGGCGGTGTGCCCAATAGAAACCGAGCTGCAGAAAAAAAAAACCACCGCATGAACGCAAACAAAATAAACTAACCTTCAAGTCCCAGCGTCCTACGTGCCGTGAGCACTTCAGCCAATCAGGCTGAAGGGCACGAGTGCACAGAACATTGAAAAAGCCGGCGCATAAAAACTAAAATAAAAAACGCCTCACGCAACAGGAGTGCAAGGCCGCCGCAGGCGGACGCAGTGCCTCACGGCCTTGAAAACAAAAAAACCACAAAAAACCACGATGAGACAACTGCCGGCTTTCTTTCCCAGAGCAATGGGGAGAAGAGGGACTCCCTCTTCTCCCTGCTACCCCACCGAAGACATGGTGAGACCACCGCTGGCCTCAAGGTAAGTTGAGCTGGGGTGGGGGGGGAAGCAGCAGGCAGCAATTCGTCAGGGGAAGCACACTCCCTGGCAAATGACTGGATGCTGCCTTTCTACTACCCACACCGCTATTTTGAGAACTAGCATGAAACAGTGGTGGAAGTAATAGAAAAGCAGCAGCCAGCAATCCACAAGGAAGAGCACCACCCCTTATGGATCGTTGCCTGCCAATCTACCATTTAGTAAGCCAAGGAAAAAGGAGCAGAGAGGAGAGAACCATCGTGAAGAAGATAGCTCTTCTCTGCCTCCTTTTCACCCGACCTACCTAACAAACATTACCGGACAAAGAGCAAGCTGACTGCCAGCTCTTCCTTTTCTCCATCGCTGCATCGAAACCTAATTTCAAAGCAGCAATGGGGAAAAGAGGAAATGACAGTCAGGCTGTTCTTCACACAACAAAACACAACAACAACAAAATCAAACAGTTAACCAAAACGCCAAACGCCACAATTAATAAAACACAAATAAATAAATAAATAAATAAAACCATTAAACAACAAAACAATAAACATCAAAATCAACAAAAACACCCAAAATACCAAAGGCTAATGAAAAACCATAAAAACACACTAAAAACACCTCTCTACAACACGGAAATACCTAACGCAACAAATAATAATATCACAAATTAAACAAATAAATACGGAAATAAACCAAAAAAATTACAACCAGAAATAATTAAAACACTTAAATACATCCAAAACCCACAATACAAACAAACAAACAAACTGAAACACTTTGCGGGGTTTAAGTAGAAACTCTCTACTTAAACCCCCCAACCCAACACCACAAAATCAAAACAAAATAAAAATAGAATAAACAATCAAGAGCACTTACCAAACACATCCTCCCTCCAGTCAAAAAATATGTAAAAAAATCAAAATGACAAATAAATCAAATCAAATAAATCAAATAAAGTCAAAAACCACACATTCAAAACACCACCACCCAAACCAACCCCAACCAAAAAACACACACATAAAAACTGCTCGGCAAGGCCAGGCAAACTATGCTAGTAACATTTATAAATAGCTGTGCCATTTTCAGCACACTGTTGCAATGAAAAAATCTGAGACACACAAAAATTTATTTTATGAAGCAAACATTTCTGTGCATGTATAATGCCAGCAGATGTACTTTAATAGCCAGCAACTAAATCACAGAACAATTAACAGTCATCACAGTGCCCATTAACTCTGTTTGATGGTGTTCTTGTTGAATGTTATGTTTATTCTTTCCATCATCTTTTCCTTCACATTAAAACTGTTGTTTTTCAACAGTTTTTCAGTACTTATTAATTTTGGAACTGTACACATATCTTTTTGCTACATAGATTTCACAGGCATTCACTGTCTGCTTATAATGCATTTCTAGGTATGCCTACTTAGAAGCAGATCATACCAAGTTCAGCACGACTTTTTCTGAATTCCATTATTAGAGGATTGGAGCCTTAGTTACATAGCTAAGGCTGCAGGGCTGCAGTGGCTCAGTGGCTAAGAAGCTCGCCTTGTTAGCTGGAAGGCTAGCAGGTCAGCAGTTCGAGATTCAGGTATTACATAACGGATTGAGAGCCTGTCTCTGTCCCAGCTCTTGGAGATATGAAAGGAGCCTCATTTGGGCATCCCCTGAGTGGAGATTCCCCTGGTCCTGATGGCCAAGGAGAACGGGGGCACCTCTGCCGGCTTCCTACAGCTATAAAAGAACTGTTGCGGCTGCCAGCGCCACCAATGCCGAGACACAGAGCTCCTTCCCCTGGTCCTGATGGCTGGGGAGAACGGGGGCACCTGTACCAGCTTCCTGTGACCATAAAAGAACTGTTGCAGCTGACGCTGATGCCGAGATGCAGAGCTCCTTCCCCCAGTCCTGATGGCCGGGCAGAACAGGGACACCTGTGCCGGCTTCCCACGGCCATAAAAGAACTGTTGCGGCCGACCGTAAGGAAGTGATTATGTGCTGCTTTGTAGACTGATTTTTGCACACTATATATTGTACTACCGTACTATTGTAGTTTTCTATTGTATACTGTGTATTATATATTGTTATTTTTCCCCTCTATGCTGTAAGCCACCCTGAGTGGTGCTAGCCCCAGGAGGGCAGGGTATAAATAAAATTATTATTATTATTATTATTATTATTATTATTATTATTATTATTATTATTATTATTATTATTATTATTATTATTATTATTATTATTATTATTATTATTATTATTATTATTATTATTATTATTATTATTATTATTATTATTATAGCTAAGGCTACAATCCTATTGGTAGTTTCAACTAGGATAGACACAGTGAATCAATTATAGAATGGTTTCTCAACACTAACATACCCGTATTTTCCGGCGTATAAGATGACTTTTTAACCCCAAAAAATCTGTGCCAAAGTTGGGGGTCATCTTATACGCTGGGTACTCTGGAGCCAGGGGCTGCCCGGCGGGGAAAGCCATTCACCACCGCCACGAAGCCTCCGGAGCAAGGGGCTGCCCGGATACCACCACCCTCAGCCTTGCGGCGGTGGCGGTGAATGGCTTTCCCCACTGGTCAACTGCTGATCCTCCTCCTCCTCAATGCCCCCTCCCTGCTGGGGTGGTGGTATCCAGGTGGCCCCTTGCTCCGGATACCTCACAGCGGCAGCAGCAGCTGGTTTTCCCCGCTGGTCAGCTGATGCTCCTCCTCCTCCTCCTCACCCCCTGGCTGGGGGTGGTGGTGTGGAGGAGAAGGAGCATCAGCTGACCGGTGGGGAAAACCAGCCACCGCCGCCGCCACGATGCCTCCGGAGCAAGTGGCTGCCCGGATACCACCACCCTCAGCCTTGCCGGGGGTGAGGAGGAGGAGCTGACTGGTGGGAAAAGACAGGCGCCGCCACCGCGAGGCTGAGGGTGGTGGTATCCGGGCAGCCACTTGCTCTGGAGGCGTCGCAGTGGCGGCTGGTTTTTCCTGTCAGTCAGCTGATGCTCCTTCTCCTCTGCACCACCACCCCCAGCCAGAGGGTGAGGAGGAGGAGGAGGAGCAGCTGACCGGTGGGGAAAGCCAGCCACCGCCACGAGGCCTCCAGAGCAAGGGGCCGCCCGGATACCACCACCCTCAGCCTCGCCGCGGTGGTGGTGATGGCTGCCTTTCCCCCAGGCCGGTCAGCTGATGCTCCTCCTCCTCCACACCACCACCACCAGCCGGGGGGTGAGGAGGAGGAGGAGCTGACTGGTGGGAAAAGCCAGCCGCCGCGAGGCTGAGAGTGGTGGTCTCCGTGTGGTCACTTGCTCTGGAGGCGTCACGGCGTCGGCGGTGGCTGGTTTTCCCCGCCAGTCAGCTGCTGCTCCTCCTCCTCACACACCCCGGCTGGGGTGGTGGTATCCAGGTGGCCCCTTGTTCCGGATGCCTCGCAGTGGTGGCGGAGGTTGGTTTCGCCCGCCGGTTAGCTGATTCTCCTCCTCCGCACCACCACCACCCCCAGCTGGGGGGTGAGGAGGAGGAGGAGGAGCTGACCGGCGGGAAAAGCCAGCCACCGCCATGAGGCCTCTGGAGCAAGGGGCCGCAACCTCCCCACCCCCTTCACCGGTGCGTAAGGTAAAAGGAGCCCCTTTGGGCTTGGAGATGCCGCGAGCCGCGCCTCCCCACCCCCTTCATCGGTGGGGGTTAAAAGGAGCCCAGTCAGGCTCAGAGACGCTGCGAGCTGCGCCTCCCTGCCCCCTTCACTGGCGGGGAAGGTAAAAGGAGCCCTGTCAGACTCAGAGATGCCACGAGCCACGCCTCCCTGCCCCCTTCACCGGTGGGGAAGGTAAAAGGAGCCCCATCAGGCTCGGAGATGCCACGAGCCATCCCTCCCCGCCCCCTTCACTGGGGCTCCTTTTACCTTCCCCGCCGGTGAAGGGGATTAAGTTATATATGTTGTAAGCCGCTTTGAGTGGCACTTGTGTCAGGAAAGCGGGATAGAAATAAAACTTATTATTATTATTACCAAAAGGTAATTTTAAAATATTAAATATTAATATTAAAAATGCAAGCGCGGCGCCAAAATGGCCGCCACGCTCTTTGCGGGCCCCCCTCCACCGGACGAAGGCATCCGGGTAGTTAGGGGCATGGCCAGCTCCCTTATAAAAGGGGTGGCCACGAGGCAGCCGAGCTGCCATTTTGCGAAGCGACGGAGCAGAGAAGTTTTTCCCTCCTACCTCCGTCGCTTGTCCACCTGAGCCTCTTGGCTGCTGATTCTCTCTTTTAGGCTTCCCATTGACCAGCTGCAATGCCCTCGAAGAAGAAGGCGACTGCGAACGCGGCTCGTTCCGCGCGGAGGCGCACTCCGGGTCGGAGGACCGTGGCTGCGCCTCCCCAGCAGCCTCCTCTGCCCGAACCCACCGGGACCGGTGGGATGGGGTTAATTCCCCCTTGGCCGGAGGCTGGGGGTCTGCGTGCGGGCACAGTAGGGGCCGCGGCTCCCGGCCCGCAAGCGGCGGCCGCCGCTGCTGGCATCACCCATTCTGCTGGGCCTTCCTCCATTGGGGTGCAGCTTAATGCGGGGGCTTCCAGCCTTGGGGGGTGGGGTGGCCCCCTTCCATGGCAGGGTTCTTCCCCGGCCCTACCGGGCCCGGGCTTTGGATCGTGGCCCTATTCCGGTCCTGGGGTACAGGGACCTGTGCCGACGCCTGTAGTTAGTGGGCCGGCTGGCCCTTTACCCCCCCTGTTTAGGTGGCTATGTCAGCGTGGAGGCCCTCCTGGCCCGCGTTGCGGCCCATGAGGCATCCGTGGCCCGGGTTAGTCACCCTGGGGCCCCTTTTGTGGGGCCGGTCGGTCCATCGCCTGCTGGGCAGCGGCAGGCGGTGGGACGGGTTGAGCTGCCTGAGGCGCGTGGCCCGGCTTCGGCCACTGCCCCGCAGCTCCCCAATCAACAGGCCGGTGCTGATCAAGCCCCGTCGATGAGCCCTAGGCCGGTCGTGAGCTCCGACGCTCCCAGTGGGTCGGAACCCCCGGTGGGGGCGGCCCATGGGGGCGCAGCGTGTGAGTATGCGGTCCAAAATAGTGCACAAACACACATGGCCACGTTGGGGGGGGGCTTTTCAATGGCCTTGGCCTCGCACGGGCGGGGCGGTGGTCCAGTCACCGACGCCCCACCCGGTGACTTCAACTATCACCCTGGGCCCCGGGGTAGGGGATTCTTCTTACCCGGTCGGGAATTTTCTAGGGGTGACCGGGTTAGTCCAGGCTCCTCCGCAGATGCCCGCAGTTTCCACCGTGCCTGTGTCGGCTTTGCCGACGGCAGGGTATACTTTGCCACTGGGGGACCATTTGGCACAGGCCACCAGAGAGAAGATCTGGCAGGGGGAGTATGTGGACATCTTCTCCCTCCTTAACAGAGAGCCCACCAAGGAGGAGAGGGAGGGGCAGGATGAGAAGGATAAGGAGCAAGCGCGTCGTCGCAAGCCACCACGTACGTGGGCCAATTGGTTGCCGGCCTACCTCATCTACATGGCGGTATACCTCAGGGCCCGGCCTGATTTGGCGATTCCGATGGTCCAGTATTTGAACAACATTTACCGGGCGATGGTTGACTTCCCGGGCCCGTCGTGGTTGGCTTACGACGAGGAATTCCGTATGCGGATTCCCCTGCACCCGGAGATAAGGTGGGATGAGCCCTGCCAGCAGCTGTGGCTGCTGTACATGACCCCCACGCGCCCTGCGCCCGGGGAAAGATACCATTGTGGACATGCGGTCCAGCGAGTGGCCCCAGCACAGGCTCCCCGCCAGGTGGCGGGGCAGGGGGTTCCAGCCCGCCTGCTGTGCTGGACTTTCTCGTCCAATGGTTCCTGCAACAGGAAGAATTGCAAGTACAGACATGAGTGTCCCTCCTGTGCTGGCCCCCATGCGGCCTCTGCCTGTCCCAGGCCTGGGGGGATGCGGGGCAGAGGAAGGGGCGGACAGGGGGCTGGCAAAACTGCCGCGGAGGGAGCTGGTTCACCAAAAGGCCCCCTCCCCAATTAATGTGGACATGTTGGAGCGTTGGCTCGCATTGTACCCAAAGGAGGAGGATGCGGTTTACCTTCTTCAAGGTTTTAGACGGGGGTTCCGTATCCCTTTTGTGGGCGACAGGTCCCCCCAGGATGCCCCCAACCTTTTGTCCCTTAGGGGGCGGGAGGAGGTAGCTGCTGCCAGCATTACTAAGGAGGTCGATATGGGCAGGGTTGCCGGCCCGTTCCCTACACCCCCATTCCCCAATCTTAAGGTGTCACCTTTGGGCTTGGTCCCCAAAAATTCACCGGGCGAGTTTCGCCTGATTCATCATTTGTCTTATCCAGCCGGCCGATCGGTCAATGATGCTATCCCTGATGACCTTTGCTCAGTCAGGTATACATCTTTTGACCACGCGCTGCGCATGGTGCGCTCATGTGGCCCGGGTGCGCTGTTGGCCAAGTGCGACATTAAGTCGGCGTTTCGCCTCTTGCCAGTGCACCCGGGCGATTTTGAGTTGCTGGGTTTCAAGTTCCGGGGTGAATATTACTTTGATAAGGCCATGCCTTTTGGCTGTTCCATATCATGCTCGGCTTTCGAGCGTTTTAGCACGTTCCTACAGTGGGCTTTTGTCCGCAGGTCAGGGTCCCGGTCTGTAGCCCATTACCTGGATGATTTTTTTTTCGGGGGTGAACGGGGCTGGGACACGTGCACACGTCTCCTCAACACATTTCAGACGCTAATGGAGGAACTCGGTGTCCCTTTACCGCCCGAAAAGACCGAGGGCCCATCTACTCAGCTAGTATTTCTGGGGGTGGAGATTGACACGGTAACGCAGGCTTCTAGGTTACCGGGGGATAAGGTGTCAAGGATTGTGGCGCTTATCTCGGACTTTCTTGCTAAATGCAAGGCATCCTGCGGGAACTGCAGGTGCTACACAGTCACCTCAATTTCACTTGCAGGGTGGTCGCACCGGGCAGGGCGTTTGCTCGGCGCTTGTGCGACGCCATGGCAGGCTTATCTAGGCCCCACCATAGGGTTAGACTCACCCGGGGTATCAGGGCAGATATGTTTATCTGGCTCCAGTTCCTGAGGGAGTTCAATGGAGTGTCATTTTGGAGGTCTGACCTCCTGGCTTCCCCTCGCTTTCAGATATAGTCTGATGCTTCAGGGTCCCTGGGTTATGGGATGTACTTCAATGGGAAGTGGGCCTATGGTGGGTGGCCACCAGCCTGGGCAGGCACGGGTCGCCTGCGTGATCTCACGTATCTGGAATTTTTCCCTATCCTGGGGGCTTTGATGCTATGGGGCGAGGAGTGGGCCAACTCGGTTGTCCATTTCTGGTGCGACAATGCGGCCGTTGTCCACATTGTCAACTCACAGACTTCCAAATCGCCCAGGGTCATGGACCTAGTGCGCCAGTTTGTGTTGCGCAGCCTGTGCCTCAACGTCCTCTTCAGGGCCAGGCATGTCCCGGGGGTCAATAATGATATCGCTGACACTTTGTCCCGCCTGCAGATCTCCCGGTTCCGTGCCTTGGCCCCGGATGCGGAGGAATTTCCCTCGCCACTCCCGGAAGAGATATGGACCATTGGCAAGGAGAGGTGAACCGGGCGATTGGCTTGTCACTGGCGCCACGCACGCGTAAGGCGTATCACCATGCATTCAATTCTTTCAGAGCCTTCTGTATTCAATCCCGGCTGCCAGAAACCTGGCCGATCCCAGTGACCCATGTACTTCAGTTCATGGTTTACCTGCATGCCCAGGGCCTTGCACCTCGCACCATAGCATCTAGGCTGTCAGCATTGGCTTTTATGGCCAAGGTGGGAGGTCATGGGGATAGTACCGCTGACTTCCGTGTGAGACATGTTTTGGAGGGGTGGGGGCGGGAGCGTGGGCGTTGCCCGGACGACCGCCACCCAATTTCCCCAGGGGTTCTTACCCAACTGGCCCGGGGCTGGCCTGGCCTCTGTTTTGATAGATATGAGGCAGCCCTATTTCACGCAGCCACAACGGTGGCATTTTTTGGAGCGCTCCGCATCAGCGAGCTTGTGATGCTGTCTAAGGCGGATGCAAGTCGTAGGGCACTGGAACTCGAGGATGTCTATGTTGCCAAAGACTGGGCTCAGTTGAGGATACGCTCCTCTAAGACGGATCAGCATGGCGTCGGCAGTGGTGTGAGACTGCTACGGTGTTCTTTGGCAGACATCTGTCCGGTTGGTGCCCTACATGAGTTTATTGCACTGCATGGCACGCATCATGGCCCGTTTTTCTGTCACCAAGATGGGTCTCCCCTTACTAAGTTTCAGTTTTGGAAGGTGACAGGCAAAGCGCTCGCCAGTGTAGGCCTCCCGGGGGCCCGTTACGGCACCCATTCGTTCAGAATAGGGGCGGCCTCCACTGCTGCTGCTTTTGGGTACTCCGGGGCTGAAATACGCAGCATGGGAAGGTGGGGTTCGCGGTGTTTTCAATTTTACGTCCGCCCTCTCCCACAGTGAGTACCAGCCTGGTAACCACATCTTTTCTCTCCCTCGTTTTTTCCCTTGACAGACCCTGGGTGTCGTATTACACCGGTGACAGTATGGCTGGTGGGCCATAGCTACGTGCACAGGGCAGCGCGTTACGCTGCGGCGACAGAGTGGGGACCCCGACTGGGACTGGGTGCATATGCAAGTCTCACATGGTATGGTAAGCCTGGGATGTTATGGCGGGAGCTGTTGCCATTCCTTTTGTCAGGTAGGAATGCTGACCCGCCTGACATTCTCATCATACACCTTGGGGGCAATGATTTGGGCCAGGTCACCGGCTTATCGCTAAAGCATGGGATTTGCGGCGACCTCGCCTACTTGCATTACGTGAGGCCCGCCACCACCATTGTTTGGTCGGATGTGGTGCCGCGGCACACGTATAGGGGAGGGTTCGACCTCCTGGCCCTTGACCGGGCTAGACGCATGGTGAACAGGGCTGTGGCCCGGTTCATTGTCAGCAGGGGTTGGGGGAGGGTCAGCCCTCACCCCACCATTAGTCTGCGAAATTATGACCTTTATGCAGGGGATGGGGTCCATCTGTCGCGAGGAGGTATGGACCTCCTGTTGGGTGATTGGCGAGCAGGCCTGTTGACCGAGCTGACGGTCTGGGGGGGGGTGTCGAGCCTTCTTTGAAGCCCCTCCGTGTGGCGGGTAGCACTGGTAAGGTAAACATTATGACCCACAGGTATCCGGCAAGTTCGCAATTGACTGGACAACACTAGACAGGCATAAGTTGGTTAAACGTTGTCCGGTCAACGACGAACTAGGCGACGGGGTGATGGCTATAGCTAGACAGCATGCATCACCCCGTGATTTTACGGATACACGTCAGAGGGTGGGGTCATTAGTTAGATATTGACTACGGTCAACAATTTGTTTGTTGTCAACAAACAAATGGATACAAATAGATACATTGTAGCAATTGCCGTTGGCAATTTTGGGTGGTACCTTACCAGTGTTACTTCGGCCTGCTTGCCTTAAGAATTATGATTGGTCAATTACCAATAGAAATTTATAATTCGGACTAGGGCATGAATCAATAAATGTGGCCCAATGCCGTTATCCACTTTTATCAGTGTCTGAGTCCTTTATTGGGGGGTGCGCCTGCAATGCAAGCGCGGTGCCAAAATGGCCGCCACGCTCTTTGCGGCCCCCCCCCACCGGACGAAGGCATCCGGGTAGTTAGGGGCGTGGCCAGCTCCCTTATAAAAGGGGTGGCCACGAGGCAGCCGAGCTGCCATTTTGCGAAGCGACGGAGCGGAGAAGTTTTTCCCCTCCACCCCCTCCCTAGTTAACAGTGTGATATTTTGGTCGCTTCGGGGCCGGGTGGGAATTTTTGGCTGGGACCCATATTGGCTTCCGGGTCCTGGTTTTTTCGCCCATCCCACACTGTTGCTATGGTTTGACATAGGGGTTTTTCTGTTGCTGCTGTTGACTTTGGTCACATGGGCGGGTAGCACTGGTAAGGTAAACATTATGACCCAAAGGTATCCGGCAAGTTCGCAATTGACTGGACAACACTAGACAGGCATAAGTTGGTTAAACGTTGTCCGGTCAACGACGAACTAGGCGACGGGGTGATGGCTATAACTAGACAGCATGCATCACCCCGTGATTTTACGGATACGCGTCAGAGGGTGGGGTCATTAGTTAGATATTGACTACGGTCAACAATTTGTTTGTTGTCAACAAACAAATGGATACAAATAGATACATTGTAGCAATTGCCATTGGCAATTTTGGGTGGTACCTTACCAGTGTTACTTCGGCCTGCTTGCCTTAAGAATTATGATTGGTCAATTACCAATAGAAATTTATAATTTGGACTAGGGCATGAATCAATAAATGTGGCCCAATGCCGTTATCCACTTTTATCAGTGTCTGAGTCCTTTATTGGGGAGTGCGCCTGCAATGATGATGATATACGAATGGCATCCTGACTTATAGCCACCCTTCCCAGGGTTTTCTAGGTAGGGAGTCTCCAGATTTGAGTTTCCTCCCCTAAAGCTCTTGGGATTCTTGGGCCATTTGCCCAGCCCCCACCCCAAGCTGGCTTTCCCCACCAGTCAGCTGCTCCTCCTCCTCCTCCTCCGCACCACCACCCCCAGCAGGTAAAGTGAGCCATCCCCGGCCCGGCAAGCTCCGAAGACGCCACCGTTGAAAGAGGTGTAGTCATACGGGGAGTATATTGCAAACTCTACATTTTAACTAGAAAAGTTGGGGGTCGTCTTATATGCCCAGTCGCCTAATACGCTGGAAAATACGGTAAATCCTATTGATTTAATAGGTTTATTCTAGATGGAACTACTAGTAGGATTCAGCCTAAAATAAAGGAAATTGGTAATATGATCTCCAACAGGCATGCAATTGAACTATTTTCATCCACAAGTCATTTATATTACAGTAAGATAAAGGTAAAGGTCTCCCTTGCTTGAAAGCTAGTTGTGTCCTACCCTTATCTCTGCTTATAACCAAAGAGCCAGTGCTATGTATGTCTGTTGATGTTTCTGTAGTCATGTAGCAAGCATGACTAGACACCTGAGTGTATGGAACCTTTCCCGTCCATGCAGTACCTATTTATCTACTTTTTTAAAAAAAAAATATTTATTTTCAAAGAGAAAAAATAAAAATAGCAAACATACAAAAGAAAACAATAACAATACAATGCAATATTACATCAAGCTCATAAAAAATAACACATACATAGTAATTAAACTAATTATTTGCAATGTAACCCACACTGTTAAATACCCACATTGAAGGTTATTACTATAACCATAGCATTCATAAGAGCTTTCAGTGTTACAGCTGTTTATTACTTCTATACTAATTACACAACACCCAGTGAATATTTACAATGCCCGGAGAGTTTAGTATCTATATCATCTCCAAAACCCACTTTGAGATGGTACAGGTCCAAAACTATCCATAGCCATAAGAGAATGATCCACGAACGGCTTCCAAATATTCCAAAACCTGTTTTCCTTCAATTTATCCCTTTTTACTTTTATCTCCCATGTCAATTTGTCATTCAATGCTAAACTCCACATTTCCTTATACCACTCTCCGGTCTGTATAAATACATCATTTTTCCAATTTCTGGCGATACATTGTCTACCTGTGGTTAACATAATTTCCAATAATTCTTTTTCCACCTTGTTCAAACCCATACCTTCCACATCTGTTAGTAAAATGGTACCTGACACCAACTTAATTCTTTTACCCATTATTTCCCCAATCTCTCCTTCTATTCTTCTCCAAAATTCATTTATTTTTTTGCAACTCCACCACATATGTTCATAAGTTCCAACCGTTTCTTTGCATCTCCAACATAAATTATCCCTTTTATTATCCATCTGATGCAACCTCAGTGGTGTCAAGTACCATTGCCACAGCATTTTAAAATTATGTTCCTTGATTCTTACAGACATTGTTCTCTTTATCCTCTTTTTCCACTTGTTTCTCCATTCAACATCTCCTATTTTTATATTCAAATTTTGTTCCCACTTCAGTTTCAAGTCTTCCTGTGGATCATTACCCTTATTTAATAGAGTATAGAGTTTGCTTACTAGACCCTTAATATTCTTTTCCCCTTTTCTAATCTTTAATACCAATTCTTCAAATTCGGTCTTTGTTCTATCTAAACCTACTCTTCTGTATTTTTTATTCCAATTATCAACCTTCAATTTCTGAAACCAGTCCAATTGTAACTTTTCAAATATTTTTTTCCTCTTGGTTTCATCTTCACAAGCTTTGAACCATTCCTTCACTAGAAGCACTTCATTTTTATCCAATATTTCCTTTTCCCCCTTATCTATTTTTATCGGAAAACACACCATATCAGTCAATTCCAAGATTGGAGAGAGATCTGGGACCAAATCTTTCTTTACTCCTTTCCACACCCTCATGAGGCCTCTCATCATAGTATTGCTTGTATTTATTGTTTTATCCTTAATTCCCAAAAAGATCATTTTGCCAATATTCCTATATTCTTTCATCTCCAATTCCTCCCAAATTACCTTTTCTCTTGCCAAGATCTTCACAACATTCTTAATTTGGAATGCTCGATAGTATGCTAACAAGTTTGGCATACCCAAACCCCCTTCTTTCTGAGGCAGGTACCAAAGCTTCTTTGGAAGTCTAGATTTTTTACCTCCATTACAAAAATTATTAAACATCTTTTGAGACTCATTGATTTCCTTCTCCTTCAAATGGATTGCAAGTGCATCAAATAAAAAGTTAATCTTTTTATTTGATGCAACATCATTTTGCAAATTGCAATCCTCCCAAACCATGACAGTTTCAACCTCTGAAACCCTTGTATTTTATTCTTAAATTCTGCTTTCAAACTGTCATAATTCAGTCTTTTAAGTTCTTCCAATTTGTTTGAAATAGTTATCCCCAAATATTTCAACTTTTCTTTAATTTGTATGTTAGATGTCCCCACTATCTTTCCCATCTCCTTTACCCCTATATTACACAACATCATTTCTGATTTATCACAATTTATCATCAATCCAGTTATAGCCTCAAATTCCTGTAGTTGGTCTTTAATCCTATCCATTACCACCTCTGGATGTTTCACCATTAACAACGTATCATCTGCATACATACTCACTTTATTACCCAGTATCCCTTCTATGTTTGAATCCTCCCTTATATTTTTAGCTAAAATTTCCATTGCCATGATAAACAGGATAGGGGATAGTGGACAACCCTGCCTGGTACCTGCCTCAAGCTTTACCTCATCCGTAACCTCTTCATTTACTCTGATCCTAGCACTCCCTTTTTGATATAATAGATCAATTACCCTTCTAAATCTATCGCCGAATCCATAATTTCTGACTATTTCCTTGATCGAAAACCATTGTAATGAATCAAATGCCTTAAAAATGTCTAATGATAATAAGCCCACCTTTTCCTTCGTTTGATTAACATTATCAATTAGATCTAATACCCTTCTAGTCAAATCAGACATGTGCCTACCTTTTAAGAAACCAACTTGATCAACATTTATATATTCCCCCATAAAACTGTTTAAGCGATTAGCCAGTATTGCTGTGAAGATCTTGGCGTCCTGGTTTATAAGAGAAATTGGTCTGTATGATTCCACCTTTTCCAAGTTCTTTCCCGGTTTTGGCAGCAGAACGATTATGGTACTGTACCATGAAGTCGGAATTTGTCCTCCATCTAAAATATAATTATATAGCTTCACTAACTTTGGAACCACAACATCTTTAAATTCTTTATAAAACTCTGTCGATAATCCATCATCTCCCGGGGCTTTCCCCATCTTCAAGCCACTAATTACCTCATTTACCTCTTTATCAGTGACCCATTCCTCCATTTTTTCTCGATGTTCCTGTTTTATTCCATTCCCTAACTGTCTCTCCAAAATCCCTTTAAGCCTCTCCGCATCTATCTCCTTTTTTGCATATAATGCTTGATAAAATTCCTTCACGATTTTACATTTATCCCTATTCTTATTGCATCTTAACCCTTGTTTATTGACCAGCACCCCAATTTCTCTTTTTTCCTTTTTAGCCTTAGCCGCTCTTGCTAGTAGTCTTGAATTTCTGTTACTGAATTCAAAATACTCTCTATTTAGATATATCAAATCTCTTTTAACTTTATCTATGTCCTTACCCATTAATTCTGCCTTAAGTCTTTGTAATTTAGCGAAAAAAATTTTATCTTTACTTTTTGAATGGTCTTCCTGTAACTGCTTTATTTCTTTTTCTTTTTCCACCTGGTCTGCCTTATATCTTTTATACTTTATACTCACCAACTTTATACTTTCGCCTCTAAAAACCGACTTCATGGTATCCCAAACAACGTTAAAATTTACTTCATTATTATCGTTCCACTGCCAACTTTCCCTCCACCTTTCCATGATTTGTTCTTTACATTTTTGGTCTTTGAATAAATTAGGATCATACCTCCAACTTCTTCCTCTTCGGTTATCTTTTTGTAATCTCAATTCCAAAAGTACTTTAGCATGATCTGATTCCTTGAAAATCCCTATTTCCATTCCCTCAATATTTTTAATCAAATTTTCTGTAAGCAGAACATAATCTATTCTAGAGTAGGTCCCATGGACGTGTGAAAAAAAAAAGAATGTGCCCTTTCCGAGCCCTTGATCTCTCTCCAAGAATCCTTCAAACCCATCGCAACCATCCATTTGTCTAAAACCTTCCCTTTCAAGCCAGTTCCACATCTTGCTAAGTTCGTACAGTCTAAGTTTGACCTTATCAGGTTAAAGTCTCCAGCCACAATGATTTTTGCGACATTTTCTAGCTCCACAACTTTCCGAACCTTTTCTAAAAAATCCGCTTGATGTTCATTTGGAGCATAGATGTTTACCAACATTATTTCCTCGTCTTCTATTTTTCCTCTTACAATCAAATATCTACCTTCTTGATCGGCAACACTTTTTATTATCTCGAATCCTAATCTTTTAGAAATCATGATTGCTACTCCTCTCGCTTTTGAAGTACCAAAGGCCATCTCATAGGCCAGTGTTGAATCCATCCCAAAAAAAGTTTGTTTGTAGCTTTTGACTTTTGGTGTGTTTCCTGTAAGAACACTATATCGGGTCTATCTTTCTTCAAAGCCAATTCCAACCTCCGCCTCTTAAGAACAGAACCTGTACCCTTTACATTCCAGGTTAATATTTTAATATTCCCCATAATCTATTTCCTTTCTAGCTTCTAAACTCTCCATTGGGCGTGCCGCCACCAACCCCTTCCCCCAAAAACACAAAATTCTACATAAAACACACAATGTGTCCCTTCCCACTTTCTTCAAAAAAAAGGACGCCTTCGATAACCAAAGAGGGGGGACATGCAAGATGTGCCTATCGACTAGTGCTACACGCTACCCACCCTTATATGATGCTTAGATAATTTGTTTTTTATTAATCTGTTTCTCATTGCTCCTTACTTGCCTCCTCCTCCACCATGATCAAAGACAACTCCTCTTCTTCTTTTCCCTGCGGTGTTCCACCTGTAGCACCACCAGCCTCTGCCCTCTCATACTCCCTTCCTATAGCACCCGATTCCAACAATTCTTTCTTAAAAGTTATCCACTCTTCCGAACCTGTTTTTACCAGCTCCAACTGACTCAAATACTCCAGTGGATCGGTCCCTTCATCGATTACTTGCATTCTTTTCTCATAAAAAAAACCGCAATTGCTGTGGAAATCTCCAATTGTACCTTATACTTTTACTCATCAACAATTTGGTTACAGGTCTCATCTTATATCTCCACATTCTTTATTTCATTGAGATATCATTATATACTTCTACATCAGAACCATCAAATTTCAGGGCGCCAGAACCAGCTTGTTTCAAAAAGGCCATTACTCTAAGCTTATCTCCCCAGTTTGCAAATTTTACCAAAACATTTCTTTGAACTGCCTTCCCTCTTCTTGGACCCACCCTAAATGCACTTACAATATCTTCCTGTACAAATTCCTTTCCCATATTCAAACCATTTAACCACTGAACCACTCTTTCTCTTAGCTGGTCTGGCGTCCGTTCAACCACCTGATGAATCACAATGTTCTGCTTTCTCATCATATCTTCCACAGCATCAATCCTTTTCTCATATTCATCCAATTTCAGCTTATTCTCCCGCACCGCCTCCTGGGTCCCTTTTATTTCCTTTTTTATAACATTTACCTCATTTTGGACCAATTTCACATTTCCCTCTATTTTTTGCAGGCTTAAATCCACTTTTTTTGAAAAATCCATAACAGATGATACCACCTTATCCTGTTTTTTCATCATTTCATTTCTGTCTTTCACCCTTGAGTCCTCATTTTTCTCCAATTTCTGGAACAATTTACCAATTTCCACCATAATTTGAGTATGATCATAGGGTTTAGGTGGTGGTGATGAAGACTGAGGGACCTCTTCCATTGGTGCTTTTTCTTTCCTCTTAGACTTCACCACTGGTTCTTCCTCCTTTGCTTTTCCTCTTGTGCCTTTATCCATAATGACACCCACTAAGAAAATCCAATATTGCAGAGCATTGCAAAATCGTAGCCAATCCACTCAAGCCTATACCGCTGCAGCCAATACTAACGCCTGTCCAAACAATTCTGTCGAAGATTGTAGAGAGGAAGAAATCCAGCAAAAAATTAATTGTTGTAATCCACAAAAGAGCAGGAACCGAAAAACAATCCAAACAAAAAGAAAAAAAAGGGTAATCCACATCAGGCCCATTTCCCCAAAGTAAACAGCCCAAGTATTTGCACTCCCAACCGCAAAAATAGAAACTCCAAGGAAACAGTCACCCAAATTTTTTCATTTGAATGAAAACCGCTAGGAAGAGAGGTGAAAAAAAGAGCCCAGAGTCCAAGGTGTATAACAAAAAGCAAAGAAGAGGAGCAATATATCCAAAAAAAGAGTTAGTCATAATCCACACGGTGAAGGGGTAAAGAGAAACTAATCCTTCTCTTGGAGCGAACGAGTCAAAGCACCCTTTTCCAGCAGGTGCGTTGACTTCAGGGGGAACCCCCCCTCTTCCTCTGCAAATCGGCAAGCTTTCCCCACACTCCTTAATTTTAGCCTCAAAAAGCGCTGGAACCTTTAGAAACTGAAGCCCAGACAAAGACTTCTTTAACCACTTTACTGTCGCCAAAGCACGCCGTGGTTCTCCTGGGACGCAACAAAGCCATAGACCAAAACACAGCCACTTTCGTTTTCCAGGACCGCCGCCATTAACGGATCGACAACCCACTTTTATCCACTTCCACACCCGCTTCCAAGTCCGGGCTCTTCTGAACAGAATCCCCAGTTACCTTTAGCTCTTCAACATAGACTTTCATAAACTTACATAAACTCGCTTTTTTGCCGATTTTACTGCCACCTTGAATCTTCGCCGTCTCACTGGTCCCGTTCTCGGTTCCTCGACAGGAGAAGCCGCGGCTTCCGTCGCGCGCCTCTCCTACCCAGGATACCTCCCAAACTTCGACCACCCGACTTCAAAACTTTCCAAATAGGCAAGCAGGAGTCTTATCAGCAAAAAATACCACTTTAAAATTTCCCCATTTTACTCGTTCACATTAATTACCACTTTGGTAAGCGCGAGCGTCCAAATCAAGATGTTACTCGTCGGCCATCTTAGCCACGCCCCCCTATTTATCTGCTTGCAATTTCTTGCTTTCGAACTGCTAGGTTGGCAAGAGCTGGAGCAGACAAAAGGAGCTCAGTCTATCACATTGCAATTAGGTCTCAAACTGCTGACCTGCCAAACTTCCAGTCATCAAGGCTAGCATCTTACCCACTAAATCACTGCAGCCTTTTTATATTACAGTAGCTACTACTAAGTAAGTAAGTTGCTGTGATATTTTAGTAAACAAACTGCTGTTCATGGCACATGATACAAATGAACAACATAAATGCAAAGCCTAGTCTGTCTTTGAGGAATGGTTATGCAATTGTTCAACTGCAGAGGCCAATGTATACCAGATCTATTCATCAACAAAACATTTGCTCAGTTTGAGGAAAGCGGGGTATAAATAATAACTGAAATGAAAATGGAAAAAAAAATGAAATGGAAATTCTTCCAATTGTTTTCACTGCAAAAATGTAGTTATTTTTCAAGCTTCATTATGGTTAGGTTTCCTTCTGAAACAGTGCTTGAGATATCCATGCAAATTTTTCATTGGTGATTTTTAACTGCTTGACACATTATAAGAGCAACTTTCAGATGTTGCTTGTTATTTCAGAAGGCAATTTTACACTGTATTTCAGTTTGCCTTTTGAAAAACAAGATAGTAGCCATGTTAGTCTGTACAGGCATATCAGACAAGAAATCAAACCAAAGCCATAATAATAAAGAAGACAAAAACATTGTAGTACCTTAAAGACTATCTGCTATATTTTGATGTGACCTTCTGTGAATCAAGTCCTCTTCCTCAGTCATAACAGTAAGACCATGGCAATAATTTATACATAGCCTCATGACAAATAGACACAATTTCCAGCGTGCATAAGTTCCTGTGGAATTTCACTTCTAGTAATGACTTAATACCCATGTTTTATATTCAGTTCTTTTCCAATGAAAATTTGTTCAGTAAAAACAACAATGGTAAATGGTTGCAGGAATCTCAAACTATAGATTACAATACAAGTTGCAAATTGTGTGAGTCAGTGTGACATTTCCAATCTAGGGATAACTTGAGAAACTTCTTTGATATCCAGTCTTTTTTAATAAAGCTTTTTTCATAGAAGGTAATTCTGAAAAAATAACATTTGTTAGTTGGGAAAGAACATGGGCTATGGAAAATAATCAGACAACATAATTATTGTAGCATTTTACATTGGATAATGGATTTAAAACCTTGACTAATATTTAATCCACTTAGCTGAAGTGTGTGTGTGTGCGTGTGCAATTTTTTATGCGCACGCACGCGTTAGCAACTTTCAGATCCTGTCTCAGTAGTTTGAAATGATTTGATACAGGTTTCTGTGTATTGTAATTCCTGATGTCTGATTTAGATCCATTAGGTCTTTTGTGCAGAGATTGTCCCTTTTGTCCTGAAGGGGAACATTGGGGGGGGGGAGACATAAATTGTATTAGGATGGGAACAAGTAAAAGTTTCTTCAATGTTGTTGTCAGAGTTTGAGGCATGGGCAGCCAACTAACACCACAGGTACCAGGACACAGGCCAACAAGACTAATGTACAAACAGCAGTCTTAACCAAGTCCAAGTCAGGTTTTTTTGGAGGGGGGGGGGGATAGGGAAACAAGGCAGTCCACTCAATTAGATGAGACATAGGCAAGAAACAATCAATATGAACAGGAACCTTAAGGTTAGAATGGATGCATAAGTAGAAACAGGCATCTGGAATAGTAGTGGAGTCCAAGGACAAGAATTGGTCCAGAAGGCAGGTTCCACAAAGAGCAAAACAAGACAAAGTACTACACCTAGTCAAAACACCTTCATTACTGAAATGGCTTTTGGAAGGAAGAGCCAGTTCTTATACAGCTCTTTGCAGGCGCACCCACCCAAATAAAGACTCAGACACTGGTATATGGATAAAGGCATTGGGCCACTTTTATTGAGTAATACCCTAGTCCGAATTAACACTTTCAATTGGTGTATCATCCAATTGTAATTCTTTAAGGCAAACAGGCCGCAGTAGCACTGGTAAGGTTCCACCCAAAATGCCAATGGCTATTGGCTACATGTATCAATTTATATCAATTTGTTTGTTGACACAAACAAATTGTTGACCGAAGTCAATATACTATCTGCTGACCCCACCCTTTGATGTGTATCCGTCCAAATATCAAGGTGATGCAGGCTGTGAAGCTCCTAGCATCACCCCATTCATGGTTCACCCTTGACCGGCCAATCCTGTTTCCCCTGTACCTATCTACGTGTTGGCCAGTCAATTGCGAAACTGCCGGATACCTATGGGTCATAAATCTTTACCTTACCAGTGCTACCCGCCACACGGGGAGGCGTCCATGATGACTCACCGCCCCCCCCCTGACCGACAGCTCGGACACCAGGCCTGCTTGCACGTCCTCCAGAAAGAGGTGCATACCTCTGGCCGACAGGTGGACCCCATCTCCTGCATACAGGCTAAAATCCTGCAATCCTATCCCCGGGTGTCGAATGGCTGTCCCCAAGCCATTCTCAACAAGAAACCGGGCAACAGCCCTGTTCACTGACCGCCGGGCATGGTCCAAACCACGGAGATCCATGCCTCCTCTATAACAGTGTCTCGGCACGATGTCAGACCATAGCAACCATGTGTATGGCCATAATTGATGTAGAAACGCCAGGTCACTGCACACCGACATTTTTAAGGAAAGGCCAGTGATCTGTGCGAGATCATTGCCGCCGAGGTGCAGAATCAGAACATCAGGTGGTCCAGCATCCCTGATGGACATCAGGAATGGCAACAGTTCCCGCCATCTCATGCCGCACACACCATACCACCGCATACGTGCGGATGCACGCAGCCCGAGATGGGGTCCCCACTCCGACGATGCAGCATACTGTGCCGCCCAGTGCACATAACTGTGGCCCACCAGCCACACTGCCACCAGTGTGCATAGACACACAGGGTCTGTAAAAGAAGGAGAAGGAATTAAGGACATAACTAGGTACTCATACAGTGAGGGGACGTACATATAATGAAAAACGCGCAGATCCCCACCTGCCCATCCGACATATATCAGCCTCAGAGTACCCAAACGCAGCCGCAGTTGATGCGGCGCCTATCCTGAATGAATGGGTGCCACACTGTGAAGTGCCGTCCCGGTCACCCTCCAAAATTGAAATTTGGTAAGGGGAGACCCATCCTGGTGGCAGAACAACAGGCCAGGGCGCGTACCACGCACTGCCAAAAATGCATGTAGGGCACCAACCGGACAAATGTCAGCAAATGTACATCGTAGCAGTCTAACACCACTGCCTTCTCCATGCTGATCGGCTTTTTAGGAACGAATCCTCAACTGAGCCCACTCCTGGTTGATAGATACATCTTTGAGTTCCAGTGCCCTACGAGACACGTCCCCCTTTGACAATGAGACCAGCACGCTGATTCTCAGAGCTCCAAAGAAAGCTACGGTGGTAGCTGCATGAAAAAGAGACTTCTCATACCTATCATAACACAGTCTATGCCAACCTCGGGCAAGGTGGGACAGAATACACGGTGAAATAGGGTGACATATGTCCGGGCGGCGGCCACATTCACGTGTCCACCCTTCCAATACATAGCGTATACGGAAATCACTCACAGTCCATAAAGCCCCGTGCCTTGGCCCTGAATGACAAGGCCGAAAGCCTGGTGGCGATGGTGCATGGGGCCAATCCCTGATCATGAAGGTGCACCATATACTGTAAAACCTGGTTGACTGGTATCGGCCACATTTCAGTCAACTGCCTTTGCCTACAAAAGGTCCTAAATTTAATGAGTGTATGCTGATACGGCTTACGCGTGCGAGGTACCAAAGACATGCCGATCGCCCGGTTCACCTCTCCTCGCCAAATGTCCATATCTCGGCCGGGAGTGGAGAGGGAAGCTCCTCTGTGTCTGGAGCCAAGGCACGGAACCAGGATATCTGCAGGCGGGATAAAGCGTCGGCAATATCGTTATTAATGCTTGGCACATGGCTGGCCCTGAAGAGCACATTAAGGTGCAAGGACCTAAGAACAAATTGGCAAACTAAGGCCCTGACTCTGGGTGACTTAGACATTTGGGCGTTGACAATGTGCACCACAGCAGCATTGTCACACCAAAAGTGAACCACAGAATTAGGCCCACCTGTCCCCCCAGAGCATAAGGGCACCCAAAATGGAAAAAAAACTCCAGGAACGTAAGATCGCGTAAGCGTTCCGTGCCCTGCCATCCCTGGGGCCATTGACCATAGGCCCACTGTCCTTCAAAATAAATCCCATACCCCAGGGAGCCGGAGGCATCCAACTGTACTTGGAACTGGGGGCTGACCATAAGCTCAGATCTCCAAAAGGAAATGCCATTAAAGTCCTGCAGGAATGTGAGCCAAACCGACAGATCTGCTCGTAAACCCCTAGTCAACCGTACCCTGTGGTGTCGTTTTGAAAGGCCCACCATAGCGTCACACAGACGCCTGGCAAAGGCTCTGCCTGGTGTCACCACCCTGCAGGCGAAGTTGAGGTGGCTGTGAAGCACCTGTAACTCCCGGAGAGACACCTTACGCTTGGCAAGCATTGCCAAAATCGCATCAAAGATCCGCCCCCCCTGACCGACAATTCGGTCACCAGGCCCGCTTGCACGTCATTCAAAAGAGGTCTATCCTCTTGCTGACAGGTGAACCCCATCTCCAAAATACAGGCTAAAATCCTGTAACCCTATCCCCGGATGACGAATGGCTGTCCCCCAAGCCATTCTCGATAAGGAACCAGGCAACAGCCTGTTCACTGACCGCCGGGCTCGGTCCAACCATGGGGGTCAATGCCTCCCCTATAATAGTGCCTCGGCACGATGTCTGACCATAGCAACCGTGTGTACGGCCATAAATGGTGAAGAAACGGCAGGTCACTGCACTCAGAAGTCTTTAAGTCCAGGCCAGTGATCTGTGCAAGATCATTGCCTCCGAGGTGCAGAATTAAAACATCTGGCAGTCCGGCA
This sequence comes from Bradypodion pumilum, assembly GCA_035047305.1. Taxonomy (NCBI): domain Eukaryota; kingdom Metazoa; phylum Chordata; class Lepidosauria; order Squamata; family Chamaeleonidae; genus Bradypodion; species Bradypodion pumilum. Next base: position 93,100,378 of record JAWDJD010000002.1, read on the forward strand.
TCCCCAATGGACATCAGGAATGGCAACAATTCCCACCACCTCATGCCGTGCACACCATACCACTGCATACGCGTGGTTGCACGTAGCCCGAGATGGGGTCCCCACTCTGATGAAGCAGCATACTGTGCCGCCCAGTGCACATAAATTGTGGCCCACCAGCCACACTGCACCGGTGTGCGGAAACACACAGGGTCTGTAAGAGAAGGAGAGAGAATTGAGGGCATAACAAGGCACTCATGCAGTGAGGGGACGAACAGACAAAGAAAAAGGCGTAAATCCCACCTGCCCATGCGACATATGTCAACCTCCGAGTACCCAAATGCAGCCGCAGTTGATGCAGCGCCTATCCGGAACGAATGGGTACCGTAACGAGCCCCAGGGACCCCCACACTGTGAAGCGCTGTCCCAGTAACCCTCCAGAATTGTAATTTGGTAAGGGGAGACCCATCTTGGTGGCAGAACAACAGGCCAGGGCGTGAACCGCGCGCTGCCACAAACGCATGTAGGGCACCAACCGGACAGATGGCAGCATCATGCTACTACCCTTTCCTCGCTGACCGGCCCTTGAGGAGCGAATCCTCCACAGAGCCCACTCCTGGTCGAGCGAAACATCTTCCAGTTCCAGTGCCCTACAGAACATGTCCTCTGTTGAAAGTGGGACCAGCTCACTGATTCTCAGAGCTCCAAAGAAAACCACGGAGGTAGTTGCCTGAAAATAGACTCTTCGTACGGAGCATAGGCGCTGGCTGCGTAGGGGTCATATACAGTAGCCACAACTGCTGGCAGGGCTCGTCCCACCACATCTCAGAGTGAAGGGCCACCCTCATCCTAAGTTCTTCGTCATAGGCCAACCATGACGGGCCAGGGAAATCAACCATGGCCCAGTAAATATTGTCCAGGTACTGGACCATTGGGATAGCCAAATCAGGACGGGCCCTTAGATATACCGCCATGGATATCAAATAGGCCGGTAACCAATTGGCCCAAGTGCGAGGCGGCTTACGACGACGAGACAACTCCTTGTCCCAGTCGTCCTGCCCCTCCCTCTCCTCCTCAGTGGGTTCACAGTGCAGGAGGGTGAAAACGTCAATATATTCCCCACACCATATCTTCTCCCTAGTAGCCTGGGATAAATGGTCACCCAGGGGTAGGGAGTAACCGGCCATCGGCAGGGCTGCCGTTGGCATGGATTAGAGTGGGGGAACACATAATGGGCCCTATTGGACCCCCGAGAAGTTAGGAGGAAGCATTAGGGCGGTCACCCCTGTAAGAACCTGGGTTTTTTTGGCCTGTTGTGGCCATGGCCACTGTACCCCCCCCCCCAGTGTTATGAGCTAGTGTCACCGGTGTGCTGATTTGACCAGGATACTCACTCGGTGCACCCCCATGGGCTGCCCCCACTGGGGGTTCCAGCCCGTGGTGGGCGTTGGAGCTCACGATGGTCATCGAGCTCTGTGTCTCCGTGCATCCATCCCAAGCAGGACCGGTCCCCGGTGGAATGCCCTGCTGGAATGGCCAGATGGGGAGCTGTGAAGCACCAGCCTGCCCTGGCCTGATGGCCTCCAGCAGCTCAACCCTATTGATGGCCCGCTGCATGGCAGTGGCAGCTGCCAAGCCCACCCTCCGTCGGTGGTGGAGCAATTCCCATGGAAGCCTCGAGTGCCGATATGCGGGCAAGGAGAGCATCCACAGTGTCAGACCCACCAGAATAAGGAGGGCCAGGTGGGCCGGACGGCCCACCAGGCGATTGATGAACGGCGGAGGGGGAAAGCCATGTGGCAATCCCTGGCCAGAATAGGGCCAGGCCCAATAATCCGGCCCATGGGGGGCTGGTGGAATGGCGGGGCACGATCCCGCGCCATGCCCGAATGGGCCGCTATACCCCATGCCGAGTAGAGGGGGTAGGCTGAGCCCTCCCCCTTGGACGCGGCCTTGGGGCCGCATGAGCCTTTTGCTTGGGTGCCATGGCCACCCAAGCGCTGCAGCACTGATCGGAGGAGAGATAGCCTCCGATCAGAATAGGAAGGAAAACCCAAAGAGAGCAGCATCGGAGCAAACTTCTCCGCTCCGTCGCTTCTCTTTAAAATGGCAGCAAGGCTGCCTCGTGGCCACCCCTTTTATAGAGGGATGGCCACGCCCCCGACTAACCCGGATGTATGAGTCCGGGTGGGGGCCCCCGCAAATAGCACGGCAGCCATTTTGGCGCCACGCTTGCATTTTCACCAGGACTCCCAGGTGCTCACAAAGGACCTAGCAGCTGCAATAAACTGTGGGTCTAATCCTGCAACTACCTGAATTTTTCTTCTGGCATTCAACCAGCAGATGGAACCCTGAAGCTGCCTCAGAACCTGACAAGTTGCCAGAGTAAATGTGAGCGGAAACACCCTCAAAATGGAACGAACCAATATGTGAAACATATTTAATGATAAAACCACACAGTCCCCAGAGAATTAACAAAATCTTAAGCAGAATACAACACTGAAAATACAAAAAGTTGTACAAGGCAGCAGCAGAAAGAACCTCCTCAAAGATTGTGGTATTTTTGAACCATAATTGGGTGTACCCTGGTAATGGCAATCTTGTGTTTCCAGCTAAACTTTCTTTTTTAATTTTCTTTTTCTATTATTATTGTTGTTGTTGTTGTTCAGTCACACAATCGATTCCGACCCTTTGCGACCCCATGGACCATTTTCCTCCAGGCACCTCTGACCTCCACCATTCTCCTCAGCCCACCAAGCTCTGTGCCCATTGTGTCCACAATACCATCTATCCATCTCATCTTTGGACGCCCCCTTCTCTTGCCCTCCACCTTTCCCAGCATCAAGGCCTTCTCAAGTGAGTCCTCCCTTCTCATTTGATGTCCAAAGTACTTTAGCTTCATCTTCACTATTTGTCCCTCCAATGAACAGTCAGGATTGATTTCCTCCAGTATTGACCTATTTGTTCTCTTTGCTGTTCAAGGGACTCTCAGGACTCTCCTCCAACACCACATCTCAAATGCATCTATTCTTCTGCGCTCAGCCTTCCTAATGGTCCAGCTCTCACGCCCATACATTACCACAGGGAATACCATTGCTTTGACTATGCGAATTTTTGTTTTCAAGGTGATGTCTTTGCTTTTCACTATATTCCCCAGGTTTCTCATAGCTTGTCTCCCCATAATCAGTCGTCTTTTTATTTCATGGCTACAGTCGCCATCTGCAGTGATCTTAGATCCTAGGAAAGTAAAATCTGTCACTGCTTCTACTTCTTCCCCATCTATTTTCCAGGGACTGATTGGACCTGTTGCCATTATCTTTGTTTTCTTGACATTAACTGTCAAGCCAGCTTTTGCACTCTCCTCCTTCAATCCAATCAAGAGGTTCTTTAGGTCTTCCTCACTTTCTGCCATTAGGGTGGTATTGTCTGCATATCTCAAATTGTTGATGTTTCTCCCAGCAATTTTGATCCCATATTGTGATTCCTCCATCCCTCGCATTATGTGCTCTGTGTATAGATTGAATAAGCAGGGTGATAAAATGCAGCCTTGTCTTACTCCTTTCCCTATTCCAAACCACTCTGTCATTCCGTGTTCTGTCCTAACTGTTGCTTCTTGGTTCGTGTACAGATTTCTCATGAGGCAATGAGGTGCTCTGGTATTCCCATCTCTTTAATTACTTGCCACATTTTGTTGAGGTCTACACAGTCAAAAGCCTTGGTGTACTCAATAAAACAAAAGTAGATTTGTTTCTGGTATTCTTTTGTTTTCTCCATGATCCAACGTATATTGGCAATGTGGTCTCTAGTCCCCCTGCCTCTTCTGAAACCGGCCTGCACCTCTGGTAATTCTCTCTTCACATGTTGCTGCAGCCTATCCTGTATTATCTTGAGCATCACCTTGCTGGCATGTGGGATGTGCGCAATTGTTCGGTAATTTGAGCATTCTTTGGCATTGCCTTTTTTGGGGGATTGGAATGTACACTGATCTTTTCCAATCCTGTGGCAACTGTTTTGTTTTCCAAATTTGCTGGCATATTGAATGCAGTAGTTTGATTCCATCATCTTTTAGGGCTTTGAAAAATTCAACTGGGATACCATCATCTCCACTAGCTTTGTTGTTTGCAGTGCTTTTTAGGGCCTTTCTGACTTCACTCTCCATAATGTCTGGTTCAAGTTCAAATTTCTCATTATTGTTATTATCAGGAGTGTTGAGGTCCTTTTTATAGAGTTCCTCTGTCTACTCTTGCCATCTTTTTTTGATCTCTTCTGCTTCAGCTAACTCCTTTCCATCTTTGTCCCTTATCATGGTCATTTTTGCTTTAAATGTTCCCTTGATTTCCCCAATTTTTTTGAAAAGATCTCTAGTCCTGCCTCTTTTGTTGTTTTCCTCCATTTCTTTGCACTGTTCGTTCAGGTAGTTTTCTTTATCTCTCCTTGCTTTTCTTTGAAATTCTGTATTCAGGTGATTGTATTTTTTTCTTTCTCCTTGGACTTTTGCATTCCTTCTTTCCTCTGCTATTTTAAGGGCCTCATCAGACAACCACTTTGCTTTCTTACGCTTCTTTTCTTTTGGTATGGTTTCTCTTGCTGCCTCCTTCATGATGTCCCGCGTCTCTGTCCATAATTCTTCTGGTACTCTGTCTATCATGTACAGGACATTAAATCTGTTCATGACCTCCACCGTGTATTCTTTAGGGATGTTGTGTAGGTCATATCTGTCTGATCTAATTGTTTTCCCCATTTTCTTTAGTCTAAGCCTGAATTTTGCGATCAGTAGGTTGTGATCTGAGCCACAGTCTGGTCCAGGTCTTGTTTTTGCTGACTGAATGGAGGTTCTCCATCTTTGACTGCAGAGTATGTAATCAATCTGGTTTCGATGCTGGCCATCTGGTGATGTCCATGTGTAAAGTCGCCTCTTGTGTTGCTGGAAGAGGGTGTTTGCTATGACTAGTGCATTCTCTTGGCAGAACTCTTATCAATCTTTGCCGTGCTTCATTCTGTGTCCCAATACCAAACTTGCCTGTTATTCCATTTACTTTTTGATTTCCTACTTTGGCATTCCAATCTCCTAAGATAATGTGGACATCATTTCTTGGTGTCTATTCTATGAGGTGTTGCAGGTCTTCATAGAACTGGTCAACTGTGACTTCATCTGCACTAGTGGTTGGTGCATAGACTTGGATTACAGTGATATTGAAAGGTTTGCCTTGGATTCTGACTGACATCATTCTATCATTTTTGATGTTGTATCCCATTACTGCTTTCCTCACTCTTTTGTTGACAATTATGGCTACTCCATTTTTCTGAGGTTTTCTTGCCCACAGTAGTAGATATGATGGTTTCCAGAGCTGAATTCACCCATCCCTGTCCATTTTAACTCACTGATGCCCAGGATGTCAATGCTTATTCTTTCCATCTCGTTTTTAACCACTTCCAGTTTTCCTTGATTCATAGACCTCACATTCCATGTCCCTATGCAGTATTGTTCCCTGCAACACTGTATTTCTCCTCCCCCTTTCAAGTCCCTCCCCCTTTTCAGAGCTGCTGTGCTGAGCATCCCCTTGTTTTGCCTTTTGTTTTGGTCCATAGGGTTCTCTTGGCAAACTTTGTGGTGTGCCTTGCCGGTCTCTACGCCAGTCTCATCCCATCACACATGTTATCACAGTTTAAACAGTTTTAAAACAAAGTATTATCATGCACAATATCACAGTTTATCACATAGTATCAAAGTAAAAGTTGGACTAATTAATGAAAGGGAAAGAGAGAAAGAAAAAGTCCACTATATCAAGTCTCTATGTAAGTCAGTTTCTTGTACAGTCACTATGTCAGTTGCTATAAGCCATCTATTAGTCAGCTATATTATTTCATTTTGATTACTGTTTATCATCCTTTGCATGCATGCAGCAGCTCTCGCCTCCCTTTGGCCGCATGGAGTTGGTCAAAGGCACCGACTCGGGCCTCGCTGTGATGGTGGTTACGGCTGGAATCTCCTGGGGGTGGTCAGAGGTCTCCGGAGGTGTCTGTGGTTGGCTGGAGCGGCAGCGTGGCCCTTCTTCTTTGCCCTCTGGGGCATTGCTACGCTAGGAGGGATCCCCCTGGGCCTCTGGATGGCAAATGGGCAGCAGAGCTAGGCCTGTGTCTTCCTTTTGGTGCCTTTTCCTGGCCCTTGGTCTCTGGATGGGGGGGAGGGGCAGTATCTTCCACTCACCTCCCCTGGGCCTCTCTGGATGGCAAATGGGCAGGAGATCAGAGCTAGGCCTGTGTCTTCCTTCTGGTGCCTTTTCCTTCTCTCTGACCCTTGGTCTTTGGATGGGGGGGGGAGGGACAGTATCTTCCACTCACCTCCCCTGGGCCTCTGGATGGCAAATGGGCAGGAAAGCAGAGCTAGGCCTGTGTCTTCCTTTTGGTGCCTTTTCCTTCTCTCTGACCCTTGGTCTTTGGATTGGGGGGGGGAAGGGACAGTATCTTCCACTCACCTCCCCTGGGCCTCTGGATGGCAAATGGGCAGGAAAGCAGAGCTAGGCCTGTGTCTTCCTTCTGGTGCCTTTTCATTATTATTATTATTATTATTATTATTATTATTATTATTATTATTATTATTATTATTATTATTATTATTATTATTATTATTATTATTATTATTATTATTAATAATAATAATAATAATAATAATAATAATAATAATAATAATAATAATAATAATAATAATAATAATAATAATAATAATAATAATAATAATAATAATAATAATAATAATAATAATAATAATAATAATGACAATGACAATGGCAATGGCAATGGCAATGACAATGACAATGGCAATGGCAATGACAATGACAATGACAATAATACTGTACACACAACCATATATAAATAATAACACAATAAAAAAGAGAAAACCCCTTTGCATACATAATTTCCATATTATGTATCTCATTAATGTGCATCCACCACCTTGGAACCATACATTTTCTTCCCCTTCTTCCCCCCTCCCTATTTCCAAAAACCCATAGTTTCTTTGTTTGGCCCAAATTCCCTTTGAATCTTGTAGAACATATTGGATAAAATCTTCCCATATATTAAAAAAATCATTTTTTCAGTCACTCCTTTTTTAACTCTCAGATTGTAGGTCAATTTATCATTTAGGGCTATTTCCCACATTTCTTTGTACCATTCTTTTATATCTATGGTGATGTTTCTTTGCAATTAACAGTCTCATTGCTGTTACCATTATTATTACTAATTCTTTTTTATTTCTATCAATTTTAATATCATTTAGATCAATTAGTAACGCTGTTTTCGGATTCATGCAAATTTTTGTTGATAATACCTTATTGATTTCATCAAATATTTTTTACAAATAGTGTTTATCTCTCTACAATGCCACCATAAATGCAAATAGGTCCCATTTTCAACATTACATCTCCAACATTTTTTTGAATAAATATTATCAATTTGATGCTTCCGAATTGGTGTCATATACCATCTCCATAGTAATTTGTGACAATGTTCTATAATTCTAATTGATATTTTTTTATAATTCTCCCTGTCCATATATTGTTCCACATTAATCTATCTATTTTAACTTCAATATCTGATTCTCATATTTCTCTTAATGTATTCTGGGTTGTTCCTTCTTTATTAAATAGATTATATAATCTATTTACTAATCCTTTCTGTATAGTATTTTCCTGCCTTAATTGCCCAACTATTTCTTCAAATCTTGTTAATTCTCTTCCCTGAATGTAATTTTTCTCCAATCCCTATCCCATCTTTCCATTTGGATTTTCTCAAGCCAATTTATTTCCATGGTTTCATATCCTCTTTCTCTTACATTTCTGTCTTTACATTTTTCCATCCAGTCATTAATGGTCTTCAGTCATTCTAATGCTTTCTTCTTATCTTTTATACAATAATTGTTTATATCTTTTAACTCCAACAGATGGGATACATCTGAACATAATTAATTTCTTACAGTTTTTCATGTTTCTAACATGCTTTTAAAAATGGATTTGTTATTTTATTTTTGTCATTAATAACAGTAATTTCTTACTACTCATATCTTCCATCCCAATTTCTTCCCAGATTAGTTTTTCATTTACAAGTATACTTACGATTGTTCTGATTTGAAAAGCTCTATACTGTAGTTTTTTTTTTGAATTCAGGTATTCTTTTGGGGCATATGCCATAATTTTTTATTCAATCGTGTTTTTTTATAATCAAAAACATAATTTTTCATCATTCCTTGCCATGTCTTTAATTCTTGTTCAGTATATTTTACTGGAATCATTTCAAATAAGAAATTTATTAGGGGCAGTATTTTCATTTTGCACATTGCAACTCACCCAAACCCGACAATTTTTAAAATATTTATCTATTTTGTCTTTAATATCCCTATATATTTTTATATATAATTTGTCTTTCTTGTTTCTTGGATGTTGTCATCATCATCACCATCACTTATTTGTATACCACATTTTCTCAGCCCGAAGGCGACTCAAAGCGGTTAACAACAAAGTGTTTGCAGCACACAACAGCCGCAAAAACTATACAATAAATGTCAATATACAAGAAATAATAAGTACATATTAATACAAAAATACAGTAATACAATAATACAACATAATACATATAATATCAGCAATACAAATAGTAAAGGTAAAGGTTCCCCTTGCTCGAAAGCCAGTCGTATCCGACTCTAGGCGTCAGTGCTCATCTCTGTTTCAAAGCCGAAGAGCCAGCGCTGTCTGCTGCTGCAAACGTTTCCGTGGTCATGTGGCAGGCATGACTAGACACCGAAGCGCATGGAGCGCTGTTTCCTTCCCACCAAAGTGGTCCCTATTTATCTACTTGCAATGTCTTGCTTTCGAACTGCTAGGTTGGCAGGAGCTGGAACAAAGACGTTAGCTCATTCCGTCCTGCAGTACTCGGGAATCGAACCACTGACCTTCCGCCTCTCAGTCAGCCTCTTAGGCACTTGAGCCACTACAGTCCCAGCAATACAAATACAATACAATGTATCAACAAAACAGTGTATAAACATATCAATCTAAACAGTCACAGAAAAAACTTCAAAACCCAACCTCACCAGGGTGACGGGCGACTGTTATTAATATACCTAAGTATTTTAAACTTGTCTTTACTCAGCTAACCTTTCTCATACCTGGTCAGGTGAAAGGAACTACAGAATGAACTCATCAAATGGTGCCTTCACTTTGGCAGTTTCACGTCTGGCCTAGACAAGGAAGAAGCAGCAGCAGAAAGGTCCCTCTCTATGGTGCGTATTTGTTCTGCTGTCTGAAACGGGAGACTCATTCTGCCTCATGGGAGAGCCATTCCAGCCCCCAAAGTATGATTGGTTTGTTTATGGAATAGAAAGTAGGTTGAAACAACATTTGTCTCTGGTTGTTCTCTTCTGAAATCAACTTCCTACAACAGTGATGGTGAACCTTGGCACTCCAGGTGTTCTTGAACTTCAATTCCCAGAAGCCCTGATCAGCAGGAATGCTGATTTGGGCTTCTGGTCATTGAAGTCCAAGAACAGCTGGAGTACCAAAGTTCACTATGAAGAAGTGAACATATCCAAGAAACTGAAATGTAAAAATTATAACAACTATGCTTAGTGGTTAAGACACTGAGCTTGGAGACTGGAAGGCTGGGTTTCGATACCTGAGTGCTGCATGACAGATCTTGGGGACATGAAAGGAGCCTCATTTGGGCATCCTCTAAGCAGAGTTCCTCCAGCAAAAATTCTTTCATCCCAGAGTAATTTCTGACATGAAATTTATTTATTTATTTATTATTTATAGAGTCAAGTGGCTAAGATGCTGGCTGGGAGGCAGAAGGTCAGCAGTTCGATTCCCGAGTACTGCAGGACAGAATGAGTTCCCGTCTTTGTCCCGGCTCCTGCCAACCTAGCAGTTCGAAAGCAAGAAATTGTGAGTAGATAAATAGGGACCACTTTGGTGGGAAGGTAACAGCGTTCCGTGTGCTCCGGTGCCTAGTCATGCCTGCCACATGACCATGGAAACGTCTGCAGAAGCAGACAGCTCTGGCTCTGGCTTTGAAACAGAGATGAGCACTGACGCCTAGAGTCGGCTACGACTGGCTTTCGAGCAAGGGAAACCTTTACCTTACCTTTACTATGGAGTCACAACATTTTGTTTTCTAATTTTGTGTTAAAGAGATCAGGTAGAAGAAATTTAGTGGCAACATTTTAAAAAAAATCAGACAGGGTTTAATATATCTGTAGCAACTCAGCTCATGAATAGACAGAATGAAGTCTCTGGCTGAAGGATGGTGGCTTTGTTATATAGTTCTACATTGCTAACACAATGAGCCTGAGGCTATTAGAGGGCCTCATAACTCACAAAGAAATTCAAGCTTTGTTCACAACTGAGATATTTAATGTCATTTTTGAAACATGATTATGGTAGCTTCAATGTACTGTAAATAGTATTTGCAGGTATCATTTGGTTGCTTCTAACTCCCCTTGGAAGCTGAATCATTCTGCCTAGAAGAGACAGCTACAAAGTACGGACCTCTATACATAATTAGACTCACCAAGCTGCTCCAGTACAAAAGTGAGGTTTGCACCTAAACTGAGTACTGTATGCCATATAATCAATCACTGCTACCTAACCATTGTCATGCTTTTGCCTCCCAGATGGAAAGGAAAGAGATTTTGAAAATAAGTGTATAAGATTAGGTAAAGGTAAAGGATATGACTGCTCGAAAGCCAATCATATCCAATTCTAGAGTTCAGTGCTCATCTCTATTTATAGCCGGTAGAACCAGTGCTGTCTGCGTTGGCAGAGATTTCCGTGGATGGCCAAAAGAAAGTTGCTTTCTCTCATATTCTTCCTCCCTGCACTCCATCTCTCTTGATCATTGTAGAACACATCTAATGAAACTGAATGGTAAGACATTTGGGACAGATAGAAAGGAACATTTTTTCACATACCATGCAGTCGAATATCTCACTAACCCCAGTTCTAGAGATAGCCACTTGCCAACTGAGATGGTTTTGTGAGGAGATTGGATAAATTCAAGAATAATCTATATAACTAAAATCAAAGTGTCACGGCACTTGTTATTGAAATGCCACCCCACCTTGACCCCTAACACCCCAGAAACCCACACCTTGCCTACCTGGTGTGCCTGGCCAGGTTGGTGCAGGGCTGCGGCAGCACCCCTTGGGGTCCTTCAATCAAAAAGGGGCTGTGCTGAGGGACCCCCACCCGCTCAGAAGTCCGGCAACAAGGGGCTGGTCCCAGTGGGGGGTGGGTCACCACGGACTGGGCATGCGTGGCACGCCAGGTCGGCCTGCGCTGCACATGCCCCAACAGAGGGTGCCGCTGGGCACTCCTGCTAGTAGCTACTAATAGCTACCTGTTAGAAAAAAATCATCCTCTCTAGGGTAACAGAAGGATAGTATCAGTGACTGTGAGATAAGTGACAGTTGCCTCTATATCCATAACCATTTGATTACTTACTGTGTGCACACATTGATGGTCGTAGACCAGTCTTTTGTCTGATCCAGCATGGCTTTTCATTTTTTCCTACAAGGTTGCCTCATGGAAGTTAAGAGTAGTTTACATAGAGTGAAATATAATTATATCAGCAGATCATCACATGCAGGAAAAAACCCTTATGTTTGACCAAAGCATGGCTGAAATGTACTAACATCAGCAGTGAAATGGCAAATTGTAGAGCTGTGTGGCATTGAATGGAGCTCAGAGGTTTATGATTCACCATGTGTGAAGTTTTTCTTTTGAAAAACTGTAGCTGTTGGGCAGTTGTACCACACTCAGCAATTTGACATTCATTAATTCTCTTGCTAGAAAAGGGATATATTAATGGTTTTAAGAACAACAATGATGATTATGACAATGATGATGATGAACAAGCACTACAAACCAACCTAAGTAAAGCAAAAAAATGGAAAAAATGAACTGACAGTAATTGTTTGCTTTGCAAAAACATGAATGAAATGATGGACAACATTTTCAATGGATGCAATAAAATCACTGCCTAACTAAAAAGGATGCCATAATCAAGTCACAACAATGTTACATTGGAATCTGAGCAAGAGATATGGAATACCATCTACAAAGTACTGCTGAGGACACAACCTTGAAAAGGTGGTTGAAACTGAGGATAAGACATTTAAGGTCTTGTGGGACTTTAAGATCCAAACCGATAAGAAGCCTGAACAAAACACTCCACACATTACTGTGGTTGAAATTTAGTTAAGTTGATTGATGCGGTGATCCCAGATGACAGTTGGGCAGAATAAAAAGAGATTGAAAAGATCATGAGATATCAGGATTGGAGAATTGAAATACAGTATCTCTGGGAGAAAAGAGCAACATTGATACCAGTAGTAATAGGAGCAATCTCAAAACGGTTGAAAAAAACATGAGTGCGATTGTTGTTGATAAGATCACAACTGAGCAGTTATAGAGTGTAGGCCTACTAGCTATATTATTGGATGATACTTCACTGACTCTTAAGTCCAGGCCTAGGACCCAAGGAGTAGGGTTCCAAACCTTGAGTCCAAACATTTTAGTACAAGCTGTTCCCTGTCAGCTTAAAATGATTGGTAATAAATCCTAAGCAATCTATGTTCCCTATTTAAAAATACAAGGGTTAGCTTTTAGACAGACAGAAAGTAGGGCATGAAATCTCCTGAGTGTTGCTTCAATTTAAAAGACAAGACCTTTGTGTATGATTTTAAAAATGTGATATGACACATTCTCTGTGGCTGCAACTTGTTGCCAAGACAGAGAGGACAGACAGGTTGCCCTTCACCTAAAAAAGCCATTTATTCAGGAGCACATAACCATTGTCAGATTAGAATGAAAGTTTTAAACCATTGTATTAATTTAATTTAATTTTCGCACTTGTATGCCGCCCAATCAGGGAACCTGACTCAGGATGGCTCACATGATAATTAAACAGTATACACAGTAAATACACAGTAATGCAATATACAAAATTCAATCTACAGAAACAACCTGTATGACCTGAATAAGGAGAGGACACTGAAATAGAAAATCACCAGCTTGGTATAATGATACCTGTTATGTATGTTAACTGTGTTTTCTGACAGGAGCAGAATGTAACTTTTCTCACGTATCTATTCTTATGCAAATAAGTGGATCGAAAAATGTGCACACTCTGCTAGCCAATGGGCTTGTTGTATTATTGTTACTGTTACTGTTTATAGTGTATATAAGTCCAAGTTTTGCCCCAACCAAACTGTGTTCAAACCCCACTAATAAAAAGCTGAATTTCACTACTTCATTCGTCTGCTTCTTTATTCCTTGAACACTAAACTACCTTTACCTCCCTTGCTTATAGAAAGCACCATCATGCCTGGAATGTGCCGAAGAAAGGACAGCGAGAGTGAGTGACTGAGAATATTAGTTCCCAGTGTGAGGGATTATACCCACAGGGAAACATGAAAACATTCTGAGAGAAGCATATATTTATTATCTTAAATTTGGATTAGCTGAATAGATTTCTTTATTGGAATTTAGCATTTCTCAAGGAAAAACTAATTGTGTTTGTTTATTAATTAAAAAAATAACTTTTTTTACCATGGAATAAAAACTTGCTAATTCCATTGATTATTACATGGAAAACACAGGAAGACTAATGTTCTTATGCAGCCACAGAAGATAACTTTAGAGATGCAAATGATCCTAAAACATGAATAAATTATGTGGTGTGGTGCAGTGGATAGGCTGATAGACTAGGACTTAGGAAGCCTAGCTCTGAATTTCCACTCTGCCATGGAAGCTCATGGGCAGAGTTGATGGCAATGCTAAAACTACTGCTTATGTATCTCACTTCCCTTGAAAACCTGGTTAGGGTCACTCTAAGTCAGATGTAATTTGACACTGTGTAACATCCACATACAAAAGATGCATCAGTGCACTTTTCCATTCAGTAAATATATTCTATATCTAAGAATGCAAGATAAATAATATGACATATTTAACTGACATGGGCATAAACGCTCGAGCACTGGGACTTTCTTGAAGAAATCCTCCCTGTAGGAGGAGGGAAGCATGTTATACTGAATAAGTGTGAAGGAACATCTATGATCCGGATTTCTTATTAAAGACAAATATGCTAAGGGCCTAGCAACCTTGAAAGTTGATCTGTCAAACAATGGAGAAACTAGTTTGCTTAAATCATATTGGCGATATATCTCAAGAATTCTTTGTTTTATTAGCATGAGAAGACCAAAGCCTCTGACCAGCTGAGGTGAGTCCCGCCCCTCCTCCCTTTTGCCAGGAGAGGTAAAGGGCCGTCAGAAGACAAGAAGCCTCTGACCAGCTGAGGTGAGCCCTGCCCCTCCTCCCTTTTGCCAGGAGAGGTAAAGGGCCGTCGGCCGGCAGAAGACCAAAGCCTCTGACCAGCTGAGGTGAGCCCCGCCCCTCCTCCCTTTTGCCAGGAGAGGTAAAGGGCCGTCAGAAGACAAGAAGCCTCTGACCAGCTGAGGTGAGCCCCGCCCCTCCTCCCTTTTGCCAGGAGAGGTAAAGGGCCATCGGGGCCGGCAGAAACAACAGCCTCTGCCCCTCCTCCCTTTGCCAGGAGGTTGTTGGGACCACCCTCACCATCGGCGTCCCGGGCTTCCGCCTCCCTGCGGGGGGCTCAAACAGCTGGCGGCTGTGGATGAATTTCCACCGCCACCCTGGAGACACCTGCGGCCAGTCTGGAGCTCGCTGGGACCACCATGCCATCGGCGTCCCGGGCTCCTGCCTCCCTGCGGGGGGCTCAAAAGGCTGGCAACTGCGGAAGAACTTCCACCACTGCCCTGGAGACACCTGCGGCCAATTTGGAGCTCACCGGGACCATCCCACCATCGGCGTCCCAGGCTCCCGCCTCCCTGCGGGGTCTCAAAAGGCCAGCAGCCATGGCGGGATTTCCACCCTGCCCTGGAGACACATATGGCCAGTTGGAGCTCGCTGGGACCACCTCACCATCGGCATCTCAGGCTCCTGCCTCCCTGCAGGGGGCTCAAAAGGCGGGCGGCCACGGAGGAACTCCCACCGCCGCCCTGGAGACACCTGCGGCCAGTTGGATATTGCTGGGACCACCCCCATTATTGGCATCCCAGGCTCCCGCCCCCCTGTGGGGGGCTCGGTAGGCCAGCGGCCGCGGCGGAGCTTCCGCCACCACCACCCTGGAGACACCTGCGGCCAGTCAGAGATTGCTGGGACCACCCCACCATTGGCGTCCCGGGCTCTTGCCTCCCTGCGGGGGGCCCAAAGGGCCGGTGGCCGCGGCAGAATTTCCCCTGCCGCTCTGGAGACACCTGCAGCCAATCAGAGCTTGTTGGGATCACTTCCACCATTGGTGTCCTGTGTTCCCACCCCCCTGCGGGGGGCTTAAATGGCCGGCGGTCGCACCGGAATTTCCACTGCCGCCCTGGAGACTCTTGCGGCCAGTCGGAACTCGCCGGGACCATCAATATGGGAAGAGAGACTGAGAGGGTATGTTTTAAGTGGGTTAGGGAGGGAGGGAGGGAGAGATGGCCCTGCCAGCCAGGAAGATGGGGCGACACTTCGTCTGGGTTAATGGTGGAGGTTCCAGGGGCCCATTTAGAGGTTGTGACGGGCATGGGGCGTTATAGCGGGAACCGTGGGGCGGGCCGCACTCGGGGAAGGCGGGACCGATGCTTAGTATCTGTCCCACGTTCTGGCCCCCCGGTTTCACCTCTAGGTCCTGAGCAGCTGATCCAGGGTGACCCCACCCTTAGGCTGCTGCTGATGAATGCCAGGTCGGTCTGTAGTAAGGCGCCCCTAATACAAGATTCTATTCTGGGAGAGAGGGCCGACCTGGCATGCATCACTGAGACCTGGCTGAGACCAGAGGATGGGGTGCCTCTATCAGAGATGTGTCCAGCCGGGTTCGGTGTTTGGCACCAGCCTAGGGATGAGGGCAAGGGCGGTGGTGTTGCCATTATAGCCAGGGAGTCACTAGGAGTTACCAGGGCCACTGCTCCACAATTCCTGGGTTGTGAGTCCCTGCTCCTGCGGCTGGGCCCAAAGGGTCAGTTGGGGGTCCTACTCCTGTACCTGCCCCCTTGCAGGGTAAGGGACTCCCTGCCTGGGCTCCTCGAGGCTGTCTCAGCATTGGCGTTGGAGTTCCCTAGGCTGATGGTTCTGGGGGACTTCAATTTGCCTTCGCTGGGGTCCGGTTCCGGGGTGGCTCAGGAGTTCATGGCTTCCATGGCAACTATGGACCTGGCTCAGGTAATTCGGGGTCCTACCAGGGGCAGTGGCCACACACCAGATTTAGTCTTTTTGTCGGGGCGGTGGCAGAGTGATCTGAATTTACAGAAGCTAGACATAACACCTGTGCCATGGTCAGATCACTATCTGGTGGCTCTAGACTTCCTGGGGGCAACACATCATCGTAGGGAGGCAGGGTCTATTAAAGTGGCCCGCCCCCGGCAACTGATGGATCCGGATGGATTCCAGAGGGAACTGGGGGCTTTTCCCCTGGATCGGCAACACGATTCGCCCGAGGCACTTGTTGACCTATGGTGTGGGTCAACGATAGCTGCCTTGGATGTAATCGCTCCACTACGGCCTCTCAGAGCCCGTGGAGCTAGGTCATCCCCGTGGTTCACAGAAGAACTACGGGAGCTCAAACGGGCAAAGAGACGCCTTGAGCGCCGCTGGGTGAAGACCAGGAACGATTCCGATTGGACACTAGCTAGAGCCGCTATTAGGGCCTACCTAGTGGCGATGGGGGTGGTGAGGAGGCAATACTTCACCTCCCTTATTGCCTCCGCTGATAATCGCCCAGCCACCCTGTTTCGGGTGACCAGGTCCCTCCTTGGTAGGGGGGGGCTGTGCCTGGTTGGCAGGGATCGGCTGAGGACTTTGCTGACCATCTGGTGGAGAAAATCGATCGGATTCGCTCAGGGTTTAATCTTGGCGTGGATGGGGAGGGTCAGGGGGGAGCCAGTGCACAGTCGTGCTGTGTTATCTGGGATCAGTTTGATCCTGTTGCCCCAGATGAAGTGGACAGGCTCCTTGCGGCGGTCCGCGCCACTAATTGTCCATTGGATCCCTGTCCCGCCTGGCTGGTAAAAGCCTCAAAGATGGTGACAGGTGGCTGGCTCGGGGCTATAATTAATGCGTCTTTTCGGGAAGGGATATTTCCTGCACCATTGAAACATGCTTTGGTGCGCCCCCTCCTGAAGAAGCCATCCCTCGATCCAGCAGTCATAACCAACTACAGACCTGTTTCCAACCTCCCCTTTTTGGGGAAAGTATTGGAAAAGGCAGTGGCGCGTCAGTTGCAGGGGGTACTGGATGAAGCGGAATATCTGGACCCCTTCCAGTCAGGATTCAGACCTGGATATGGTACTGAGACTGCATTGGTCGCGCTGATGGATGATCTCTGGCGAGAGCGGGATGGCGGTCATCCGTCCGTCCTTGCTCTTCTTGACCTCTCAGCGGCCTTCGATACCGTCGACCACGGTATCCTTCTGGAACGGCTCCGAGGATTGGGAATCCAGGGCACTGTGTGGTCCTGGTTTTCCTCATTTCTGAGGGGCTGGACCCAGTCGGTGTGGTTGGAGAGCGAGAAGTCCAGTCCTAGGTCCCTAAAATATGGGGTGCCTCAGGGCTCGGTACTCTCTCCTCTCCTTTTTAACATCTACATGAAGCCGCTGGGTGAGATCATCCGTTCCCACGGGGTGCGGTACCATCAGTACGCGGATGATACACAGTTGTACATCTCGGCCCGTGGGGACCCCAGTGATGCAGTCAAAGTCCTTTCCAGCTGTCTGGAGGCTGTTGGGGTCTGGATGGGGGCAAATGGGCTACAGCTGAATCCTAGCAAGACTGAGTGGCTATGGATAGGGGGTCCCGCCTTATCCCGGGAGCTACCATCTTTGGTTTTGGATGGGGCTATTCTGCCCCAGACCGACCCGGTGCGCAACTTGGGGGTCCTCCTGGATTCGCGGCTGCTGCTAGAAGAACAGGTGGCGGCTGTGGCCAGGAGGGCCTTTGCCCAACTTCGGGTGATTCGCCAGTTGTGCCCGCTCCTGGACCGGGACTCTTTGCTCATGGTCACTCATGCTCTGGTTACCTCCAGACTAGACTACTGTAATGCGCTCTACATGGGGCTGCCCTTGATGACCATTCGGAGGCTGCAGCTGGTCCAGAATGCGGCGGCCCGGGTGGTGATGGGGTGTGGACGTTATGCCCATGCCTCACCACTGCTGCGGGAGCTGCACTGGTTACCAGTTTGTCTCCGGGTGCAATTCAAGGTGCTGGTTTTGACCTTTAAAGCCCTATATGGTAGTGGGCCAGGTTACCTTAGAGACCGCATCGTCCTAAGGACGTCTGTCCGTCCAACCAGAGCGGACCGGAGGGGCTCTCTAATTGTGCCATCGGCCAGGGGGGCTCGCCTCTCTGGCACAAGGAGGAGAGCCTTCTCTGTGTCCGCACCGGCCCTTTGGAACCTCCTGCCTGTGGAACTGCGTCTCCAGACGGAGTTGTTGCCCTTTAGAAAAGAACTAAAAACCTGGCTGGCGGGCCAAGTTTGGGGTGCAGGTGGAGGGGTGGCTTCCGTTGGGTGGTTAATATAGGGGAGGATGCCTGCCCCACGGTTTCTTCAGTTCCTGCACCCCTCTCTTTTTAGGGGTGGGTTCTTATTGCTGGTTTTATCTGTTTTATTTGTTTTTATATGTTTTTACCCATTGTTGTGAACCACCCGGAGTCGGCTTTGGCTGAGTGGGCGGTATAGAAATTTGACAATAAATAAAAATAAAATAAATGAATAGGTCCTAAGGAAAGAACATAAGGTTTTGAATGTCATAAGTAGTTAGTGTCCTTTCAAGAGAGCTAATCCATACTCATGTCAGTTAAGTATGATACAAACCTCCGAGCATGTTCTGCTAGAGTGTCCCCTATATAATAAACCCAGGAGATACCTTTTTAGTGTTTTCCTGAATTTGATGTCTAACAATAAAGTCAGGGCACTGAGTATTCTTCTGTCAGGTGAAGGGCAAGATATGATGATAGCAGTTGCTAGATTTGCATGATATGTAACCTGTATTCTTAAAGACAAGATAAAACCACAGGAATAAGGAAAATGCTCTCAAATTACAACTTGACTGTCATTGAATATGTTTGCATGGCATTGAAATAATAACCCTTGAAATTCTGGTTGCATATTGCTATTTTATAAATAATCTAGTGTTCGTGATTTTGTGACAGTTTTATTAGGTTGCCTCACTTGTGTCTATCAGGGATGTAGGGGGCAGAACATGCCTCACAAAGGCTACGTTGGGCTCCGAGAATTTTTTGGGGGAACACTCGGCAGGGCGGACCTTAGATCCTGTGACCTGCTTGCCTCTAGGAACACACTTCCCCCTAACCCAATTTGCTGGGGGACAGGGTCAGAGTAGCCTTCTGCATATGGCAGGTAATATATTATTTCCTTGGCAGAAGCTAGACTTCTAAGTGCTACTTTCTCTCTCTCTCTGTTACTCTGCCCCTCCCTTACAGAGTATTCCCCTCTCACCTCCTTCTTCTGGAAACGTGATGAGGGTTGTCAAAGACTTCTTCGGCTCTGCTTGGTTTCCTTCTCTGCTTCTTTACAAAGGCAGGCACACAAACTACTGGCTTTTTTGTAGTTTTATTGTTGGAAGCACAAATACTGGATACAGATATTGCTTACTATATACTTACATAAAAACACAGTGAATAAAACATAAAAGAAAACAAAATCTTACTAGCTTTTCCTAGCAGGTTCAATCTTAATGGTTTGGGGCGCCATAGCCCCTCATGGCTTTTACCCCGAAGAGCCATTTTGGGATGCCCACTGACATGGGCTCCCGCTGCAATCATGATTATTATGTGGAGGAGACAGAGTTTCCCCTGTCTCCGAAGTGTGTGTGCTTAGTGCTCAAACTGGCTCTTTTTATAATAAAAAGGAGCTTAGGAATGTGGTGATCTCATGGTGATCTCATGGGAGTGCACCTGCGTTCCCTTGAGAAAGGAGACAACTGGTACGTGCAATGTGATATTGAGCCCTCCACCTTTGCATTCCTGGAATGACCCAATCTGCAGGTGTCTGGGGTAATTAGTTTGACTGACAGGAGTGGAGACGTCTCTCCCTGGCATCAGTCTGTCCCATCATGGGATTGCAGGTGTCTGGAATAAGTCCAAGGCTGGACACTCATTTCTCCCTCCTCCCCTCAGGAGAGAGTTCTAGTCTTATCTATGCATCATTTGTCATGTCAGGCTGTCAGCTTGGCATTTCAATGTGCTTCTAAAAGAAAGCTGGCATTTCTAAACCTAAGAAAATTACAAAATGTATCTTAACACTACATGGATCAAATGTCCTTTTAAAATCAAGGCAAGGTCGCATGTGGAAACCATGACAGTGTCAAGCTGCTTGAATTTGTGATACTGTAATAAATAATTAGGCTGTAATAAATAATGTGTTTGTTTGTTAATATGACAATCCGTAATGATTCAGTAATAAGTAAAGATTATTTTGTCATTTATTTTATTTTGTTGCTTGTTTTTATTTTGCTGCTGTGGTTTATTTGTATGAACACTGCACAGAGTGGGAAATGTCCCAGCTGGAGGGTATAAAATTTAATAAATAAATAATTACAGAATTACCAAGATTGCATAAAATTGTGTGAAAGCTCCGAAGTTTACCATCTTACCTGCTTGCTGTTTATGGAGGGGGTAGAAGTGTGTTCACCTCTTTCTGTGCATGAGCAGCTGCATCTTCAGTCTGCTGGGAAAAGAGTAAAGAAGACTAAGGAGAAGTCAATGGGATGCTTCCAGTGGTGGGCATCAGCAGGTTTGCACCAGTACACACATACTGGTAGTAAAAATGGCTGGAGTGGCTGGGGAGGTGCTTCGGGGTGAAATGGAACCCTGGAAAACCCTTGGACAAAAGGGAAATGGCTTCAGAGGTTCACTATAGAGTGATGAAGATAGAAGAGGCTTCATTTTTCATAGCTCTATAGCAAAGAGCAGTCACATGGCCAGCAGGCCATGCCCACCCGGTCACATGTCCATGCCCACAGTGTGGTAGGAAGAAAAATTATGCCCACCACTGGATGCTTCTGGAACCCTTTGCCCAGAAGAGATGGTTCTGCTCATGTAAAAGTCTTCTGTTTGTTTAATTCAGGAGTTCTCAAACTTTTTAGGCCGGGTCAATTCAATTCAATTCAATTTATTCAATTTATATCCCGCCCTACTCAACACATGGCCGACTCAGGGCGGCTAACAACATATAAATGACCCCAGGGCAACTCAAGGGGTTTACATATAAGATACAAAATACAATGTTCAAAATACAATAATAAATACAATGTTTCAAGTAAATACAATAATACAAATTACAATATTAAGCAAAACAATCCACAAAATGCAAAATATCAGCACCACATCAAAATAGAAAACAATTCAACCGAAAGGGTCACACTCTCTCAGACAGCTTCGGGGGCCAGACGGCCATTTTGCCCTTCCTCCACCACATGGCACTTCCTGGTGTGGTGGAGGCAGTGGGGAGCTACATAAAATGGTGCCATGGGCCAAATTTGGCCCACAGGCTGCAGGTTGAGAATCCCTGGTTTAATTCAACAGCATTGTCCTCAAGATATGCTGTTAAATAAGAACATTCATTGAGTTCATAATATATTGGAAACAGCTATTTTAAGCTATTTTGAGGCCTTGCCAGTTGTTTCTAATAAATGAATATTGCTTCTGACATAACGTCTTATTATTTCTTATTTCTATACTGTTTATTGCTTCTCTGGAAATGCTCTTTACTGGCAATATTTGTAAGATATTTTCACTTGTTATTTCCAGTTTCCTTTAATAATCTTTGTTGCTTGTCCAGCTACCCATATCTTAAAATCTGAGTGTCACTTTGGAACAGTGAAGTGCATTACATGTTATTTCTCCTAAATGGTCTATTTTGTAATAACTGGCTCTTAACATTGTCTGAAACATTGTGTTAAAAGTAGCATTGTTTGACACTTTGAAACAAGCTTCAACATTTGCTTCCATAAAAGTGATGCACAGAATCTACCAGATTTTGTTGTCACTCTGATTCAGAGATTCTGAAAATAGCTTATCCCAATTTGGAGGACACTCAGTTTGACTCTGATCGGAATATGAATCCTGATTTG
Source organism: Bradypodion pumilum (assembly GCA_035047305.1). Classification (NCBI taxonomy): domain Eukaryota; kingdom Metazoa; phylum Chordata; class Lepidosauria; order Squamata; family Chamaeleonidae; genus Bradypodion; species Bradypodion pumilum. The sequence continues at coordinate 93,122,555 of JAWDJD010000002.1, forward strand.
GAAGTTCAAAGTTCATGTATTTTAATTATGGTAATTACAAATCAACAAAGAACTATAGCTTCTCTTCTGTTTGCCATAATTGGATGGACTTGTTTGTCAGTGCCATATGACTGCCATTTTGCAGACATTAATGATTCATGGTCAGAAAATTAATCTCATCCAATTACACTACTCCAGATCCTCATGCCTCTCGCATAAAGTAGCCAAACATCTCATTTCATATCATCAATGAAATTGCATCAAAATGACATAGTCTAAGTAAATTTCTCCCCAAAATCAAAATCATTGAAAAGTAAATACCTGTTGTTAAATGAAGATTTCTTTTACAGTAAATTCTGCAGATGTTACCTGTGTGAACAGTGCTTATTGCTAACAACAACAATAGGCTTGCTCACTGTGTAGATGTTCCTTGTCCACAGATGTGTGTACACATGAGTCTTTTGCAAGTAGAAATGTGTTGACTTCCCTAGCTTTCAGGTGGGTCTCCTCTCTGTCTTTTATGTTTCCACGATGAGAGAAGAACACTCCCAGAGAAAAGATCAACGTAAAATGAGATCTGTTTATTTCTTGAAATTCCTGTGACTCTTATTCAATTCATAAGCAGTACACTGTTCAAATAAACTGTAAATATGGTGGAGTCTAAATTTGTATAATCCGGAAAGGTCTCTTGCGTCTTTAAATAATGTAAGACTTGTAAACTGCGTCTTTAAACCAATGTAGACTACGGGATGGCGATGTCCTTCCGGTAGTTGGACATTTCGTTGCACTTTATCAAGCGTCTACAATATAAAATATGTACAGATATAATACGATATAGCGCAATGCAATGCGATGATTATCCATAAAGTACAATAATATTAACAGCTGAGAGCTATAGTTTGTAATTCAAGCAAGAAATGGTATATAAATGAAGGACAAAGTTAGGTGTCTCATACAAGAATTCGTTACATATCTATTCGCAACATCCGTTGCTGTGAAGCTGAAATAACATGAGTCAATGGACGTAATTAATGGTACATAATACATCCTGGTCCGCGACAGAGTAAATACGTATAAAAACCACCTAGAAAACCCTTTTAAGAATAAATGAAATACATACCTAAATGTATATATGTGTGTATATATATATATTTTTTGAATCGCCGTCCTGCACCTCATAAAGTCTTATGCCGTGTGCTCGCGTTAACTATCAGTGACCCTCTGTTCTTTAAATATTCTTTTTCCGTACTCTCATATGTGATCACTTGGTCAATTTACTAGTTCCATGTGAAAGGAATATAGATGCCGATTCCTAATCTGAGAGCGCCGCGCTAGTCTTTAAAGGGACCTGTCACTGGACTAAGAACCAAACCAAGCACACTTTGGCATATAATATTGAAATGTTCATAGAAATGCGGATGGTTCCCATTCTGTGTTCAAGCTGTGTGGTGTCAATGTATTGAACCGATGGATATAAAAGGCTTCTCTTTGTAATAAAACCTTTTCTATGTTAAGGATATGATATTTGTTGACAGTAATAGTCTCCAGTACAATAATCTTGAGATCCCCTAGTTTGTGTTGTTTGTTGAGGAAATGATTTACAAGAGGAGCCGTGATGTTCCAGTTTCTAATCCGTGAGAGGTGTTCACCTAAGCGTATTTTCAAAGAGCGACTGGATTGTCCCACATAACCCAGCCCACATGGGCATATTATCATGTATACGATATTTTTTGCATTGCAATTAGAGAATGAGGTGAGCTCCAATGAAAAGCTACTTGAAGGTAATTTGACAGTGTTCGAACATATCATGTGTGCACAATATTTGCAATGTCCGCAGCTGTGGTGTCCTGCAGGGAGAGACGATCGCTTGTGATCCGGAGTGGAAATGTCTGCTCGCGAAAGGAAATTGGCTAACGACTGGGTTTTTCTGAATCCTACCAATGGTTTTAGTTGGCAGCCGGGTATCATGTCCAGTATATGCCAGTGCCTGTTGATAATGCGTTTAATTTGGTTAGCTAGTGGGGTGTAGTCCAAAGACCAAACCAATCTTTGCTGAGATGTTGTTTGTTCCGTTCGTCTTTCGAGAAGAGAGCTTCTTGTGCGTAAGTCCGCTTTTGTTTGTGCATGTGCAATGATATGTTCTGGATATCCTCTCTTGCTAAGTGTTTGCGAGATGTCTTTGGCTGCAATTCTGTAGTCGTATTCTTTTGAAGAATTCCTTTTGGCTCTAAGGAATAAGCTGTACGGTATATTACTTTTTAAATGATGAGGGTGATAAGATCTATATTGTAAGTATGCGAAACGATCTGTTGGTTTATGATACAGGGTTTTTTTTATCTGATTCTTTTCAATATATACAGTGAGATCCAAAAAAGCTAAGGATGTATGGTTCATGGTATGCGTAAGACTTTATGAGGTGCAGGACGCGCGATTCAAAATATATATATATATATATATACACACATATATACATTTAGGTATGTATTTCATTTATTCTTAAAAGGGTTTTCTAGGTGGTTTTTATACGTATTTACTCTGTCGCGGACCAGGATGTATTATGTACCATTAATTACGTCCATTGACTCATGTTATTTCAGCTTCACAGCAACGGATGTTGCGAATAGATATGTAGCGAATTCTTGTATGAGACACCTTACTTTGTCCTTCATTTATATACCATTTCTTGCTTGAATTACAAACTATAGCTCTCAGCTGTTAATATTATTGTACTTTATGGATAATCATCGCATTGCATTGCGCTATATCGTATTATATCTGTACATATTTTATATTGTAGACGCTTGATAAAGTGCAACGAAATGTCCAACTACCGGAAGGACATCGCCATCCCATAGTCTACATTGGTTTAAAGACGCAGTTTACAAGTCTTACATTATTTAAAGACGCAAGAGACCTTTCCGGATTATACAAATTTAGACTCCACCATATTTACAGTTTATTTGAACAGTGTACTGCTTATGAATTGAATAAGAGTCACAGGAATTTCAAGAAATAAACGGATCTCATTTTACGTTGATCTTTTCTCTGGGAGTGTTCTTCTCTCATCGTTATTGTTACACCCCAGCCGACTTACCGACCTCCTTTTATGTTTCCACTGCAGAAATTGTGTTCAAAGAACTCTCAGGAGGGGGAGGGGTTGTGCTAATTTTTATAGGAATCACAATTTTCCTGTTAAAGCATATTTTGCATGTCCCACCTTTAGATGCAAATTTTGTTGTTGATGATGATGAGTTGCACAGTTAAGTCTGACCCTTTGCAACCCCATAGACCACCACAGCACACCAGGCTTCTCAGTTATCCACCATCTTCATGAGTCTGCCCAGATCCACACCCACCACTTCAACATTGCTGTTACAAAAATTCACTGTGGTGCCTATAAATACATTTTCCAATAGGTAAAAATAACTTCTACTGTTCTGTTTCTGCCTGTGGTTGGCATCTTGTAGATTCATGTAAAGCTCAAGCCACATGATGGATGGAAACAATTTTGAAATAAAACAGAACAGGGGCTGAAGAGCTACAAATTAACTAGAGAAAAAAGAAACCTTGGGGAAGTCAGAAATGCTAACTAAGGTTCCAACAGCTGTAACAATCGGTACATTCCATTGTTCACTAGGTGAAAATCATATTTTATCTTTCTGCATATTGTTTTACGGTGGAATGGTATATCCCTCTTTGCCGCCATCAGGCACTGTTAATACTACAAAAAACCCGTTCTCCGCTGCTTTAACTGCAGCTGTGCTGGTCTTGGAGCCCACCACTGCATTTCCAGTCATCCGAGGTGCCCCAGCAGTCGGAAATGCTCCAGCACTCCCTGACCAATATGAGACCCTTCATTACAAATATTTAAAAGAGCTAAAAGGTAGCATCCGGGACTATGGTGTTAATGCACCTTTCACAAAAGCCCTGCTAGAAGCCATCTCTACACAAAAACTGGTGCTGGCTGATTGGAAACAAATGATCAGGGCACTCCTGCCTCTGGCCGAAGCCATGCTTTGCATGCAGGAATGGAGGGATCTGGCTTTGGAACTACATAACTCACGTCCTGCTCTCACCATAGACATGTTATGCGGAGAAGGAAATTTTGCCACCCCCACACAGCAATTGGCACTCACTGATGCCCAGTTGGGAGAGATTGCACAGATAGTCTTATGTGCTTGGAGTAAGATTCCTTCTCAGGGTGTCAGCTCTGTTGCTGGATTTGCAGCGATCAGGCAAGGAGCAAAGGAGGACTATACTGAGTTTATTAACAGACTTATGTCAGCCCTTAACTGCCAAGTTGAAAATGTCCCAGCCAGGGAAATGCTCATGAAACAACTGGCATTTGAAAATGCCAATGAGGATTGCAAGGGTGCTCTGATGTCTATTTATAGTCGCCCAGGTACCACAATAGCAGATATGATGAAAGTGTGTCAAAATGTTGGAACCCACAGTTACAAAGCTCAGCTTCTGGCTGCTGCAGTTCAGTTGCCCACAAATCCGGCCCAAAACAAGTGGTGTTTCGGTTGTGGGAAAGAAGGGCATTTTAGGGCCCAGTGCCGCTCCTCCCAAAAGCAGGCAAAATGTCCCTCCAAAAAATGCCCCATTTGCCAGAAGGGATATCATTGGGCCAACCAATGCAGCTCAAATCCTAACACCAACCCTCAGCAAAAGGACTCTGGGTCTTACCTGCAGCAGTCGGGAAACTGGTCAGTGGGCCACGCCCAGGCCCCAGGGAAATAACAGGGCGGGGAGAGGAGGTTACAGAGGAGGAGGTTACAGAAGAGGATATAGAAGAGCCTTAAGGGAGGAGCAGGACATTTGGGAGGAGGTGGGCAGGATGGCCCCTTCCTGGTTGGGACAGCCCCCACCTGTGGGTAGATGGCCTTTAATCACTTCTGCAGACTGTAATTTTCACACTCTTTTGTATACCACACATTAAATTCATCCATTTTCTTAGTTTTTGTTTTCATTTTCGGGGTGTATCTTTCTCCCTCCCTTGTTTACATCTTACACCCTTGCCGCTTTTCCTCCCTCCTTGCTTACTCGGCATGACTGACAAAGGGTTTGCGTTTTCGACCTTGGAACGTGACCGTATCCTCAATAGCACCAACTCTATCTTTTCTCCCGGGGATTCCTGTGATGATGATGCTTTCAACAATTTGGAGGCTCTCGAGAAGAAATGTATTAGAATGAACCTCCACTCATCTTTCTTACTAGAATACTATAAGTCTTCCATTATACCCAATGGTTTACGCATGCCCAAGGGTCCCTCTCTTTTTTCACATAACAAACAGTTTTTAGACAAGTGGACCCTCATTTTGGACAGATGTTCGTTCGATCTTATTCTTCTCATTATTGACCAATGCAACCAAGAAGTAGAAAATTTAAATACAGAGATACAAAAGATCAAAGATTCTATTACTTCTTCCAACGTCTCCTCTTCTGCCAGCAAAATGAGTACCCTGGAGAACAAGATCAAGGAATTTAAAGATGGGTTACTGGCTTTTAAAAACAAAAAGCTCAATCGTGACCGCAATGATTATAAAAATTCTCGGATTTACAAATGACAGTTTGCTCGGCCGACCACTTATAAACAGGTTACTTGGCGTCGACCCCTGGAAGATACCGATTTTGAAACTACTTATTCGGACATTGCAGATTCATCAGCAGATGAAAGAACTCGCGACCCATACAACACCAGATTCCATCGCAATAAACAGCTCACCAATAAGCACAACTCTAGTAATGATTTTTTAGGACAGCGCAATGTTCACAAGAACAAAAAGAAGTAAGACCTTCTTTGGTCTTCAATTTATCCCGAAGGGTCCTTACGGCAAGGGAAAACCAACTTTTAGACCTTGGTTTAGGTTTTGTCCCCACTCCTAAGTATTCCTCTTTTAAGACACGTATTGATATCTTTAAGTTAATCCGCTTACTCAAATTACGAACTTTCTTTAAAGATTCCCCTAGCAGTTCCAACCCTTTTACTCCCCGCTCCACCTTCACCCCAGCTGTTGACAACCCTGCCATTGAAGTGTTTCGTAGAGTTGTATTACGGGACATTTCTATCTTAGAAGATCGCTATCACTCTTCTCATAATTTATCTCGAGATGACATGCACCTTCTTGAAGGCTTAGGTAACGATCCAGATATCATCATTAAGGCGGCTGACAAAGGTGGTGGGGTAGTTGTTATGGACAGGATTAACTATATCGAGGAAGCTCACAAACAACTTTCCAACCCCCATTTCTACAGCACACTTGACAGGGACCCTACAGCACATGTGTCTAATATCATTAAAATAGTATTACAGGAAGGACTTGCTTTGGGATTCATTTCAGAATCCACTTTTCGTTTTCTCTTCAATACACACCCGCGAGTACCCATCTTTCATCTATTGCCGAAAATTCACAAACTTCAGTCTGGTTCTATTCATGTACCTTGCAGACCCATTATAGCTGCTAATGATGTCCTTTTGGAACCTATTGCTATCTTTATTGATCACTTTATATGCCCTTTTGCTTCTGACACTCCTTCTTACGTTAAGGATTCCTCCCATTTTATTCAACTTTTAGAACATACTTCTGTTCCTGATGATTGCATTCTTGTTACCATGGACGTGGCTTCCCTCTACACCAATATACCTCTCCAAGAAGCTCGGATTCTCGTCGAACATCTTCTATTATCTCGTACTAATCCCGATCCTCCTACACATTTTCTTTTAGACCTTCTTGATATAGCCTTTGAGCACAATTTTTTCCGGTTCATGGACACATTTTATTTGCAGATACAAGGTGTGGCTATGGGTTCAAATTTCGCCCCCTCAGTTGCTAATATTTTTATGAATAATTTTGATCATACTTTCATTCTCAACCCCTCTGTCAATCCTTTTTTTGCGGATATTTTAATTTATAAACGTTACATTGATGGTTTGTTTTTTGTTCTTTCCAATCCAGCTTCTCTTTCTGGTTTTCTTACCTGGATCAATTCTTTACATGCTCATTTATCTTTTACTCACACTGCTAGCTCCGTTTCTGTATCTTTTCTGGACTTAGAAATTTTTGTTGTTGCCAATCAACTCAACATGCGCCTCTTTAACAAACCCACAGATAGGCACGCCTATTTACAGTTTCATTCTTACCATCCTTCATCTTTGAAAAACAACATACCCTACAGTCTATTTCTTTGGGCTAAAAGGAATTCAACACTTGACTCTGATTTTCAATCAGCTGCTACCAATATCCGACAATCACTACTAATTAGGGGGTACCCCATCCATGTGGTTAACAACACATACAAGAAGGTGACCCATAGATCTAGGTGTTCCATGTTTCAGCGCAAGGCCAAGAATACACAGAACAATATTTTTTGGTCTGTAGACTTCACTCCCCTAGCGCAACAAATTAAGAAGACCATACATCGGCACTGGCACATATTAGATTCTGTCTCTGGGTGCAAAGAAAAACCCATGATTGGGTTCCGCAAAACTAGAACCATTGCTGGTATTCTATCCAAAACCGATTGCCTACTCACCTCAACAACCCCTTCTGCATTTCCTGTTGGGCACCATCCTTGCGGACACTGTAAGTTTTGTCGTTACATGTGGAAAACGGATGTAATTCTTATTCCAAGTAGTACCTTTAGACTGCAACTTTCCCGGTTCTCAAACTGCAATTCACGTGACATCGTGTATATTATAATCTGTCCTTGTGGTTTGCCTTATGTGGGACAATCTTCAAGACCCCTTAAAACTAGACTTGGGGAACACATTTCGCGTATTCAAAATAACGTTGTTACAGCACCTCTCGTTTCTCATTATGTTGACAAGAAGCACGCTCCCACTGATCTCAAAGCTGCTGTACTAGAATCTTTTTCCCCCCGTCAATTTCATTCTATTAATAAGGAACGCTTTTTGTTACAACGTGAAGCATTTTACATCCACCGTTTTTTCACTCTTTATCCCACAGATTTGAACACAGAACAAGATTATTCTGCTTTCCTTTAAGTTTCTATGTCAGTCTCTCCTGCCCCTTTAACAGATTTTTCCTTCTTACTTATGATTTCATTGCTTATTACAGTCATCAATTTCACATGACTCTACCTGGGAACTATATGTAGCTGTTACATTCTCAGCTTTTTTAATGCTCCCGCCCTTTATGAGTATTCTTTCTGAGGTGATTTGCAGCGCGTTGTTACAGGTACTATTGTTATGTTTTAAATCTTTCAGATTTGGTGCTTTTTGGCTTGTTACTGTTTTTTGTATGTATATGTTTTGTGTATGTAACTGTTTTCGTATGTATTATTTTTCGTATATTATTGTTTCCTGTTTATAACTGTTGTCACTTGAGGTCTTGGTTTCCTTTGCAGATCTTGACAAAGAGTATGAAATATTCTGTACCGGAAGAATATTGACCTGTTTCTGCCGCTACCACGTTCCTCTTTTGTGACGTTTGCATAGCCCTCCCGGCTGCCTGTATTGTACATCGTACCTCTTCTCGTACATTACATGATTGTCTACACGGACTCTTTATGGACTTTTGATACTGACTTTGGACCTGTTCCCGTCGCTACCACGTTCCTCTTCTTGACGTTCACATAGCCCTCCTGGCTGTCCTTATTGTACATCGTACCTTTTTGCGAATTTTACATGATTGTCTACACGGACTCCAAACGGATTTATGATACAAACTTTTTACATGTCACTTCGGAACTTGCCCTCCAGATATTCTCAACTTTGGTATGACCTTTATATGGACTCCATGACTAGGCTCCACCATTTCGATATATTGTAAACTCAGGACATACTATTTTTTCAGATTTCCATTTTCTCGATAGTTGTCTATTGTACCTTTTGGACTTTTCCTTGGTGTGTGGCTAGCTTCTATAGTGTTTGTGTGTTACTAGCTTTTTCTGGTTGGCTTGTTCGTGTTTGATTATTATCTTTTGTATACCACACATTAAATTCATCCATTTTCTTAGTTTTTGTTTTCATTTTCGGGGTGTATCTTTCTCCCTCCCTTACTTTCACCATTCCGGCTACTGCTTCCCAAGTTGCCATGATACCACAGGGCCAAGAGATAGGGCGCATGTACGCTTTGCAGACTTCAAAGTCAAAATTGGCTACCACGGCCATGCCTGCTTCCCTTGCCATGGCGCTGATTACCATCACAAGGGATAGACCAAGCCACTCACTAATCATGGGGGGGGGGGGGGTGATCGGTGTCTGGGCTCATTGATACAGGAGCAGATATTTCAGTGGTGTCAAAAAAGGACTGGCCAATTGAATGGCCTACCCGCCCCACCCAGGAGGTTATGGGGTGAGTGGGTATGAACCATCACAACAGAGTGTCCACTTGATTAGGTTTGAAACCTCTAGGGGAACAACGGTCTCTCTCCGACCGCTGGTCATTGACATTCCTATAGCTTTGTGGGGCCGAGATCTCATGGCTAAAACAGGGTGTACCTTGCAGACAAATTTTTGATATGGGCCTCTCCCGCAGCGCCATTGCATGCACTTCCATTGCAATGGAAAAACACCCTGCCGGTGTGGGTGGATCAATGGCCACTACCAATAGAAAAGCTCCAGGCGGCGGAGGCCCTTGTACAGGAGCAATTAACTCTGGGACATATTCAAACAACCACTAGTCCTTGGAACTCCCTGATTTTTGTGGTAAAAAAGAAGACTGGGAAATGGAGATTTTGCATGATTTGAGAAAAGTTAATGAACACATATTGCCAATGGGACCTTTACAGTGTGGGCTCCCCAATCCTAATATGATTCCTGAAAATCACCAAGTCATGGTAATAGATTTGAAGGATTGCTTTTATACCATCTTGTTGGCACCACAAGATAGAGAAAAATTTTCATTTACATTGCCAGTATACAATAATGAACGCCCTACCCAACGTTTCGAATGGCGTGTCTTGCCAATGGGCATGGCCAACTCGCCGATGTTATGCCAACACTTTGTGAATATAGCCTTGGAACCTTTCAAACAACGCCACCCAGAGGTTCAGGTCTATCATTACATGGATGACATTTTATTACATGGCCCACAAGTTAAAGAAAAACACTTGCAGGACCTAGCAGAAATCTTGCAACAAGTGGGCTTGGTGATAACTCCTGAAAAGGTGCAGCGGATGTATCCATTTCAATATCTGGGACATAGGCTTTCAGCTACAGCTTTAACTCCATTGCTGCCAACCATAGCTATTCCAGAGCAGTTCACTCTTGTGCAGTTGCAGCAATTGTTGGGGAATATAAATTGGGCTCGTCCCTTCTTAGCCCTTAGCACTAAGGAATTGTCACCGCTCTTCGCCGCTCTTTCTGGTCATACTTCCCAGGCAGACATCATACCATGCACGGAGGAGATGTGCACAGCTCTTCAACGCCTAAACGATAAACTCCATACCATCGCTGTGGATCGTGTTCCCCCAGGCACCACAGCACTGGCATGCACTCTTCTCCCCATGCCAAAGTTGCCCACCGCTGTTCTGTTTGTGTCTGTCAACTCCCAGAAAGTGGCTATCGTGGAATGGCTGCATTTGGCACACACTCCTCCAAAGAGTTGTTACCGCTTGCCGGACACACTTGCCGACCTTTTTCTTAAGTGCCGTAATCGAGCTAAGCATTTGACTGGCTATGACATTGATGTTGTTTGTTTTCCCCTCTCACAGGAGCAGTTAACGGCTTTATTACAGCATTCTGAGGCCTTTCAGATTGCCATGGCGGATGTTGTGGGGCAGATCAGGTTTAACCCCCCAAAGGATAAGCGGTTCACCTTGCTGAATCTCACTTCTTATTCTCTATCATCTCCGCTCTCCCTGCAACCTATTTTGCATGCTGTCACTCTTTTCACAGATGGGTCTCCCTCCCGGGGAGTCCTTACATGGCAGGGCCCCACTGGGGAGTGGGAAACTGTTCACGGACACACAGACCTCGGCAAAATGGGCAGAGCTGGCAGCCATCATTCTTGCCTTCTCAACCTTTTCTGATGTACCTTTTAATCTAATTGTGGACACTCAATATGTTTTTTGTCTTATTTTTACTTTAGCTCAAGCCTATCTGTCTCCTTCTTTGGACAAAGATCTTTTTACCTTGTTTCAACAGCTCCAAGGGTTTCTTTGCACTTGTACTGTTCTATTTTTCATTGCCCATATACACTCCCACACAAGGATCCCAGGATATTTGACTGAAGGCGATGCACGAGCAGATTCTACTCTTCGGGACTCTACTGAGGTTTTTTCCTTATTTAATAATCCCATTGAGAGTCATGCAATGTTTCATCAATCTGCTAAAGTTTTGCATAAACAATTTTCTATTCCTATGTCACAGGCTAGGGACAATGTATCTTGCTGCGCCTCTGTTTCTGCCCTTTGATGCTGTTAATCCTCGAGGAACGGAAGCAAATCAGCTATGGCAGATGGACGTTACGCAAGTATCTGCTTTGGCCCCGCTTTCTAAGCTACATGTGACTGTTGAAACCTTTTCTGGATTTATATGGGCTACACCATTGTGGGGGGAAACATCCAGACATGTCATACAACATTGCATACATTCCTTCGCGGTCATGGGTAAACCTACATGCCTTAAGACAGATAATGCGCCATCATATGTTTCTTCTGCATTTCAGGACTTTTGCCGCCAATGGGATGTCAAGTTAATGCATGGAATAGCCTTCAACTCAACTGGACAGGCAATTGTTGAAAGGGCCCACCTGACATTTAAGAACTTATTACATAAGCAAGTGGAAGATAGAGGGGTCCCTGTGGCTGAAATCCCTACAACCATTGCTAAAGTGCTGTATACTCTTAATTTTCTTCTTGCTCTCCATAACAGGTCATACTCTCCAGTTGAATTGCATTTCAAGACAGAGGAATGTCTTCCTAGACCTTTGGTCACTTATCGGCAACAACTGGATCCTGAGTGGAAGGGTCCTGTCCCACTTATCACTTGGGGAAGAGGATATGCAGCTGTGTCTACCACTTCTGGATCTGTGTGGGTGCCTGCCCGAGCGATCCGCCCATGGAGAGAAAGGAAGGATACTCGGCTCGACGACGGTGGCTCAACAGTACAGTAGCATTGCTGACGTTTGGTCTTTTCTTCCTTACCATGTTTCCCGCCATGAGGGCAATGACACATGGTGGGAACCCCAACTTTTGGCTTCGCCACGCTAATTATATGTTTGATGTTCATGGAAAGGATGCCACACTATATTATGAGCATCCCTGGCAGTGTCTCAGATGGCCTTCATCCCGGCATTGTTCAACACGCCTGCGTTGGTCATCGGACACCTGCAACATATTGACAGGTCTACTGTCTTTTCTAACCCCCCGGACCAATTTAACAACACCTGCTGGAGAAGCATGACGTTCAAGAAGTATACCAAAGGGCTTTGCTTCTGTTGCCATAATTCTGGGGTTTGGAATAATAAATGGAAGTACTGGCATCGAGTAAAGCGGGTTTTGCAGAATGTGGGCAATTATACGGGGTGTGATGATTATTTCTGGTTATGAGGTAATTATAACAGTTCATATAAACTTAATTATACCTTGTTTAACACTACTATCGAAGATATATATGATGAGTTTCCTATGTTTACACCTGATTATTCTGCTATAGCTGGTGGCTCAATTTGCAGCGGATGGCAAATTAAGGATCCAAACATGTGGTTCTTTTTTAATGGGGTTGCCACGAATTTTCACCCAGGAGGATATCAATGTGCCGCATTAGGTTACTTTACCTTACCTGTACAGGTGCAAACACCACCAAAGGGTAAAGTGCGATGCCGGCAGGCTGTGGCTGGCCCTATGGGTCCTGGTTGCAATGATGAAGTGATAATCGATGTTCAGCTTTCTGATGGTAGCTCCTGGGGGAGAGCTATAGTAGGTGCTATCACTGGAGCCGTCACCCTGGGATCTTACCCAGGTGTCATTTCCCAGGAAAATAGGAAGTCCATTTTGGCACTTACCTGTAGGCTGGAGAAATCGATCAATGCCACAGGGAGGATTATGCGGGACCTTCAAATGGAAATCACTGAACTCCATCAAGATCAAATGCAGGACAGGTTGGCTATAAATTACCTACTAGCGAAATCTGGAGGATTTTGTAAACTGGTAGGGAACCAGGGGTATCAGGTGAAATTCCATGATCTAAACAGTACAATTGAGAAAGAACTCCAGGATGTGCAGGAAACCATTACTAATAATGTGCATAATGATGTAACTCTTTTTGATTGGATGATTTCTTGGTTGCCTGATCTGTCCTTCCTCAGGCAGCTTTTCTTTTTCGGGGTCATTGCTATTATATGCCTTATACTTCTTTGCTGTTGTATCCAATGTATTCCTAATCTTATTTCTGTTTGAAATACTTGTCTACTGAATAGAAAGGAAGCCTCTGGTTCTATGAAAAGGCAATTATACTCTGTAAAGTATCATCCTCTTGATCAGCATGCCAGGAGCAATGAGGGGTATGATGCCCAGGAGGATAGTGATGGTGACTATGAGGGGATATTTATGAATTATGCTGATATGCAGGTATATTATTGGTGGTCCCTCACTCAAAAATTAAAATAAAGAAGGAGGACATATGGGAGGCTACCTGGACTGGAATATGCTTGCATTCTCCATTACTGGCAAGCGAGTCCCAACCCCCAAGGCTGACGTGGCCAGATATAGATTACTGCACATGTGCAGACAGAGGTAAAAGTGCCTACTCACGCTTCCATATAAGGTTATGCTTGCTATGCTCTGATAGGCTGATGAGGCGCCTGATGTATGAGCAACTGATAGGCTGATGAGGTGTATGACATATGTAACTTTGTATTCAATAAAAATACCGTGCTGGGTGCGGGCAGTAGACATTTTCCTTTCTTTGTTTGAGTGCACCACATATTCAGACTGCAGTCTCCCTTTGTTCCCTGATCGCGCCATTTTGTGCTAGAGCTGGACTCCGACACCTCGGATAAAGTCCAAACTCCGTTCCACAAGTTTGGACTTTATCTGATTTTGGACTTTATCTGAATCAAATGGGTGATGCATTGGATAACATCCAAAAATGGACTTTATTCTAGGTTCCTATACCAAATACCTCAGATAACGTCCATTTTTAGCAGTTTTAGACTTTATGTGATGCATCACGTGTGCATGAAAACTGCGACTTTATCCGAATCAGACTTTATCTGAGGTACCACTGTACTTGCATTTCTTGTGTCAATCCCAGAGCATAAATATAAATGATAAATACTCCACCAGTGAAGAAGTCAAAGCATTTTTTTCTTGCCATGTGCCATGTCACACAACTGGTGACGCATAAGAATGCATGTGATCACTAGCTGCAAATTGCTACTGAAATCTAAGCCATTAATGTACACAGGCCAGTGTAAGTAATAGGATTCTGGCCATTACATTGTTCATGGTCAAGAAGCCAAAATGTTATTATAACTTATGGGCTGAATCCAATAAGTAGTCCCAATCAGAGTGGACTCATTGAATCAATGAGATTTATGCACGTGTTAATTCACTGTTTGGCTTTTGATTCAGTTGATTCGGCCTAGGATAACAACTGGATTTAGCCTAAAACTGTTAAGCATAGTGGTAGAAGTACTCCATATATGAAGATCTGCTGCTGTCATCACTATGGGATACAGTGCTTTGTACTACTGAAGAGGTTCTTGTTATGTGTCAACACATGTTCTGGAAAGATGTAAGATGTGCACTGGTTAATGTCAGTGATGAAAATGTTCCTTTGCAGTCAGCAGAAGCATAAATATGCCTATGCCAGAGTATAAATTTTAAATATTTACTCCTGTTTTTAACATATTGAGAACCCACACTTTCCACTTCTAACTACAGCATTGAAGTGACGTTCAGTTATTATGGATATTTAACATCAGATATTTAACGTCAGATTCCAAAATGCTTACTATTACACACCCCAGAGAGAACTACCCAGAGAAAAGGCATTGGCATAATTTTTCCATGGACTTCCACAAACTACTGGACCATTTTTTCAGCTTTTGTTGTACCTTTTGCCATAATACTCATCAGAGTATTCCACATACATGGATCTTTGGAGAGAGCAGTAAGAGGCTACTACTATCTCATCTGTCCTTGTCTTCATAATCTTTTCCCACGACCCTGGTTAAACCCACTTTCTCCCCACACCACAGTTTATTCGACAGGCCTCTCAACTTTTGTATTGCTAAAGATGTACATGAGAAAGTAGGGGGATAAATGCTCTTTAATAAGGTTTTACCAAAAGGAATAAAGAAAGAACCAATCTATGCTGTCAACCTGGTGTGGAATAGCTGTGGTTGACAAATTCTACACTTCTGGTTGAGTAAGAAATAATAAGGAAGGTACAGTAGTTTGCAGCAAGTCAGTAACTGGGGGAAAAGAAAGTTGATAAAGTTACAGTAATGCCACCTTCTGGACTATCCTAATGCACTACTTTACACTTTGATTTAACAAAGATCCCCACAGGGACTGAATCAATTTAACTAAAAGAAAAAGAGGTCTCCCTAAATAGCTATAGTTTCTGATCATTTGTCATCATCCCTCAAAAAGGCAAGATTACCAAAGACTATCTGATGCAGCTGCCTCACAGCATTGAATCCTTGGGCTGAGTATGCATAAATGACAAACATACTGTTGTGTAGTTGCATCTGTAGAAGGGAAATAATGTAGCCCCCATCAGCAAATGGTCACTAATTAGTAAGTCTCTTGTTGGATCTGGGGCTTTACACCCAGCCATATTACTGGCACAATAAGGAATGCAAAAAAGGATTACCGTATTAATTAGTGAAAATTTACCACGGTGAGGCATACTATTTATTTTCCATTGATTTACAAACCATAAAATCCCATGTCATTCAGCCATGCTAAACATCAACAACCTTTAAATATTTAAAGCCTGAGTTTTGTTCCTTATCTATAGTTGTATGCTGTGTGTGTGTATGTGTGTGTGTGTAAATAAAAGTTAAACAACTATTAAAATTGAGCACAAATTGTGGATTGCCCGCATTGCTAATTGGCCATAACCTTTCCCAATTGGTTCGTCTAGCTAGAACACAGGCTGGAGACTGCCCGGGCTATGCTGGAAGGGAAATTGGGTAAGGGCTAGTAGTAATAGACAGCAGTAGTGAATCCATATTGCCCTGGCTGGGGGCACTGAAAAGAGTAGGACAAAAGTCACCCAAATGTCACAATGCCTAGTAAACAGCACACAGTATCTCACTCACATCCGTGGAGACACCAAGCTGCAGCTAGACCAAACAGTTAAGTGTAGGAACCCGGAGTTTACAAGGACTCTGAGATAGGACGAGAACAGTGAGTCTCGCTACATCCACTGATTAATCTCCCTATGGGGAACCTAGGCATGCAGTAATTTCTTAGGCTAGCAAATGTAACTTGGCCAGCAGAGGGCCACGTAGACAAGCCTCCTGTCACAGGGTCTCACGCAGGCTGTGCATGAAAGATCCTGAATGAAAGTCAATAAACACAAACCACCCGACTTGATCGGGGCTGGCTTTTTCCAGCACACATCCGTCTCTTGTGCCTTCTTTGTGTCCAGCGTCCCCGATCCTCCGGGAGGACCATTGCAACAACAAATATGTGTGTGTGTACACGTACATATTCAACAAACATACAATGCTAGAAAAGGCATAAAGCCTTATATATTTAATTTCCTTTTAGCAAAAGGGAAATGAACATAATTTGTGAATCATAAAATTCCCTGCCACCCAGTAAAGCTAAATAATCACAATCTGTAAATATTTTATGCTTTATCTAGAGTTGTATGCTTTTTGAATGTGAAAAAATGAAAATCTTCAAGATAATGGTACCTTCTTCATTAAGTTTAATTGAATGAAATAGGAAGTGTGCTTCACAGGCTAAATAACTCTGGAGACAAATTAAATCAAATCAGTACCCAAGACACAATTACATTTAATTAGCTTATAGTGGATGTGTGACAGAAGGATGGTACTGGAGTTCTGCTCTGTTTGCTATCAAATCCACTAAAAAAGGACAAAGAGAAAGACAAAGAGATAGATGTCTATTCTGTGATTATTAGTACTGTATTAGCACTCAACCTAAATAGTGGAGGATAAAGTAGAGCATTTAGCCAGATAGGGAGTAATATAGCTTTGAAAATTAATAGAGGTAGGTATTTGTGCTCACCTTCCTCCCTGCATACAGTCATAGGCCAGTATTCAATTGTTAGTTCTCCAGTTAGAGTAGACACATTGACAGAGTAGGATCAGTGGATCTACTGTTACTTGGAGCTAGCAATAAGATACTGGCCAAAGTTTCCTTTACTTGTTTTCTTCATAGATTCAGTCATGGACAGTTTGTGGACCAGTACAATCCCTTCTTCCAAAAATGAAGGGGGCCTGGCCTCCCAACCAGGTCACAATGAGTTAAGTATCACTCTCTCTAGAAAATCAGGCTTGTGGCTCTCCTAGTGTTCTTGGACTTCAATTACCAAAAGCCCAAGTCAGTACTCCTGCTGATCAGGGCTTCTGAGAATTGAAGTCCAAGAACCCCAGGAGTGCCAAGGTTCACCATCACTGGCTTAGGGGCCCTCTTGGACTCATCATTAGTTGTAGACAAACCAGTGGCTACTGAGCCAGGCATGCCTTTGTCCAGCTACATCTTTTTTTAGTAAAATAATAATAATGTATAACAGCCTTTTCACAGGCAATAAAATACCCTCTCTCACACAAGTATTATGGCAGCTAATATTAACGCACATAAAATAATATAAAAATAGCTTCTACCAGTACAAAAATATGATATTTGGCACTTCTCTCATACCATTAGATTATCCATGCCTTTAACAGGGAAGATAGAGGAGCTGATATGAAGAATAGGCAAGGATAATAAAAGGGCTGATTTTATGGCATATTTAGGTGGAGAGGACAATAATTCACCCAAGCTCTGTGGTTGCCTGGGGACATGTTTATCAGTTGTCTAGGTAGCAATACATGTGTTGCAGACTTAAGTAGTGGATGAACTGAGATCCTGGTATGAGGGAACCAATCATGTCTTAATCATACCTGTCAAGTATCCCGGATTGGCCGGGATTTCCCATATTTCCGCACCGATTTTCTCCATTTCCCACCCGGAGCTGCTGCTACCCTGTAATTTGGCAGCGGGGGGAAGGAGTTACTGCGCATCCCTTCTGTGAAGGTCCTTTCTACACATGCGTAGAACCCTTCTACCATACCCGTCAACTATCCCATTTTCCCCAGGAAAACCCCTTATTTTTACCCCTCTTCCCGCCCCCTCCCATTTTATTAATTTTCCCCATATTTTCCCTTATTTTTTAAAAAAAATATCCTGACCGGAGCCCTCACAGGCGATGCTGCAGTATTTTTTTCAAGCCACCAGAGGTCGCTGTGTGGGAGGCTTTTCTCTTGTGGAAGGAGAGAGAGAGAGAAGTGGGGGGGGGGCATTCTGTAGTTTCTCTCTTTCCCTTTCCTGCCAGCCACATGGTCCAGGAGGCTTCGTTTTGGCTGCTGGGAGTAGGAGTCTACTCTAGGTGAGCAATATATTTCATATATGCAGGGGCAACCTCATGCTTTATTGAGCTGTTTCTGCCCTGCCTCCTGGCTGGAGGATTTCATTTCTAGAGTTCTAGAGTTAACTTGGGAGGGGGGGGTTGCTTGATCACTATATGAGAGAGGGGGGGAATTAATCCCTTGCTCCTCCACCCTAATTGAGGGGGGGATGTTGCCTGATCAATATATGAGTGAGAGGGGGGGTTCCCTTGCTTGAAAGCCAGTCGTATCCAACTCTAGGGTTCAGTGCTCATCTCTGTTTCAAAGCCGAAGAGCCAGCATTGTCTGTGTCTGCAGACATTTCCGTGGTCATGTGGCAGGAATGACTAGACACCAGAGTGCACGGAACGCTGCTACCTTCCTACCAAAGTGGTCCCTATTTATCTACTTGCAATTTCTTGCTTTCGAACTGCTAGGATGGCAGGAGCTGGGGCAAAGACAGGAGCTCATTCTGTCCTGCAATACTCGGGAATCGAACTGCTGACCTTCTGCCTCCCAGTCAGCATCTTAGTCACTTAAGCCACTGAGTAAACAAGAAAGAAAACAAAACAAAATTCCCCCAAGAAGATGGGGAAAGGGTTCTTTGGCCCACACAGCTTTGTGCCCATTGCATCTACAATACCATCTAGCCATCTTATTTTTGGCCACCCTCTTCTTTTGTCCTCCACCTTTCCCAGCATCAAGGCTTTCTCAAGTGTATCCTCTCTTCTCATTTGATGTCCAAAGTACTTTAGCATCATTTTTACTATTTGACCTTTAATCAGCAGTCATGGTTGATTTCTTCTAGGATCAACCTATTTCTAACACCACATTTCAAAGGCATCTATTTTTCTGCGCTCAGCTTTCCTAATGGTCCAGCTCTCACACCCATACATTACCACCATGAATACCATTGCTTTGACTATCAATTTTTTGTTTGCAAGGTGATACCTCTACTTTTAACTATGTTCCCCAGGTTTCTCATAGCTTGTTTCCCAAGCATCAGTCGCCTTTTTATTTCACGGCTGCAATCACCATCTGCAGCGATCTTTGATCCTAAGAAAGTAAAATCTGCCAGTCGTATCCAACTCTAGGGTGCAGTGCTCATCTCCATTTACAGCCAAAGAGCCAGTGCTGTCTGTGTTTGCAGACATTTTCATGGCCATGTGGCAGGCATGACTAGAGTCCAACAAGTCATATGGCTATATTTGACCACGGCCACAGATTTGGCCACACCCACAGAGGGTTGTGGCCAAAATTTCCTTTATTTTCAAATCCAAAAGTTGACAGGTATGCCTTCTACGCATGAGTAGAAGGCTTCTGTGCAGAAGGGGATGCGTAGAAGCCTTCTACGCATGCGTAGAAGTGACCTGCGCAGAACGGTTCTGTGCAGGTCCATTCTATGCATGCATAAAAGCCTTCTACGCATGCATAAAAGCCTTCTACACATGCGTAGAAGCGACCTGCACAGAACGTTTCTGCTCAGGTCACTTCTACGCATGCATAGAAGGCTTTTACATATGGGTAGAACGGACCTGCACAGAAACGTTCTGTGCAGATCCCGTAATCTCCAGAGCTGCGCTTGACAGGTATGGTCTTAATTATATAACTCACTAGCTGATTACCTGGCCTTGCTTGGGAGACCCTGCTTGTGGTTGTATAAGCAGCCACTCAGAATCAAAGCAGATATTAATGGGTGCTGTGCATTTTCCTAACATTTCTTTTCCCCAGTGTGATTTATGTATGTATTTATTTAACCACATTTTTGCTGACGCCTTCTTGCTGACGCTGCTCAGGATGGCTTACACATATAAAAACACCACAGATAAAAACTCTACAAAACAATAGGATAAAAAAATTGTTAAAATTTGAAAGTTTAAAATGCCCTCACCAGTGCCACATCCTCAGATTTCTAAAACTAACACTAAAAGCTGATTTCCTGAGTTGTGACTACACTTCCTCTAACATAATAAAATTACCTCAGAAAAGAAAGCTTCAGCAGTCAGACTTGAACATTAAGTCTTAATTTACCTTCAAGTAAACAATCACCCCCAAAAATGCTAAATGCAAGATATGTGAAAAAGAAAACCGAAGAAAAATGACAAACCTCTTTGAACTCTTAGGGAATACCTCTTCCAAAAATATGTTAAATGTATTGCCTAGTTTGAGGCCACAGATGGGCAACATCAGAATGTAGAACCATGCTGAATTTATTCCCAAAATATTACCTTTTGTTTTCTTTAAACATGTTGATGTCTGTAAAAGTGGACAAGAAAAAGTTTGTTCTGCTTTACTTCCTTCTTCTATATTAACACTTCATACAGCACAGATTAAGAATAGGCAATTAAGAATAGATTTTCAGTTATTTAGGACAATAACAAATGGCTTTAATTGCTCATTATACTTGTGTCTTTCTGACAGATTCAGGCTGTTAGTGGTTCAGTTGTCAATAGGAGGCTTCCATTTATTCCACCTAGTATTTAATTTTTGATTGTGCTGACAGATTTTACCCTTCCTGTTGGAGAATGAGAATGAGATGAAAACAAGCTTCTTCTTTATGCCTGCTTCTATATTGGAATTTGTTCATAATCTCACTGTGTAATCAAGCATAATGGAAATGCCACATTCAGAAACATGCATTCACACTGCCTTTTAAAAGCAGCTCAGCTTTCTGTTTGCACCAGAATAACAATGAGGTCCTGTCAGGAGAGCAAAGAAGACGAATGCTCCAAATATATTTGTCTCTGCATGGAAATCTAGGTACTAAGAATAATAATGAAGGTAAAGGACTAAAATGTGGAAATGTAACACCTCAAATCCCCAGCCAACTCTACCTGTGCACTCTGGGAGCTGAAGTCCAAAAAAGTAACATTTTCAAGCTCTTATATTTCTGCAGTCCTGCTGGAACATATAGGCTTCAGACGTCTGTTTCTAGGATCATGTACAGGGTGGCCCAGAAGTCTCTACCCATCTGTAGGTATTATACACCCCCCCCCACCCCAAGAGAAACAAGGCTGATTTAAGCACATTTACACTTGAAGAGTGTATTGTGACAAGTATTCACTGATTCTCTGTGATTTTTTGTCAGCCGCTCAGAGTCGCTATGCGAGTGGGGCAGCATACAAGTTGAACAATTAAATTAAATTAAATTAAAGTATGTGGGTACATGAACACAAGAATACTGGTGACACCCTGGATATACAATAAGTGGCAAATTTAGAGAAAGATTCAATACAGGCCACCCAGTACACATGCATGTCTGTTTATGGGCACACACATACTTGATGATATACTAAAAAGCTGCTTTATACTGAGTCAGACCACCATTTATTTTAGTAGTTCTTTCAGGGCATAGTCTTTTGCAAAATATATGATATTTTAGTGTTGAGATAGCAACATAGGAAGCTTCCAAAGGCTCTTGAATAAACTTACCAGTCATGGAATAAAGGGACAGGTCTTGTCCTGGATCAGCAACTGGCTAAGGGACAGGAAACAGAGGGTAGCACTAAATGGACACTTCTCCAAGTGGAGGGAAGTAAAGAGTGGGGTCCCCCAAGGTTCAGTACTGGGACCCCTGCTTTTCAACCTCTTCATAAATGATCTAGAGGTAGGAGTAAAAAGCAAGGTAGCCAAATTTGCTGAAAACACTAAATTATACAGGGTAGTGAAAACTGTGAGAGATTGTGAGGAGCTCCAGAGGGATCTCTTGACACTGGGGGAGTGGGCAAAACAGTGGCAAATGAGCTTCAACATCAGTAAGTGCAGAGTGATGCATGTTGGGGCAAAAAACCCCAATTACATTTATAAACTGATGGGGTCTGAACTCTCTGCGACAAACCAGGAAAGGGACCTTGGTGTCCTGGTGGACAGCTCAATGAAGGTGTCAACCCAGTGTGCCTCAGCAGTGAACAAAGCAAACTCAATGTTAGGGATCATTAGGAAGGGTATAGAAAATAAGTCAACAAGTGTCATTTTGCCTCTTTATAAATCTATGGTGAGGCCCCATCTGGAATACTGTGTACAGTTCTGGTCGCCATACCTCCAGAAGGATACTATGGAGTTGGAGAAAGTACAGAGGAGGGCAACCAGAATGATTAGGGGACTGGAACACCTTCCTTACCATCTGAGGCTGCAACGGTTGGGCCTTTTCACTCTTGAACGACGGCGTCTAAGAGGTGACCTGATTGAAGTTTATAAAATCATGCACGGTGTGGACAAAGTGGATAAGGAAAAACTGTTTTCCCTATCGCACAACACTAGAACTAGGGGACACTCCATGAAACTTTTGGGTACTAGTTCTCAAACAAATAAGAGAAAGTACTTTTTCACCCAGAGGATTACTGGTCTATGGAACTCCCTGCCAGAAGAAGTGGTGACAGCTGTCAGTCTTGACAGCTTTAAGAAAGGATTAGACAAGTTCATGGAGGACAAGGCTATCAATGGCTATAATTATGGCTACCTAAGGACAACCTCCGGGTTGGAGAGATAGGCAGGATATCTCTCAATGCCATTTCCAGGGAATCCTAAGCAGGTGAAGGCATCTCCTTGGGAATACCCTGAAGGAAATGGTGAGCCACTGTGTGAGACAGAATGCTGGACTGGATGGGCTGTGGCCTGTTCCAGCAAGGCTGTTCTTATGTTCTTATGTTCTTATGTTCCTTACACTGAGTTAGACAGTTGTGCCATCTAGCCCAATACCGTCAACTCTGAGGAGAAGAAGCTGTCCATTTCAGAAGGATCCCCCCCCCCCAAATGCTTGGAGGTCCTTGATATTCCCTGGGTGGTATACTGCTCCAAGCATTAACCAGGCCAGATTTTGCTTAACTTGGTAATCAGACATGATTGGACATGATAGAAAAAAGATTCATTTTAAGATATATAAAGATGTATTCTGTATTGGCTTTCTTCAGTATGTTATCTGTGGAGTGGACAATTTATGAAGTGTTCTCAGAAATCACAGGTACAGCTCTGGCTTTCAGTTTTTCCACAGAAATAACATGAGTATTATATCCAAAAATGCTGTTAATAGTGGCTTTATTTTGGAGAATTAGAGATGTATTTCCAGCTTTTTTCTCTTTTTCAAAAGTACTACAAAATAAAAATTTATTTAAATTAAGATGGAATAATCATTCTTAATGCTTGGTACCCAACCCACCGGCCCTTTGGATGGTTCCCAGCCCTCAACTCCAAGGGGGCTGCTTTCCCCTTTCCTCCATCCCCCTTCCCCAGAGAAAGAGAAGGAGGGTTTAGCTGGGACTCCCCCTCCCCTCTCTGAGCTCTTTTCCTCCCACTGCCCACGACAGCTCGCCCATTCCAGCTTCCTGGATGGACCAAGAGGAGGAGTTAGTCTTTAAAACAGGAGTTAGTCTTTAAACAAAACAAAACAGGAGTTATTATTTAAGGTGCCACAACACTTTGGTGTCTTGGAATGCCTGTTGCCACATGACCACAGAGACATCTGCAGATGCAGACAGCATTGGCTCTTCGGCTTTGAAACAGAGATGAGCACTGAACCTGAATCGGATACAACTGGCTTTCAAGCAAGGGAAACCTTTACTTATACAGTATCCCAGTTTTGTGGGAGGGAATTATGGGAACCCTAAATGAAGAGCTAATAAGAAAAAAAATTAGGTCAGGTGAGTGGCAAAATGCATCTAGCAACAGCTCTGTTTACCATAAAAATATATCCATATAGAAAATGGATAAAACAGAATTATTGGAAAATTAATGCAAAAGGGAAGTATACGGGAAATAAATTGATTTTCACACCATATCACATATCACCATATCTATTTCACATGGACTACATTAAGCTTCTGGAGAATAGTTTTAGAATGAAGAAAAATGGCATGGTTCATTCAGTTTAACCAATAATAAATATGCTTTCCAGAAGCAAAGGTTTGTGGTTAGTTTGTCAAGTACAGTACTAGCTATACATAACTTATGGCTGCAGTACTAAACCGCTTCTATTTCAGGCCCATGCAGAATTCAAAGGGGTGGGTTTGACCTACAAAGCCTTCCATGAGGATCCAAAATGTCTGAAGAGGTGCCTTCTTACCTAGGAATTCATCCATAAATTGGGATCATTTTTGGAGACTCTGATTTCTGTCTCACCATCTATTAAAGATCGATTGTAGGTACTGAAGAAAGAGTTTTTATCAGAGAAGCTACGTAAGGAGATGGCCAGCTCTCCATTTTGCTGCTCAAAATCTTTTCTCAAAAATAATTTCTCACCTGTGGGTTTTTTGACATGCATGGGAACAGGAAGAAAAGAAACTGGGAATTGTAGTCCAAAAAGTAAATGTTCTTGAATTGTTATAACCTTTCTAGGCAAAAACAAACTGAAGTCCCAAAGTGCCTTTCTAAAAATGAATGTGGTATAAGCGTGCAATCTCTACCTGGCCTCTTAGTCGTCAACTTCAGTTCAGCTGGGACCACAGTTTTTCATGGAAAAGCTGATTATGATAACACTTCTCATGCACAAGGTTATTTTGAAAATATCTTTGTGCCTATTTTTTAATATCTTTGTGCCTATTTTTTCATTCTTTAAAATACAGTTGCAAAATTGACAAGACATTCACAAATATGTATTATTACCATTTGTATTTTGGAGAAGAGATATTTTTTTAAAAAAAATACACACAGAGACTTTTTGATATACTTTTGTAATTTAATAAAAATAACTGTGTCCCTCGGAACACATTTTTTTCTGATGTTATTATTTGTATTATTGCAATTTTATTTGACTCTGGACAATAGTTGAGATGACAATTTTAAAGGCAAAGTGTTAAATTATTCCCTCCCAAAAAGAGCTGCAAGCTGCTTTCTTATTATACTTCTTGACATTTTCACTGTCCTCCATTTGAAGTGCTGCACTCATTTAATGTTCCACAATTGAGGTGTGTAGTGGAAATGCTGTCAAAAATGAGACAAAGCAAGTATTTTAAAGTTGACTTTGGCCAGTTCCCTTTCAGACAGGCTATTTTCTCCTGCTTCAGAGAACAGCCAGATGTACTGGTATGAATCAGGGATGCTGAGAACAGTGGACTAATTTATTGCTGATCAAAATCGATGGAATAAAATGATGCAATGCAGAGTCTTCCAAATGAATAACACTTTAAAGAAGTACTGGCTTTAGAAATATTTAATAGGATTGGATAATGAAGCTGATTTAAGTAACAATTATGTGCCATCAAGCAAATGCTGAGCTATGGTGACTGTTTCAACTGGCTTTCGAGTAAGGATACAAGTGGCTTTCGAGCAAGGGCGACCTTTACCTTTATCTAGTGAATGGTTAGTGCCCATTTAAGGGGTACTTGTACTATTGTATTCTCCACTGCTGTTGTGTTTTCTGCTTTATACTCTCCTAGCCAAGAAAGGAATAACTGGATTCCAAATATATATATACATTCAACAAGTTCTCCTCTATTTCTTTGCACTGGTTTCTGAAACAGTTCTTTTTGTCTCTATATTACAGTCATAGTCATGTAAAGCTGGATTCCAGATTCTGACTCTATTTCTGTCACCTTTCACTTTTGCTTCTTGCCTGTCCTTTGCAATTTTTAGTGTTTCTTCTACTATCAATCTAGCTGATCTTTCCTTTTTTTACTATAGAAATTGTCTTTTTGCATTATTCCCTACTAAGATCTCTGATTTTCTTTATAGTTCTTCATAGTTCTTTAGGTTTATCATCAATTGAGTTTACTAATGTAAATATATTAGTTAGGTTGTCTTTAAATTTGTCCAAAAACATCTGGAGAGCCATGTTCACTGACCTCTGTGCTAGCCCATCCCTTCCATTATTGTCCTGAACAAGGAGACAGCACAGGATGAAGAGGGGGAGGATGCTGTATTTGGGTAGCCTTTCCACATGGGTTAGCATTCTAAATCTGAGATGTTTCAGTTCACACACAAAAGTACAACAGCATCCCAGTGTAAAAGTAGCCATGTTTCTGTGACCAATGTGGCAATAGGAAGGCAGTGCTAGCACATTCCTCTCAACAACTGTGTCCCCCACACAGTTAGTGAATTACTGGATAGCACTAATCACAAATGGTTAAATGTAATTAGCACACAGATAGCTATCTAATTTTGTTTACACACTTTCCTCTATGAAAAAGCCTAAATATATATAGTACATTCAGTTAGCTTTGCATAAAGAGCTTTCACTGTCTGCCTCTGACAGCATCCAGCAAGGATTACTCAGTAAATCCATTAAGATATCAGCATGTTTGCCCTCATCCGAAACCATCTCTTTCACATTAGCACTACTCAAACAGAGATAAAATAGCTTGCACAGAGTTTAGGTCACTCACTGTTCTCCTGATGGGGTTTTATGAATGACTTCTCATGAGGAGTGAAAGAAACATTTTTGGATTGAACTGGCTTTTGAATTCAACTCCAAGGAGCGTGTCACTTCTGATCATGTTTCTGTATTTAGGCTGACATGGAATTCATCATAGGGGTCACAGAAGTGTTAATGGAAGTGATGTGTTGCCACATGAATGAATGGTGATCTTGACCCTCTGATGAGGTCCATGAAAGGACACCAAATGGATTTTTCAGATCAAACTGCAGACATTTACACCTATCTTGCAATTATTATTATTCTTTCATATCCCAATCAAACCCTAGACCAATGATGGTGAACCTATGGCACATGTGCCAGAGGTGGCACTCAGAGCCCTCTCTGTGGGCACCCATGCAGTCACCCCAGCACAGAGTTCACCCCACCCCTCTGCCCAGCAGCCCAATGGGAGTGTTTACTTCCTCTCCTGTTGCTGTGTTGGCACTTTGCGATAAATAAATGTTTTTAGGGTTGCAGTTTGGGCACTCGGTCTCTAAAAGGTTCGTCATCACTGCCCTAGACTGTCAAAATGAAGCCACTTTCTTGGCTTTGTTGTTGGCAAATGTCTCATTGGTGCAATAAACCTATCTTGCAATGTCAATACACTGAGCTAGATAGACATCTCCTTGCATTCAGGCCTATTTGCACATTCTTTGATTACATGAATGATGGGAGTGAGAGGAAAGAATTGTTCCTACAGATTTTAGGAATTAATGACAATTGCTTTTTTAAAGAATAGTTGAAGTCATAATCAAAAGCCACATTGCTAAGATTTATACTCTTAGAATGGCAGAGCTAGAAGGGACCCTATTGATCATTGAGTCCAGCTCCTGTCAAGAGGAATAGTGGGGAATCAAGTTCTCAATCTCTGATTCGACCGCCAAATATCAAAAATCACTGAGCTATCCAGCATTTATTGTGGTTTAACAGAACTAATGTGCAGATGAGACAAATCAGAACGGATGCGTTGCTAGAATTCTAAAGCACACTCATCCTTTCTCTGTTTGCATATCAGCCAGCAAAGATGGTATGGCAACAGTGATGGTGGGAGGTAGAGGAAAGGTTCTTGCTTCCTCACATCAGGGTTTTGGGGAAAATATCTCCATCTCAGCAACTGCAGCCATGATTATCTCCACTTTCTGATAAATAAAATACAAGTTGCTAGGACCCTCTGGGAGTAGATAGCCCTTGGGAAGAGGACAAATTCATTTTTTGAGTTACTTGATTGGCTCTGGAAATCATCCAATTTCTTCTCATTTGGTGAGATCCAGGTCCCAGACTTGTGCCAAGGCATATGCATTTATTGATTGGTTGGTTTAGTTACTTATTTACAAGGTAAAATATTACTTGCTTTCAGTTTTGGAGCAATAGAAGGCAAGGACACTGAGATCATTAATAATGGCATTTAATTTTTAGTTTTGGTTTCCTTTTTTCCCCTCCTGCTTTCCTTCAATCTCAATGTAGCTTTGTCACAAATCTTCTTGTGATAGGAAAGGAAGTTCGAAGTCTTTCTAGACAGCTTAATAAAAGCAAGGCTGAAGGGTTTTCTAACCTTCCTGCCATAGCTGAAATAGATTATTCTGGTCACATACTTTCTCAGAATGGCATGCTAGTATCATAACAGAACACTATCAGGAAATATTGAAGTTTTCCACTGTAAGAGTGTTGTGTTTGGAGTATTGTGCCTTTAAGTAATGTAACACTCGAATGAGTGGATATAATAATCACCAGCTGTAACACTGTAACCTTCTGTATCAGGATGCGAGCTAGTGACCACTAGGGGCAATAGCGAGCGCCCAGCTCACATGGTTCCAATTCCCCAAATACCTACAGCGCGGGAAGATTCCCGCCACCACCTCACCTGGACAAGAAGGGCGTGACGGGGAATGACGTCACGCAGACAGTAGCCAATGGGCTATCGAGGAGCCACATTCAAATGTATAGCCACAGTATATATTGAGCTGTTCATCCGCCATTACCACATGTTCCCCCGGACCATCATGCAATAAAGATGTGTTAAGCCAACCTTTCGGCTGTTTCTATTGTCTTGGTTCTCATACACTAAATTGGCGACGAAGGTGGGATAATGGATCCCCACGGAATCAAGACAACGCAGGCCGGTTTCAACATCAACAAACCGGAAGAATGGGAGCTGTTCGAGATGGACTTCCAAAGTGCACTGATGGTGTCCGACATCTCAGACAAGGGGAAGAAGAGGGCCATTCTCATCAGGATGCTTGGGTTCCCCGCCATGAAGGTATTGGTGGACCTGGTGTCTCCGAAGAAGGTGAACGAAGTGCCGGTCAAGCAGCTCCTGAAAGCGATGCGCGACCATTTCCAGCCTTCGGTTTCAATGTTTTCGGCTCGGGACGCGTTCTGGAAGAGAGTCCAGGCACCTGGTGAGTCCGTGGCTGCCCCGCGGAGTGGGATAGACTCGGGTTCCTCATATTCCATCATTTCCCAGAGGGAGTTTTTGGGAATTTCCCCCAACGTGCGGCCCAAGCTCAAAGCACTGAGGTCTACGCTGCGGGACGTGCAGGGAAATAGCATTCCGGTGTTGGGGGTTGGAAAATTCAAGGTCCAATACAAGCAACACACCGCGGAACTTCCCCTGGTTGTTCTCAAAGGGGGGAGTTGTTGCCTCCTCGGGACTCAATGGTTTAAGCCCCTGGGTTTGTTCATTGGGGGGGGTGCATGCCGTTGGGACTGACCCAAAACAGGAGGTGTGTAACGTGCATCCCGAAGTGTTCAAGAAGGGACTCGGAAAATTCAAGGGGCCCCCAGTCGCGTTCGACCTGGATCCGGAGGTCCGCCCAATAAGACTCAAACCGTGAAGGGTGCCTTTTGCACTTAAGGTCAAAATAGAGGCGGAACTGGACAAATTGGTGGGCCAGGGGATCCTTGTTCCTGTTGATTCCACGGAGTGGGAAACTCCGATTGTAACAGCGCTTAAGGCCAACGGGGAGGTTCGAATATGTGCTGATTACAAATGTACCATTAATAAGGCGATACGCCCAAATGCCTATCTGGTGCCGGTAGTCAGCCACCTGTTGGCCAGGTTACATGGGGGAAAGTGTTTTGCAAAGCTTGACCTGGCGCAGGCTTATCAGCAGCTCTCGGTAACCCCAGCTGCAGCTGCTGCACAGACGATAGTCACTCATAAGGGGGCGTTTCAGGTGACGCGCCTGCAGTTTGGCGTGAATTCGGCGCCAGGCATCTTCCAATCGTTAGTGGAACGTCTCTTAAAGGGTCTGGAGGGGGTCTTGCCATATTTTGACGACGTATTGATAACGGGGGGAGTAAGTCAGAATTGGCTGAGAAGCTAGACAAAGTACTGACGGTATTTGAAAAGGCGGGGTTGAGGTTGCGGAAAGACAAATGCATCTTCTTCGCAAAAGACATTGAGTTCCTGGGTTTCCGAGTAACCCCTGCAGGCATCAAACCCTCCAAATCAAAGGTGGCCACCGTTCAAAATGCTCCTCGACCCACCTCCAAGCCCGACTTGCAGTCGTTCCTGGGGCTCTTAAACTTCTACCATTCCTTCCTGCCTAGGAAGGCGTCGGTAGCAGAGCCGCTTCATAAATTACTAAAAAAGGACGAGGTGTGGAAATGGGGCGAGAGCCAGGAGAGGGCATTCAATGAGCTGAAACAACTCTTATCCTCAGACGCCATATTAACCCATTTTGACTCCAAGAAACCAGTGGTTCTGGTATGTGATGCATCTCCAGTGGGGGTGGGGGCGGTCCTGTGCCACGTGTTGGAAAACGGGCGGGAGGCCCTGGTGGCGTTCTACTCCAGGTCCCTGTCTAAGGCAGAGTGTAACTACGCACAGACAGACAGGGAGGCATTAGCGATAATTGCTGGGACGAAGAAGTTCCACGATTTCCTCTATGGCCGCCCCTTTACCATCGTGACTGACCACACGCCCCTGCTAGGCATTTTTACCGCAGACAAGCCCACGCCACAGATTCTGTCCCCTAGGATGCTCAGGTGGGCCATTTTTTAAAATGTGTACCAGAACGCGCTGGTGTCTCGCCCTGGAAAGGACATAAGCCACGCGGACGCCCTGTCGAGGTCACCCCTCCCCCACACGGGCAGCCACGTGTGCGAGGTGGAACAAGACCACCAAGTGCTCATGATAGAGGTCCTAGATTCACCCCCCATAGTGCCCGCAGAGATCGCCAAGGCGACGGGCAGGGACAAGACGTTGGCCCTGGTTAGTTCATGGGTGCAGAAAGGGTGGCCAACGTCCTCCCCGGCGGCGGAATTTGCCCCGTTTTTCAGGAAAAAGTTAGAACTGTCCATGGAGAGGGGTTGCCTCCTGTGGGGCCAGCGGGTAGTCGTCCCCGAGTCCCTGAGAGCAAGGGTGCTCAAGCTGCTGCACGTCAGCCACCCTGGAATTGTCCGCTCCAAGGCACTGGCCAGGAGCTACTTCTGGTGGCCCAAGTTGGACGCCGATATCGAGCACATGGTGGGCACTTGCGAGAGTTGCCAAAGCTCCCGGCCTGAAGAGGCTCGACTTCCGCACAGGGAATGGGATGCGGCAAAGGGGCCGTGGTCCCGCGTGCACATTGACTTCGCGGGCCCTTTCAGAGGGTCGCTTTTTCTCCTCATAGTGGATGCTTATTCCAAGTGGTTAGAGGTTATCCCAGTTGCGAACACCTCCTCAGCTGCAACAATTAAACAATTGCGCAGGGTGTTCAGTTCGTTCGGCATACCCGACAAGCTTGTTAGTGATAACGCTAGTTGCTTCACGTCCGCCGAATTCAGGGCATTCACCGACATCAACGCCATCCGGCACATCACCTCCGCGCCCTTCCACCCGGCGACGAATGGCCAGGTAGAACGCCTCGTGCATACCACCAAAGACGCGCTGAGGCGCATGGGTCCTGGGGATTTAAACCTACAGTTGTGTCAGTTTTTGCTGGGATATAGGGTGACCCCCCTAGCATCAGGATACTCGCCCGCAGAGCTCCTAATGTGCAGAAAACTGACTACGGTACTGACCAGGCTAGACCCTACGAGGGTGGAAGACACTGGGAGGAACATCGGGTTAGCAGGCATGGAGAGTTTCGAAATAGGCGCCCCGGTCCATTGCAGAAACTACGCTAGCGCAGGGCCAGCCTGGGTTCCGGGCGTAGTCATTGGGCAAACGGGTCCCGTGTCGTATTGCGTAGAGACCAGCACAGGTCTACTCTGGAGGCGGCACGTGGGCCAACTCCGACGCCGGGTCTCCGGGAGCCAGAGTGCGGACAGCGCGGAACAGGATTCAACGTTAGGGTTCTCCCCCACCCGTTCAGCCCAAGGGGGAGGAGAGGGGGGCCAGTGGTCCCCACCAAGGGGGGAAGGGAATAAGTTTGTCCCCATAGATATCCTGAGGGATACCCCCACAGATACCCCAGAAGATGATTTTGAGTTTGAGTTGCAAAACCGGGGGGTTTTTTCGGAGTGGTCCCCCACCCATCCAGGCGAGAAGCGGGGTTTTTCGTTAGCCCCCAGTGCCCCCGGTTTTCCCACAATGGAGTTTACCCCTACCCCGAAAACCGCGGACCCGCGGCGAGTTGCTAACGAGTCTCCCTCTCCCATTGCAGGACAAGAGACCAGGGAACAGAGAAGTGATAGCGCCTCCGGGACAAGCCAGCTTTGCGCCCAAAACGCGCTTGCAATAAACCATATTGGATGAGAGACTTCGTCTCATCCTAGGGGGGAGGGATGTTGTGTTTGGAGTATTGTGCCTTTAAGTAATGTAACATTCGAATGAGTGGATATAATAATCACCAGCTGTAACACTGTAACCTTCTGTATCAGGACACGAGCTAGTGACCACTAGGGGCAATAGCGAGCACCCAGCTCACATGGTTCCAATTCCCCAAATACCTACAGCACGGGAAGATTCCCGCCACCACCTCACCTGGACAAGAAGGGCGTGATGGGGAATGACGTCACGCAGACAGTAGCCAATGGGCTATCGAGGAGCCACATTCAAATGTATAGCCACAGTATATATTGAGCTGTTCATCCGCCATTACCACATGTTCCCCCGGACCATCATGCAATAAAGATGTGTTAAGCCAACCTTTCGCCTGTTTCTATTGTCTTGGTTCTCATACACTAAAAAGAGGCTATTATGTACCAGGCAGGTCTGAACATCTGGAAGGTTCAGACTCAGTTTTTAAGGCCACTTTGTTCTCCAGATGGAGAGAATCCTTCTTCAACTTCATCAGTTTTAAATTTCAGCACCTTGGCTCGAAATTTGTATTTACCCATACAATGGGCCAACAGAGAATTCAGAAAAATCATTACTTTCTGTGCTGATCAAAAACTTGTGGATCTTAATGGATTGCTGCTGTGGCTTTCCAACTTTAGGTAACATCAGTATACATAGATAGGAAGTAAAACTGAGTGCATCACAGTGATGTGATGTGCCCTCTATGATGCTTCCTCGAGGCATACACAAATGAGTAATGCCAAGTACAGTGTAGGGCTTGGGTGTTGAATGTGGAAATTGCTATGAATCTTGTGTCCTGAGATAGAGTTTGATGGGTTTTATTTCAAGGAAAACATATTTCTGTACTTTCCTTTGCCATGACTACACTACTATACTAGTTATTTTTCTTGTTATTTATTTTGACAGGCACTCTCTGATATTTTGAGGAGGGAAGGGGAGATTTTGCTACTCAGGAAGCAAGAGCAGTTCAGACAGGTCTTTGTAGGACTTCAGAGAAAATAGTTTATGCCAAAAGGTATTTTTAGAACTCAGATGGTCATGCCTGAATACCTACAAGAGAGGGCCTGCAGTGCCTGCAGTCTATCATTAGAGATATTTGGGTGAGAAAAGCTTTTGAAGCACTGATGAGAATGAATGGAACACTTTTATGTTTCTAAAGTGAAAACAAGACCAATTCAGTAATTATGCTGTCAATTTAATTTCCACTAGTGATTACATTCTGGCTGCATAGACAATTTCTGAACTGTTTTTATTAATGTAATGTAAAGCAATCGGTGAGACTCTGAGGATAACAGAATAAAGGTCTTTTTGAATCACCAGGGTTTCAGTGTAAAGAGTAGGTACACTGCTAATTTGTTAGTCCACACCACTGTGAATGCTCTCATCTCACAAGAAGGTAAAGAAGACTGAGCATTGTTAATGCTTAGATGGGCAGCTACCAGACAATATGAAGTATCTCCAGGCAAGGTTAGGGGAAATCCTGCTTCAAACTTTGGAGGGCTGCCTCCAGTTAGAGTTGACATCAATGATCTTCCAGAGTGACTGAAATCTAATTAGAGTAAATGTATGCCACATAAACCAGATGTTATCATCATGAGACTAGTCAGGTTATCCTGCTATGGTAATGGAGTAGACCATACTGCCAGTGACTCAGCACTAATCATCAGGTGGCAGTTAACTAACCTGACAGCCCTGAGGACTAACAGCCTTGGATGGCGAAGTCCACAGGGAAGGGTGATGGTCCCCAAGTGGATTAAATCCCACTTGGATCCATCTTGAGGAAGGCCTGGGGCTGATGAGGACTTTGCTTGCCAAAAGGGCTCAGGACCAGAAAGTGACTCGCAGAACTGGATCAGTGGTACGGAGGTCATGCTGCAATACAGAAGGCAAATGGAAGACCTTTGCATTATTTTATCAGGACAGTCTTCATGGCTGATTGCCATGATGATAGCCAATATTCAGAATCGGATACAGCACAACAACAAGAATCCCCCACCTGCCCTGGAGCCACTCCATCACCTGGGTTGGGGCCAGGTGTGCCTGCTCACCGCCTCGCCCTCCGAGACCCACCTGCTCGGAGGGCTGAAAAAGCTGATGATGCCACCGCACCGGAGGACTCCCCCGCCCGCCCCGGAGCCACTCCATCACCCGGGTTGGGGCCAGGTGTGCCTGCTCGCTGCCTCGCCCTCTGAGACCCACCTGCTCGGAGGGCTGGAAAAGCCGCTGCCACCGCTGCACCGGAGGACTCCCCCACCTGCCCTGCAGCCACTCCGTCGCCTGGGTTGGGGCCAGGTGTGCCTGCTCGCCGCCTCGCCCTCCGAGACCCACCTGCTCGGAGGGCTGAAAAAGCTGATGATGCCACCGCACCGGAGGACTCCCCCGCCCGCCCCGGAGCCACTCCATCACCCGGGTTGGGGCCAGGTGTGCCTGCTCACTGCCTCACCCTCCGAGACCCACCTGCTCGGAGGGTGGAAAAAGCCGCTGATGCCACCGCACCGGAGGACTCCCCTGCCTGCCCTGGAGCCACTCCATTGCCCAGGTTAGGGCCAGGTGTGCCTGCTCGCTGCCTTGCCCTCCGAGACCCACCTGCTCAGAGGGCTGAAAAAGCTGATGACGCCACCGCACCGGAGGACTCCCCCGCCCGCCCCGGAGCCACTCCACTCTCCGGGGAGGTGTGTTTGTTTTGTCTTAGATTTTGTCTATGAGGGCGAGCCCTGGGCTGCGCATGTGTCGTTAGCCTGGGCTCTGTGGGTTGCTGTACTGTATTTTTATGAATATTGTTGTGATTTGTATCTTCCCCCTGTATTTATTGCATTTATACTGTAAAATTATTGATTGTTGATTTTTCTGATTGTTGTTGCTGCTTTGTTGTTGTAAACCGCTTTGAGTCTCCCATTGGGAGAAAAAAAGCAGTATAAAAATCTAAATAATTAATAAATAAATAAATAAATAAATCATGAGGTAATAGGAATATTTAATTTAAATTTATTTAAAGGTTCCTATCCCTGTCCCCTTTCAAATCCAGAGGCTCTGTAAGGTTTCCTTTTATCCTTGAACAACCAGCACATTTAAGGGGAGGGGAGTGTTTAAAATTAACAAAAACCCACTAGTGTGGAAATCTGGTGGCAATTTTCAGATGTTAAAGTCTCTTCATACCCTGTCCCAAGACTCCCAAAGCCTTCACCAGGACAAAAGGGAGCCCTAAATTTTTAGAATTTGAAAGGGAGGGGGCATTGGGAACGTTCAATAAATTTAAATTAAATATTCCCGACATTCGTAAGCTTAAATGAGGCAGTAGTACAATCATTGATGAGAAAGGCCTTTTTGAACACCATATTACTGGTTAATTACCAGCCAATCTCTAATGCTTCACTCTTGGACAAGGAGCTAAAACAGGGTTGTTGCTTCTCAGCTCCACAGGTTCCTGGATAAAATGGATTATCTAAATTTATGTCATCCTGGCCTCAGACCTGGTTCTGGGAGAGAGACTGCTTTGAATGCCTTGAAAGACCTTTATTTTAAAGCTATATCATGGCATTGCAAATGCATTGTGTCAGTTAAAAAGAAACAATTAAAAAGAAATTGAAAGCTTCATTTTCCTTCCTCTTTATATGGGAGGAAACTTTCCATTTCTCAAGGTACTTAAATGGCTTAAGCAAATTATGTTGGGGGGGAGGTGGAGAAAGGGAGGGATTTTGTTTTTGTTTTCTTTCCGTTTAAGAGGAAAGAAGATCAGTCTAGAGCTGTAATGGTGAACCTTGGCACTCCAGATGTTCTTGGACTTCAATTCCCAGAAGCCCAAGCCCCATGAATTCACACGAATGGGTTTACTGCGATTCACACGCCCGAATGGAGGAAGGGTTAACCCAGAAGAGCCTTAACTGTATGGACACGTTTTACTTCTGCTTCCAGGAGTGACAAGGGCAGCGTGGGCCAAATGAATCACAGTAGACCCATTCATGTGGATTCGTGGGGGGCTTGGGCTTCTGGGAATTGAAGTCCAAGAACATCTGGAGTACTAAGGTTCTCCAACATGGTTCTAGAGGTAAACAGGATTATTTGAGAAGTGCTATGGTGTGGTGTGGTCACTCCTTACATATAGATTTCCCCAAATGATATGCTGCAACTCAACCTTGTGTAGCATAATAGACTGATCAGTGAAAAGTTGTTTGGCTGTCACAACTTTTAGAATTATCTTTTGTTAATAGCATTTCTAAAAGAATGATAAAGTCTTAGATGTATAATTACTATTGGACTTTTCCTTTATCACTTGTTCAAACATCAAACTCTTCCTAAAATAAATCACATCTCTATCAAAGTCCAGCTAAAGAGGGAGGCCTCTGCTTCTTTGCCCTTGCTGCTTTAGTGTGTACATTCTGCACTAGGCAGAAACTAACTGAACAGTTCCTTAAAATACCATCTCAGTGACAAAAGGTCTTTGTCCATACAGGAACATTCTCCTAACCAAGATTCTTCTCGCTCCCAGGTACTATCTCCATGGCAATTCTGTAATCCCAATGATGCTAATGGAGAGACCTGCCTACTATCTTTTATCATCTTTGCTCAAACTGCTGGGATGGCTGCTATCCTATCCAGACCATAGACACTAAGTAACAAGGTTATGCCAGTCAGAGCATTACAGATTTAGCCCATATAGGGCTAAATCCAAACCCCCAACTATGGGAAAGTACAGAAACAGAAAAACCATAATTGCTCTGGACAGCAATTAGTACAAATTGTATTCTTCAGAGCCATATGTACAGTTCCAGGCAATGTTTCTAATGCAGCCCTGAGCCTTGTGGAAGGAGTTAATATTTAATGCACTCAAGCCTGGATATAAATCATAAATTTCTAGCTAAACCTCCCCCCTCCCCAGAATAAATGCCACTGATTCAAATAAATGCTTTTCAGTCCAAATGGAAAAGGTGAAAGATGATACACCTGTGGGTTTTTCACCTAGCAATTAATAGCCAATGGATACTCAAAACCCCAAACTACTACTAAATGAAGGATCTGGGCATACCTGTCAAGTTATGGATTTGGAAATAAGGGAAATTTCCTGGCAAATAAGGGATACTTGACAGCTATGCTTATCCTGTGCTGCCCTCCAATGGCGCCAATAGGGCATTGCAGTCTAATTAATAAGGGATGACGGCGGGAAAGTGGGTAAAATAAGGGGTTTTCCCAGCCAATAAGGGATACTTGACAGCTATGGATCTGGGATACAGGATTACAGTAGCATCTTATCCTTACACAGTGCAATGAGGAAAGGCAACATCAAGCCTTGTTACAAAATGCCAATACTCTGGCAGTAAGATGTTTGCAGAGCAGTAAAGCATTTAGCTAAACTACTGATTCCCAAATTCAGAAAAGTATTTGTCTTAGTTTGGTTTAAGAGGAAGGAAATGGAAACTGACTGACATATATATATATATATATATATATATATATATATATATATATATATATATATATATATATATATATATATATATATATATATATATATATATATATATATATATATATATATATATATATATATATATATATATATATATATATATATATATATATATATATATATATATATATATATATATATACACACACACACACACACACACACACACACACACACACACACACACACACACACACACACACTATTCTTCAAAAGACAAGATTAGTTTTACCTTTTTCCTCTCCTTCTGTAGTTTCTGGTGTTCATCCAAATTCTTTGCTCATTGGTTAACATATCAGGTTCCAAACGCTTTTTTGTATTATTGTTAGAATATTGTATATTTTGTATTTGAATGCTAGTCTTTGCAATAAATTTTTTCCCTAAATGCTGGGCTCTAGTTGGTCATCATTTGTGGGCTGTCTAGGGAAACCAACTCTGCCACAACAGAACATTGAAAATTTGGCATGATAGACCAGGAACAACGACTAGCTCTGGAAAATTCTCAGAATTTGGCAGATAGGGTTAAACAGATCTAGAGAGAAGAGAAAGCTGTCCAGAGCAATTATGGTTTTTCTGTACATATGGCTCTGAAGAACACAGTTTGTACTAATTGCTATCCAGAGCAATTATGGTTTTTCTGCTGTATTTTTCCATAGTTGGGCGTTTAATTTAATAGTCATATTTATATATGCCGCCCACTCAGGCAGAACCCGACTCAGGGCGGCATTAAAACATATGCTGACTTCATGTTGTGTAAAAGAATTTAAAAGAACTAGTCATGATAATCCTTTTGAGGTTTTGTGTGTGTGTACCGTGTTTCACAATGAAATTCCAAGAGCCAGCAGAATGAAAAACTGCACCTGAATGCTAACAGCTCTTTATCTGCTCAGCAGAACCCTTCTTAATTTTCCATCTGTGTTTGATTTTCCTTTTGAGAAATGCGTGGTTCTGTGGATCAGGAATGTAACTCTTCACTTGTCTCATCCTTACACAATGTAATGAGGAAAGACAACATCTAGTCTTCAAAGGTATTATCTGGAGTACTAAGCAAGAGAAGAAGAAAAAATGAGAACTATTTTAGTGCAAACTAAGCAAGACTGCACAAATACTGGAGATAAGGCCAATTACACAAAATGAGGAAGACTGCTCTTTGTTACTTAATCTGCTAAGGTTTGGAAGCTTCCAGAAAGAACTTTTGTTAACAGACATACAACTGTTCTCTTCTGCAAACAGAAAGGATATTAAAAATAGTTTGCACAATGAATAGAGATTGGGAAAAGACACAAATGCAACACCTGGGGGGCTTTCGACCGGTGGCCGGCCGGTGGAACGAGCGGCACCTGAGGGCTCGCCATCGCCCTCAAAAGCTGCCCCAGCCTCCACCAAGCTGGCGGGGCTTTCAACCGGTGGCTGGTTGCTGCTGCTCCGCTTCTGCTCCTGGGACTAATCCCCCTTTTTTTGGTCTCGGCTGGAGCCGATGCCAGCATCAAATCCTTTGCCAGCACTTTTGCAGCTGCTTCTGCCCTGGGACCAACTGGACTGCCATGGCCACCTTTGCTGCTGTGGCTGAGGCATGGAGCTCCTCTCCCCGAGTTGTCAGGGTGAGTGGTAGCTCCTACAACTTTCTCCAGCGGACTTGGGGGTCTTGCTACATTGGGTTTGCTGTATTATATTTATATTTATTGTATTTTTATGATGTAATTATGTTGTGTAGTTTGTTTGTTTGTTTGCATTTTGATACTATGCTTACCTATATTGCTCTCTATTTTAGATTTATTGTACCTCTGTATTATTATTTTGTATGATTATATTGTTAGCCGCCTTGGTCTGGCCTCGGCTGAGGAAGGCGGGATATAAATTAAACTGGTTGATTGATTGACCTGGTCTCCTTCTTGCAAGTTAATTGATCCTCACCATTCCCTTCTTCTGGGATTGCCCTGGGACTGTCTGTGCACCTTGCCTCCAGCTACACAGACTGGCTCTTTTCTCTGGAGATACAGTGCAGAATTAAATTCCCAATTTCTGGCTCCACTGCTAGGCATCCAATTCACTGAGTGATCCAAGCAGCTAAATACATGTTTTGTAAGTGATAATATTTTGCTCCTCTTTAAAAAAGGCCTCAGAAGAATGTACTGATTGAAACTCATAGGTTGTTTTAACAAACCAAAGCACACACATACACTACATAGTTTTATTCATCAAATGAAAGCGTCCGGCCCACCTGGCCCACCTACTGGGGGTTTACTGTGGCAGGGGATGCCTGGTTAGCACGTTTGACTGTACTGGAGGCATCCTTAGCAATCCAGTGGGTGGGGGTCCTTTTTCCTATCTACCGGGCCCCCCTTTGTGTCCACTCTGCAACAGGCGGCCGGCCAAGTCGAGCTTCTTGAGACAGTCCGGCCTGTGCCTGCCGCTGTCTCGCAGCTCCCTGTTTGTCCAGAACAGCGACTGGAGTGCGTTGGAGGTCGTCCCAGAGCTCGATTTCGGTCGCGAGCTCCGACGCCTACCGTGTGCCGGAACCCCCAGTGGGGGCGGCACACGGGGGTGCAACTTGTGAGTATTGGGTCAAGTTGAATACACCCAAATCACAGTCCACTTTCAGCGGTGTGGTTCAGTGCTCATGGCCTTGCCAATTAGAGGCTAGTGGGCATCATTTACCATCCTATCCCAGTGCCCCTTGGTTGCATTCTGGCACGACATTGGGGGTGGGGGTTCCTGCCCCCGGGGCAGTGCGTGGCATCGCAGGGGCTGTCCAGGTCCCGCTGCGTATGCCCTGTGTACATCATGCACCGGCAACGGCCTCGCCGATGATTGGTTATTCATTGCCCCCTGGTGATCATGTGACCCAGATCAGGAAGGGAAAGATTTGGTGGGGGGGATGTGTGGATTTATTCTCCCTATGGACTGGGATCCCAAATAGGGATAGGAGGTACGGACAGGAGGACAGAGACATGGTGTGGTCCCGCCGTAGTGAGCCACCATGCACTGGGGCGTCCGCCTCTGGGACAGTGCTGGGCATTGCAGGGGCTGTTTGGGTCCGGCTGCGTATGTCCTTTAGACAGAACGTGCCATCAAGGGCTTTGCCGATGGCCGGCTATTACTTGCCCCTGGTTGGTTATTGGCCACAGGCCTGGAGGGGTAAGGGATGGAGGGGGACATGTGGATATTCTCCCTATGGAACTGCGAGCCCACTAGGAGGAGAGAGAGCGACGGGGCGACTGCGACAATGAGATGTCCCATCGTCTTAGCCACCGTGCACCTTGGGCCAACTGGTTGTCGGCATACCTTGTACGTATTGTGGTATGCCGCAGGGCTTGATCTGCTTGGGCCATCCTGATGTTGATCAGATGGGCCCAGGGCAGTGGGCTCATGGTGATGAAGGTGGAGGAGGGTGGCTCTATACCCTGAGGGGAGGTGGGATGAGTCCTGTCAGCAAGTGTGCTCGTGTACGTGACTACCACGGGACGGGTGCCTGGTGAGAGGTACCATGGTGGTCCTGCAGAGCAGCGGGCTGATCAGACACAGGCTCCACGCTAACTGGTCGGGCGGGGGGTTCCAGCCCGCCTGCTATGTTCGGCCCGCTCAGCTGCTGATGCTGTATTAAGCACCATGGTCGTTACCGACTTCGTGTCCCCTTTTGCGCTGGCCCTCATGCCGCCTCCGCGCGCCCGCGGGTTGGTGGGTTGCGGGGCAGAGGTAGGGGTGCACAGGGCCAATCAGAGCTCCGTCTGAAGCAACTAACCTTGTCATAACCCCCCCCCCGCCCCAATGGTTATAATCAGCCTGGAGAGATGGCAGTCATTTCATCCCAAAAGGAATTGGGCGGGATACCTGCTGGTGGGTTTTCTATGGGGGCTTTTATATCCATTCGGGGGTGTTAGGGTCCCAGGATGATACTAATCTGGTTCCTTTGCAAGGTAACGAAGAGGGGGCTCCACTGTCCACCGCTGAGGGAGTTGGGGCCATGAGAGTAGCGGGGGCCCTTCTTGGAACTATCTTTCCTACGTCGAACGTCTCCCCCATGAGCTCATATGGAGCTATACTAGGGGGAATGTCCTTAAAGCCTCCATTCAGCTTACCCTGTGGGTTCCCCATTCAGGGATGCCATTCTTGATGACCTTGTTCACTCAGGTGCTCGTAGTTGGGTTGGCTACTATGGGGCACGCTCACGCAGTTAGGGTGCTGTATTGGCACGGTGTGATATGCACTAGGCTTTTAGATTATGGCCAGTGCGCCCAATGATTTAGACCTATTGGGTTTTTGGGTTCCGAGGGGAATTTTACTTAGATAAGGCCAACCCCCTTCTGACTGAGTTAATTCAGGTTCAGCACTAGACCGATTGGGGACTTCACTCAGTGGCCATTC
The DNA here is from genome assembly GCA_035047305.1 of Bradypodion pumilum. Taxonomy (NCBI): domain Eukaryota; kingdom Metazoa; phylum Chordata; class Lepidosauria; order Squamata; family Chamaeleonidae; genus Bradypodion; species Bradypodion pumilum. The sequence continues at coordinate 93,164,983 of JAWDJD010000002.1, forward strand.
GCTCACAGGTCAGGGTCTCGGTCTCTAGCCCATTACCTCGACGACTTTTGGTTCGGGGGTGAACGGGGCTTGGACACGCGCCCGCGTCTCCTCATTACCATTCAGACACTCAGGTGGGAACTGGGTGTCCCCTTGGCGCCTGAATAGACCGAGGTCCCATCTACTAAGCTCACATTTCTTACTCGACTCTGTCGCGCGGGCATCCAGGTTAACCATGCGTACGGTGGCTTGGATCTCCGGGGCGAGTTTGGCATTGCTTGCCAAACATAAAGAGTGCCCTCGTGAGCTGCAGTTAATTTATGGCCACCTTCATTGGTCCGGTCTGGCTCAAATTACTCCTGGGTTTGGGGGGTCTCTTCTTGGGTATCAGACCTGATGGTCTGCCCTGGATTTCAAGTGCGGCTGGATACCTCCGGCTCCAGGACTTATGGGGTTTGCTCCGAGGGTGGGTGCACGGATCGCCCCGCGATCTTACCTTCCTTGCGCTTTTTCCCAATTTGGAGAGCACTGATACTATGGTGCAAGGAGTGGGCCTACTCAGTGGTCCACTTTTGGTGTGACAATGTGGCAGTGGTGCACATTGTCAACACCCAGACATGCAAATCCCCCAGGGTCAGGACATTAGTTCGTCTATTCCTTTGAGAAGCCTACGCCTAAATGTGCTGTTCTAGACCAGACATGTTCTAGGTATTTATAATGACATTACTGTTGCTTTCCACCACCTGCAGATCGCCCGGTTCCGTACCATACTCTGGAAGTACAGGGTTTTAACTCGCCACTTTTGGCCGATGGCTGGACGTTTGGCGCGGAGAAGGGAACCGGACATGTCATTGGCACCTCGCACGCGTAAGGCGTATCACTAGGCATTAGGCGTCGTGTTTGGGAGGGGTGGACACGGGAACGTGTCCGCCGCCCTTACACGCGTTACCCCTGTTCCCGGATTTTCTGACCCACCTTGCACGAGGCTGGCATTACTTATGTGCAGATGGGTGTGAGGTGGCTCTTGCCCACGCAGCTACTACGGTAGCCTTTTTGGAGCGCTCCGCATCAGTAGTGGGTGCCAGAGTTGGTGCCACAGGTGTAAGGCGGATGTGTCTCGTAGGGCACTGGAACTCGACGATGTCTCTGTCACGCATGAGTGGGCTCGAGTGGGGATACGGTCCTCACGGGTTATTCAGCACGGTGTAGGCAGTGGTGTATACTGCTACGAAGTTTTTGAGACATCTGTCCGGCTGGTGCCCTACATAATTTTGACAGTGCCTGCCGTGCGCCCCAGCCTGTTTTCTGCCACCGGGATGGGTCTACCCTTACCATATTACAGTACCTGAGGGTGACCGGTGCCGCGTCCGCGGTGTGGGGGCCTGTTTTGGCACCCAATTTTCTTAAGATAGGCGTCACATTGGTCGCGACTGCGTGTAGGGTACTCGGAGGTAGATATGCCTGTACGCGCAATTTCTGATATGTACGTCCCCTCACTGTACGAGTACCTGTTATGTCCTTAACCTTTTCTCCTTTTTTACAGATCCTAGGGGTCTCAACACACCGGTGGCAGGGGGCTGGTGGGCCGCGGCTATGTACACTGGGCAGCAGTATATGCTGTAGCGACAGAGAGTGGACCCCGGCTGGGCTGTGTGCATCCGCACGTATGCTATGGTATGGTAGGTGCGGCACATGGGGTCGGGAACTGTGGCCATTCCTGCAGTTTGGCAGGGATGCTGGACCACCCAATGTTTTACAAGCACCTCGGCGGCATTGATCTTATACGGATAGCTGCTGTTACTTAACCGTCGAGGGGCTGTAACCTGGCAATTTCTGTCATGTATGGCTTACATACGGTTGCTTTGGTCTAACATTGTGCCGAGACACCAATCGGGGGAGATGTGGATCTCCCCAGCTCGTACTGTTCCTGCAACCAGTGGACGGGGCTGTGGCTCCGTCCCGTCCTGAGCATGGCTGTGAGACGGCCATGGGATACCGGATGATAGGCTTATACAAAAAAATTTGCTGGTAAGCAGGCGAAGGGGTCCACCTGTCGGCTGGAGGTATGTACCTCGTTCTGGGTGTGATGCAAGCAGGCCTGGCGACCGAGATGACAGTCTTGGGGGGGGGGCGGTGAGTCATCATGGATGCCTCCCCGTGTGGCGGGTAGCACTGGTAAGGTAAAGATTGATGACCCACAGGTATCCGGCAGGTTCGCAATTGACTGGCCAACACTAGATAGGTACAAGTTTGTTAACGTTGACCGGTCAACGACGAACCAGGCAATGGGGGTGATGGCAGAAGCTCTCCAGCATGCATCACCCCATGATTTTACGGATACACGTCAGAGGGTGGGGTCAGTAGATAGATTATTGACTACGGTCAACAATTTGTTTGTTGTAAACAAACGAATTTAATACAAATGGATACATTGTAGCCAATTGCCATTGGCAATTTGGGAGGAACCTTACCAGTGTTACTGCGGCCTGCTTGCCTTAAGAATTATAATTGGCTGAGTGCCAATTGAAATTTATAATTCGGACTAGGGCATGAATCAATAAATGTGGCCCAATGCCGTTATCCACTTATACCGGTGTCTGAGTCCTTTGTTGGGGGGTGCGCCTGCAAAGGGGCTGTGTGTTTCATCCAGTACATTTTTCTGTGGTCTTTTTTAGGGACAGTCAAGCATCAGCACCTACCTATAGGTTTGCAAACCATCCGTTTCCAGATTTCACTACATGGAAAAGGGATGAAGTTCAACAGGAAAATGACTAACTGAGCAAACTGAGAGGATTTCTTTATCCTTCTCTCCAGGCACACAGTACTATGGAGAGTTTTAGACCATTGCCAGCTGGTTTTGAGAAAATTCAATGAGTGATTTGGTGGACCATAACTAGGACACCCTAACTCCAAACTTCACCACAAACCTGGAGAGGGTTGAGAGTCAGCAGAAGACTCTCTCCAATGTTGGTGTGTCTAGGCAGCTTCTTCTTTTTTCTTCCTTTGTGTCCTGACCAATCCCCGGGACTTCCAACTGAAGCCACTTTCTTGGCTTTGTTGTTGCCCAAACAGAAGTCCTCATTGGTGCATGCCTCTGGCAGCAAATGACAGACCAGTAAATGAGCTGGATTCTGTATTTCTCCCATTCACAAAGTGTGTTGTTGTCCACCATCAGCCCCCACTTGAGCATGTTGGTTTTGCATTTAGGGATTCCAACCCTCAGCCTATTCAGTGTCCTCCAAGTGATGTAGGGGAAGATGAGTTCCACAGCTATATCATCCTTTAATGTTATTCCTTACCCAGAGAGCTCTTTCCTCCATGTTCTAATTTGATTTTGCTCTTGCATACCCTCAAGAATGTTTGTTGATTGGCTAAGTTATGCCCCCATCACTCATTGAATTTTCCCAAAACCGGTTGGTAGTGGGTTTTAGGCTTTTGCACAGTACTGTATGTTTTTTAAAATATTCACAATTTAGGAATTTCATGTGGGTACCTAAACTGCAGCACTGTACATGTTACAAGTAAATGTGCTTAAGCACAGACAGAACACAAATGCTCTCCATACTTACAGCTATGCAGCATTCTGTTTTGTTTAGACTTTGTGAAAATCCTGAAGAAGATATGCTCATAGATAGGGAATTTACGGTCTCTGCCTGAGCCAAAACCTGCTCATTCACTGAGTTGCTTTTTTGTAATATTAATCTGTTTTAGCATTGCAAACTGCCTTGACATAAAGGGAGAATCGAAAAGCCACAAATATATAAATGAACAAATGAACCAGCAAGTCAGCACTTGCTAAAGCATTACTGTACACTGTCTGATCAAATCAAATGTCAAGCACAATAAAGCCATCAGTAGCTTTAACAAGTAAAATGCACTATGTGTGATGTGAGAAAAATGTTCATATATATGAGGGGAAGATTTGAACAACAGTGTTACAATATGTTATAATGATGAGAATAACCTTGCTTCAGAAAATAACCTTGCTAAACAAAGTGTTAATGTTTATGCTTGGTTATATGTCGTAGCTACATCTGCTTGGAAGTGAAAAGAAAAACAATGTGTATGTTGAGAATGAGTTGGCTTGTTATCCAAAAAGGAAAACAATCTTCTGAAAATGATGAAATCAGATAACAATCACAAGACAGATATAAATATAGCTTCTCAGATATGAAAAATTGAGGGGGAAAGGGAGATGCTATCTTGTTTCTGCTGTGGAGTGAGAAATCCACTTTTGTATATGTTTGGTGTCTTGCAGAGGTACAAAGAAGGAGCCACAGTAAGGGCTAAAACACAACTTTATTGCATGGTAGTCAGAGTGAACATGAGGTAATGGCAGACCAACAGCTCTATTTATAGCACACTGTACATTTTGAATAACCTGGGTGATGGTTCATTGGTTACTGTCCATGTGACGTCATGGATCGTCACACCCATCTTCTCCAGGTGCGGTGTGGCAGGAAGGTTTCCCGCCCTTCAGGTATTCAGGGGAATCTGTATCATGTGAGCTGGATGCTGCTACTGGCACGAGCAGTATTATCCTTAACAGCTTGCTACAATGTGTCTCTGATTAGTTACAATGGATACAATTGCTGGATACAATCAGTTAAAGAGTACTTGTCACATTCTATTCAGTACATAACAATATGTGATGCTTAGCTGCCTCATACTCATTTCTATATTGCACTAGCACAGGGGTGCCTAAACGTTTGCCCCAGGGGCCTGACCATGCCCCCCAGAATAGCTGAGTGGACCTGATCAGACCACCAAAGCAGGCGTGTTTGCACATGCACATCTGGAACCATTTCCAGGAGTGTTGCAGATGTGTTTGTGCATGTGCATGCACAAATGCATCCGTGCCACGCCCTGAAGTGGTTCTGGACATCTCCATGCATGTGCAAATGCATCCATGCCACGCCTGGAAGTTGTTCCGGACATCCCTGTGCATGCACAAATTTGTTTGTGCCACTCCCAGAAGTGGTTCCAGACGCGCAGGCATATTGGCAGGTGCATCCCCCAGCCACTTCTGGGAGCGCAAGGGCATTGTGGGCCTGATGAATTGACATCACGGGCCGTAGTTTGGGCAACCTTGGTTTAGCATAATTTTGAAATATATTCTGTTAAGATATTTTTATAAGTGCCTTAACTGTTATAAGTGACTTGCATTTATAGAAGTTAGAAATGACTTGCATTTATTGTACCATCATAATTCTTCAGAAGCATGTTTTACAATTTATTGTAAAGAGTTAAAGTTTTCCTCATGTTATATTTAAAAAAGTAAAATAAATATTGTTCCGTATTTTAACAGCTTTAAAGGCATACTCAGTTTTTTTATGCATGAGTACATGAAGTTTTCTATTAAGGCTTTATATTTTAGAACTAGGTATTCTCTCTCTCTCTCTCTCATATATCTAATCTCACAATATATGCTATGCTTTGCTTTCTAAATAAAAAAATTAAAAGGAGAATATTATCTGGACATTCAATCTGTGATGCTAAAAGCACCGAACTTAAGAATATGAATAAAGGGATATTCAGAATAAAGGGATATTCAGAATAAATTACTTGAACTCAAAAGGTACAGATCTTTTTTTAGAGCTCACTGCAATTTAAAATAATGTGAGCTGTGGAAGATGGACTTCTGAGATTCTTCTGGAGGTCTACAACTCTAGTCTAGGACTCCTAATAGAAACACATCCTTCAACGATTCTAAAAATATTGGAGTTGACATTTGTTATGTCCATTAGTTGCCACTTAAATCACAATTGTTAAAAGATGGGACAAAAAAGAGCTGCAAATAAAATGAACATTCGACCTTTGAATAGTCCCTCCTAAACAACAAGCCCATATGGCATGGTCCTACACCCATTCTTTAGGGACTAAATTTCCCCTTGAAAACTATATTTCTCTTCTCCACTACTCTGACATCCATCATGAAAACACTATTCCTTTCTGGAAGGTGAAGGCTGAAACAGGGTTCTTCTTTTTTCTTTCCCCTTGATCCTGCTTACTGAACTATGAGACTGGTTTTACAAAAAGCAACCCTCTGGAAATAACCATGGAGTGTCAATAGCTCAGGAATTCTATTAAGATTGTCAAGTCTCAGCAAGTGTTATTAAAGTATTGACTGAAATATCCGGGCATTACTAAGCTTTCTCAGGTGTCTAGAGGAGTGAGGAGGTCTGCAGAAGGACAACATTGGATTTGTTTGTGTACAGTACATATATTTGGGGGTGGGGGTGGGTTTGACTTTAAGACATCAGTGCTGATCTCGCCTCTCTTCCAGGTGGCACTAGGCCTCATTGAGCCAGCAGAAAGATGTTCATACATGTCATGCACTCACCCTTTGTTCATGCACCAAAAAATCAAAAGCAAGGAGAAAAAGCTGTGGGTGAAAGCTGTGGATACCCACACTCGAGCCCATTGTGCCTCTTAGGGCAAAGCAGAGATGGAATATCAGAATTATGACTTACAAACTGCTTGTTGGTGGCAGCAGAACAAGCCCTGGGCAAAATCTTCTACGAGCTAGCAGGATGCCTTCCATAAGGCATGTAATGTAGGGTTTAGGAACAATCTTTACATTTATGCCTGCTATATATAAAGTAGTATGACGTAAGACACTCACAGGGAATGATTCAACCAGTGCTATGGCATTCCCTGCTGCCAAAATGTTACTGCTCCTTTCCAGTTCTAGGTTACCCTATCACTTGCTTTATGGTATTTTATCCAGATGCTAGCACTATTTATCCAAATTTCACCATTGGAATCTGCTCCATCCCTTTGGAACCTCCTGCCGACTGACCTCCGCCTCCAGCCACAACTGCTGGCCTTTAGAAGAGACTTAAAGACATGGTTGGCCCAGTGGGTGTGGGGTGCAACTACTGGACCTACTCCCCCTCGCTGGCCCATATGATTATTGGACAATTCTGCCATCTGAATTTTAGCTTTTTAAATTGAAGATTTTAAGATTTGTAGACTTTATAGTTTTATGATGTTTTATTCATGTATATCGTGTGTTGGCGTGTTTCATGTTAATGGTTGCTTTTTGTATTGTAAGCCGCCCGGAGTCGCCTTGGCTTGCCTCTCTAGCACAAGAAAGAGGGCCTTCTCTGTGTTCGCTCTGGCCCTGTGGAACTTCCTGCCTATTGAACTTCAGCACCAGGCAGAGCTTTTACCCTTTCATAGGGGCGTGAAGACTTGGCTCGTGCAGCAAGTGTGGAGGGCAATGGGGAGACAACCACTGTGGGTTGGCTAGTATGAGCGGTTGCTCTCCTGAAGTCTGGGATCTGGTTCTGTTGGGTTTTTAAGGAATTTTTAAGGAATTTTTTAAATTTTAACTTAGTAAGTGAGTTGCTGATGTTTTTGAATGTCTTGGTGTGTTTTTTATTGCCTGTAAGCCGTGCTGGGTCACCTCAGCGGGGAGGGGGGGGCAGAGTAGAAATATGACTAAATGAATAAATAAAATAAACAAGATGAATTAATTAAATAAATAAATAAAAATTAAAAATTTACAAATCCATCCATACCCTGACCTGTCCCAACCCATAATATCACAATGATCTCAGATCTCATGTTATTGTCCTGAATCTCAGAGATGTTGTTAGCTGGGCAACCTTAGTTTTTCTTTACATGAATAACGCTTAATCATCTAGTCAAACAAAGAATTGCAGAGACAACACTAGAAGTCTGTAATTAATATACCGCCTTACCTACTGTTCCATTTATATGACTTGCATGGCATTCACTCCGCTGTAGTGCAGAAAAATTCAGTATGCGGTTAACTTGAGCAAGCCATTAATAAGCTCTTAGTGATGGGTATCAACTCCTCGGGGAAATTTCTGTAGAAATGTAAAAGCCAGAGAAACGTGTACATTATGATAAGAATTCTGGCCCTTATATAAACAATTGTACTGTCGCAATTTCTGCAGAGCACTGAGCATTTATTGTCAGCCCTGTGACCGTCATAAACATATCCACTATTAATGTGAATGCCATATGTTCCCCCAAGGAGCACAATTGAAATTCAATGACAATTAATGTATCATCACTAAAAGGTGTTTCTAAAAGGTCTTTTCAAAACAATGAAGCAACTGAACATCTCTTGGCTGGCTAAATTCCACTCAATTCAATTAACATATTGATTCATTGGTTGCTGTTTTTTAACCACATCAGCTTCACTGCTACTGTTAACATTTCATAGCCATAGATATTACAAAGTTATCTGGATAGTTGAAAGATATGGAGACTGCTGCCACAAAGCAGTTGAGGAGATTTAGGGTTCACTGTTACACACAGGATGTACCAAGTTCCAACTGAGTGCCATACACAGACACATGAGTTGCAACACTGTCTTTCATCAGATGGTAAAACTGGGCCCAAATAAGGTGTCAATTGGCTTTCTCCTTGACCCCTCCACTTATTCTTGACTCTTTGGTTCACATTTGCAGTACACATATTGTTGTGCTTATGTGTTAATCACTGGCAGTGGATGAGAATGGCTGGTGATAGGTGTCCTTTGCTTTAAAGGCAACACACACGCGCACGCACACACACACACACACAAGAATCAAACATTCTCCTCCACTGTCATCACTCAACTTAAGGTTAAGCAAAATCTAGAGACTTTCAGCTGTCCCCCTGAATCCTATGAGTACTACAACTGAGTAGCTGTGTTACCAGAAAAGGCCTCCCCACACCAAGGATGAAATTTGAAGGCTTGCTAGCCTCAATGTGAAGGGTTCAGCAGACCCATAGGTCTCTAGGCAATGGAGGGAAAAACTAACTTTAAATCTAGGAGCTGGTGGTGGAATTGAATACAGGACCAAAACAACTAAGATGCAGTAAAATTACAGGGGTTTATTAAATTAAATTGCACAGTTTTAATTCAAGAAAGTCCCCCCTGCAAATGACCAATCTAACGAAATGGAAAAAATGGCTGGTCCCGAACGAGATCAAGGATGAGTTTTTTTATAGGACTCTTACAAGGGGAGGATAAGGGGCCAGGCTTACTGTCACAATTTAATATAGGTAAGTATAAAGTTTACATAAGCACAAAAGATACAAAAGACATCTCAAATTACACAAAAGGAACAAGTACACAGATTACAAAATTCATAGTTACACATTATAGAAATTGTACGGTTAAAAATAGCAAACATACAAATGGGTACATAAGGTAAATCAGGTCAGTTAAGGTAAATTGTCAGCAAACAAGAAACAGGAAAGTTTAAACTGGTAACAGTATTAACATAATTAACACAACTATACAACAATTTGACTCCTTAAACATCTGGGGTCACCTCCGGTAAGAAGGATGGGGGACATTGGAGATCGCGTTGACGCCACGCTGAGGAAGACTTCTGTTTATCTCCTGGGGCAAGATGAGTCATTTTATCATAGATGTGGCAATATTGTAGTCCTTGAACACTACAATTGGCTTACCCGCATGTCTGAGATCAGTTTCCTACCTCCTGCTATCAAGATTGTCTTTTGATTAAATCTTTCCATTATTAAAAGGGCTAACCGCAGCTGACGTTCCTGGGACAAAAGAATACAAAACTACAGCATTAGGAATCATTTTAAACATATCAAAATAATATTTAATTGAAGCAGTAGCTCAAGTGGCTAAGATGCTGACTAGAAGGCGGGAGGTCAGCAGTTCAATTCCCAAGTACTGCAGGATGGAATGAGCTCCCGTCTTTGTCCCAGCTCCTGCCGACCTAGCAGTTCGAAAGCAATAAATTGCAAGTAGATAAATAGGGACCACTTCGGTGGGAAGGTAAACAGCATTCTGTGTGCTCCAGTGACTAGTTATGCCTGCCACATGACCATGGAAACGTCTGCAGAAGCAGACAGTGCTGGCTCTTCGGCTTTGAAACAGAGATGAGCACTGAACCCTAGAGTTGGATATGACTGGCTTTTGAACAAGGGAAACCTTTACCTAACTACATTTTGGTATTTTCTCCTACTCTAGAGGAAATCCACAATACCCTGAGATGAAAGAAACAAGTCTGATTAATTTCCATCAAACCATTGCAAAGAAAATGAATTTTAAAGAATTAAATGGTTTTTGAAACATTATTTTTGACAGCTCCTTTGTAGTCCCAAATATGGTTGATTGAATCACCGAAGGACTTTCTCCACCACATCTTCAATTTTCTCCTCGCTCAGTACTTTCCCTAGCTGAACCATTCTTTCTCCCCTCCATTGGAGTCTATCGAGTTGCTTCGGGCAGTTTCAAACCTTCTCCCTCTCTTTTATTTTGAATGGGGAAACTTCTCGCTTAGCTTTTTCTACCAGCTTTGCGAGTCTGTTTTAAATCCAGTTTTTGTGTTGACCCGTCGTGTCTATATACACACACAAGTCTTATAAAGGTGTTAGTGGATGCGTGTATTGCTTATGCGAACATGTGGCCTAGTGGTTGGACTTTTGGGGGACTCAAGGGAATAATAATAAAATATACTTTATTTAAAATAAAATTAAAATAAATGGAAAAATGTGAAACTTTGATTACAGCTGTAGGATAGGAAGCCATCAGGGATGTTATGCAACCATGACAGATACTACCTCTGCTACCCTACTGTTTAGTGTCAAACAACTGGTCAAGGAAGAGTGTGAGGTTTGCAGCTCAGAGAAAACAAATGGCCAGTTTTGTTTATGTTTCTTAGCTGAGACTAGGAGCTGCCTGTATTAGCAAAGAGCATTTGAATCCCTGGGAGTTCCTCCCCTTTTGTCATTCCCTGCTGACTTGGACATTTCTCTTTTCCTTGTTTGGAGAAAGGTTGCTCTAACCACAATTTGGCACTGGGGAGGTAGGGAAATTGCCATGAGCTGGAAAGAGATTTTGGAGTGCATCTGATGGAAAAGGGCCTTTTTAGGAGCTCTAGTCTAAAAAAGTAACCCTGTCACGTTCCACCCAAGGGATGACATGTTGTGTCTTAGCACAAGGGAAGGAATTCGCAGTCTGATGATCATCGGTTGTCAAGATAAAATCACACACAAAACACAGAACTTGCATCTCACAAGAAAAGAACAGGCAGGCCTACACTTTGCTTGCCTGTGCATGGCTTAGCCTGTCTGGTTACATGGACAATGCAGCCTGGCCCAGCCATCATTCCTAAAATTATTCCCCAAGACACATGTTGTTCATCCTGTGGGAGGCTGGAAATGAATGTTTTCCATGCTATGAGTCTGGCAAAAAAAGATTCCCATGCCTTCTTTGCCATGACCGCTTTATAAATGTACAGTATATGTTGTTATCATGTCCCATTAATTGCTTCTGTGTCACACAGCAATCCTAATATGGTTGATTTCTTTCTTTCTTTTTTTCTTTCTCTCTCTCTCTCTCTCTTTCTTTCTTGTCTTAAAGAACTACAGTAAAACCCCGACTTATATATGCCTCGAGTGACATAAAATTCGACTTCCATAATGATTTTGTGCTAAAACTATGTCCCGATTTACATGGTTTCCTATGGGTTTGCTTCCAGTTACATAAAGATTCTTTTTCCTATGGGTTTGGTTTGAGTTACATAAAAATTCCTTTCATTTTTCCTATGGGTTTGCTTCAAGTTATGTAAAAGATAATAATTTTTCCTATGGGTTTGCTTTGAGTTACATAATAAAATGATTTAAGCAAAAACCTACGGAACAGACTTTTTTTTCGTAAGTAGAGGTTTTACTATATTTCTGAACTAGCCCTTTCTGAGATACCTGTGATATTCAAGGAGGCTGTGTACCACTGCCACCCCAGTGAATTTCCATGGCTGAGGGGGATTTGAACCCAAGTCTGAGTCCTAGCTAGATAATCTGTGCATCACACAGTCTCTCTTTGGGTTTTTGGTGGTTCACTTTTTATACCCTAAAGTGTTACTCACCCCCTCTTTTGGTATGTCAAGTATCTCAAGGTCAAATTATGTCCTTGAGATTAGATCTTGCAAGATAAGATTTCTGTTATCTCTCAAGATCTCCCAAGGTTGCCTTATCAAGATGGGCCTAATCCTGGCTTGGCAAGATGCCCAAGGACGTATTTTCCTCCCCCCTTCTCTTTGGGTGGATGACTCCTGAGGTCAAAGTGTGTGAACTTTTGTGTAGTTCTTCTGGGTAAATTCTTCCCTTAATAATTAAAGGTGCCACTAGGTGACACAGTATTTCTCTATGGAGCCTTCTAAGCTCAATGTAACTCAATGCAGGTTTATTTCTACAAAACCTAAACCGAAATGATTAACTAAATCACACTAACACACTTATGAGCTTATTTACATGGTTGAACCATTCAAATTCATGATAACTTTTTAAAAAATGGCTTCCAGGGAAATGTAGGCAGATTCTCTTTCTTGTCAAATGTAGGTATAACTGTTCCTCTTTTTCACCATTAAGTCCTATATGTGTTTAGTCAGATTTATGCCCTATCAAGTCACTAGAGACAAAAGGATTGCATTGTACAAATCATATGATGAATAGTATTACTGCTGTTTCTGCTCCGTTGAACTATTGCTCCCAACCAATGTTCAGAGTATCATTTTTAAAGGAATATTGTGTTGCTCATTACTGTTGTTTTCATACATGTAATTCATTACATTGTGTGTTAGCAAAGCATTGTTTTTTACTTTGCCAACAGTCCAGAAAATTAGAGGGAAACTCTCTCTAGTTCCATCTAGTGGTCAATTCTGTTATTGTACTTTGGAAATGTTAAAAAACATGCAAAAGACAAAACCAAAGACTTCCCTTACCAGGTAATATTGATAATGGAATACTGGAAAACCTGGAGAGAGAAATCCCTGTCAAAATGCCTCTATACATATTTTAAATGCCTTTTGAAAACAAACTTTTAAAACAATCATGTGTTACTCATTTAGTTACTCATTGTACCTAAAAAGTAACGTGTAACTGCTAGTTACATGACTTATTAACCACAAAATGCAAATAAAATGTGATATTGTAAATTAGTTACTTCCAACTTTACCCCCTAAAGCTCTATATAGCAAGTGTATATGCATGGTCTTCAACTTGTCTTCTGGTCATTGAGTTCAACTCATCTTATGCATGTTTGTTTTTGCTACAAACAATCTGATTATGACAGCCCTAATATGGCTGTCAGGACTGCGGTGGCTTAGTGGTTAAGAAGCTGAACTCAATGACCAGAAGGTCTGCAGGTCAGCAATTCGAGACCCAAGTGCTGTGTGATGGAGCAAGCACCAGTCATCTGTCCCAGCTCCTGCCAACCTAGCAGTTCGGAAGCAAGATATTGCAAATAGATCAACAGGTACCACTTTGGTGGGAAGTGTACAGCATTCCATGCACTCCTTCTACATGTGTTTTTGTTACATGCGATCTGGTTAGGGAAGTCACATGACCATAGAAATGTCTGTAGACCCAAACAGAGCTGACTCTTTTGCTGTAAACCGAGGTGAGCTTAGAGTTGGCTTCCAAGCAATGGTTGTCAAGGTATGTAAGATATTAAAAGAGTAATTTTACTAGTGCTGCCCCCGAAATAAGTTTGCATGACTGAACAGGAATTTGAAGCTAGGCCTTCTGAAACCTAGTTCATCACTCTGTCTACTCCACCACACAGGTCCTCTGCCTTTTTGTACCAATTTCTCCTTAGGTTCAATAAGTTTTGTTCCAGAGAACTATGCACTAGGTAGATGGTAGTCTCAAGTTTTCTTTCAACTACAGTAGAAATATATCTGACTTCAACCAGACAAGTACAAGTCTGGCCCAAAACATTTTACTGCTGAAAAGAGAGAAGCAAGTTGCACCCTCATCCAAATCAAAATTCTTAAAACCGACAATCAGCCAAGTTATTTGGATGACTGAGGTAGAAAAATTCCCTAATTGCTTCTTCCCATAACTGGCAATAAGAGATGAAATAGCAAAAAAAAAAATTACTAAAGTAACTGCCCTTGCAACGACACCCACATTAGCTGCCTTAGGTGGCTGCTTTTGTCTAATGGTAGAATGGGCCACAACCCAATTTAATTTCTCTGTATCCGTACTTTTTATAATGCCAAGACAAAAAAAACACAATAAACTGCTGTTCCACTCATATCTACTCAAACTGCTGTAACTGATGGTGTCTACTGGAAGCTCAGCATTAATTTTATGATGATCCAATATTCTTTCCCACTTCATTTGGGTTCTGCTTTGGATAAACTGAAATTCAAATGGATGCACCCACTCTACCCTCTTGAAATGGGGAAAACAGACCAACTTTTTCCAGAATTGAACAGTAACTGAATTTTTTAAAGTCTGTTTTTAAAAAAATATCTGCTGAACAACCTAAAGCGCCTTATTAATGCTCTATAAAGGATGTGGAAAGTTACAGAAAGCATTTTGTCAGCAATTTTAAAGGTTGACGATAGCAGATCCATCATATTGCACATTTGATCTCTCCGTTGCTAAACTATCTGATCTTCTGGTTAAGTTATAATTTGTATAGTTTATGTGTAATGTTTAATGAAATAATGACGCTATGTCAAAAAAATCAATATTGTCCATAGAAAGACTTTTAGAGTACAAACTTTCCTGGAATTGTTGGACATATTTTCCTGTTTTTAACAAGTATAACTTTATATTGAAAATCTTTTCTCGAAGAAGAAGAAGAAGAAGAAGAAGATGATGATGATGATGATGATGATGATGATGATGATGATGATGATGATGATGATGATGATGATGATGATGATGAAGATGAAGCAAATATGCCCCACAATCCTTCCCAATCAATTTTAATCTAATGATTCTTCCAGACAATGTCTGTATGTTTCAATATCTGCCACGTATTTACCAGATATGTCTTTTTTTTCCATGTCCTGATCAAACCATGGACTGCCATAATGCAGCCACTTATTGGTTTTATCGTTGGCCAAACTTAGGTCCTCATTGGTACATGTTTATGGTAGTAATCAGCATACCAGTAAATGAGCAGGATTCTATGTCTCTCCACATTTTCATAGTGTGTTGTCATCAGCCAGCAGTCCCCACTTGAACAGGTTGGTCTTACATTTAGGCAATCCAAAACTCAGTCTATTCAGAATCCTCCAAGTGACTTCTCTCCTGATCTTAGGTGGAGTGATACCAACAAAAGGGTATATATTCTCAACTGGTGTAGATTTGAGGCATCCTGTCACTATGGCTTTATTAACAGGGATGTCAATTTGTTTTGCATGTGTGGATGTGATCCATACTGGAGCAGCATACTCTGCTGCAGAGACACTCAGGGCCAAAGCTGATGTACACAATGTGGATGGTGCAGTTTCCCATTTATAGTCTGTGTGTTTCCTGATGACGTTGTTCCTGGTACTAACTTTAGCTTTGGTATTCAGGCAATGCTGCTTAAAAGACAGTGTCCTGTCAAGTGTCACGCTGAGGTATTTTGGTGCTGAACAGTGCTGTAATCAGTTTCCTTGCCACATAATATCCAACTCAACCCTTGCCTCTCAGTTTCAAACATGGAAAGCACACACTTGAGTCTTACTTCAATTGTGGTTGTCCACATAGACGAACAATTTTGTATTATAAGGAACTGGTTATGGGACTGCAGTGGCTCAAATGGTTAAGTGGCTGATTTTGTGAATTGAAATTGTGTTGTGTATTCTTATAGTGTTATATATATTTTGTTGTACACTGCCTTGAGTCGCACTGGTGCTGAGTAAGGCAGGATATAAATTCAATAATAAATAATAAATAAGATGCTGACCGGGAGGAGGAAGGACAGAAGTTCAATTCCCGAGTACTGCAGGACGGAATGAGCTCCTGTCTTTGTCCCAGCTCCTGCCAACCTAGCAGTTCGAAAGCAAGAAATTGCAAGTAGATAAATAGGGACCACTTCAGTGGGAAGGTAAACAGTGTTCCATGCACTCCGGTGTCTAGTCATGCCTGCCACATGCGGAAGCAGACAGCGCTGGCTCTTCGGCTTTGAAACAGAGATGAGCACTTAACCCTAGAGTTGGATATGACAGGCTTTCGGGCAAGGGAAACCTTTACCTCTACCTTTGGAACTTGTTGATCATTTGTATATATTATACACTTCCTTGAGGTAGCCCATTCATCTGCAACCTCCATCTGGTGTTCTTTCCATTCATTGTCACATAGAATCTCCAGTTCTGAAAGAAGCTGCCAATGGTCCTAGTAAGTTTGTTATCTCTGGTAAGATTATTTATATTATAGAGCAGAAGCCTATGACAGTATAGTTAGGTCAATGAAAGCCACTCCCATAATTAGCTTTCTTTTGAAGCCATCCTCAATGTGTTGGTAAGATTAAGAATTTGACCAAAACATGACCTGCCAAGCCTGAAGCCTGCTTACTACGTGATCTCTCCATCAATAAATTTAGAAATATGATTGTAAATCATCCGTTGCTGTGCCTTATAAAGGTGGCATAGGAGTGGCACTGGTCAGTAGCTTTTCAGATCATCTGGGACTTTGCTGGTTTCAATAAAGCAACAACTGTAGCCGGTCTCCATGACTTAGGAACCTTAAGTTCATATATGCCAAGGGTTATTAACGTATGGCCCACAGGCTGGATCTACCCCATGGCACCATTCCCTCCTGCCCACGCACTCACTCCTGCCCCCACCGCCATCACTGCCATCCTTGTCCTCTCCGCTTGGCATGTCGCTAACACCGCTCCATAGCAGGGTTGATGTTGTAAGAAGGCTTACAACATCTGTCCAGCTATGGAGCGGTGTTAGGGACATGCCAAGCCAAGCAGAGGAGACAAGGATTGAGGCAGTTGTGGTGGAAGCAGCGGACACATGCGGCCAGCCGCGTTTTTCCTAGGGGCAACTCTGGCCAAGCGCTGGCAAGGATAGTCAGGACTCCTCCTTCATCCATGGCAGGCCAGTAAACAGGGAAGCATCAATGGTGTCAGCATGGAGGGCATGTTTGTTTGTTTGTTTGTTTGTTTGTTTGCTTGTTTGCTTGTTTGCTTGTTTGCTTGTTTGCTTGTTTGTTTGTTTGTTTGTTTGTTTGTTTGTTTGTTTGTTTGTTTGTTTGTTTGTTTGTTTGTTTGTTTGTTTGTTTGTTTGTTTGTTTGTTTGTTTGTTTGTTTGTTTGTTTGTTTGTTTGTTTCAAATTTTATGCCACCCACTCAGGTAAAAACCCAATTCAGGGTGGCGTACAACCATAAAAAAATACATAAAAGCAAGTTAAAACCCCAATCACCCATTATCTACCCACCTTCCTTCCACTTCCCCTTTAAAAAGTTAAAAAAGCTTTTAAAGGGGGGAGGCAAGGGGGAATACATAAATTCTAAAAGAGGGGCATTGACTGAACTCAGTTTAGCTAGGGATGAGCCAGCAGGCTGGGGCCACATTCCCATCAGGGCCCCACACCTGCCCTGCCAGCCAGGTCTTCAAACCTTTTCTAAAAGGCAGTAGCTCTGTCTGAAGCCTAAGCTCTATTGGCAGGAGGTTCCAGAGGGCTGGTGTGGACACTGAGAAGGCCCTTTTCTGTGTGCCAGAGAGGTGAGCCCCTCTGGCTGATGGCACAACTAGGGAGCCCCTCCGGTCCGCTCTGGTTGGACGGGCAGACACTTTTGGGATGATGCAATCTCT
Source organism: Bradypodion pumilum (assembly GCA_035047305.1). Lineage (NCBI taxonomy): Eukaryota > Metazoa > Chordata > Lepidosauria > Squamata > Chamaeleonidae > Bradypodion > Bradypodion pumilum. The sequence goes on from JAWDJD010000002.1 coordinate 93,182,517, forward strand.
CAGGTATCCTGGCCCACTGCCATGTTGACAGGCTGGACTGGTAGTGGGGGGGGGGGGAGTGCAATGGCGGCATAGGGGAATGCTGGCAGTGGCATGGGAGAGTGTTGGTGGGCCAGACTGGTGGTCCCCCTGCCGCCGCCGCCTTCACTGCCAGTGGTGGTGGTGGGAACACCAGTCTGGCCCACAAACAGTCTGAGGGGGCATGACCCTCCCTCCCAGCTTGATCTATGCAGTTGTTCATTAATTGCAGGAGCCATTCCAAACTGCAAGAACTAAACTATCTGCTCTGTTCACATGTTATCAATACTCACTGCTTTATTCAGTTTCATGTTGCTTATAGTTTCCTCTAATTCAGATGCCATAAAGAGGCTATTAAATAAATCCCCCTCCTGTTCCTCTGGTCAGATGGCTTTTCCCCCACACCTTTTTGCCTTGTATTTTTCCGTTCTTTAGCAACTGACTAGCTATTTGGTCTGGTGTAAATGAGACAGCAAGCTAAGTTATGAGATATGGCCTCACTTGGTTTAATGGTAGTTACTAGCAATATTGTTTTGTAAAATTATAACTACAGTGACTACTGTAATATTTAATATTTCTTATGTATTTAATATTTGATTGCATCTGACAACTGACATGAAAATATTTCATAATCAATAGGTTTGTGTGTAAGATGATAATAATCTTAAGTTATTTCTTACTTATGGCAGACCTTTTCAGGGTTCTCAAGAAAGGGAGTATTCAGAAGTGAGTTACCATTCCCTTCTTCTGGGAGTGCCCTGGGACTGTGTGGCTTGTCCATGGCTACATAGGTTGGCTTACCTCCCGGGAGACTAAATGGGAAATTGAACTCCCAATCTAAATCACTGAGCTATCTAGCCAGCTTTCTACAAGAGATCATTATTCATCTTTAGCACTTGTCTGCTTGTGAGATTTCATATCTGATCCTTGACAAGAATAAAAATATAGAGAAATCATTATAAGTCTAAACTTCCAAAGTAATTAAATGTGATTGTTGAATAGTGAGGTTCAATGCAGAGTAGTGTTATAAGGCAGAGAGTTTGTTCAGAGGAGGGTTAATGGAGCCAGAATGACTGCAAGTCTTCCTTAATACAGTACTTGCAAAGGTGCCAGGCACATTTTTTGTCCCGGAATTTAAGAGAAGGCCAGGCAATGGTTGGAGACGATGAATCATCCTTACTCACTCCTACCAGCCAGAAGGGGGAGGCAGCCTAGGTGTTAATGCAAAAGCAAATTGATGTATTTCAGAGACTGCCTGAAACAGACAGAGACACGAAGGAGGGAAAATACCGGTAGATAAAAAGAATACCAATACTCAAGTCTAGCAGTCTGGCTGAACCAGAAATTCTGAAGACAGAATTGCTACAGATCACACCTTTCTGACCTTCAACTATGCTATTGCTGAAACTAGCTGGAAGAATATACTATGGAAAAACTAACTCTACCCATTCACCTTCTGTCGTGTCTGGCCCTTATAAGCAATAGTCCAGGCAATGATGAACAGAACAACAATGGGAGTTTGTTAACAGTCTTTTAGGTTACACTTACAAGGCTCTCCGGACATGAGATGGCTATACGAATCCCATGTAATCAGTCCCTTCGGATTCTGCTGTAATAGAAGGCAATGTCTAAGCTACACTTGAAGCGGTAGCGTGTAGAGGAGACCAAGGCTTAGCACGATGCTGGCTACCCTCCTAATTTGGATGGCGGGAAACCGCCATTTTCTCTTTGCAAGGCATTGCCTGAGCAACTTGCAATTCTGCCTTAATACACAACACCTTTCTAGATCCCAGTAGCACCGGCCAGTTCAGCCTTCTTGTAGAAAATTCTCAGAGTAATGAGTCTGTCCACAACCCATTGCCCAAGATCTTTTGGAGGCTCCATTATGGTTCAGGGGAACTCTCAGTGAACAGCACCACCTGATGCTGACAAGCTAAACTGTGAATAATTTTTAAAAAACTAAAAATACAAAACTTTTAATTTACTCTATAAAAGGCCTGGAATATACAAAGAACAGTAATATGTGTTTGCTATAGTTTTTGTGTGTGTGGGGGGGGGAGTTGTGGGGATGGTTGTTTCTTGATTTAAAATTCTGGGTGAAACTGGCAGAGTGCCTTTTATTTCCTCAGAGTACAACTGACTTATCAGACCTGAAATGTCCCTTTTAATTTCCTGAATGTTATGGCCATTTATCTAACATTGGTTTTCATCAGCCTGTGGGTACAAAACAACCTTGATATTTAATCTTGGCAGAATACTCTAATTTGGCGTCCCAGCTAGCTTCCTAAGTAATAGATTCTTCTGACTCTCCTCACACCCCTTCAGCTGTATGCACCAACAATTCGGCCACTTAGAATAATTGGTTTCATGATATTAATCGCTTGGACTTGAAAGATGCAGATTCAGTGCATAAGTAATTTAGAAAAATGGATAAAATCAATACTATTCCACTTTGCTTTGGATTTCAGCGAGGAAGTGTGCTCCTTCCTCTCAAACAAATCAATTGTAAGAGGCTGCTGTTAAATATTTTGAGACTCATTTACACACATTAGTGATGAATAATCATTCAATGGGGTATCTAAGACATTAATTAAGTAAGGGATTAATAACACACAATTAAATCAGAACTTAACATTCAAGTAACAAGGGCACTAAAATGTGTTTTTCAAAAGGAAACTTTGGTACTATAAGACTTAATTGACAGGAACCAGCATTTGGATTCAGACCTCATATGTTATTCAGTGTTATTCAGTATCTCAAGTCGCTAAGACGCTGACTGGGAGCCGGGAGGTCAGCAGTTCGATTCCCGAGTATTGCAGGACAGAGTGAGCTCCCGTCTCTGTCCTAGCTCCTGCCAACCTAGCAGTTTGAAAGCAAAACATTGCAAGTAGATAAATAAGGACCACTTCGGTGAGAAAGGTAAACACTGTTCCATGTGCTCCAATGTCTCGTTATGCCTACCACATGACCATGGAGACGTCTGCAGAAGCTGACAAGCGCTGGCTCTTTGGCTTTGAAACAGAGATGAGCAGTGAACCCTAGAGTCGGATATGACTGGCTTTTGAGCAAGGGAAACCTTTACATAATAATTAAGAGGTGACTAGTGGTTAAGACACTGGGGGGAATTGGTTAAGTTGCTTGATGTGGCACTCCCAATTGATAGTCACATGAAAGAAAAAGAGATTGAAAAGTTCATGAGCTATCAGGATTTGAGAACTGAGGTACAGCAACTCTGAGAGAAAAGAGCAACAGTGATGTCAGTAGTGTTCAAAGCACTGGGAGAAATCTCGAAAGAGTTGAAAGAAATATCTGAGTGCAATTGGCATTGACTTAATATCAAGAAAACCAAGATAATGGTAACAGGTCCGATCAGTCCTTGGAAAATAGATGGGGAAGAAGTAGAAGCAGTGACAGATTTTACTTTCCTGGGATCTAAGATCACTGCAGATGGCGACTGCAGCCATGAAATTAAAAGATGACTGATTATGGGGAGACAAGCTATGAGAAACCTGGGGAATATAGTGAAAAGCAGAGACATCACCTTGAAAACAAAAATTCACATAGTCAAAGCAATGATATTCCCAGTGGTAATGTATGGGTGTGAGAACTGGACCATTAGGAAGGCTGAGCGCAGAAGAATAGATGCCTTTGAGATGTGGTGTTGAAGGAGAGTCCTGAGAGTCCCTTGGACAGCAAAGAGAACAAATAGGTCAATACTGGAAGAAATCAATCCTGACTATTGGAGGGACAAATAGTGAAGATGAAGCTAAAGTACTTTGGACATCAAATGAGAAGGGAGGACTCACTTGAGAAGGCCTTGATGCTGGGAAAAGTGGAGGGCAAGAGAAGAAGGGGTCGTCCAAAGATGAGATGGATAGATGGTATTGTGGACACAATGGGCACAGAGCTTGGTGGGCTGAGGAGAATGGTGGAGGATAGAGGTGCCTGGAGGAAAATGGTCCATGGGGTCACAAGGGGTCGGAATCGACTGTGCGACTGAACAACAACAACAACAACTGGCATTGATAAGATCATAATAGAGCAGTAGAGAGTAGCACTACTAGGTACCAATGATATTATCACGTGATACCACTTCACTGACTCTTAGGTCCAGGGCTATGGCCCAAGCAGTGGGGTTCCAAAACTCCAGCCTAAACATCTGGTGGACTCTACACCTTTGATGATGATATCTTAAATGTGTAAACAGCAACTCTTTATGAGCTTTCTAGTGGGCCATGTAAGAAATTACATAGTAATGTTCCAAGCACTAGAAGAAGACAAAGTTGCAGCAGTTATTTAATGCAGATATTACAGATGAGAAAAAATAGAAGAAAGAAAAGGTAGCCCTAATTGAGAACCCCAAACATGGCTGAATATGTAGACTTAAACCTAGCTGGATGAATTAACAGTGAGATTCTCTCTCTTTTAATGTGCACGGGGTTTTATGTATTTTATGTATTTCTCTCTCTTTTAATGGGGTTTTATATATGTTTAATAGGGTTTTAAGCGTTTTTAGTGGGTTTGGTATCATCAATTTATGTAAGCAGTCCAGAGTCACTGTCGAGTTGGGCAGCGATAGAAGTACGAAAAATAAATAAATAAAACTCTGAGCTTGTCTACACTGGCTTATTGTGTAGGATGGTGCTGACCAAATAGGGTTGTTTAAGCACAATTAGAGGTCCAGCGTGCCATTTGATGTGATCCTGGGATCTAAATGGTATACTCACCTCAAGCAACCCAATTTTGCTGTCTGCCTGTTGAAAACAACAACAGCAACAAAATGTAAATTTATTTATTTATTAGTTCAATTTCTACACTGCTCACGCAGCCTAGGCTGACTCAGGGCTGTTCACAATCGCAGATAAAAAAACATGATTAAAACTAATTAAAACTACTTAAAACTACCCACCCCCTAAAAAAAGGTTGCAGGGACTGGAAGGGACCGAAGGGGAAGGAGCTTCCACTACACCAACCACCCAACAGTGGTAACCCTTCCACCAGCACCCCATACTTGGCCCACCAACCAGGTTTTGAGTTCTTTTCTGAAGGGCAGCAATTCCATCTGGAGATGTAACTCTGTTGGCAGGAGGTTCTACAGAGTTGGGATGGACACGGAGAAGGCCCTCCTCCTTGTGCCAGAGAGGCGAGCCCCTCTAGCCGATGGTACAATTATAGAGCCCCTCCGGTCTGCTCTGGTTGGACAGACGGATGTCCTTAGGACGATGCGGTCTCTTAGGTATCCTGGCCCACTACCATATAGGGCTTTAAATGTCCACATTGCCCCCTCCTGGCTCATTCTACTTCTGAAAATAAGTTTTTGATTTTAAACAAATATTCTGAGTTCAGTACACCTGTGATGGTTAGAATGGGACCTGAATGTGCAATTCGAGTCTGTAATTGAGATTTCCAACTGTGGAGGGAGTTATGGTGCGGTCCAGAGAAGGATTGATAGTCAAAACATGCTAGCCTCATGGTTTGAGAGAAATTAAACTTAATGTTTGATAGACATGAGATACTGTATGGTCATCCTCAGATTTTGCTTTCTTCCTCAGTGGGTTCTTTTTTATTTCCAACCAAGCTGAATGAAATTCTCACCCATTCGCTACTACTATGCAGTGAGATATATTGTAAATGGAATAATTTAGTTAAGCTATAGAGCTGTTCCTCTGCTAGTGGGCCACTGCATTTGTATTATTAATACCTGCATAAATAAATTTCAAACAGCCTGTTACAGCAGGAACCCAGATGGAAACAATAATTTACATATATCAGGAGAGAAGTATACAGGGTGATTTGAAGCATGAGTGAATAAACGCTGATCTTTTTGCATATATTATGGCTTTTCAGTAAGGCATATACTGTGATTGCTTAATTGAACCTATCTATTTATTTATTGCCTTCAATTGCTAAATACCCGAAGCAACAGCATCTCTTTAAAATAATCATGCAAGAACAATGCATTCACATTGTTGGGAATAAGGTCATGACTTCATGGGATTAGTCCCCACTCAGCCAAGGTTGTTACTGTACTATTGTCCAGGGAACAATGGATACAAGGATCCTGGGCCCTCCAACAGGGAGCCAGGGGAGATTGCCTAGTCAGCCAATAGAGTAGCGGATCCTGGCCAATCCAATGGATACATGGGTGGCCAGGAATGAGCATCTCACCAACCAATAGTGAGCTAGCTTAGATCATTCCCAGTGTATATACAGTGGCCCTGTTGGCCTATATTTTGAATCTCGTTCCAGCATGTGAACCTTACTGACCTTTTTATTAAAGAGCTGAAACTTACTCTGGAGTCACATGGTTCATCATAGAACCCACTATTCAACACACATAGAGAGATTTTAATTACAAAAAGTATCCGACTATAATAACTGATTAAAATGTAATTGGTATGACCTACAATCTATAAAAAGATAAATATTGCCTGTGAATCTTTTAAAGAATATGTACTTATGATTGTTCTGCTGTTCTTCCTTCAATATATCCAATTAGTAATTTGTTCAGTAATGATTGGCAGATCAGAAATGTACAATGCTAAAATAAATTAAAGAAGGTCATGAGGGGAAACATTTATACTAATTAAGGAGGTATTCTTCTTCCAGAGCCATATCTATTCCGAATATTGTCTATCATCATGGCGAAAGTCTTCTTGTTCTTAACTCCTCAGAACGGTTCTCCCAGGGACATTCCACGCCAGTCTCTCAGGTTCTTCAGATACAAGATCTGTCTACATCCAAGGCCTCTCTTTCCAAGGATCTTCCCTTGCATAACTAGTTGGAATTTTGTTGTTGTTCAGTCGCACAGTCAATTCCGACCCTTCACAACCCCATGGACCACCACACGCCAGGCACCCCTATCCTTCACCCACCAAGCTTTGTGCCCATCAAAAATACCATCTAGCCATCTCATTCCCTGCCGCCCCCTTCTTCTTTTGCCCTCCACCTTTCCTAGCATCAAGGCTTTCTCAAGTGACGTGACAGTCATGTAAGCCACTTTTTTGTCTTTTTTTTTGTTTTCTTTTGTTTACTCTTTATGCTTTATATTGTTCCTCATGGTGTGCCCAAGGTAGTGAAGCTTTCTTTATTTAATGGTCTTAAACAGTTCTTGTTCTTTACCCATCCAGCACAACCCTTCTACATTAGTCACATGGTCAACCCATTATATTCTTGGCAGCCATTGGTAGATTCACAATTCAAAATTTTTGATTTTCTTTTCAGATTCTTTGGTCAGTGTTCAAGCTTTGACTCCATATATCAACACTGGGAATACATAACATCTCACTATTTGGATCTTCATAGCAAGGATTAAATCTCTACTGCATAACAAATGTTTCATTTTTAAGAAGATAGATCTTGGTGTTTTTTTTTCTATTTGCTTTCTAATCTCTACCTCATGGTCTCACTTCTCTTTTAAAATACTCCCCAAATTGACAATATTATCCACTCTTTCAATTTCTTGTGTTCCATAGGTAAAGGTAAAGGTTTCCCTTGCTCGAAAGACAGTCATACCTGACTCTAGGGTTCAGTGCTCATCTCTGTTTCAAAGCCGAAGAGCCAGCGCTGTCTGCCTCTGCAGACGTTTCCGTGGTCATGTGGCAGGCATGACTAGACATCAGAGCGCACAGAGCGCTGTTACCTTCCCACCAAAATGGTCCCTATTTATCTACTTGCAATTTCTTGCTTTCAAACTGCTAGGTTGGCAGGAGCTGGGACAAAGACGGGAGCTCATTCTGGCTTGGCTTATCACAAGATATTTACTCTTCTTGGTGTTGAGATCGAAACCATATTCTGCACTTAAGGCTCTAACTCTACTGAAGATCTGCAAGGTTTGTGACCAGCAACAATGTATCATCAGCATATCAGATGTTATTCAGGTATTCTCCATTAATTCTTTTTTTATATAATAAAATTTTTATTGAATATAAAAAGATAAACATTAAAAAAAGAAGAAAATACAGAAAAGAACACACATAGTTGAAAAGAAAAAAAGAACATATTCAATTTTTATCAAATCCTAGTACATTAAACATAACATTAACACTAATAATCACCCTGTGTATTTACAGGTTGTAAGAGCCTGCGGGATATTGCCTTTTTTACCATTTCCAAAAACATATATATAATCTGGTACAAAGCTATCACTCCGATCTCCATTTAATGAGTATTCCACAAAAGGTTGCGAAATTTTCCAAAATCTATTTTCTTTAATTTTTTCCCTTATATTTATTTATCTCCCATGTCAGTTTGTCATTCAATGCAAGATCCCACATCTCTTTATACCATTCCTCTACTTTTAGAACTCTATCAAGTTTCCAGCTCCTTGCTATACACATTCTAGCTGATATCAACATAATAGCTATTAGTTCCTTATTGTCTTCATTTACTTTCAAATTCTCCACATCTGTTAACAACACCATATTTAAATTCAGTTCACATTCTACCCCCATAATATCGCAAATTTCCTTCTCAATTTTTCCCCAATACTCTTTTACCACTTTACAATTCCACCACATATGTTCACATGTCCCTACAGAGTTTTTACATCTCCAACACATTTTACTTTTAGCATTGTCCATTTGAAATAATCTCTCAGGAGTCAAATACCACTCTTTGGTGTATGCAAACCAAGACACAGGACACAGCCTCGGGCTGGGTTAACTCAGGTTTATTGCATCGTGGACAGAGGGAACATGAGGTAATGGCGGATCGATAGCTCTTTATATACAGCAGTAACACATTTGAACGTGGTGCCATGGTAGCCCATTGGCTACTGTCTGCGTGACGTCATTGCAGGTCACGCCCTTCTTGTCCAGGTGTAGGTGGTGGCGGGAAAACTTCCCGCGCTGTTGCCTTTGATGAGTTTGGACCAAGAGAGCTTGGACGCTCGCTGCTGCCAGCTGGTGGTCATTAGCTCGCGTCCTATTACAGGGTTTATATGATACAGCTGAAGGTTACATTGTTGCTATAGGTAAGGTTACATTGGCTCAGATACATTGTAATCCGTGTGTACAATAAAACTAACAGAACACAACACCCCTCCCCCCTAGGATGAGACAAAGTCTCGAGCCCACACTTAAACACACTCCCCCCCCTTAGGAGACAAAGTCTCTCAGCCAAGATGGCTTATTTCGAACACGCTGGGGTCTCGATGCGGGCTGCCTCTCCCCGGGTTTGCTACCTTCTCTTTGTCCCCTGGTTTCCTGTCCTGTAATATGAGAGGGAGACTCGTTAGTGACTTTCCGCGGCTCCGCGGCGTTGTTGGGAGGTGTGCTCCTTCTTAGGGAGGAACCGGGGGCACTGGGGGCTAACGAAAAACCCCTCTTCTCGCTTGGACGGGTGGGGGAACACTCCTGAAAACCCCCCCGGCTCGCAAAATCAAACTCAAAATTACTATCGGGGGCAGCGGGCGCGAACTCCTCTCCCCCTTCCCCGACCCCTGATAGGACTGGCGTATCAAAAGGATATGAGTCGGGGCCGCTGCTATCAAAAGGATATGAGTCGGGGCCGCTGCTTCTGCTTCCTTCCCCCCTTGTTTGGGACTGTGGTCCATTGCTGTCTCCCCCTTGGGTTAAGCGGGTGGGGGAGAACCCTAACGCCGAATCCTGTTGCTGAGCTCCACTGACTGGCCCACTCACTCGGTGCCTCAGTTGGTCTGCGTGCCTCCTCCAGAGGAGGCCGGTGTTAGTCTCGACCCGGTACGATACTGGCCCCGTCTGTTCTACAACCTTCCCTGGTACCCAGGCCGGCCCTGCGCTGGAATAGTTCCTGCAGTGAACAGGGTCCCCGGCGGCGAAACCTTTCGAGACTGCCAACCCTATGTTTCTCCCATTATCCTCGACCCTCGTCGGGTCTAGCCTGGACAGGATCGTGGTCAATTTTCGCCGCATCAAGAGCTCCGCCGGCGAGTAGCCTGACGCTAAAGGGGTCACCCTATACGCTAAAAGGAACTGGCACACCTGGTGATTCAGGTCCCCTGGGCCCATGCGCCGCAGCGCGTCCTTTGTTGTACGCACTAGGCGTTCCACTTGGCCATTCGTGGCCGGGTGAAACGGTGCGGATGTGACATGCCGAATGGCGTTTGCCTCCATGAATGCTCCGAACTCAGCGGAGGTGAAACAACTAGCGTTATCGCTGACTAAAGTGTCGGGTAAACCGAACGTGGAAAAGACTCTCCTTAGCCGGCTAATTGTCGTGGCGGAGGACGTGCTCTTTACTGGGATAACCTCCAGCCACTTGGAGAACGCATCTACCACCAGGAGAAACATGGTTCCTCGGAACGGGCCAGCGAAATCCACGTGCACCCTGGACCACGGCCCCCTTGCCGTGTCCCACTCCCTATGCGGCAGACGGGCCGCCTCAGGTCGGGATTCCTGGCAAGCCTCGCAAGTGCCGACCATGTGCTCAATGTCCGCGTCCAGCTGTGGCCACCAGAAGTAACTCCGGGCTAGCGCCTTTGAACGAACTATGCCCGGGTGGCTGACGTGCAGCAGTTCGAGCACCCTCGTCCGCAGGGGCGCAGGGACCACCACCCGTTGGCCCCACAGAAGGCACCCCCTCTCTAGGGACAACTCAAGCTTTTTCCTAAAGAATGGGTCGAACTCTGTACTCGGGGACGAAGCCGGCCACCCCTTCTGCACCCATGCACTGACTTTCTCCAGCGTCCTGTCCTTGCCTGTCGCCCTAGCAATGTCGGCTGGTACTAGTGGGGGTGCGTCTAAAACCTCAATTAGCAACACCTGGCGGTCTCTTTCTGCTCTCGCCTTTTGGTCCGCCGACAAGGGCAGAGGGGATCTCGAGAGCGCATCAGCATGGCTGATCTCCTTTCCGGACCTGTACTCCAACTCATGTTGGTACGCGTTGAGGAAAATAGCCCAACGCAGCATCCTCGGGGACAGGATCTGTGGCGTGGGCTTGCTTGCCGTGAAAATCCCTAACAGCGGCTTGTGATCGGTCACGATTTTGAACGGGCGGCCATACAAAAAATCGTGAAATTTTTTGGTCCCCGCTACTATTGCTAACGCTTCTCTGTCGGTTTGTGCGTAATTTCGCTCCGCTTGGGACAGGGACCTTGAGTAAAACGCTACCGGGGCCTCCCTTCCGTCCTCCAACACGTGGCAAAGCACCGCCCCCACCCCCACCGGGGATGCATCACAGACTAGGACCACTGGCCGTTTGGGGTCGAAGTGTGTCAGGATTGCCTCAGATGTTAGGAGTTGCTTTAGCTCCTTGAACGCCCTCTCGTGCTCGTCACCCCACATCCATGGCTCCTCCTTTTTAAGTAACCGATGGAGCGGTTCGGCCACGGACGCCTTCCGCGGGAGGAATGTATGGTAAAAATTGAGGAGCCCCAGGAAAGACTGCAGCTTGGTTTTGGATGTGGGGCGAGGGGCCTTTTTAATGGCTGCTACTTTGGATTTAGACGGCTTAATCCCCTCGGGTGTGATCCGGAAACCTAAAAACTCGACCTCGGTCTCGAAAAAAACACATTTGTCCTTCCTCAATCTCAGCCCCGCTTTCTCGAACACGGTCAGTACTTTGTCCAACCTTTTCGCCAGTTCAGCCTCACTCCCCCCTGTTATCAACACGTCATCAAAATAAGGCAACACCCCCTCCAGGCCCTTTAGGAGGCGTTCCACGAGCGATTGAAAAAGGCCGGGTGCCGAGTTCACGCCGAACTGTAACCGCGACACCTGGAACGCTCCCTTATGTGTAACTATCGTTTGTGCCGCGGCCGTGGCGGGGGTCACTGGAAGTTGCTGATAGGCTTGTGCCAAATCGAGTTTAGCGAAACACTTTCCCCCATTTAGTCTGGCCAAAAGGTGGCTGATCACCGGCACTGGGTATGCATTAGGGCGGATCGCCTTGTTAATTGTACACTTATAATCAGCGCAAATGCGCACCTCCCCGTTAGCCTTTAGAGCCGTTACAATTGGAGTTTCCCACTCCGCGGAGTCAACAGGAATAAGAATCCCCTGGCCCACCAGTTTGTCCAGTTCCGCCTCTATCTTGTCCTTGAGTGCAAACGGCACCCTGCGTGGTTTGAGTCTTATCGGGCGGACCTCCGGGTCTATGTCGAAAGCTACAGGGGGTCCCTTGAACCTTCCGAGTCCTTTCTTAAAAACGGCGGGATGCGCATCGCAAACCGCTTGTATTGGGTCCCCCCCCACGGTATGCACCCCCCCTATGAACAAACCTAAGGGCTGAAACCACTGTGTCCCTAGGAGGCTACAGCTTCCCCCTTTGAGGACAACTAGGGGCAGTTCCGCGGAATGTCTCTTAAACTTGACCCGAAATTTCCCGACCCCCAACACCGGAATGCTGTTTCCCTGTACGTCCCGTAGTGTGGACCTCAACGCTTTAAGCTTGGGCCGCACGTGGGGGTCGATTTTCAGGAACTCTTTCTGGGGAATTATGGAATAGGAGGACCCCGAGTCAATTTCCATCCTAATAGGGGCCCCTTGTACTAATACCTCAACGAAGTAATGGGACTGTCCCGCGGACACGCTGAACACTGAGGTGTCGTCCTCGCTGCCGTCCGAGACGCGGCCCACGCCGTCCTGCTTCCTCGTGGTCTGGGCGCCATCTTTGGGCCTCGCTGGACGGTCCGGTCTGGCTGCGCGGTCTTGTGACTGCCTCCGGCCCTCTTTCCTCTTTCTGCACGCCTTGGCGATGTGCCCCCGACGGCCGCAGGTGTAACACTCGGCCTTCCTGAACGGGCATCTCGCGCGCTCGTGGGCCGCTCCGCAACCCTCGCAGCGTCGACCACCCTTCCGGACCTTCTGGACCTCCTCGCCGTCGCTGCCTTCCGTAGACGACTTTGAGGCCCGTCGAGTCGCGTGCACCGACTGTCCGGTCTTCCCGTGCACCGAATTTTCCGCCTTGCCGGCTCTGGGACGCCACTCACGCCACTGGTGCATCTCGTCCACTCCGGCATTCGTGGACTCTGCGGCTTCCGCGGCCTCTATGACCTCTGCCAGCGTGGGTGGCGGCTCCTTATTCATCAAGCTGCGCTGTATCTCCTTGTCTTTCAGGCCACACAACACGCCGTCCCTGAGGACCAACTCCAGGATATCGCCCCATTTACAGGGGGCGGCGGCTATCCTCATGGCGGCCACGAATGCCTCAACCGACTCATCCGGCGCTTGGACTCGCCTCCAAAACGCGCTCCGAGCGGGAAACATTGCCCTCGAGGGGCAGAACCGCTCTCGCAGCAGTTTCATGATGTCGCTCGCCTTAAAGTCGCTCACCTTCTTCGGAGCGATTATGCCCACCAGCGTCCGCTTGGTTTCCATCCCGAGCATTCTGGTGAGGATGGCCCTCTTTCTCTCCTCGTCTTCTCCTTTGACTCTGAGTTCCACCAGGGCTGCCTGGAAATCCATCTCAAGCAGCTCCCAGTCTTGCGGTTTGGTGATGTTGAAACCGCTCTGTGCCCTGGCTGCACGCGTGGGTTCGAATCCCATCCTCGTCGCCAATTTGGTGTATGCAAACCAAGACACAGGACACAGCCTCGGGCTGGGTTAACTCAGGTTTATTGCATCGTGGACAGAGGGAACATGAGGTAATGGCGGATCGATAGCTCTTTATATACAGCAGTAACACATTTGAACGTGGTGCCATGGTAGCCCATTGGCTACTGTCTGCGTGACGTCATTGCAGGTCACGCCCTTCTTGTCCAGGTGTAGGTGGTGGCGGGAAAACTTCCCGCGCTGTTGCCTTTGATGAGTTTGGACCAAGAGAGCTTGGACGCTCGCTGCTGCCAGCTGGTGGTCATTAGCTCGCGTCCTATTACAGGGTTTATATGATACAGCTGAAGGTTACATTGTTGCTATAGGTAAGGTTACATTGGCTCAGATACATTGTAATCCGTGTGTACAATAAAACTAACAGAACACAACACACTCCCATAACATTTTATAATTGTGCTCTTTTATTCTTACCGACATAGTTCTCATATATCTTTTTCTCCACTTATCTTTCCAAATTTTTTCCTGAATTTTTATATTCAAATCATGTTCCCAGCATGACTTCAAAGTTTCTTGTGGATTACCTTCATTGTTTAAAATTTTATAAATCCTGCTTACTATACCCTTTAATCCCATATCTCCTTTTCGTATCTTTAACAACAATTGCTCAAATTCTGTTTTATCCCTCTCTAAACTAATTTCTTCCTTGTATTTATCAGTCCATCTATCCAAAATTACCTTCTGAAACCAGTTCAAATTCAACTGTGAATAGATTACTGCTTTATTCTCACTATCTTTACAGGCACGAACCCAGTCCTTCAGCAAAGAAACATTTTTCCTTTCTAATACCATCTTCAAACTATTATCTAATTGTATCGGAAAACTTTTAATATCATCTAATTCTATTATAGGAGATAGTTCTGGACTCAATTTATTTTTAACCTTGTTCCAAACATCCAACATTGTTTTCATCATTCTATTTTTAACACTGATTTTCCCTTTCTTGTCACCTAGAAATATCCCTTTACCCATTTTTAACTCCTTCATCTCTATTTCTTCCCAAACAACCTTCTCCCTTGCTAAAAGCTTCACAATATTCTTAATTTGGAAAGCTCTATAATAATTCCTTAAATTAGGTATTCTCAATCCTCCTTCTTTCTGAGATAAGTACCAAAAAATCTTGGCAATTCTAGGCTTTTTTCCTGCATTACAATGATTATGAATTAATTATTAATTCTAATGCCAATGTTTAAATATGACAATGCTTTTGAAAAGATATTCACAGAATATATAATGAACAGTGTTAGGGACAACACACAACATTGTCACACACCTCTGCAAATTTGAACCTGCTCTTCAACTCTGACTTGAGCTGTCTGGCTCCAATAAAGGTTGGTGATGATTCTGATATCCTTGTTATCTACACCTATTTTCTTTAGTGCTGTGATCATCTTCTCATGTTGGCATCTGGCAAAGGCTTTTGCATCATCTGTAAATCATGCATACATGTCACATCTCATGTCTCTACATCTTTGTATTAGGACCTGCACTATAAACAGGCACCCATGGAGTTCTGAAAGCTTCTGTGGTACCCATGGAATACCGGAAGCCAAATTGTGTCTCACCTATGTTTTCTTATAAATTCTTACAAATTTTCAAAAAGTCCTTAAGAGCATGCATGACTCATAAGGCTAATTGTTCTGTTCTCCTCACAGGACTTTGCATTTGGTTTCTTCAGCAATATAACAAAGGATGCCTATATCATAAATAGTGTTAAGAAGATCTGTCAATTCTTTGATGTTAACGTCAGACAGAATTTTCAAAATTTATTTTTACTTAACATACTCCAAGGCTTAAGCTGGCACTGGAAGGAGATATTAAGTTTCAATAGTTCATCGAATAACATATAAGAGTATCAGAAAGAGATACTGCCTCCCCATATGTTGTTTCATTAGAAGAAGTCTGAACAAGAAAGCAAATATGTTGCAGGGCCATAAGTCATAATGTTGAATTTGCAAGGACAGGATGAGAACATGTAGCATATCTTGATTTCGGATAATTGATATACAAGTAAATGTCCTTCTTCATGACATCATGTCTTGAGTCCATCAAAGTCAATATGAAAACCTATACTACTACCAAGTAAAATGCAGCTACAGCTATTATTATTTCCTTCGTGAACATGGAGTGGGGAAATCTTAGGACTGGACATTCTAGATATGCTCAGAAACTGCCTTCCTCTTCCTTATTTTTCCTTCATATACTACAAGGTTTAAACTGGCTCTGAAACCAGAGCCATGGTTTCCCCCTGATCTATTTTATCTATGCAGCAATACTGTGATAACCCTATTGAGAATCAATTCAAATCTTCATGCTAAACATGCAAAGAACATGGAAAGATGTTCAAACCAGCCAGACATGTGGAGATGTTAAGGGTGGGACTTTCACAAATTCTCTTCAGTTTTTGGTGCACATCCCCTTGCTATTTTTTACACAGCATAAAGTAACCATCCCTGAACATGGTGTACTATTTAACTATAGTCCCTTCTTAGAATGATTGTTCCTGATCAAGGTACACTATTTTGTTATTATGGATGTGTTTTTTAAAGGCACAATTGAGGGTGAAAGGGGAAGAGGAGTTTTTAGGTAAGTAGATTTAAAATGAAAGAAAGTTATCAGGATTGTACGTAAATCATGACATAATGGATTTGGAATGGAACCGTAAGGCCAAATCAAAATATATCTGACAGATAGTTATTTAATTTCTCTTGAATGCTTCCAGCATAGTAGCATACCCCTCCTCCTGAAATAATTGGATCCATTGACATACTGTTCTAACAGAGATTTTTTGCCCCTGATATTCAACTGAAATTGGCTTCCTGTAACTTGAGCCCATTATTACATGTCCTGAAATCGGGGGTGATAAAGAACAAATCAAGAATAGATGTGTTATGTGCTATCAAGTTGCTTCTGACTTGTAGCAATCCTAAATATTTTCAAGGGATGGAAGACATTTAAAGAGTGGCTTTATCATTGTTAAGGACTGTGATGGCTTAGTGGCTAAGACACTGGACTTGACTACTGGAAGGTCTGCAGGTCAGCAGTTTGAGACCCAAGTGCTGCACAATGGAGTGATCTGCTGTCTCTGTCCCAGCTTCTGCCAATCTAGCTGTTCAAAAGCAAGAAATTGCAAGTAGATAAATAGGCACCACATTGGTGGGAAGGTAACAGCATTCCATGCATTCTGGTGTCTAGTCGTGCCTGCCACATGACCACAGAAATGTCTGTGACACAAACAGCACTGTTTGGCTATAAATGGGGATGAGCACCATACCCTAGGGTTGGATACCACTGGCCTTCAAGCAAGGGTGACCTTTACCTTTACCTTTGGCATCACTACCCATCAGTGAGTTTTGATGGCTAAACAAGTATTCTATCTACTATCCCATGCTGGCTCAGAGAAGGTTGCACCATTCCTAGTTTTCAAAGAACTGGTCACTGGCTACCAATGTTTTTACAGCAATAGCGCTTTGTGTTCAGCAGGAATGGGCTATACAGGGGGTCACCAGAGCTGGCTAGAACACAGAGTTCTGGCTGCCACTCTCTTCCCTGAGAGAATGGATGTGAAATGACTGAAGGAAATACACCAGCTTTTGCAAGTTTTGTGATAAGTTTTTTTTAAAGGGTTGTGCTGTAGAAGCACCAAAAAAAGTATTGCAGGAGAAATATTGCTGTCATGGCACGTATCTTCCCCTACCAAACCAAGTAACCATTTCCCCCATCCAATTTCCCAAATCCCTACCTAAATCCCCAATTCAGTACCAAAAATGGGAAAGGCAACTTAAGTTGGTCATTTTTGTTCACCCTATTCTACATACTGGGATGATTCACCTTCATTAAGTGAGAACCAGCAGTAGCTCTGTTTATATAAGACAGATGTGCAAATATTTGCATTTTCCCAAGACCTTTATAAGCTCCTTGGGGACAAAGCTTCAAAACCACAATCCAGCACAGAACTAAACATTGAAACCAGCAAGCTTGAGTATCTAAGCTCTATGTTAAATTTTGGGCAGAGAGTAAATAAAATGTGCTGGGCAGCATCAGTTTGCCAACTGTCTGCTTGATTCAAGTGCATTAATTTCTTAACCAGCATAGTTTCTTCTCCCTACCAAGCATTACAGGGTGGAACAATTTAAATCATGTTACAAAAATAGTAACAGCAGAATAGTTTTTGCTGAGTTTAGATCCTTTGAGGGAAATTTGATCATTGGAATGGGGAGATAATTTCTCTTTATATGACTCCTTGTCTTGGGGGAGAGAGAAAATAATACCAATTTCCTTAGCTTTACTATGACATTTGAATGTTCCATTAATGCCACATCTCTCCCTTGGCACCTATATAACAGAAGGAAACATTTAGTTCATGACTGCGTTCCTCACCACTGCCATTATCCCTTCTAAATAAAATGAAGATTCTGTGAAAGCAGTTGTGTAAAAACTGTTGTACGTGCAGGTCGAGTAGCCACTGAGTAACACGTCAGCAGTGTAGTTTATACTAGCTTGGAGAAGTCAGTTGAGAACTTATTTCATTCTCTAGAGAAATGGAAAATGCCTGTATGAGAATTGTTACAAATTCCCCATGGAACCATGTTATCTCTTCATAATGCATGGAAGACTAAGAAGAACATTAAGCAAAAATAAGCCGTGTGGCCATGCATAAAACCAAACAATTGCAGGGAGAAGGTGATACCGTTTATAGGTTGCTTTAAAAATTCAAAAATTTGCAAGCTTGTAAAACTTTGCATGATTGTAAAAATATACAATCTGCTGCTTATTTTCCCATGGAACATCTAAGAATGGAGTCGAGCTAGGACAGCATGCCATGAGAGTGCCTGAGTGCCTGATGAAGTAACCTTTGAGTTACGAAAGCTTGCAAAGTTTTGAATTTTCAAAGTGGCCTATAAAAGGTATCGCCTTCTCCCTGCAATTGTAAGAGGAACCCCTAAACCTTGTTAGATTTTCACTGTTATCAGGGTTTCAGCAAAGAACTACGATAGCTATTCATAGTAAGTTTCCAAATATGTCTCCTGGCCAGTTTCAAATCTTCTCTTTCTGCTCCTCAGCTAGTCTTAACCTGCACAAGAACACTGTCTTACAGGCAGGAAATGCTGTTTCTAAATAATAGGATTCAATGGACTTTTCTCTTAACCTACTAAGTCAAACACTGAGGTAAGACATTTATGTGTTAACTCAAGCTCCACAAAACCTAGAAACTAAAAGCTAGGGCCGATTCCTTAAACAGATGTGTCAGATTATCTGGTATGACATCCCCAACCCAGGATAGGATGCCTGTGACCAGGAAAAGATGGACTACCTTGCTTCCTAGTTGCATACTGCTGTATAAAACATTTGAGTTTTACCATTACCGCTAGAGGTATCCTCCTGTGAGTTGACCCTGTCTTATTCATTAAAGTCACTGCCTCAAGAGTTGTATAAGTAGTAGAATTTTGGGTCCCAAAATAATAGCAGCTCACCTTAACTAAAGGAACATTGCTGTAGCATGTGGTGTAGCAGAGCAAAGTGTCACAGGGTTAAGCCCCAGGACCTTCTGATTATCAGGGATAATGGCATTATCTGCCATCCCTTCCCCAGCTTAGCTACAACCACCACTTTAAATAAGAGAATAAATAGCTTTCACAAGCAATAGAGTACAGTTGCAAGCTGCCAACATCATAATACAAAATATTTGATAGTGGTTTTCTCTTCAATGGGTAATTAAGAGCCATTAGCTCTACAAAAGATCTCTTCCTCATGTATAAATATATGGACAAATCCAACTGTCTGCATTTTAGTCTCTTCTTTTTTCAAAATTAATTAATTAATTAATTAATTAATTTAGAGTGCGTGTGTGTGTGTGTATTTGCACCTGGAAGCAAACTGGCAACCAATGCAGCTTCCTTAAGCAGAGGTGAGACACAGGCATAATGCCTACACCCCATCACCACCCAGGCAGCCGCATTCTGGACGAGCTGTAGCTTCTGGATGGTCATCAAGGGCAGCCCCATGTAGAGCACATTACAATAATCCAGTCTGAAGGTGATCAGAGCATGGGGGACCCAAAGTAAGGAGTCCCGGTTCAGGAGCGGGCGTAATTGGCGGATGACACAAAGTTGCACAAAGCCCTCCTAGCCACAACTGCCACATGCTCTTCGAGCAGTAGTCGTGAGTCCAGAAGGACCCACAAATTATGCACCAGATCTGTTTGGGGCAAAGAAGCCCCATCCAGCACCAAAGATTGTAGCTCCTGGGATAATGCAGGGCCCCAAACCCACAGCCACTCAGTCTTGCCAGGATTCAGCTGAAGCTCGTTGTATATTATAGCCCATTGTATATTTTATTTAAAAATGTTTATTCATTATTACTGTGGTACTGTATATAATGTGAATATCTTTATATTACTAGAATGTTAGAAACAAAAAATGTTGGCCGCTGCAAAGGCAGCCACGGACTCACCAGGCGCCTGGACTCTCTTCCAGAACGCGTCCCGAGCCGAAAACATTGAGACCGAGGGCTGGAAATGGTCCCGCATCGCTTTCAGGAGCTGCTTGACCGGCACTTCGTTCACCTTCTTCGGAGACACCAGGTCCACCAATACCTTCATGGCGGGGAACCCGAGCATTCTGATGAGGATGGCCCTCTTCTTCCCCTCGTTGGAGATGTCGGACACCATCAGTGCGCTTTGGAAGTCCATCTTGAACAGCTCCCATTCTTCCAGTTTGTTGATGTTGAAACCGGCCTGAGTTGTCTTGATTCCGTGGGGATCTATCATCCCACCTTCGTCGCCAATTTAGTGTATGAGAACCAAGACAATAGAAACAGCCGAAAGGTTGGCTTAACACATCTTTATTGCATGATAGTCCGGGGGAACATGTGGTAATGGCGGATGAACAGCTCAATATATACTGTGGCTATACATTTGAATGTGGCTCCTCGATAGCCCATTGGCTACTGTCTGCGTGACGTCACTCCCCGTCACGCCCTTCTTGTCCAGGTGAGGTGGTGGCAGGAATCTTCCCGCGCTGTAGGTATTTGGGGAATTGGAACCATGTGAGCTGGGCGCTCGCTATTGCCCCTAGTGGTCACTAGCTCGCGTCCTAATACAGAAGGTTACAGTGTTACAGCTGGTGATTGTTATATCCACTCATTCGAGTGTTACATTACTTAAAGGCACAATATTCCAAACACAACATCCCTCCCCCCTAGGATGAGACGAAGTCTCTCATCCAATATGGTTTATTGCAAGCGCGTTTCGGGCGCAAGGCTGGCTGGCTTGTCCCGAGGGCACTATCACTTCTGTGTTCCCTGGTCTCTTGTCCTGCAATGGGAGAGGGAGACTCGTTAGCGACCCGCCGAGGTTCCGCGGTTTTCGGGGTAGGGGTAAACTCCATTGTGGGAAGATCGGGGGCATTGGGGGCTAACGAAAAACCCCGCTTCTCACCTGGATGGGTGGGGGACCACTCCGAAACACCCCCCCCCCCCGGTTTTGTAACTCAAACTCAAAATCATCTTCTGGGGTGTCTGCGGGGGTATCCCGCAGGATATCTATGGGGACAAACTTATTCCCTTCCCCCCTTGGTGGGGACCACTGGCCCCCCTCTCCTCCCCCTTGGGCTGAACGGGTGGGGGAGAACCCTAACGTTGAATCCTGTTCCGCGCTGTCCGCGCTCTGGTTTCCGGAGACACAGCGCCGGAGTTGGTCCGCATGCCGCCTCCAGAGTAGACCTGTGCTGTTCTCTACGCAGTACGACACAGGATCCGTTTGCCCAATGACTACTCCCGGAACCCAGGCTGGCCCTGCGCTAGCGTAGTTTCTGCAATGGACCGGGGCGCCTATTTTGAAACTCTTCATGCCCGCTAACCCAATGTTCCTCCCAGTGTCTTCCACCCTCGTAGGGTCTAGCCTGGTCAGTACCGTAGTCAGTTTTCTGCGCATTAGGAGCTCTGCGGGTGAGTATCCTGACACTAGGGGGGTTACCCTATACCCCAGCAAAAACTGACACAACTGCAGGTTTAAATCCCCTGGGCCCATGCACCTAAGCGCGTCTTTGGTTGTACGCACGAGGCGTTCTACTTGGCCATTCGTCGCCGGGTGGAAAGGCGCGGAGGTGATGTGCCGCATGGCATTGATGTCGATGAATGCCCTGAATTCGGCGGACATGAAGCAACAAGCGTTATCGCTAACAAGCGTGTCGGGTATACCTTGCGCAATTGTTTAATGGTTGCGGCTGAGGAGGTGTTTGCAACTGGGATAACCTCTAGCCACTTGGAGTAAGCATCCACTATGAGGAGAAAAAGCGATCCTCTGAAAGGGCCCGCGAAGTCAATGTGCACGCGGGACCACGGCCCCTTTGCCGCATCCCATTCCCTGTGCGGAAGTCGGGCTTCTTCGGGCCGGGAGCTTTGGCAACTCTCGCAAGTGCCCACCATGTGCTCGATATCGGCGTCCAACTGGGGCCACCAGAAGTAGCTCCTGGCCAGTGCCTTGGAGCGGACAATCCCAGGGTGGCTGACGTGCAACAGCTTGAGCACCCTTGCTCTCAGGGACTCAGGGACGACTACCTGCTGGCCCCACAGGAGGCAACCCCTCTCCATGGACAGTTCTAACTTTTTCCTAAAAAATGGGGCAAATTCCGCCGCCAGGGAGGACGTTGGCCACCCTTTCTGCACCCATGAGCTAACCAGGGCCAACGTTTTGTCCCTGCCCATCGCCTTGGCGATCTCTGCGGGCACTATGGGGGGTGAATCCAGGACCACTATCATGAGCACTTGGTGGTCTTGTTCCACCTCGCACACGTGGCTGCCCGTGTGGGGGAGGGGTGACCTCGACAGGGCGTCCGCGTGGCTTATGTCCTTTCCAGGGTGATACACCAGCGCGGTCGGTACGCGTTTCAAAAAATGGCCCACCTAAGCATCCTAGGGGACAGAATCTGTGGCGTGGGCTTGTCTGTGGTGAAAATGCCTAACAGGGGCTTGTGGTCAGTTACGATGGTAAAGGGGCGGCCATAGAGGAAGTCATGAAATTTCTTCGTCCCAGCAATTATCGCTAATGCCTCCCTGTCTGTTTGTGCGTAGTTATGCTCTGCCTTAGACAGGGACCTGGAGTAGAACGCCACTGGAGCTTCCCGCCCGTTTTCCAACACGTGGCACAGGACCGCCCCCACCCCCACTGGAGATGCATCACAAACCAGAACCACTGGTTTCTTGGGGTCAAAATGGGTTAAAATGGCGTCTGAGGATAAGAGTTGCTTCAGTTCATTGAATGCCTTCTCCTGACTCTCGCCCCATCGCCATGCCTTGTCCTTTTTTAGTAACTTATGAAGCAGCTCCGCTACCAACGCCTTCCTAGGCAGGAAGGAATGGTAGAAGTTTAAGAGCCCCAGGAACGACTGCAATTCGGGCTTGGAGGTGGGGTGAGGAGCATTTTGAACGGCGGCCACCTTTGATTCGGAGGGTTTAATGCCTACAGGGGTTACCCGGAAATCCAGGAACTCAACCTCTTTTGCGAAGAAGTCGCATTTGTCTTTCCGCAACCTCAACCCCGCCTTTTCAAATACCATCAGTACTTTGTCTAGCCTCTCAGCCAATTCTGACCCCCTTCCCCCCCCCGTTATCAATACATCGTCAAAATATGGCAAGACCCCCTCCAGACCCTTTAAGAGACGTTCCACTAATGATTGGAAAATGCCTGGCGCCGAATTCACGCCAAACTGCAGGCGCGTCACCTGAAATGCCCCCTTATGAGTGACTATCGTCTGTGCAGCAGCTGCAGCTGGAGTTACCGAGAGCTGCTGATAAGCCTGCGCCAGGTCAAGCTTTGCGAAGCACTTTCCCCCATGTAACCTGGCCAACAGGTGGCTGACTACCGGCACCCCGGATACGCATTTGGGCGTATCGCCTTATTAATGGTACATTTGTAATCAGCGCATATTCGAACCTCCCCATTGGCCTTAAGCGCTGTTACAATCGGAGATTCCCACTCCGCGGAATCAACAGGAACAAGGATCCCCTGGCCCACCAATTTGTCCAGTTCTGCCTCTATTTTGTCCTTAAGTGCAAAAGGCATCCTTCGTGGTTTGAGTCTTATTGGGCGGACCTCCGGGTCCAGGTCAAACGCGACTGGGGGCCCCTTGAATTTTCCGAGTCCCTTCTTGAACACTTCGGGATGCGCGTTACACACCTCCTGTATTGGGTCAGTCCCAACGGCATGCACCCCCCCAATGAACAAACCCAGGGGCTTAAACCATTGAGTCCCGAGGAGGCAACAACTCCCCCCTTTGAGAACGACCAGGGGAAGTTCCGCGGCGTGTTGCTTGTATTGGACCTTGAATTTTCCAACCCCCAACACCGGAATACTATTTCCCTGCACGTCCCGCAGCGTAGACCTCAGTGCTTTGAGCTTGGGTCGCACGTTGGGGGAAATTCCCAAAAACTCCCTCTGGGAAATGATGGAATATGAGGAACCCGAGTCTATCTCCATCTTAACGGGGACCCCTTGCACCAGTACCTCTACAAAATAACGTTGGTGTCCTAAGGACACGCTGTGGACTGCCGTGTCGTCGTCGCTGTCGTCGGAGATGTGGCCCATGCCGTCCTGCTTCCTCGAGGGCCGGACGCCTTCCTGGTTCTTCAGTGAGTGGTCTGTTGAGGCTTTCTGGTCTCTGCACCGCCGTCTGCAAACTTTGGCTATGTGGCCTCGGCGCCCGCAGTTGTGGCACTCGGCCTTCCTGAACGGGCACTTGATGCGGTCATGGTGCGCCCCGCAGCCATCGCAACGCCAGCCATCCTTCCGCACCTTCCGGATGTCCTCGTCCTCGCTGCTCTCTGTGGAGGAGTGTGGGGCCCATCTGGCCGCTGCCTTGTCGGGTTGTGGGGGCCTTGCTCTGAACCCCTTAACCCCAGCCCTCATAGCTTCCGCCGCCTGCACCTCCTTCACGACCTCTTGCAGCGTTGGGGGCGGCTCCTTGTTCATCAGCTTTTGCTGAACCTCCTCGTCCCACAGGCCGCACAGCATGCGGTCCCTGAGGGCGATTTCCAGGTTCTCCCACTTGCATGGGCCGGCGGCCAAACGGAGGGCCGCTGCAAAGGCAGCCAGGGACTCACCAGGCACCTGGACTCTCTTCCAGAATGCGTCCCGAGCCGAAAACATTGAGGCCGAGGGCTGGAAATGGTCCCGCATCGCTTTCAGGAGCTGCTTGACCGGCACTTCGTTCACCTTCTTCGGAGACACCAGGTCCACCAATACCTTCATGGCGGGGAACCCGAGCATCCTGATGAGAATGGCCCTCTTCTTCCCCTCATCTGAGATGTCGGACACCATCAGTGCGCTTTGGAAGTCCATCTCGAACAGCTCCCATTCTTCCGGTTTGTTGATGTTGAAACCGGCCTGAGTTGTCTTGATTCCGTGGGGATCGATCCATCATCCCACCTTCATCGCCAATTTAGTGTATGAGAACCACGGCAATAGAAACAGCCGAAAGGTTGGCTTAACACATCTTTATTGCATGATGGTCCGGGGGAACATGTGGCAATGGTGGATGAACAGCTCAATATATACTGTGGCTATACATTTGAATGTGGCTCCTCGATAGCCCATTGGCTACTGTCTGCGTGACGTCACTCCCCGTCATGCCCTTCTTGTCCAGGTGAGGTGGTGGCAGGAATCTTCCCACGCTGTAGGTATTTGGGGAATTGGAACCATGTGAGCTGGGCGCTCACTATTGCCCCTAGTGGTCACTAGCTCGTGTCCTAATACAGAAGGTTACAGTGTTACAGCTGGTGATTGTTATATCCACTCATTCGAGTGTTACATTACTTAAAAGCACAATATTCCAAACACAACACTGTGGTACTGTATATAATGTGAATATCTTTATATTACTAGAATGTTAGAAACAAAAACATACAATATATATTGTATATATTGTATATATTGTATATATACAATATACATATAATTATATAATAATTATAATATAATTATAAAATTATTATATAATTATATGTATATTAAAAATTGTATATTGTATATATACAATATATATTGTATATTTTTGTTTCTAACAAATAAAAAATAAAAGCAAAAATAGTGATATTTACAATGCCCTGGAGATTACGGTTTTCCATAAATAACTCTTACTATTTCCAAAAACTCAGTTGGCCTGGTGCTGGTCTGCCACCTTTATCCTCAATCAATGTATACTCCAGAAATGGCTTCCATATATTCCAAATTTTGTTTTCCTTAATTATACCCTTTTTCTGACTAAGTTCCCAAGTAAGTTTATCGTTCATTGCAATTTCCCACAGTTCTTTGTACCACTCTTCCGCCTCCCAGTCAGCATCTTAGCCACTTGAGCCACTGCAATGTCCTACCCCTGAACTGAACTGTCACACTCACCTTAGTAAAGGTCTCTCTTGCTTGAAAGCCAGTCATGTGTAACTCAAGGGGACAGTGATCATCTCCATTTATAACCAAAGAGACAGCACTGTATGTGTCTGCAGATGTTTCCATGGTTATAAGGCAAGCATGACTATATGCTGGAGTGCATGGAATGCTGTTACTTTTCCTGCTGAAGCAGTACCTATTTGTCTACTTGCAATTTCTTGCTATCAAACTGGTAGATTGGCTGGAGCTGGGACAGATGACGGGAGCTCAATCCATCATGCAGTACAGTACTCAGATCTTGAACTGTTGATCTGCCAACCTTCCGGTCATCAAATTAAGTGTCTTTTCCACTAAGCCACTGCAACCCTTACACTAACCCTAACTCTAATACTATGAACATTGGGAATTCTCTCTAAAATCAGAAAACGCTCCTAACTGATTCATGAAAGCTTACGCAGTCTGTCCCCGGTGCTAACTGCTAAAACCAAACTAATCATTCCCACAACCGTTTTACAGTTTTTCTCAAACAGTCAACAGATGGAATCATCAGAATCAAACATACTTTTAAGCATTGGGCAAAGAAAAATAACCCAACCCCTGTGTCTACATTGGCAAGGCTTAATATGAAGAGAAATGTGTTTCTTTCCTTCCTGTTCCTTTTTTAATTTTTCTTCACCAAATCACCTACTTAGTCTCTTTTAATTCTCTCTGTCATCTTGGCAGCTCTGAGGAGCAATCAGGCTGAGATGTGACATAGATCCTCATACAGCTATAGAAACTAGGCTTTATAAAAATAGCCTGGAAAAGCAGTGTCAAAGAGACAAGGGCGAGAGGGAGTGATTTCTAAGGTGATAGCTGAAGCAAAGATGTCTCAGTCATATCATGGCATAGTGACAGGCAACAATGCAATGACATTTCATCCTTCTCACATATGGGATAATTCTAAAATCATTTAAAACTGGCTTTTTAAAATGAATGAACATGAACTAATTGATGTTGACCCTTCAAGTTTTAAAAGTGTAGTCGGATTTCTGGTCTTTATGATATATGCCTTGTTAACACTGACAAGATTGCTAAAGATAATGACAGAATTTGCTAGAATTGCTAGAATCACTGTATATACCCTTCTGTGTCCCCCACAAGAATTATGGAGAAACAGGAAGAGGCCCAGGGGCATTTTTCTTGTTTGGTGAGTTGTGTTAGTTTTGTTCCATATTTAAATCTGTTTCATTATTTGCATGATTTTGTTAAACACGCAGGTTATGCGGTAACAATTTAGTCTAGTTTTTCCATCCATGACTCCATGGTATTTTATTGATTTAGATCAGTGTTTCCCAACCTTTGGTTTTTGGACTTCAATTTCCAGACGCCTAAGTCAATTCCCCAAAGCACTGATCAGCCAATATACTGACTAAGGTTTCTGGAAATGGAAGTCCCCTGTGGGGCATATGCTCCATGTTGGGAACCACTGATTTAGATATTTTAAATATGATATATTTGGGTCAGCCATGTTTGGGTTACTTCTGTGCTGTTCAGAATAATTGTTCACAGCAAAAGACATGTAGATCTATTATTGTTGTTGTTGCTGCTGCTGTTGCTGCTACTGTTGTAGTTGCACTTATACCCCACCTCTCTAGGGAGAATGAATCCCTACACAAGGCAGCTAACAACATAAGTTCCCCATACAACAAACAGACATTTTAAAAGTACAACCCCCCCCCCATAAAATTATAATAAAAATAAGCTACAAATAAACCGACAGTAAGCATGCCATAAAATTGGGCCAAAATACAGCAGACCAATGTCCTAAGCCACTGAACTGGGAAAGTATAAGCTGGGTCCCAGTCTAAAAGCCAGGGATAGGTGTAACATTTACAAAGGCCTCCTCAAAAAGCATAGTCTTCAATTGTTTTTTAAAAGACTGGAGCAAGGAAGCCTGGCAAAGCTTGAGTGGAATAACATTTCACAACATTGGTGCCACCACCAAGAAGGCTCTTCTCCTTGTCCCAGTCTTCCTAGCCATTCTCAGGGATGGCACCTGAAGCTGTGCCGATGAAGAGGAGCGACTGGTGCGGGCTGCAGACGTGAGGGAAAGACGTTCCATGAGGTAAGAAGGTCCCAAGCCATATAGGACTTTAAAAGTTAACACTAACACCTTGTACCTGATGCAGAAAGACAAGGGTAGGTAGTGCAGACCTGCCATGATATCATCTCCAAACATGTGAACCAAGTTCTTCTTCTTCTGTGTCTAGGTCAAATGTGAAACTGCCAAAATGAAGGCACCTTTTGGTGAGTTCATTGTGCAGTTCCTTTCATCTGACCTAGTGTGCAAAAGATTAGCCAAGGGATGTGGAAATACCCTTGGCATCCTACTTTTGACATTTGTGTCTGGCTGCACTGTAAGCCAGTAAACACAGACATGAAAACGAAAGTAGAGTTGTAGGTCTCTGTGGAAGTGGCTCAGCATCTTTGGCTACAATGACATGACTGCTGATGCTTCTGCAGAGGATGTATCTCTATCAACTTAAGCTACCTGTTGACTTTTGTTGGTAAAATTAGCTCCCCTGATGGTGATGTCACTTTTACAAAACTCCTTGCTGCAAGTTTCTATGAGCAAGTATTCCTTTAATTAAAGCTGGCAAGATTAATCAGCGAGTTAGGTATCTGGCTGCGATCACTTTTTTCTCGAGTTTAATCATGAACAAATTCACAACTGTTGATGAATGGCTCGGTGATAGAATTTACCCCTGATACAATAGGGTGCCCTGGTATGGGGTCACCCTGTACTTTAATCTTGAGTATTTTAGGGAGACTCGTACATTAGCGAATTCACTAAAAATACACCCACGTTTGCGAGGGATGCATCTGATTTTATCACAAAGCTTGTGTGTATGAAAGTTCCAGAAAAGGCAGGGTTACTGATGATGTTTTCCACCTACTCACTTTATTTTAGATTTGCTTGATATTTATTTAGAACATAATTATTTCAGATTCCGGAGAGAATTTTATTTGCAAATCAAAGGAATGGCGACGCACTGCCACAAAGCGCCAACAGTTGCGAATTTGTTCATTTTTAACTTTGAGAAAAAAAGTGATTTTGGATTCCCCAGGTTAACCTGTTTCACAAGAATATGTTAGTATTTAAAAGTTATATTGATGATTTATTTTTTATTTTCAATTATTTTTATTATATCAATAATTTTGTCACATGGCTTAATTCACAGAATTCTAACTTGTCTTTTTCACATAAAGCAGATCATAGTTCCATTCCATTTCTTGACATCAGGGTGTTCGTTACATCTGATTATAAGCTCAACATGAAGTTATTTAGGAAAGAGATGGACAGGAACACCTACATACATTATAATTCATTTTATCCACAGTTTCTAAGATATAATATTACATATGGATTGTCTACTAGAGCAAGAAGGAATTGTTCCAGACAGGAGGACTTTTTTGTTACAACTGACATGATTAAGGATAATTTATGTAACAGGGGATATCCACTTTACATTGTGGAAGACTCCTTTAGAAAAGCACAGCAGACCTCAAGAAGTAAGTTTTTTCAACAAAAACGATCCTCCAGTCATGCAGGTGTACAATGGTCTATGCAATATTCCCATTTAGCTCACAATATTAAAAAGAATCATTTTGAAGCATTGGCATGTGTTTGATGACATCCCCGGTTGCCTGAACAAACCTTTAATTGATTTTAGCAAAACTGTTAATATTGGCAACATGGTCTGTCGTACAGATTGCGATGTTGATCTAAGAGATTGAAGAACAGCAATTAGCGGCCACTACAAATCCTATTCTTGCAATGTGTGTAAGTATTCATGGGAAACAAAAACTGTGATGCTTCCAGGTTTCAGCCACCCTCTGTCCTTGAAACATTATTCAAACTGTAGTAGTGAAAATTGTGTCTATTTATGGATGTGTCCCTGCCAGATGGGCTATGTAGGTAAGACAAGTAGACCCCTTAGAGTTCAAATTAATGAACACCATTTGAGAATTAGAAATCAGAAGATGCTAGCACCATTGGCAGCACATTACAAAGAGAAAGGACACTCGGTGGAACAGTTCAGGCTTGTGGTTTTAGAGGTGGTACATTCAAAACCCTTTCAAAGATCGGACATCAATACTATACTTTTGAGGGGAGAAGCTTTTTATATTCACAGCTTAAGGACGTTAACTCCAAACAGACTTAATCAGGATCAGGACCTTTCTTGCTTTCTGTAAAGCGTTGACCTCGGAACAACTGTACGTTTTTGCTGTATACTCTCATAATTTTTATTTTTAAGGTTCATATGGATTTCACCTGTATAATGTAATGATTTAAATACTCTTCAATAACACGGTAGTCTTAACGTCAGTAGCCCATTATGAAGAAACTTTTAGAGGCATTCTGATGCGAATAAAACAACATTTTGAGTAGCTAAGATCACAAAACATATTTGGATTATGGTAAGATAGTGCTCCTCTGGGTGTTAAGTTAACAGGTAGGATGTTGTAATACAGAGAATCATGTATTAATAGTTGTTCTTATTTTTTACAGACTGTGTTTTTGCGATAAATATATCATAATAGAATTGGATTATTAACTTCCTGATGAAGAATTCGACAAGATTCGTTACCAGATAATCTTTGAAGAAGTTTTGTAATACAGAAGTTTGAATTTAATTGTATTCTTTTGAAAATTGTTGATAACAAAGAACTCATTTGAAAACGAAGAAGACTTGGATGTTATATTATGAATAACGCATGATATTAATATAGATTTTGAAATTTACTAGATCCTTCATTAAAGACACTGTTTCCAGTTGATGTTGAGTTTGGACACATTATATGTATAATTTTTGCCACCGTGAACGGATCATCTTGATCTTGGTTTGTCTACCGTTCGGCCAATATTTTGTCATTCCTCTTATGATAAAGCACTAGACTTGCACCTGCTACTTTGCTTGAAAAGCTAGCATAAATTGTAAGCTTGAAGTCCCTGCTGGGAGACCTTAATGAAGCTATAAACTCACCAGCAGATATTAAGCAAAACATTCTCTCTCAGTCTCTTGTTTATGAGATAGAGATATTAATTCTGGATAGATGTGCATGTTTTTGCAAGGATTACTTTTTAAAAGTTTCTGAAGTGCATTGTGAGCTTGAGGAGGAAAAACTACACTCCAGTTGATTAAATCTTCTTTTGAGAATAATTTATTGATACAGTCTCTGACTCCAAGTATAATTTTTAAGGAGTCAAAACTGATTTAAAATATAGCATGACGGAAGCTGATATTGCAGGCGCACCCCCCCAATAACGGACACAGACAACATTGAAAGTGGATAACAGCAAAGGGCCACATTTATTGATTCAATGCCCTAGTCCGAATTATAAATTTGTATTGGTAAAACGACCAATCATAATTCCTAAGGCAAGCAGGCCGAAGTAACACTGGTAAGGTACCACCCCAAAATTGCCAACGGCAATTGGTTACAATGTATCAAATTGTATCAATTTGTTTGTTAACAACAAACAAATTGTTGACCGTAGTCAATAACTAACTCATGACCCCACCCTCTGACGCGTATCCGTGAAATCACAGGGGTGATGCATGCTGGTTAGCAATCATCATCACCCCATCGCCTGATTCGTCGTTGACCGGACAACGTTTAACTACTTTATTCCTGTCTAGTGTTGTCCAGTCAATTGCGAACCTGCCGGATACTTGTGGGTCATCCTGTTTACCTTACCAGTGCTACCCGCCCATGTGACCAAAGTCAACAGTAGGAACGAAGAAAGACCCCTATATCAAACCATAGCAACAGTGTGGGATGGGCAAAAAAGCCAGGACCCGAAGCCAATGTGGGTCCCAACCAAAAATTCCCACCCGGCCCCGAAGCGACCATAATCACACTGTTAACTAGGGAGGGGGTGGAGGGGAAAAACTTCTCCGCTCCGTCGCTGAGGCAAAATGGCAGCGCGGCTGCCTCGTGGCCACCCCTTTTATAAGGGAGCTGGCCACGCCCCTAACTACCCGGATTCTCTGTCCTGTGGGGGGGGCCCGCAAAGGGCGCGGCGGCCATTTTGGCGCCGCGCTTGCATTGCAGGCGCACCCCCCCAATAACGGACACAGACAACATTGAAAGTGGATAACAGCAAAGGGCCACATTTATTGATTCAATGCCCTAGTCCGAATTATAAATTTGTATTGGTAAAACGACCAATCATAATTCCTAAGGCAAGCAGGCCGAAGTAACACTGGTAAGGTACCACCCCAAAATTGCCAACGGCAATTGGTTACAATGTATCAAATTGTATCAATTTGTTTGTTAACAACAAACAAATTGTTGACCGTAGTCAATAACTAACTCATGACCCCACCCTCTGACGCGTATCCGTGAAATCACAGGGGTGATGCATGCTGGTTAGCAATCATCATCACCCCATCGCCTGATTCGTCGTTGACCGGACAACGTTTAACTACTTTATTCCTGTCTAGTGTTGTCCAGTCAATTGCGAACCTGCCGGATACTTGTGGGTCATCCTGTTTACCTTACCAGTGCTACCCGCCACACGGAGGGGCTTCACAGAAGACCTGACGCCCCCCCCCCCCAGACCGTCAGCTCGGTCAACAGGCCTGCTCGCCAGTCACCCAACAGGAGGTCCATACCTCCTCGCGACAGATGGACCCCATCCCCTGCATACAAGTCACAATTTTGTAGACTAATATCGGGGTGATGACTAACCCGTCCCCAAGCCCTGGTGGTGAGAAACCGCGCCACTGCCTTATTGACCGCGCGCCTAGCTCGGTCAAGGGCCAGGAGGTTAACGCCCCCTCTGTAAGAGTGCCGCGGAACAATGTCCGACCAAACCAGGGCTGTGGCAGGCCAGACATAATGCAAGTAGGCGAGGTCCTCGCAAATCGCATGCTTGAGCGATAAGCCGGTGACCTGGCCCAAATCATTGCCCCCCAAGTGGATGATTAGAATGTCAGGCGGGTCAGCCCCCAGGCCAGAAAAAAGGAAAGGCCGCAGCTCCCGCCATAACATCCCAGGCTTACCGTGCCATGAGAGACTGGCGTGGTCACCCAGTCCCAGTCGGGGTCCCCACTCTGTCGCCGCAGCGTAACGCGCTGCCCTGAGCACATAGCTGTGGCCCACCAGCCATACTGTCACCGGTGTAATACGACACCCAGGGTCTGTAAGAAAATTGAGAAAAAGGAAGGTAAGGTGACTGGATTGGTACTCATGGCAGGAGTGGGCGCACATAAAACTGAAAACATTGTGAGCCCCACCTCCCCCTGCTACGTATGTCAGCCCCAGAGTACCCAAAAACAGCCGCTGTAGAGGCTGCGCCAATACGGAACGAATGTGTGCCAGAACGGGCACCCGGTAGTCCCACCCTGGTGAGGGCTCTGGCAGTCACCTTCCAAAACTGAAATTTAGTAAGGGGAGACCCATCTTGGTGACAGAAAAACGGGCCGTGGTGCATGCCACGCAGTGCCAGGTATTCCTGTAGGGCACCAACCGGACAGATGTCTGCCAAAGAACACCGTAGCAGTCTTACTCCACTGCCTACGCCATGCTGATCTGTTTTAGAGGAGCGAATCCTCAACTGGGCCCAGTCTTTGGCAACATATACATCTCCGCGTTCCAGTGCCCTACCACTTGCATCCGCCTTAGACAGCATCACGAGTTCGCTGATGCGGAGCGCTCCAAAAAATGCCACCGTTGTGGCTGCATGCAATTGGGCTGCCTCATAATGATCAAAACAGAGGCCTGGCCAGCCCCGGGCCAACTGGGTAAGAACCCCTGGGGAAATAGGGTGCCGGTCGTCCGGGCAACGCCCGCGCTCGCGCACCCACCCCTCCAAAACGTGTCTCACACGGAAGTCAGAGGTGGTATCCACATGACCCCCTACTTTGGCCATAAAAGCCAACGCCTAGAGCTTGGATGCTATGGTGCGAGGTGCAAGGCCCTGTGCATGCAGGTGAACCATGAACCGCAGAACATGGTCCACCGGGATGGGCCAGGTCTCTGGCCATTGAAATCGAGTAGCAAAAGCCCTATACAAATTAAATGCTTGTTGATACGCCTTACGCGTGCGTGGCGCTAGTGACAGGCCAATCGCCCGGTTCACCTCTCCTTGCCAATAGTCCACATCTCGTCCGGGAGTGGCGAGGGAAATTCCTCCGCATCCGGGGCCAAGGCGCGGAACCGGGAGATCTGCAGGCGGGACAAAGCGTCAGCAATATCGTTATTAACCCCTGGGACATGCCTGGCCCTGAACAAGACGTTGAGGCGCAGGCAGCGCCGCACAAAATGGCGCACTAGATCCATGACCCTGGGCGATTTAGAAGTCTGTGCATTGACAATGTGCACAACGGCAGCATTGTCGCACCAGAAATGCACCACCGAATTAGCCCACTGTTCGCCCCATAGCATCAAAGCCCCCAGAATGGGAAAAATTCCAGGTATGTGAGATCCCGCAGGCGACCTGTGCCTGCCCATGCTGGTGGCCACCCACCATAGGCCCACTTCCCATTGAAGTACATCCCATAACCCAGGGATCCTGAGGCATCAGACTGGATCTGGAAATTGGGGGATGCCAGGAGGTCAGACCTCCAAAATGAGACCCCATTAAACTCCCTCAGGAATTGCAACCAGACAAAGATGTCTGCCCTGATACCCCGGGTAAGCCTGACTCTGTGGTGGGGCCTGGATAACCCTGCCATGGCGTCGCATAAGCGCCGGGCGAAAGCCCTGCCCGGTGCGACCACCCTGCAGGCAAAATTGAGGTGCCCATGTAGCACCTGCAGTTCCCTCAGGGATGCCTTACGCTTGGCCAGCAATTCCGAGATAAGGGTCACTATCCTGGACACCTTATCACCCGGTAACCTAGAAGCCTGTACTACTGTATCAATCTCAACCCCCAGGAATACTAGTTTGGTCGACGGGCCCTCGGTCTTTTCGGGCGCTAAAGGGACACCCAGTTCCTGCATTAGCGTCTGAAATGTATTGAGGAGACGTGCACACGTGTCCCAGCCCCGTTCACCCCCGAATAAAAAGTCATCCAGGTAATGGGCTACAGACCGGGACCCTGACCTGCGGACGAAAGCCCACTCTAGGAAGGTACTAAAACGCTCGAAAGCCGAGCATGATATGGAGCAGCCAAAAGGCATGGCCTTATCAAAATAATACTCCCCTTTAAATTTAAAACCCAGCAATTCAAAGTCGCCCGGGTGCACCGGCAAGAGGCGAAAAGCTGACTTAATGTCGCACTTGGCCAGCAAGGCACCCGGGCCACACGAGCGCACCATGCGCAGCGCATGGTCGAACGATGTATACCTGACCGAACAAAGGTCATCAGGTATCGCGTCGTTGACCGATCGGCCGGCTGGGTAGGACAAATGATGAATAAGGCGAAACTCACCTAGGGACTTTTTAGGAACCAAACCCAATGGTGAAACCTTAAGGTTGGGAAAAGGGGGTGCGGGAAAAGGTCCGGCGACCCTGCCCGCGTCTAACTCCTTTTTAATGCTGGCCTCGGCTACCTCCTCCCTTCCTCTGAGGGATAAAAGGTTGGGAGCATCCTGAGGAGATCTATCACCCATAAAAGGGATACGAAATCCCTGCTTAAAACTTTGGATGAGGTACTCCCTGTCCTCTCCCCTTGGGTACGATGCGAGCCAGCGCTCCAGCATGTCCACCTTAATTGGGGAGGGGGCCTTTCGGAGAACTAGTTCCATCCGTGGCAGGCTTGCCAGCCCACTGTCCACCCCTCCCTCTGCCTCGCGCCCCCCCAGGCTTGGGACAAGCAGAGGCTGCATGGGGACCAGAACATGTGGGACACTCGTGCTTATACCTGCAGTTCTTCCGACTGCAGGAACCATTGGATGAGAAAGTCCAGCACAGCAGGCGGGCTGGAACCCCCTGCCCCGCCATTTGGCGGGTAACCTGCGCTGGAGCTGCTCGCTGGACCGCATGTCCACAATGGTATCTATCCCCCGGGGCAGGACGTGTGGGTGTCATATACAAGAGCCACAGTCTCTGGCACGGCTCATCCCATCTCATCTCGGGGTGCAGGGGAATCCTCATACGGAATTCCTCATCATATGCTAGCCATGAGGGGCCCGGGAAATCTACCATCGCCCTGTATATGTTGTCCAAATATTGGACCATGGGAATAGCTAGATCCGGCCGCGCCCTCAAATACACCGCCATGTATATCAAATAAGCGGGGAGCCAGTTAGCCCAGGTACGCGGCGGCTTACGGCGGCGTGCCTGCTCCTTGTCCTTCTCATCCTGACCCTCCCTTTCTTCCTTAGTGGGCTCTCTGTTCAGGAGTGAGAAGATATCCACGTACTCCCCTCGCCATATCTTTTCTCTGGTAGCCTGAGCCAAGTGATCACCCAATGGCAGGGAATACCCTGCCGTCGGCAAAGCCGAAAAGGGGATAGCTGGCCTACCCAAAGGGGCCTGAGTTAACCCTGCCACCCCAAGTACGTTCCCAGCAGTGTAAGAACCAATGCCCACCCCAGCGGGCATGGTGGCAGTAGTTGTCGCCGGGTGGGTCGCCAGCGGCGTAGCCCCTGCACCACCCGCGCGAGGCCAAGGCCACTGAAAGGTCCCCCCTATATTGGGAATGTGTGTGGATGTACTCGTTTGCACCATATACTCACATGCTGCACCCCCGCGGGCCGCCCCCAACGGGGGTTCCGGCCCACTGGGGGCGTCGGAGCTCACGACCGATGTAGAGCTCATCACCGGGGCTTGACCCGCGCCAGGTTGCTGGCTGGGGAGCTGCGAGGCAGTGGCCGGAGCCGCGCCACCCGCCTGCAGCAGCTCAACCCTCCCCGCCGGCCGTTGTCCTGCTGCCGATAGCGCCTCAAAAGGTACCCCGAAAGGGGCACCTGCCTGACTGGCCCGGGCCAAAGACTCCTCTAAGGCCGCAATACGGGCCAGTAAGGTGTCTACAGTAACCATGGGTAAAGAGCCGGCCGGCCCACCTGACCCTTGCATGGGGACAGTTCCCTGCACCCCATGGCCCAGATATGGCCATTGGCCAGGGCCGAAGCCCGGTAGGGCTGGTGAGGAAACCTGCCAAGGCGGGGCACCGGGCCACCCCCCAAGGCTAGAGGGCCCCGGGAGAGGCTGCGGCCCAGAAGTAGTCGGCCCAACGGGTTGGGCGGAAGGAGGAGCGGTGTCCACCGCTCGCGGGCCGCGGGCCGGAGCGCCCTCCGCGCCCGCACTCTGAACGGGCCAAGGTGCGACAGACCCCAAGCCACTAGCCCCGGCCGGGGATGGCAAAGGTGGCTGTTGAGGAGGCGGCACCACGGTCCTCCGACCTGGGTTGCGCCTCCTAACAGCCCGAGCTGAATTCGCAGCAGCCTTCTTTTTGGAAGGCATCTCGAGCAAAAAAGGGAAGCTAGCTAAGCAAAATCGACCCAAAAGGCTTCCCGGCAATACCAACGAGCGACGGAGGCGCAGGGGAAAAACTTCTCCGCTCCGTCGCTGAGGCAAAATGGCAGCGCGGCTGCCTCGTGGCCACCCCTTTTATAAGGGAGCTGGCCACGCCCCTAACTACCCGGATTCTCTGTCCTGTGGGGGGGGGCCCGCAAAGGGCGCGGCGGCCATTTTGGCGCCGCGCTTGCAATGTGCCAAGTTAACTTCACATTTATTTTAGGAGTCAGAGTAGCATGTGGCAGTAGGTTGAAGGCAAGTAGGAAGTCTCATTTCTTAACTACTAAAGTCCTCTGTAATCCATGCATAGCTGTTCTTGAGTTGCCACTTGGCAAGAAACCAAGACAATGTCAATTGAACCATGTTTGATTTAATCCAAAACACAGGATATGTGCTAATTCTGTGGACAGAGAAGAAACATATGCTGTGGCAGTCTGTTAAGGGAAAACCATTCTGGGAGGTGTGCCAGTTCTTCTTCCATTCAAGGAGCTTTAATAGGGGTAGGACTTTTGGATTTTTCTGACTACAGAACCCAGAATTTGCCAGGACTTTTTGAAGGCAGAATTCTGCAACCAAAAAATAAAAGTCCATAGAGCAACATACATTCGCTACACATGTGCTTGATAGTGGCAAGGCTCAATGAGAGCCCTGGTGGTGCAGTGGTTAAACTGCTAACCTAAAACCAAAAGGTTGTAAATTCAGTCCTGACCAGGAACCAAGGTTTACTCAGCCTTCCATCCTTTCGAGGTTGGTGAAATGAGAACCCAGCATGTTGGGGGCAAAATGTTAATTAACTTATGAACCACCCAGAGAGTGCACTAAGTGCTATGCGGTGGTATATAAGTGTGATTGCTTTGCTATAGGACAAGTACTCTTGGTGCCTGCTGGATAATATGCAGAATACCTATCAAAGAACGACTTGTCTCATGAAACCTTACAGTTCCCATGGAGCCTTGCCATTCCCAGATACCAACAGGACAATGTAGGGATTAAGATAACTAGGCTAGGACTCTGGTGATCTGGGTTCAAATCCCTGTTCAGCCATAGAAACTTGCTAGGAGGTAACAATGGTAAACCACTTCTTGAATTTCTCACATACAGCCAAGACCCTATTAGGGTTGTCATACCGTGGAAGTAGCTTGATGCCACACAACCACCACAACCAAAACAGTTTTGTTGTGTCCAGTTATGCATTTAAAATAATATTAATGATATCCTAATTGTCCAATTAATTAATTATATACTAATTATTGAATGGTTTGCCAAAAGAAAATTGAATTGGAGTGCTGAACCTTGGCACTCCAGATGTTCTTGAACTTCAATTCCCAGAAGCCCAATTCAGCACTCCTGGTGATCAGGGCTTCTGGGAATTGAAGTTCAAGAACACCTGGAGTGCCAAGGTTCAGCATCACTGCCCTATAGATTTCAAGATGTTCTGCACCATCAAATGTCTCAAATCTTGATGTTTGAAAGTCCAGCTGATATAAAAAATATTTGGGGTGAACATGGGGTGTCCATTTTTTTTCTCACCTGGTGCTTCCAAAATCAATCTTAAATCAGGATGAGAAGGGAGTGTTGCAGTTCATTTACAACTTAGAGTATTTTTGTATGAACACACAAAGTCAGGACTTCAAAAAGATCCTATTGTTCAATAACACTACAGACTGTTTCCTCTTCCCCACCCCTTCCCTTCTGTTCTTTTTCACTCAAGTTTGCTTATTAGCATTTGGGAAAGCCAGTACTATCTCTTGTATGAAAAAGTTCTGCTTTTATTTAATGATTATTAAACAACAGTTGTTTCCACACATTTCAGTATTTATTTTCATTTCTGTTACCACAGAGTTCATAACGCATCATGACCTCTCAAAGAGTGGTCAGGATCAGCAAGTGAACAACAGAACAACTCAAATGTAAAAGGCACAGAAACCTAACATTTTGAACTTCCGCTGTAAAAAATAAAATATTCATAACTACAATTACAGAAACTTTCATCCTGAACCAAATGGGGCTACTGTAGATCAAACAGCATTTAAACTATGCACAGTTCCTAGGTTAATTTTAAAGGGCTAATGGAAAGCTTTGAAATGCCAATGCTTATGTGCCTAGGGAGATTAGGGTCAAACTCCCAGAACTGGCTCATGATGCAACTTAGATCCTTCTTCAGCCTAATGCAGGTTCTGTGGTAATATCTACTGCTAGTAATTGTTTTTGTCATAATAAAACACACTGATAGAGATAAAGAGGAAAGATGTGGATTTGATAAAGCTGAAGTAGAAAGATAATCACTTGTTTATCACCAACAAAGTGGGAGGTAAGCTGATTTGTGTGCCATTTGTTTATGCTAATTTATATGTATAGACCAGAACTTTGAAAATTCCTTTATTAGACTAGAATCTGGGAATTTCTGGGCAGCATAGTTCTGAAAATTAAATTTTCCAAGCTTTAACTCCTAGTTTTAAACAGAAATACAGTATATCTTATCATAACTGTGCCCTCTGTGACCTTATAAACTATTCTTGGGCAACTAGGAGATCTATTTTAAGATCAGCTCTGAATTGGACTTAAATGCCACAGCCTTTCATGAAGAACAGTTTACTGTAAAGCAGGAGACAGGGCCATAAGATTAAATCCAATGATTATTGAGTTGGCAGAGCAAATCAACATTTTATAAAACAATTCTAGAACTGGGGTCAATCCAAACACAACACAGTAACTTACAACTTTTAAAACTAGGCTTCAGATCAGCATCAGATTTGGAAAATGCATAGATTTGCTCTGTACCAAAGTTGGGGAAGTTTGGGCAAAATGTTTTCGAGTTTTGATTTTTTAAAAAGGAAACAGTTTCACCCTCATTCGGGAATAGATGATCCCAAACATCCCTAGATTTAAAATAGCTTATATATATTGAAAAGACCAATCTTGCTCATTCTGAAAGAGAATAGTTGGCACCATCTCCTTTTTAATATCTGGAAATAGTCCAGACTGTAGAGGCTGAAATATTTAAAGGTATTTTAAATACAAGAAACAGTGATTTCTTATCACACTGAGCATGCATAGAACAGGCACACCAGCAAAATAGATCAATTGTTGCAGTTTCATGGTGGCCTGGAATGGAGGTGTTTGTAGAGCAATGAAAGGTCACAGAAACAGAGTTAAAAGACAGATTTTTGTTTCTAAAAAGACTTGCTTTACAGCAGGGGTTCTCAACCTATGGCCCACAGACTGAACCCAGCCCACGGGACCATTCCATGTGGCCTACCGCCACCGCATCCAGAAGTGGAAATGAACATGTTTACGACGGCTGTAAAATGCACCCATGCATGCATAAATGCAGATGAATCAGCCATAAATGTGCCCATGGCTATCATAAACGTGGAAGCAGGTGCATTTACTTCTACTTCTGGGGACATGGTCCAGCCCACTCTGCTGTCCGGGGGCAAGGGAACCCCTGCTTTACAGGAAGTAATGGAGTGACAATCCTTGAGAAAATGAAACATTTTGTCATATAACTTCATAAAATAAACATACAATTTGTTAAGGTATATTCAAAACATATCTGCATTACAAAAGCACAGAGCAACTGTGTTTGCCCCAGCACTGAGTGTTTTAAGTAAACATTTTCTAAGGATTTCTGAGACCAGGCTCCTGGCCCAAGTTTTCAAAGGGGAAACCAGCTCCTGGTCTGAGGCAATCTAAATTTTTGACCCACTTAGACAATTAGCTGACTCTTGGCTAACTTTTTATCTCCTTCCTAGACAAACAGGCCAAACATTTGTGCTTGCAAAGGGATGCTGTGTCTGTTTGTTTTTTTAATTTTTTTTAGAAAGAACAGGGGACAAATATTCAAAAGCTCACTTGTTTAGGCTGCCAAATTACTGGGGGGGGGGGGTTTGTTTGTGCCAGAAAATGTTTTTATTTGATGTTAGTAGAGC
Source organism: Bradypodion pumilum (assembly GCA_035047305.1). NCBI lineage: Eukaryota > Metazoa > Chordata > Lepidosauria > Squamata > Chamaeleonidae > Bradypodion > Bradypodion pumilum. Next base: position 93,223,835 of record JAWDJD010000002.1, read on the forward strand.
TTTTGTGCCTATATTCTGTCATAGTCTCAACCATTCCATTTATCTTGACATGGTACAATTGATTGGTAATCTTTTTACAAAAAAGCCAAAGATATATTCTACCATCAAATTATTTCTAATATGTGGTGACTGTATGAAGTTGTTGTTGTTGTTGTTGTTGTTGTTGTTGTTGTTGTTGTTGTTGTTGTTGTTGTTGTTGTTGTTGTTGTTGTTGTTGTTGTTGTTGTTGTTGTGTCTCCCATTCAGGTCTGCATGCCAGGCTCCTCTGGCTGCAGTCACCATTTGCAGTGATCTTGGATCCCAGGAAAGTAAATTCTGTCACTGCTTCCTCCCCTTCTATTTGCCAGTGATGGGGCCAGATGCCATGATCAGGGCCACCATCAGAAATTTCTGGGCCCCATACTGAGCCATCCTATTGCCCACACACACACAGTAATGTCACAGTTATGGCCGCCAGCGGCAGAGCCCCTGTCAGCTCCAGGCCCTATATAGCAGTATTGGTAGTACTGCCCTGACCATGATCTTGGTTTTTTTATGTTGAGTTTCAGGCAAGCTTTTGCACTCTCCTCTTTCTCCCTAATCAAGAGGCTCTTTAAGTCTTCTTCACTTTCTACCATTAGGATAGTATCATCTGCATATCTCAGGTTGTTGATGTTTCTCCCAGCAATCTTAATTCCAGTTTGTGCTTCATCCAGCCCTGCATTATTCATGAAGTACTCTGCATATAAGTTAAATAAGCAGTGTGACAATATGCAGCCTTTTCATACTCCTTTTCCTATACTAAACCAATCAGTAGTTCCGTATCCTGTCCTAACTGTTGCTTCATGACTCACATACAGATTTCTCAGAAGACAGATGAGGTGGTCTGGTACTCCCATCTCTTTAAGTACTTGCCACAGTTTATTGTGCTCCATGTTGAATTAGTGTATGAATTATTGCCCTCCAAAACATTCAGCCTTAATCATTTGGGACATGGAAGCTGTACGACTCTGCAAAGATTATCTAACAGTAAGTATTTCCAAACAAATGGCAGAAAAGGAGGTACTTCTGTGAAATATAACACACTCTTCCACAGGACTGCAGTGGCTCAAGTGGCTAAGATGCTGACTCGGAGGCGGAAGGTCAGCAGTTCGGTTCCAGAGTATTGCAGGATGGAATGAGCTCCTGTCCTTGTCCCAGCTCCTGCCAACCTAGCAATTCGAAAGTAAGACATTACGAGTAGATAAATAGGGACCACTTCGGTGTGAAGGTAAACAGCGCTCTGTGCACTTCGGTGTCTAGTCACGCCTGCCACATGACCACGGAAATGTCTGAAGAAGCAGACAGCACTGCCTCTTTGGCTTTGAAACAGATGAGCACTGAACCCTAGAGACGGATACAACTGGCTTTCAAGCAAAGGAAACCTTTACCTTCCTTCCTCTTCAGCACTGAAATCTGAATGTGATCTGCAAATGCTAAAACCAGCAGCTTTCACTTGGCACTTTGGGAAGATACTCTTACGTAAAGAGAAGACAGACAAATTTAAGTACTAGTAGAATTTAAGTATAAGGCATTTTCTTTATACACCACCATCATCTATCTTTAGCCATTATTCATCTACAAAAGAATCCAGTTGAGGTTTCCTTAGGAAATATTTTGAAGAACTATCATTTTGTGGAAGTATGAAGAATTAGTGCTTCATTCTTTTTTTTAAAAAAATGATCTTTAATACTGAGCAAGTTGTGAATTTAATTAGGAAAACTGCAAGCAATGGAATGTAGCAATTGATTGATAAAAATGTATAAAGTACATATGAAGAAAAGGGGCTATGAAAATGCTGAAGTGTTCAGAGCAAAGAAGGCAAATAATAGCAGGATCTTAGGAAAAAAGATTAAATGATCTTTTTTAAAAAAAACAAGTGTGCAGGGAAAAATAAAGGCATTTCAAAAAAAACAATAGATTTTCCCAAAAATATCATCCTTTTTATATCTTTGAATTTTATTTCAGATAGTAGTTCCCAAAATCATTCCATGCCTTACATTACAAAATGAGGTTTACATATACCATTAATGAAGTAAAAATATTTCTTTTAGTAACAGAAAATACAATAATCAATTTAACTGAACTAATGGAACAGTTATAATTGGAAATTTTAGATTAACAAAATTTAGTAAGTAGAGGATAAAAAAGTAATGAGTTTTTTTACATTTACTTTACGTTCCCAAAAATGTCTACAATTTCAATTACTTTCACACTTATCAGATGAATCAAAACTTGCATTTTCTTCAGCTTCAGTTGTAACAACACTACTGTATTCTTTTGAACAACCACCACTTTTCTTTTATTCCAGAAGCAGATGGGAATGGATAGCCACTAATTTATTGACTCTTGTATTCATCAAACAATTTCAAGCCGTAGCATGTGTTGTTCCATAGGCGGACCAGATGCATTCAGTAGAAGCTGATGTTGGGGGGGGGATGGATAACAGTTTTATGGCCACACCACTAAGGATCTGACTTTTGCAGAGCCCCTTCCACCATGCAAGTGGTGAAGTGTGCTCTACACTTTCCCACAAAAACTGCTTGCTCAAAAAACCCATCTTTGCCTTGTATTCTGCTATGTTTGCAATGACTTCCCCTGATCATGTCCCATTTCTTCTGAATTATTTGTTATGAATTCCATTGCCCTGGAGACTTCATCATATGATAAATGTTTTCCTTGAAAACATGGATCAACTAGATTTGCAGCAAAATGAATATCTCCTCAAGAAAAGTTCTTTCTTTCTCTTATTATTTCCAAAAATTTCTGCTCCTCATTCTTTAGTCTGGGTGTTTTTACTAACAATCCTTCAGGTCCTGTTGTTTTACTTGTTATTTCAGAAAACATTTCAGCTATCTGAGAAAAACATGCATTATCAGATTCTATTCCTGCTATAGCAGTAGTTATGGGTTTCTGAAGAGCAGCTGTAGATTCTACACGAGCCCAGAATACATCATTGTCCAAAACAATCTTCCATATTTGTTTATCGAGTTGTAAAGCATCTTGAATAAAAGTTGCTTGTAGAGCTTCCTTTCCATCCAGGAGACTTTTCAGCATTACAGTATCGTTATTCCTCCCCATCTGGTAACAGATGGCAGTTTCAGTGTTCTTGCATCTGACTGAAGATCTCCCATTGCCTTTAACTTCATTATGTCATGAAGTAGCAAATTTAAGCCATGTGCTGCACAACCAAATGTTTTCACTTGCGGAATTTTTTTGTGAATGATGTTCCATGCACGGTTCATGGCTGCTAAAAGCATTTTTCAGTTTCTTATATATGAAAAACTCATTACATACTAATCTTTACCAAATATGCATTTCTTGTACTGTTTAGACCAGTGATGGGCAGTCTTGGCCCTCCAGCTATTCTTGAACTTCAATTCTCAGAAACCCTGATCAGCTGGTGTGTTGACTTGGGCTTCTGGGAATTGAAGTCCAAGAACAGCTGTAGGGCCAAGACTGCCCATCTCTGGTTTAGACACATATAAAATAAAAAATCTGAATGTAACTTGCAGAAATTGCAAAGAAATAGTATTTTCCCAATTTTCCCCAATTTTCCAGGTTTTTCCCCCAAATTCCCAGGTTTTCCCCTCCTTTCAAAATTCCCAGGAATTTTACATCTCTATTGGCATATAAGATGTACTCCATTTTTTTCCAGTGTATTTTAAGGGGGGAGGAGTGTGTCTTATACCTCAAATAAGGTATATGATTGCTGGGCAATAGTAAAGACAGTTTCACATTTTATGTAGAAAGGTTTAGACTAGGTGTCACAAGCTTTGCATCTTCTCAGCCAAAAGGAATCAATGAGAGTTGTTGTTTTGCAGCAATCAAAAATGCTCATTGTAGTTACATTTCTTAAAGGGCATTCTACCTTCCAGGGATTCGGGTTCCTTTTAAACACCCTTTCTATTACCCTTTGATCCATGGACAAGCACAACTTTCTTATCAAATTAAGTACAGTAAAGCTCGCATAAAGAGTGCCTCACTTAGAGTCTAACTTGCTTAAAGAGCAGAATTTTCTTTGGTCGCCTTGCTTAACAACTAAAACCAACCAAAAACTCGCTTAACAACTAAATCAGGGTTGCAATTCCTCCTGCCAGAAGTCACAATTGATTACTTACAATGGTGTTTCGCTTAAAGAGCAATCCTGTGGAACGCATTATGCTCTTTAAGTGAGGTACCACTGTACTCTGAAGAGGTTTTCATTCTCATCTTGTAAACGAGATGGCAAGTCACTACACATGCCCTCATTGTCAAGCTGTTGCCAAAATTGTGTGAGATGAATCCAAAGGTGGTAAACTGAGTGTACCCTATTCTGTAAATGTCACTATATCCTAGGACTGTGGTGGTGAACCTTGGTACTCCAGGTGTTCTTGGACTTCAATTACCAGAAGCCCAAATCAGCACTCCTGCTTATCAGGGCTTCTGGGAACTGAAGTTCAAGAACAGCTAGAGTGCCAATAGGTCCAACACCACTGTCCTAGGACTTAGGCTTTCTAGCCTTAATTATGATGATGGTCATTCCCACCTCCTTTATCTTAATCAACTTATGCACAGTGAAGATATTTGTATATTTCCCAAAACCTCCTCATAGGGTGGCCATCCTTTTTTTTTCTTTTCCAAGGGACAAACCCCTTTTGGAAAGTGTCCTCTTTTTGAATGAGTTGCCAAGTCAGGTCTGATTTTAAAATAAAGGACCAGAAAGGAATAAGTGGAGGGCTTCAAAGTTGCCTATCAATGGTTAACTTAACACATGAATGGTAGGCTGAGCCAGCACAGACATCAGTCATGTGGTAACCATGATCTATGTTTCATCTTTTTGATGATGCTGAAGTTCCATCCTGCCTGTCTGTCAAATGCTGCAGTTTTGAATCATGAGCCTAACCCAAAAGTAACAGCATAACCAAGAGGCTGCACATGGGATTGCTAACATTTACTCCTCAAGAGGCTTCATGGCTGTGTCCCAGGCCAGGAGAGATGTGTTCCATTCATTTCTAAGCCACAAAGTGAACCAGCATACACACTGGGATTACCAGTCCATTTCTTTTTTTTTTCAAATGGCATCAAGATCTCAGGCAGTTCACAAATTCATCCTGTTCATGTTTCCAGAATAAACTCAGCGGGTGATCTGTTCTGTCTTTCAAAGGACATGAGCAAGCAATTCATTAGTCAGGAGCCATTCTGCTCAAGTGTTTGTCACGATCAATGTGATACTCCCCATTATCTTCAATTAACAGTTATTTGCTTTCAAATGACATGATTTCCAAGCAATGCTTTTAAACTGGTAACATTTTTAAAAATGAACAAAATTATGTTCAAGTATATGACCCTTGACTCCCTGCTGAGCAGGTGACTTAGCAAGATGTAAATTAGCATATAAATAAATGGTGCTTTAAAATGTTTCTCATTGTCCTGTTTAACAATGCTCCCCAATGTGTCATTTTTATTTAATTGCTTAATGTCCTCCTCTTCAATTAATACACGCAAAACAAGAACAATTCAAAAAGATGTTCCGCTTGGAACTGCATCATAAAAACTACTCCGGAGGCTGCAACAAGCAGACCTTAGCTGACAGAGTACTGTTTATCTGAGCTACAACAGGTCTAAACCAATCTTTCTTTCTTTCTTTCTTTCTAAACTCAAGAGCGCATTAAAACCAACATGCTCAAGTGGGGCCTGCTAGAAGACAACAACACACTATGTGAATGTGGAGAGGTACCGAATCTGGCTCATTTACTGGTCTGCCAGTTATTGCCAGAAACATGTACTGATGAGGACTTAAGTTTGGCCAATGACAAAGCCAAGAAAATGGCTTCATTTTGGTCAGCAAAATGAATTTTTGGGTGCAAAAATGCTCATTACCTTGTGAATCACCCAGAGAGTGCTCTAACTGCTATGGGGCAGTATATAAGTGTAACTACTATTGTTTGCTATTGCTGAATGATAGTACATGCCAACAAATAAATGCAGCAGGACATCCATACTGAAATCATTCCCAAAAAGTGATTCAGATAATTTTTAAAAGTAGTTCTACAGTTGCTGCAGCATTTACTGTTTCAGTAAGAGTGATGAGAAATATTGTTGAAATTGTTTACATTTTAGGGTTAGGTTTCTACCACAGAAGTGCTTCTTTGAAAGGAAGAATGGAAACCAGAAACCTTAGTCTGCAGTGCAGTTGGTTGTTTTTATGTCTCATGAAATCAAAACCAGCTTATAGGAACTTTAATAGGACTTTCAAGGTAAATGAGATATATAAGGAGTAGATTTTCTAGTTCCACTCAGCCTCTTTAAGATTCCAATGACCAAGCAGGGATTTGAATGGAGGTCTCCTGAGTTTTGGTTTGTCACTCTGCCCACTGCACCACATTAGGTATTAGTGCTTTTGTGGGGGAAATTAAACAGGGAGAGAATTGATGTAAAAGAAAATAGTTTCCAAAGAAGGCAGAAGGAGGAGGCAGTATCGATACCATCCTTCCTTGTCTAGCTTAAAGAACAGTTCCATACATGGAATGAGAAATTAATTTTTTCTGATGGGTAGTTAATGGGTGTTGCAAGAGCTCTAGCAGACAGGAAAAAGGGAATTATTAGCCTGCATTTCGGGTTATGCAGCCAAGAAGAAGTTAACACAACTTCTAACTCACAGCAAATTAGCTATGAGCTTAAAATTTAAAAGTGGAGAAGAGAACTATTTAGAAGACGAGACTTAATATTTTCAGTACTTAAACTATAAATAAAGCATTAATGATGTAAAACACAAGAATCATGAATTGAAAGCAGTGGTGGGCATCAGCAGGTTCGCACCAGTTCGCTAGATCTGGTAGCAGAAATTCTGGCTGCCCCGCCCATCCAAGTTATGGAATAAAGTCCTAATTTGGGTGCAATGCAGGGCTTTCTGCCTGGCCACGCCCACCATACCACGCCCACAGTGTGGTAGCAAATTTTTTTGGAGCCCACCACTGATTGAAAGTACTGTACAGCCTTTTCTTTTTCAGTGAATTACCTTATCTTTTGTTGATATTACCTTGTGTATAAAAAGCAGAAGCAAAAACAGAGCAAGAGCATGCCCTTCCTTGGCAGAATTCCCAGACAATTTGATCCCACAAGCTGAATGTGAGTGATCTGGAAAAAGCCAGAAATCACATATTTATAGTTCTGAGGGGGTGACATTGTAAATTTCCCTTCCCTTAGGACTTCTGCTATGGGCAAGACCTTCACCAGGGGAAGTTTCACTCCTCCCTTTCTGGCCTTTCTGAGCAATTTTTTATACTTTCACCGACTCCTGTAGCTCCATAAGGCCTAACACATTGCTTTTAAGAGGTAAATACTCTCAGGCCACTGCTTAATAATGTATATGCTCTGACAACACTAAAATGGTTTTCAAGCTATGCAAGATATTTAAGGAGTGCATGTACTACTACTATCCTCTAGTGAGCTTCCATGACAAAGCAGGCATTTGATCCCAGGTCTCTTAGGTCCTAGACCAGAAGTTCTCAACCTTTATAAGCCAGGGGCTTGGTCACGCTCCCTCAGACAGCTTTGGTGGCTGGACGGCCATTTCACCCTTCCTCCACCACATGACACTTCCTGGTGAGGTGGAGGCAGTGGCGGGGACACACATGAAATGTCGTTGTGGGCTGCATTCAGCCCAGGGGCCACAGGTTGAGAATCCCTATCCTAGACACTATAATACACTGGTTCTCTCACATACGGTGTATATTTATCCAAAAGTATATATTATTCACCTCAATAATATATTCCTTTGAGTAGATGCTTCAAGGATTGCACTATTAGCAGAAACTAAGGAATAAAACTATTAAACACAGACCTCTAAATTGCTTCATCAAAACAGCCAGTTGTTTGTTTACCTCTTATTGTTCTCCTCTTATCAGATGTTAGACATCATCATAGCTATTTTGGCTTTGCATGTGGTGCCTCTAATCAATGATGTATTGCACCCCAAGCAGTTACACGGCTTCTTCTACCCAGATATTCTTGTCCTTCCTGCACTTCTTCTTTCTTTGACAGATCAGAGGTAACAAAGCTATACTTTCTGGTTGTTATTATGTGGCTTAATAATTTCTGCTACCAAAAATAAGGTTGATAATGACATGCATGTGACCCCCATCTTTTGGATTGGGGCCGTGAAGCGGCCCTTAGAGTCCCGGAGGAGACTGGTCAAAGGAACGACACGAGACAAGATGGAGCGAAGACCAGTGGTTTATTGAGGGAAAAGCATCAGCATATATAGGAATAGAAGGCAACGTGTGATAGAATCGTCATCTGACAGAAAATCACATCACCCATTTACCCGGGTTAATGGGGGATCTCTCTTGGGGAAGTTAATTAACTAGGGCAAACACTGACAGGGGAAATCCATTGTTCGTGGCTTACACCAGGGTAAACATGGCCACTATTTGCCCTAGAGCTTGGGCTCTTCTGTGGGTGAGTAATTGCCTAATCGCTAACAGAATTTAGCGATCTCGTTTCCCTCAGCAGAACTGTCGGTCAGGTCAGATGTGGGTGAATCAACCCTATGATTATTAATCCGCTCCCCAATTTCCATACTGGCAAGGGCCAGTGACCAGGGGTCTTCCTCATCCGGTGTAACCTTTGCCAGGGGCTGTGTTGTGCCAATTGTGCTCGCGGATCCCGCACTCCCCCTTTTTCTGTTATTTTTGGACCTGACAGACGGCCCTGCGCAAGAGGGGCATCAGCTGGTGTGTGGGAATGACGTTTCGGGGCTCCCCCCACGGGGGATATCTCGATAGCAATGAGGGAATACATTGCATGAAACAACATCCTGCTATGCTCAGTATAATCACTCCCACAATCACTTTGAGCATTGTCTGGAGCCACCCCCATGGGAGCCACGACCACAACAAATCCCACCACCCCCATGAAGAATCCTCCTTGATGTTCTTGACTAGGGTGTGGAGGTCCATGAGCTGGCTCTGCACTTTGCGGGTGTTGTCTGTGAGATTAAAGCAACACATGCTGTGGACAGATTCGCAACCCAAATGATGTAACAACAGAAGGTAGTCTATAGTTGCTCGATTGTCTAGGATGGCGTGGCGAAGTTCTGCCTGCTCCTGGTTGAGCAGCGCTATTGCTGAGGAGGTATGGTTAATGGCCTTTGCTAATCCGCAAGCCAATTGACCTATTCTCCGAGCGTTGCCGACGGCTAAGCCTGGCACGCCAAGTATGCTGACTGCTAACGAGACGTACTCAGCTGGACTCAGAACCCTAATGTTGCTATCACATGAGCTGTCTAACTGGGTGGTGCGAGTGCGCCGCATGGGTGCGGAAACATTTGTGCTTGGAACAATCATATCCCTAGTGGGGAGTAACAATGTCAAGCGACTGATACAACATATGGAATCTGATACATTTGCGGGGATGTAATTCCAAGTGTACTGATTGCATGTAAAGAACCAACCTGAAGGTAGGGTGACATGAGCATACAATGAACCAAGTGTCTCTGGGTTATTACAAGTCCAATTGCCGCTGCCAGCGTCAAGGCAGTGGCGCCGAATCCGGCCGACTGCGGAGCAGCCGGTCATTCGAGCACAAGTAGAGTTCGGGCTGACCGCCACTCGAGGGGTGTGGAGAGTGGCTGCATCAGCCGGTAAAGTCATGGTCAGCTGCATTCCCCAGCGAGCGTATGCTGTGAAACTTGTTGGGAGAAACAGACCGAAAATCCGCCTCACCAGCCAGTCGCCATCCCTGGTGTGCGCGTCTGGAGTGTGGCACACTGGGATGAGACAGGTGCTCAGAATTGAGGCAGAACCGATGTCCTGCTTCAGGCAAAAATTGGACTGGTTGACGAGACCCGCCAACCTTTCCCATAGGTTGTAGTGCATCCGGGCAGAGAGGTCTCCGCCTGGCATCAGATCGCTGGCCTTTAGTGATGCCGCCTGAACGCCTCCCCCCGCAAGTAGGGAGAGGGTCAGGATGATGATGACTGCCACGGAGTTGGCGGTGATCAGGGCAAAGACGGCGGACATGATGTTCTCCGGTGTGGGTTCCCCGCCCTCGCGCTGGACGAGGTCCTTGGCCTCACTGCAAAGGGTCTTGACCATCCCCCAGGTGACCCTCAGCGCTGCCAGCTGCTGTCGCCGCTTCCTCCGCCGGGTCTCCTCGGTCAGGGTGAGGTCCTCCATCTCCGGGATCGGACTCGGGTCGGTCTGGGTCCACGCCATGTGGCTCCAAGTGAGGCTTAATGCACCAGGCTGGAATCCAGATAACACCTGTAGGAGACATAACTGCAGCATACCCTCTTCCCCAGGTTACGAGTGGCGCCGGGCCCCTCCAGGAAGGGTCCGGTGGCACCCGGTAACGAACCAGCGGCCGCGGGAGAGCTTCCGAGCGGTGGAAGTGTTTCTCCTGCGGCGTGCAATCGGAAAAAACATTAAGGTGATTGTACGTGAACAGCACCTTGTTCAGACAATGCTGTGCCTGACCCTGTGACTTGGGGAGGGCTGGTGGCTCCCCCCTTTCTGTTTGTTTGTCAATGTAGGACTTGAGCGTCCGATTGACTCGTTCCACAATCGCTTGCCCCTGCGGATTGTAAGGAACGCCAAAAGTATGCTTGATATCCCAGGTGGCCATGAAGGTGGCTAACTGCCTGGAGCTGTAGGACGGGGCGTTATCGGTTTTCACGTGCTGTGGTTTGCCCATCGCCGCGAAGCAGGAGAGGAGATGCTGCTCCACGTGGGAAGCTGTTTTCCCCTTTTGTGCCGTTGCCCAGACGAATTGTGAAAAGGTATCAATGCAAACGTGCATGTACCGCCATCTGCCAAACTGCGGAACATGGGTGACGTCCATTTGCCACACCTGGTTAGCCTCTGTCCCTCGTGGGTTGACCCCCCACGAGGGCCCCCCCCCCCCCCCCGGTGCCCCTGCACAATGCTGACAAGAGCGAACTATGCCTTGGGCTTGAGAAAGTGGCAGATTAAACTGTCTGGTGAGTGCTTTGGCATTCTGATGAAAGAATGCATGACTCTGAATTGGAGTAGTGAAGACACCCAATACTGATCGTTGCTGAATCTCCTTTGCGGCCGCATCCGCTCTGCTATTGCCCACGGAAATCGGACCCAGTAGGTCCTGGTGACTTCGGATGTGGGCAATATAGAGTGCTTCCGTGCGGTTTCGCAAGTGAAATTGAGCTGTGAGGAACAAACTCAGCAAATTTTTGTCTATCGCGGGAGTGATGTACGCTCCCGGTAGACTGTGAAGCAAATTCCTAACATACTGACTATCGGTAATAATGTTGAGGCGCTCTTTGGCGAAGGTGCGCAAAGCAAGGTTCACCGCTGCCAACTCCGCCCGCTGTGCGGACTTCTGTGGAAGAGTTAACAGCGTGCGCCAAGCCTGGCCCTCCTGCCAAGTTAAGACACCATATGTGCGACCCCCATCAGTGAAAACTGTTCTGGCCCCCTGAAGTGGAACCAGCGAGATCAATTCATACAAGGTGATTGTCTGTGTTTGAAGTGAGACAAGTCTGGGGTCCTTTGGCAAGTGGTATGCCAAGCATCCGGAGAATCCCTCCAAGGCAATTGGAAGCGAGTCACCGAGCTGCATCAGCTGCTGAACCTGCTCTTTGGTGAATGGGATCACGATTTTTGCTAAGTCGTGCCCTGAAATGTCCCTTGCTCTCAGCCTGCCGCGGTAAACCACCGCGGAGACCAACTCTTGGGGAGGAACGATGTTCCGGGAAGAGGTGTTCGGCAAGTACACCCATTCCACAATACTCGCCCCTTTCTCGGAGTCCACTCCTAGGGCTCCCGTGAACATGGATCCTGCCCGAACGATGTACAAGTTCAGGATCGGGGCATATAGCCCCTGAGTGATCCTGTCCACCCACCTTTGGCTGAGAATTTGGTTGACTTTCTCGAGAGCCAAGCATGCCTGCTTGCCTAACGTTAGCAGCGAGAAGAGCGGCTTTAGAAGATCTGTATCCAATCTGAAATACGGTCTGGCCCAATTAATGTTACCTAAAACCTGCTGCAATTCTACCAAGGTGACTGAGTCTTTTAAGTTGACCTGGGGCAAAACTGGTGCTGCGAAAGAGCGGAGAAGCCGATGACCCAAGTAGGAGAAGGGCTCGGTTCTCTGCACCTTCTCCGGGGCAATGAGTAACCCTTTCTCCCCCAGGCTGCCCTGGAGGTCCTTAAACATTTCGCTGCCGAGTTGCGGCGCTGCGACCAAGATATCGTCCATGAAATGGCATACTAAGGCTGTGGGGTGAAGGTTTCGAAACTTTCCCAGTGCGTTGTGAACATAAATTTGGCACAGGGTGGGTGAATTGAGCACCCCCTGTGGCAAATACTTCGACGCGTAACGCTGCGTGGGCTCACTGTGGTTCACAACTGGCACCGTAAAGGCGAACCTTTCCCGGTGCCTCGGATCTAGGGGAATGGTATAAAAACAATCCTTGAGGTCTACGACCAGGATCTCCCAACCCTCGGGAATCATATTCGGATTTGGGATGCCGCATTGGAGCGGACCCATTGGCTGTATGCACTTATTGATCTCTCTGAGATCGTGGAGGAGTCGCCACTTCCCCGACTTTTTCTTGATGACAAAATTGGGCGAATTCCAAGGGCTAGTGGACTGCTCTATGTGTCCTGCGTCTAGCTGTTCTTTAACCAGTTGCTTCAGGGCAACTAACTTCTCTCCCACTACCGGCCATTGTTCCACCCAGACTGGCGTGTTGGTAAGCCATTTAAGTGGTAGAGCCATTACCCGAAGGTAAGAGTGGCACGGTATTGCTGCAAAATGTCTCGCCCCCAAAGGTTGATGTGCACGTTCAGAGTGTGCGGCCGAATGACCGCCGTGCCGTCAGCCTTAGGGATCGTGACTTCCACCCAATCCCGGCTTCTAAACGCTTCTTGGATGCCGCCTACCCCCCACACATCGGAGACCAGCTCAATAGCCCATTCCTTCGGCCACTGACTTCGGCTGATAACGCTGACGTCAGCTCCGGTGTCCAGCAACCCTGAGAATGATTTTTTATTCAAAAATACCTCAATAACTGGCCGCTGTCTCCATTCTATGTTGGTCTCCACTGTCGCTAAGTCCTGGTATCCTTGCACTGCCTCACTTGTGCTCGAGCGGTCTTCTGACCCGAACTCGGAGCTGCCCCTGAGCCTTCCCTGGCTATCTGCTGGCGGGTTACAAGGAACCATAATCAGTTGTGCTAACGTGTCTCCCTTGTGAATGGTCTGGGGTAGGTGCGTCCAAAGATGAACTTGGAGAATGCCCGAAAAATTGGAGTCAATGACTCCCGGAATTACAAGAATTCCGCGTGCTCCTGCGACACTACGAGGCAAAACTAAGCCTATGAAGCCTTTGGGTAGGGGTCCCATGTACTGGGAGTCCACCAGGTAGACTGTGCCTGGCAAGTCGCATGTGACGTCTGCCTGGCAAGTCAATTCTAGCCCTGTGCTACCTTTGGGGCTGGCCTGCGCCTTCGCAATGCCTGGAATGTGATTGGAATCTAATCCAGCTCTGGCTTGCCCAGAGCGAGGGAAGCCTCTGTTTGGACCGGGGCCAGAGACGTGCCCGCGTTCCGGTTTCCCGAATTCGGACAATTCCTGGCCCAGTGAAGGCCCTTATTGCATTTTGGACATGGGGTGGTTGGAGCCTTGGGACGGCCAGTGCGCTGGCCGCCGCCTCTGGATCGGCATTCCTTAGCGAAGTGACCGATCTTGCCACAATTGTGGCATGCTCCCTTGATCCGGGGTCTCCTGCCTCCTTGCACTGCTGCTGCCAACAGACCCATTTTGTAGGAATCTGTGCCAACGTCGGCGCATGCCCTAATCATATCTGTGAGAGTCAGGTCGGGACGATTTCCCAGGGTCTGCAAGATCTTACGGCAGTCGAGATTGCCGTTGTCTTTGGCCAATTTCATCATGAGCTCTTGCTGGGCCTGCTCATTATCGATCTGTCTACTGATCGCTTCCTCTAACCGATTGATAAAGTACATGTAGGACTCCTGGGATCCCTGTTTGACTGCTGTGTAATTTTTGGCTGCTTTGCCAGCTGCCGGGACCTTGAGGTAAGCCTTGAAGGCTGTCTCCGCTGCCATGTGGAGTGTGGCGAGTGGCAGGGCGACTTGTGCATCAACGGATTCGAACGGACCTGAACCATATAGCTGGTCAGGAATTACCGCTCCGCCCATCCTGGCGGCCCTTGCCTGCACTTCGAGACGATACTCGCTGTCCCATAGCAGATACTGGCTGGGGTTGAGCATCATTCGCATGACGGCTTCATGGTCTCGCACACTTGCTGAAGCGTGCCCCTGGTGAATCGGCTCTGGAGTCCTGTCTCTGTGATGGCTTTCCGTATGGCCATGAGTAGCTTATACGGAACTGGTGAATGAATTGCTTGCTGCTGGCCCGTGAGGGCATCTACCTCTATGCGAACTGGGCATAACTGCCTAAGCTCAGCTAGATCTTCTGCTGGCAATTCCCCCTTGCTGATATCTGCCTCAGCCATGCGCTGAACCGCGCTCTTGGTAGCTAGGGAACCCGTATCTGTCAGTGAAGCGCCAGCGCTTCCCATCTTACGCATTCCGTCGGTGACGTCTGCAGCTGTCACCGAGGGAAAGCTCCCTACACTACTCTGCTTGAGCTGGAGTGACGGATAGAGAGCCGTTGGGGCTGATGGCTCTGCCTGCGCTGGGGGTTTCTGGGCTTCTATCCAGACTGGATCGTCCTCTGCTAAGAGCTTCCTACATTTGCTCCATGTGCTAATTATGCTGTCTGGAGCTTTTGGTGCTTGCCGAATGCAGGCTCCTATCCGATCCCAAAGTGTGAGGTCAAGTACGGCCGCTTCTGGGTAAAGCGGACAATTGGCCTCCAGGTACGCTAAGAGTTCTGCTAACTTCCCGCTGTGAAGACGTAATTTAAAAACCCTGGCCAGGGCCATGAATTCCATTACATTAATTCTCTGGTTAGCGGATGGACATTGCCGCTGAGGACAAGTCCCCATATTACCTGCCGGGTCCTTCGAAGGGCTTCTTCTCGGGACGAATTCGATGCGTCCTTTTTAGGCAATAGGTCTCAGCGTGACGAATCTCTGGGATGGCGCTGGGAGCGTGGACTACTGCCACGGGCCCTCGGTGGCCTCTGCGCTGGTATCAGGGTTCACAGCCTGCCCCTGAGCGGAACGCGTTTCCGCGATGCAAGCCATAGGAGGAATCTCTGGAATGCCTCGCCACGTAGCTGTCACCCTGGCTGGATGGCTTTCCGACCAGAGCCATCGCGCTGCCCTCCGGGATGAGTCGGACACAGTTCTAGCGTAGAACCGGACCGCGTGGATCGCTTACTCTCGGGTAGGATCACATCTCGGGGTCACCAGATGTTGGATTGGGGCCGTGAAGCGGCCCTTAGAGTCCTGGAGGAGACTGGTCAAAGGAACGACACGAGACAAGATGGAGCGAAGACCAGTGGTTTATTGAGGGAAAAGCATCAGCATATATAGGAATAGAAGGCAACGTGTGATAGAATCGTCATCTGACAGAAAATCACATCACCCATTTACCCGGGTTAATGGGGGATCTCTCTTGGGGAAGTTAATTAACTAGGGCAAACACTGACAGGGGAAATCCATTGTTCGTGGCTTACACCAGGGTAAACATGGCCACTATTTGCACTAGAGCTTTGGCTCTTCTGTGGGTGAGTAATTGCCTAATCGCTAACAGAAGTTAGCGATCTCGCTTCCCTCAGCAGAACTGTCGGTCAGGTCAGATGTGGGTGAATCAACCCTATGATTATTAATCCGCTCCCCAATTTCCATACTGGCAAGGGCCAGTGACCAGGGGTCTTCCTCATCCGGTGTAACCTTTGCCAGGGGCTGTGTTGTGCCAATTGTGCTCGCGGATCCCGCACCCATCCCATTAGGGATTATGGTTTTAAGAAACCATAGTTGCATGCAGATTAAATAAAGTCAAAGTTAATATTTTATAAATATTCAGATAAATTCTGGCAATGTATTTTAATTAGCATTCATCAAACTACAGTGTTAACCTTGTCAAGCTGGTCACATTCTAGTCTGCATAATTATATGCTTTCTACCTTGAGATTCCCCCAACAGTTCCATTAGGGAAGTTATAAACATTCACAATAATTTTGAAAAGAGTGATACTTCTTAAGCACAAAATACAATTAGCTCCTACTTATCTTTAATATTGGATCCAAAGAAAGTCTATTTTCAAAGGTATATTGAACATTCATGAAAAAGTGTAAATTTACAAAGTACTTGATTGTATGCTATTACTTTACTTTTTCTAGCATGCATAATAAATATTATTGAAGTCCCTGCTTCAAAATACTACACAGGGAATCTTCCATGTTAAGTCTGATTCACTTATCTTCAAAAAGCTGTGCAATAAGCGACTGGGGCAGACTTTATTCTTGGAGCAAAAAACACATTAGTATTTCAAAGTTGTAACTAAGAGTGCAACTAGCAAGCCAAATAATACTGGATCATCCAGGATATAGGATTGCTTTGAGGTGCAGTATGTCATTTGGGGTAATCATCATACAAAGGTCAGATTGCTTGGTGGCAGGAAACCAAACTGCACCTCAAGCAACTGTATTCTTCTGTGTCTAGACCAGACGTGAAACTGCCAAAATGAAGGCACCTTTAGATGAGTTCGTTCAGCAATTCCTTTCGCCTGACCTAGTATGAGAAAGATTAGCCAGCAACACAAGGTTGCCGTTACCAGGGTATATCTGATTGTGGTTCAAAAATACTGTACCACAATCTTTGAGGGGGCTCTTTCTGTGTACCCCAGCAACTATATTTAACCTTTCCTTCCATTAAAGGGAAAAGGGGGGAATAAAAAAACAATAATATCCCTCTTATTGTTCACGTCTGTCTCCTCCATAGAGAGTGGGAGGCAGTTTTCAATTTAAAAAATATTTCCTACTGGCATGATACTGAATTGGTTGGCCAGTCAATCAATTTAGCACTAGCTTACAAGACCTTTTTTAAAAAAAACTGTTGCATCCTCTTCTGTCTCCCATCCACAGGGGACAGGGAGGAAACTTTCAGTTTTCTAATAAATGAACAGCTTAAGCAAAGTGAAAGCTTTTAAGCCATCCACTTTGGCATGATTGCAGTAACCACACATTCTACATGTGCCGGGACTAAACCAAAATGCAGCAATCCTACCTGCACACATAAAACCAAAATAAAACAAAATAAAAAACAGTAGACCCTGATGGGCATACAAAGAGATGCAGTTAGGCAATTCCCCTTGCATCATGCGGTCACTGGATAAAGGAGCAAACTTCCCCATGTCCAAAGCTTTCCCATCTGTCAGGACTCTGAAACAGACTTTCATGTGGAGAAACTCTGAATGCCAATCGCAAAACAAAACAATTTGATTTTTGATTGTGAATATTCCATTTATCTCGGGTGGCCCATAAGTCCCTACCCAGCCACAAAAAGAGGAGGGCTCTGCTGGGGAAGGGAGGAAGTGCTCCCATTGGGCTGCCGGACAGAGGGGCGGGGTGAACTCTGTGCTGGGAGGAGGAAGGAAGTGCTCCCATTGGACTGCTGGGTAGAGGGGCATGGCGCATGCCCATGGAGAGGATGACTAGGGTCTTACAGACCACCCTGCACATTCAACATCTTTGACTTCATTACCTTTCTCAAGCTCAGTATTCACCTCTTATTTAAAGTATATTTTGATGCAGGTCCATTGTACACAGAAGAACCACAAGATGAAAAAAAACCTTTATTGTCCGTTAGTAGCAGTTAGTATCCGATTATAGTGTTATGATCTGTATTGTGGACTGTATTATATTTCTACAGTGTATTTAATTATCATACTTATTTCCAAATGCACTTCTTACATATATTCAAACATTGCGCAATCAACTTCATATTTTGTCCTTCCATATGGTACATAAGTAGATACTTAGCTACTAATACATACTGCAAATACGTATGGGAGGAAAACCCCATTACAAGATTGTTTTAAATCTATTTGTGGTGAAATAGACATTTAATAGACATAGAAATTTAAAAGCCTACCAGAATGAATTCTTGAAGCAGCCAAAAATCAGTGGAGTCAGTGGCAGGGGCCCTAAGTGGCAGAGCTTTGGATAGACTGGGATTTGGGATTTGGGATCCGTGGTCCCATTTGTGCCATTGGTCACTGGGATGGATGTGAAAGACTAGTGTGAGGGACCAGCATTAAGAACTGGGGGGCCGGACATCACCCCCTGGCCAGTCTAGGCCTTGCACACTCTGGTGAGCGATTTGTGGGACTTTTTTAAATGATTGATTTTCTTCTTTTTTTCTCAATGTTTTATGATGGTTTTTATTTATGATGTTGTGATTTATATGTTGTGATTTATATGATGTTGTGATCCATTTATTATTATGGTACTGTATTGTATTTTATTGTGATACAGTAGAACCTCAGATAACATCCAAACTCCGATCCACGGAGTTGGTCGTTACATGATTTTGGACGTTATGCGGTTCCTATGGGGAGATGCCTCACATAAAGTCCAAAAAATGGTTGAAAATGGATGTTATCCAAGGTTCCTATACCTCAGATATCATCTGTTTTTGAGCGGTTTTGGACATGTGAGGCATCACGTGTGAATAAAAACCATGACGTCATGCGAATATGACATTACCCAATGCGGACGTTATGCAAGGTATTACTGTATGTATATTTTCTGACATGATATGTATAATGTGTATTGGATGTTCTATTGTTGTGAGCTGCTCGGAGTCGCATTGTCGAGTGGGTGACATGCAAATCCAATCATCATCATCATCATCATCATCATCATCATCTCAGCTTGAAGTTTCAGAACAGTAATATAGGAAAGTGCTGCATTTGAGTTTCAAATAAACTCCATCAAAACTGTGTTTTTGGTAAGGGATAGTGAAAATAAAACAAGAAGTTCTTTACCATGAATTTGAACTACCGGTTATTGGCATGCTGGCTGGGGTGTCCTGGGATACATAGTCAAGAAAAGTAGCTTTCTCTTTCTCTGAACAGGGTCCCACAATTCTGCAACAACAAAGAATCCTAAGGTTTGCACAACTTGCCATGGCTAATTGCAGCTAATAGATGAGCAGCCAAGACATGCCTCAGCCACATGCCTGATCAGAGGCCAAATGACACATCATCGATTGCTTACAATTAAGCATGGCAAGTTACACAAACACCAATAGGATCCCAGGTACCATGTGTTGCCTTATTTGGCCAGCTTTTATTGAAGAAACTTGATTTCTACTTTTTGCACAACACATTCAGTAAGAGGACTGTCAATGCATGTTAATGAAAGGAAGCTGCAAATGATTCAGGACTGAGCTATAAATGCAAAGAGAACTTCATTTATGAGAGGCAGCAAGCCAAATGAATGTTACTGTTGGGAGCTGACTATAATAGCTATTGCAATAGAGCAAGACTAGTTCATTATATTTTGACATGGTGTTATGCCTTGAATAAAGTGACCAATGGCCATGGCTTAATCAACTAAACACCTTATTATTCTGAACAATGTATTGCAGAATCCCTCAAGAGTAAAAAAGGCTTTTAAACATTAATCTACCTGCAATAATCCAGATTTTTTTTTAAAAGGATTTTTACTGATGAGCAATGAGCTCAAAAGAGTACTTATATTTTTAACCACACAACAAGGCACTTTTTCAAAAATACAAAATAAACAGTAATGAATTATGGGACACTGTGGCAGTTCTCTTTATTATAATATATAATAAAAGGAAAGCGAATGAAAGCTATTTAAAATGTCCTGATAAAAGCCTTATTTGGACCATAAGCTAAAACATAGATAAAACAAATAAATAATGATAAAAACAAAGAAACCTGCCTACAAGTGTGCTTCTGCTCCCTACTTGAACCAGAAACCAGCATAATGAATTACTGTGGTCAATGTATCGTAACATTAAACTGAATTTAAGGGAAATAGGCTCTTTTAAATTCTGGAAATAGAGCTGCTAACTGTCATATTTCAATAAATCTTTCTCTTTTATAGATTTCTTTGTTTCATTTGTTAATGCTATTATTTATTTTTTTATTTATTGTCATCTATAAATCTATCACTGCTATAGCTAGGATGTTATGTGTTTGTGTTTTTATAGTTAATACTTAGTCATCTGTTGGTGGGACTGCAGTGGCTCGGTGGTTAAGAAGCCCACCCTATTAGCTGGAAGGTCAGTAAGTCAGCAATTCAAGACCCGAGTACTGCATGATGGAATGAGCTCCCATCTTTGTCCCAGCTCCTGCCAACCTAGCATTTCGAAAGCAAAAAATTGCAAGTAGATAAATAGGGACCACTTCGGTGGGAAGGAAACAGCATTCCATGCGCTCCGGTGTCTAGTCATGCTTGCCACATGACCACAGAAACGTCTGCAGAAGCAGACAGCGCTGGCTCTTCAGCTTTGAAACAGAGATGAGCACTGAACCCTAGAGACAGATATGACTGGCTTTCGAACAAGGGAAACCTTTTCCTTCAGTGGGAAAAGATCTTGGGGACATGAAAGGAGCCTCATCCGAGCGTTCCCTGAGTGAAGTTCTTCCAGCAAAAATCCTTTCAACCCAGAAAGCACCTTTGGGTGCTTCTGGCACATTTTTTAAAATTCTATTGGTAGTTGGTTTTGATAATCTAGTGTACAATATTTGTATTTTATTGTTTTTATGCACTGCTCAAAGTTACAGTAAGTCAGATGGGTGGTATAGAAATGAAACAAATAAATGCAACAAAACAATGGAAGCAGAGAAAAAGCCAGGAAGAGAAGGTGGGGAGGTTTCCTTCAAATACCAGAAGTGAGAAAACTATTATACCAATAAATGTAGTGGGAAAGGACAATCTCATTAGGCTATAAAGCCCCTTTCCCACGGTTAGTGCATGGCAAGGTCACTCTTATCTCATCATCTTTCAGTTTTATTTACATACATCTTTAGTTTCTCAATAGTTAATGCGCTATTCCGGAAGCTGCAATCCTTGGTCTTGGATGGGGCTACTCTGCCCCAGACAGACCCAGTGCGCAACTTGGGGGTCCTGCTGGACTCTTGACTGCTGCTAGAAGAACAGGTGGTGGTCGTGGCCAGGAGGGCCTTTGCACAATTCCGTGTGATACGCCAGTTGTGCCTGCTCCTGGATAGAGACTCCTTGCTTACGGTCACACATGCTCTGGTCACCTCCAGACTAGACTACTCTACATGGGCTCTACATGGGGCTGCCCTTGACCACCATTCGGAGGCTGCAGCTAGTCCAGAATGTGGCATCCCGGGTAGTGATGGGGTGTGGGCATTATGCCCATGCCTTGCCCCTGCTCCTGGAGCTGCACTGGTTATCAGTTTGCCTCCGAGTGCAATTCAAGGTGCTGGTTATGACCTTTAAATCACTACATGGTAGTGGACCAGGATACCTAAGAGACCTCATCGCCCTAAGAATATCTGTCCTTCCAACCAGAGTGGACCAGAGGGGCTCCGTAATTGTTCCATCAGCCAAGGGGGCCCACCTCTCTGGCACAAGAAAAATGGCCTTCTCTGAGTCTGCGCCGGCCCTTTGGATCCTCCTGCCAGTAAAGCTACGGTTACAGACGGAGCTGCTGACCTTCAGGAAAGGACTTAAGACCTGGCTGGCAGGGCAGGTGTGGAGCCCTGAGGGCAATGTGGCTCCTGCTCACTGGCTTTTACTATAAGATGCATCCTCTCTCTGCTTCTTGGGGTGGGTGGGATTTTTTAATGTGGGTGGGGGTTTTTTAACTGTTTTTATTGTGAGGGTTTTAAATTATGTAAGCCGCCCTAAGTCGGACTTGCCTAAGTGGGCGGCGAACAAGTTGAAAAAATAAATTAAATTAAAATTTAAATCTATTAGTTGAATGTTGATTTATTAGTGCTAAAATTTGTAAGTTCTAAAATTCCCCTTTAACATTAGGTGGTGAAACTGTACAAAAGCCAAGGCACGTGAGGGAATTTGGGAATTATGTTCTGCATATTTGCCATCCTAAGAGAGAAAGCTATTCTAATGGGTAATTAATATAAAGTTTCCATCCCATTTAGCAAAGCCACAAAGGGGTTCTGTGGAAAGTTGAGCAAGATCAGCTTTATTGCAAGCTTGCTTCATGATCATCACAGCCCTCAATCTGAACATTATATTTTTGGAAGAGATAATGTAAAAAGTGCATGGGAGGTACGAGAGCAAAAAAAAAGCACAGGATGGACTGTGGGTTGTCTGCATTATTAATTAACCTTTCCCAAAGGGTTTGTCGGGCTACGCAAGGCGACTCGAGACCAACCTGGCTCGGCTGGAAGGGAAATTAGATCGCGGACCAATAGCATTAGGCAGCAATAGATAATCCATATTGCCTCAGCTGAGAACACTGAAAGGAGTAGGACAAAGGTCACCCAAATGTCATAATGCCTAGTAAACAGCACACAGTATCTCACTCACGTCCGCGGAGACACTAAGCTGTTGATAGACCAAACAACTTAGTGTAGAAGCCTGGAGTTACAAGGACTCTAAGATAGGACGGGAACAGTGAGTCTCACTACATTTGCTGATTAATCTGCCTATGGCGAACCTTGGCACGCAATACTTTCTTAAGCAATTTCTTAGGCTGTCAAATGTACCTTGGACAGCAACATGCTACGTAAGCAAGCTTTCTGTTATAGGAGGCATGCGCGCTCCGTGCGCAGGTGACCGAGAATGTAAGCCAATAAATATAGATCACCCAATTTAGTCGGGACTGACCTTTCCACCACACTTGTGTATTCTGTGCCTTCCTTGCACCTTGCGGCCCCGATCCTTCAGGAGAGAAGAAACCATTATGACAATGGACAAAATGAGCACACCAGAGGAGCAAACCAATCCACATCCTCAGACTAATGTTTGGTGAACAATGCAATTTAATGGTAGGGAAGCTTGAATTCAGTTATAAGGAAGTTGTGAGGACTGGTGGGATATTTCATCAATATGGCATAATAATAATTTTGTGTCAGAAATTATTCTGGGTTGAAAGGATTTTTACAGAAGAAACTCCGCTCAGGGAACACCCAAATGAGGCCAACGCCGAGGCCCCGAGCTCCTTCTCCTGGTCCGGTAAGCCAGGGGAAGTGGGAGCACCCGAGCTGGCTTCTCGCAGCTATAAGAACTTTGCTGCTGTGGTGGCCACCGCCAACGCTGAGGCCCCGAGCTCCTTCTCCTTGTCCGGTAGGCCAGGGGAAGTGGGAGCACCTGAGCTGGCTTCTCGCAGCTATAAGAACTTTGCTGCTGTGGTGGCCACCGCCAACGCCGAGGCCCCGAGCTCCTTCTCCCAGTCCGTCAAGGTCGTTGAGCCTGGGGCTCCATAGGGACTTTGAGCCTGGGGCTCCGTAGAGACATTGAGCCCAGGCTCCGTGAGAACCATGAGGACACTGAGTGGTAGAGGACCTCTCTGTTTTGTTATTGCTGTTGTGACTGACATTTTGTATTGCAACAATAGGGAACTGAAAATTTTGTATCTCCGTATATTTTGCACTGATATATAACTTATATTCTTTAATTGTATTGTGTGTTTTTTTTTGCTGTAAGCCACCCTGAGTCACATTTTTGTTGAGTAGGGTGAGATATAAATCTAATAAATCTAATCTAATCTAATCTAATCTCCTTTCATGTCCCCAAGAGCTGAGACAGAGACAGGCGCTCAATCCGTCATGCACTACCCAGGTCTCGAACTGCCAACATGCCAGTCTTCCAGCTAACAAGGCGAGCTTCTTAACCACTGATCCACCACAGCCATATATATATTATGAAGGCTCTGATTTTAAAAAGCTGTAAAATAGTAGCATTAATAGTAACAGCAGAAGTAGCAGTAGTATTGTTAATAGTAGTAATAGTACTGTACATGTCTTGTTTCTCAGCATCGCTGATGCAGAGGGAGAACCCAAAGATTAAATCTACAAATTAGGAATCGGACCAAAAATTTGCAGGCAAGGTGACCGGTTTGCAAAACCTTTGCTTTTTTTTTTTTTAGTTTCAGAAAGAAAATCAGAAGGCAATTGTTTTAAATTGGTAGCCAAAGCTTTCGGAATCACTACCACTTATTGAAGTTAATATGGGGAGTAGGATAACCAGGTCTTGCTTCTATATTCTTTAAATTTCTGTTACTCCAAACTGATGAGATATGGAGTACTTTGGGTCTATTCTTGAGAAACAGATAAATGCTGTCACAAACCGCAGAGTTCCATTAGCAAAATGGCAGACTTAGTGGTATGACATTTAGCTTTTACTGGTTTTCTGAACTTATATCTTGCACTTTATAAGCCAGAAGTTCTGAACCTTTTTAAGACGGGGGCTGGGTCATGCTCCCTCAGACGGCTTCAGGAGCTGGATGGCCATTTTGTCCTTCCTCCACCACATGGCACTTCCGGGTCTGGTGGAGGCAGTAGGGGACCACATGAAATGGCACTGTGGACTGCAGGTTGAGAATCCCTGTTCTAATAAAAGCACCTTGCCCTTCCATCATTCAGCGAGGAGTGCCTGGATGAGTAGACATCTCCAACTTCTAAAATTATACTTTCTTCTTGCCATTTGGCCTTTTGCAGTTTTTCCAACTTGTAAAAACCTTCTCTAGCACAGAGGTTATTAACTGTTAAAATTCCATGTCCTTCCACTCAGTTTCATACTCCTTTCTTTCTCCCCGAGTGACATTTCTTTCCTTGATGTTTGTTACTTTGCAGTTTTTGTACTTTCTTTACTTTCAAGGTTGCTTGTTGATGACTTCAACTTCCAAATCGTATGTGTTTCTTTGTAGCTTATCTAGAAGTATAATGCCTGACTTATCCAAATTGATTGTTTCATTAGTGATAACTTACTTGTCCCAATTTAGTATTGCAACTTCATTTTTTAAAACTGGGGTGCCTGAAATTTATAATTTGGAGGGAAGCACCTAATCCATAAAATGATGGGGTTAGGGGAGTTTGCAGTAATAAATAAAGGTTAATCACATGGATTTTCCCCACATATTTGTCTTCCTTCCCCCCAGGTCTTGAAAACTGACTGTGTTCATGGTGTGTGCAGTTTGCAATCAATTGTCCCATATCATTTTCTCATTCAAATATAATTTCAGCCTCTAACATCTATCTTGTTGTGGTTATACTGGCTCTACTATGACCACAACACAACACTGTTAGAAATGATAAATTATTAACTGAGAGGGCCTATTGTACAAAAACTTGTTACGACTATTTCTGTTATTTTTCACAAGACACTGTTTCTTTTGTTTGGAAAAAAGAAGTGCTTACAGCATTCCACAAAAGGAAGTATGTTCATCTGAAGAGGCAGACTCTCTCCGTCTCTTCAACTTGATTGCTTATGACTACAAGCATTCTCTGCCCAAATGTGAAGTGCTTATTTGCATAAAAAGAACAAAGCTGCCAAGCACTCAAAGAAATAGACCTTTAGCAAGGATAACGTCTTAAACCCCATAAACAGCACCGTTTTAGCCTAGTATCAGTTAACTGTTTTCTCTTTGCTCTATCCAGGAGCCCTTTCGCTGAATCTGGCTCAACCCCAAGTATGCCAAAGTCATGGAGTAAGGCTGGAAACCCCTTTTCTGCTGAAGGTCTGAATTAACCTTTCAGAGAGGTTCTCGGGGATGCAGTCCAGTGGTAAGTAGAGCCAGAACCTCTTGACTGTTTTAGCTTGAAGTGCTTACTTTACACAGCACTGTTGCTGTTCCTGCAACTAGCCAGGTTTAGCTGCCTGGATCTGTTCGGTCTTTCTCAGAGACAAGCACTGTCAGAGGGAATAGGGAATATTGTAGGTCATCCTGGCCAAAATATTCTTACTCTGAGGACTTCTTGTGTCAGGGCATTTGGGAACTGGAAGAATCTGCAGAACTACACCAGCCATTTCTTTGCTATGGCATTTTTGCAGTCCCTCTCTGAAAAATGGTTTTATTCCAGAGGGTGATAGCAGAGATTGGGAAAAAAATATCTCTCTTTTAAAAAAAACATTTCCCAGAATCCTACAGCCATTCTGTTTGTGGGCTTTCGAAAAGTGCAATCCAAAAAAGTAACTTTTCCAATCCCTACTATCACTATCTGCATTCTATGCTAAAGTAAGCAAGCAATGTTCCATTTTAACACAAATTTTGTTTTTAACCCACACTTTTCAAAGTCTTCTTTCTTATTGTAGGAATAAGTTAGTGAAAGCTACGTAGCAGCTTTTACTAACTGCATTTAAAACTTTATTTACAGAATAATTTGGAACGTAACATGACTTGACATTGAATATGCTGCAAAAATGCTGCAAGGTTTATTTGTTTATGTTTTAAAGGAGCTGGACTATGTACACCTTCCAGGGGTCCTTTTCCTTTCTAATGCAGGCTCCTCTAACAAATGAGTCTAGTACTCAAGCATGTATATCCAGGGGTGGGATTCAGCAGGTTCGCACCAGTTTGCCGGAACCGGTAGCAGAAATTCTGGCTGACCCTGCCCATCCAAGTTTTGAAGTAAAGTAGTCCTAATTCTGGTGCAACGCAGGGCTTTCCCCCTGGCCACTCCCACCATACCATGCCCACAGAGTAGGTAGTAAAAAAAATGAATCCCACCGCTGTGTATATCAGTAGAGCACAACGAAGCATGATTAACAATGTGATGCAACATGGCTTCCAGTCAAATTCTGCTCTATCCATCAAAGTACCAAGTGTGCAAGTCTATAGCACTGCAGTCCACAGAGGGCTTACAGGAAGAAAGGAATCTCAGTTCCTCTGAATCCCAAATAAATTTAATTGACTTTAGCTAAGTCTTTGATCCATAAGCTCAGTATGAAAGCTTGCTTAGACTTCTGAGGACTTCTCATGTTCTTTCATGACTTTGGGTGTGCGTACGTGTTGCATGTCTCCTTGCTCTCTCAGGTTTTCATAAAAGATTATGATGAATGGAACAATTCCAAGTGATTGTTTGCCTTCTGCTTTGCCTATAGCAGTGGTGGCAAACCTATGGCACGTGTGCCATACATGGCACTACCAGCCCTCTCTATTGGCATGTGTGCCATTACCCCAGGACAGAGTTCACCCTGTCCCTCTACCCAGCAGCCCAATGGGAGTGTTTCCTCCCTCCACCCACCACAGAGTTCACACACCCCATCTGTTTGAACACTCGGTCTCTAAAAGGTTCACCATCACTGGCCTATAGCATGTAAATCACATATTTTATCTATTTCACTCCACAAATGGAGTGGCTAGGTGGGTAAATTGTTGCTTGTATGAAAACCTATAGCTGACTGGATAGTTC
This sequence comes from Bradypodion pumilum, assembly GCA_035047305.1. Classification (NCBI taxonomy): domain Eukaryota; kingdom Metazoa; phylum Chordata; class Lepidosauria; order Squamata; family Chamaeleonidae; genus Bradypodion; species Bradypodion pumilum. The sequence goes on from JAWDJD010000002.1 coordinate 93,251,136, forward strand.
GGTGAGTTGGAGTAACTTCTTTGGAGCCAGAACTTAGGAATTCAGTTTCCCACTGTTCCTTCTAGGAGAGTGATGGCTAAGCTTGGCACTCCAGGTGTTCTTATACTTCAATTCCCAGAAGCACTGATCAGCAGAAGTGCTGGCTTGAACTTCTAGGACTTGAAGTCCAAGAACACCTGGAGTGCCAAGGTTAGTCATCACTATCCTAGGAGAAGAGCAACCCTTGGGCAATTTGCACATTTACACCAGTATAAATGAGCTCCCGTCTTCAGCCCAGCTCCTGCCAACCTAGCAGTTCGAAAGCAAGAAATTGCAAGTAGATAAATAGGGACCACTTCGGTGGGAAGGTAACAGCGTTCCGTGCGCTCCGGTGTCTAGTCATGCCTGCCACATGACCACGGAAACGTCTGCAGGAGCAGACAGCGCTGGCTCTTCGGCTTAGAAACAGAGATGAGCACTGCACCCTAGAGTCGGATACGACTGGCTTTCGAGCAAGGGAAACCTTTACCTTTACTAACTTTACATTACACTGGCATGTACAGGATTTTGCCCACTAGAGAGGGAAGGCGGTCTAGGTTCAATCACACCATTAAAAAGAGAAAATTGGTAGAAGATGAAAGGCAAATGTGAGCAAAGTCAGACCTGAGCAGGGTCAGATTCAACAGAGAGAAGAAAACCTTCCCTGACAAAGAGAAGGGGTTCTAAATGTCTGAAAGGAAAGTAGAGGAGGAATGGGTGCCCATCTATCTTTGGTTTCTCTAGATTGATATTACTTATGGGTACTTTCAAGATTCTAGCAGGGCTGGTATAAGGCATTTTGCTGCCTGAAACAATAGAGGATATTTGTTTGTTTGTTTTTTTGGTTTTTTTGTGGTTTTGTTTGTTTGTTTGTTTGTTTGTTTGTTTGTTTGTTTGTTTATTGGATACTCCTTCACCTTCCATTCCACATGCAGAAGCTGACTGGACTAGAAGCTTTCTTGTTTTGACACTGGGGAACCTCCAGTGCACCTGAAGAAATAATTTGGGACAGGACTAGGCTGTGTGGCACATATAGAACTCTATACTCCACCATCTATGTGATATTTACTCATTAGCATTTGATAGGTGTCGTGATGATCTATCTCCCTTTACTTAATGGCAGGGTTGGCCCTACTCTCCATCTATGTTTTGTTGTTGTTGTTCAGTCGCACAGTCAATTCCAACCCTTTGCGACCCTATGGACCATTGCATGCCAGGCATCTCTGTCCTCCACCATCCTCCTCAACCCGCCCAGTTCTGTGCCCATTACGTCTACAATACCATCTAGTCTACCAAGTTTGTGGGTCTATTCCTGATACCTTCATGGTTTGTTTCAGCTGGTCCTTATAAAACTTCAAAGGAGCTCCATGAGGTCTTGTACTAGAGCTAAGTTCCCCATAAATAATTTGACGACGAAGCCTGGAACCATCCATACAATGGACATGTTTGGCACCAAACCATCTCTGCTGATTCCAATCACTTTGAAGAGGAACGCCGCAGACACAAAGAGGGTAGGCGGCAAGCACGGAAGCTTCGTCAAACTCAACCATGCCCTCCACCATCTATTCAGTGTAAGGTGTGTGGTTGCATGTTCCATGCCAAGATAGGCTTATTGAGTCACAACAGACACACCCATCAACTGAGAAAATGACTTCCAGGAAAAATGTATGCTCGGATACAAGTGGCAGCCACCAACGAAATGTGATTGAACCAAGGTTTATTTCATCGCCATTACTTTTGGTGACAGCTGCAAAGAAACACGTTTCTTATTACTATAGCAAAGTGTCATCTTTGACAAGAAGAGGCCACTCTAGAGCAGTCAGGCTTCCATCAAAATTAAGACCATCAACACTAAAATCATCTCGGACATTTTAAAAAACCATTTTCATGAACACAGCACATCTGAGAAGACTGCATAAAAACAATTTTATCCGAGCCAGAAAATGTTTCTGAATGAACTGGAAAAAGTCCTTTTGAAAAGTAACTAGTCACAGTTACAGTTTCAAAGCCAGTCAGATCCTTTTATAGTTACAATTTTTAAAGTAACTTTTTACTCTCCCACTTCTCAGACTGTTGTGTATTGAATGTAATTGTAACCACACGAATGAGCGAATGTAACAATCTGTAACCACATGAATGAGCGAATGTAACAATCCATATCTTGCAATAGAAACAATGTAACAAACCACATGAGAATGCGAGGTAGTGACCACTAGGGGGAAATAGCGAGCGTTCAGCTCACATGGTACACATTCCTCAAATACCTTCAGCTGCGTGGGAAAGATTCCCGCCCTCGCCTCACCTGGACAAGAAGGGCGTAACTAAGGATGATGTCATATGGACAGTGGCCAATGTGCTTTCGAGGAGCCACATTCAAATGTATAGTCACTGCATAAAAGGAGCTGTTTGTCCGCCATTACCACATGTTCGTGCTGTACTCCATGCAATAAAGATGTGTTAGGCTAGTTTACAGCTGCTTCCATTGTCTTGATTCCTAAACACTAAACAGACTAACTAAAATGTTACCTTTTAGTTATTTTTAACAATCTCAAAGCCACAAGCTTCTGTCTTCTGTTTAACAAGTGCTGCCCATTTCACTATCACTTCAACATTCAAAACAGATTACAAGGAAGAAGTATGAGGCTCAACACTTGAATCACGGGATATTTCACTCCCACCAAATAAGTGAATGCATTCACAGCACTACAATTATAAGGAGTAATTAAAAAGTTAAGATATAAGAAGGGACTTTATTGATTTACCATTGTATTGTAATGCAGTTATACAGCATTTATTTGGAGGAAGAACTAATTACAAGTAATTAGCTATTTGTGACTAATTAATTTCCACATTCAGCATTTGATAAACAACCACAGCAGAGGTTAGAAATTAAGTTGTTTACCAATTGTCAGAAATAACAAATGACTTTAATATTTGTATTGTGTTTACTTATTTTTTTATAAACACAAGGAATGTATGCACTTGTTATACAGAGAGATTTATAAGGCGACAAGCTTATACAGCCATAATCTTTTTATCAAATGCACAGTCCCTATTCACCATGGTCATTAGGCTAGTTATATTTAACATCCTTCCCCCACATCAACCACGGGCACTTGCATTGTGCCACCTGGGATTTCAGTGTTGCTTACTTGGCTCTTTTACTTGCTATGAGAGTAACCTGTCAGCAAGATGAATGAACACAAACCCAAGAGAATTTTGAAAGAATTGGATGTTGCTGAATGGATTCTTAACAAGGCAGAACAATATTTTTGACAGATTGCTGGGGGGGGAGATAGCTAGGGTGTAAGCCTGGCACCTTGCAATGCACTCTCAGCCATCAGTGAGGAGGAAATCAATCAGACCCACCCAGTTCAACAAGCCTTGTTGACTGATGGGTGACATACTATGGTTTTGGTTTAAGTTCATGAAGCTGAAAAGGGACAGAGATGGTTGAATAAGGTTTTTGTTTTTTTAATTCACCCATCTTTTACAGGACAATCCAAATGTAATCTATACCCAGAGCCTGGAAACATCTGTTGCTGGTGGAATTGATGATAGACTATACCTCCCAAAAGTGGTAGATTCTGGAATGTGCCTCATGGCATCACATAAAACCATCCCAAAATTATATCCCTTTCTTCCTGATTTGTAACTAAGAATGGCTACAAAGGTCTTGAGCATGTTCCTGTTTGTTCCAGGTTTGATAATGAGTAAGTTCTTTCCATCCTGCTTCTGTATGATTCCTTGGAAAAATTCACATGAAGAACAACACCTGTGCAGGAACAGACTTTTTAAAATATACTATACCTGAGATGGTCTCAAGGTTTCTTGATTTTCTCATTCACTTTTAATACTAGACTATAAAGCACCATAAAGCCCCACCTGCAACACACTCCAGCTAAGCTATCCTTGTGCTCATGTCCCTTGCCACCATGGAATGCAATGCCATGTTGTCTTCACACACCCCATCTGTGTGAAGACAACATGGCATTGCATTCCATGGTGGCAAGGGACATGAGCACAAGGATAGCTTAGCTGGAGTGTGTTGCAGGTGGGGCTTTATGGTGCTTTATAATCTAGTATTAAAAGTGAATGAGAAAATCAAGAAACCTTGAGACCATCTCAGGTATAGTATATTTTAAAAAGTCTGTTCCTGCACAGGTGTTGTTCTTCATGTCACCCCAGGAACATTATACAAAAATTTGCTTTCATGGGCTTCTCTGGACAGACCCTTTTTCAATCTACACAATGGCCACCGACAGTCTGCCAGAAGGCCAGAGCTGCACTCCATGCAGCAATTTTTTCCCCATGTGGATTCTTCAGGACAAATTCTTCAGCGACCTGGGATGGATGAACATACTGATTAAAAGATGTAGAAGGGACGTGAACCAAATTATTCCATCTGTTCTTTGTTACAAAATAGGAAGAGTCCAATTACAATCTTGTCTCTTTTGTGATGAACTGTTGTTGTTCAGTCACACAGCCAATTCCGATCCTTTGCGACCCTATGGACCATTGCCCTCCAAGCACTCCTGTCCTCCACCATCGTCCTAAGCCCGCCTAGCTCTGTGCCCACTGCATCTACCACACCATCCATCCATCTCATCTTTGGATGCCCCCTTCTTCTTTTGCCCTCCACCTTTCCCAGCATCAAGCCCTCCTCAAGTCACTCCTCCCTTCTCATTTGGTGTCCAAAGTATTTAAGCTTCATCTTCACTATTTGACCCTCCAATGAACAGTCAGGTTTGATTTCTTCTAAGATTGACCTATTTGTTCTCTTTGCTGTCCAGGGGACTCTCAACACTCTCCTCCAACACCACATTTCAAAGGAATCTATTTTTCTATGCTCAGCTTTCCTAATGGTCCAGCTCTCACAACCATATATTACCACCAGGAATACCATTGCTTTGACTATACGAATTTTTGTTTTTAAGGTGATGTCTCTACTTTTTGATAAACTATGGTAGATGACTTTAAAAGCGAGCTGCTCTCTTTCTCTTTCAATCCTATTTTTGGCTGTGGTGGCTCATTGGTGAGGAAGCTCACCTTGTTAGCTGGAAGGCTGGCAAGTTGGCAGTTCAAGACCCAGGCACTGGATGATGGAATGAGCTCCCATCTCTGTCCCAGCTCTTGGGGACATGAAAGGAGCCTCATTCGGGCATCCCCTGAGTGGAGTTTCTCCTGCAAAAATCATTTCAACCCAGAATAATTTCTGACATGAAATTATTATTATCCTATTTTCACCATCCCCCAATCCTTCTGCACTACCAAGGATAATAATAATGATTTATTGTAGATGATTACAACTAGATAATGTGTATGGAGCACTTAGGACACTTACAAGCTCTGTATAAATGTTAAGTACCATTATTATTCTATGTCTTCATTTTTAACTATGTCATTTCAAAGCTTTTCAATATATAATTGTAAAATCTTGGTGTATCACCTTTAATTATGCATAAGTTGGAGATATAAAATCACTTTTCACAGCAGTGGTTTCATAGGCACTCCATTTTGGATGTATTTAAAATTGTGTAGAAAGTGACAAAATTTACTTATCTCTGTTTTATATAGAATGAACCATCACTGTTTCTAATTCTTCTGCATTTGTGGAGAGAAAAAACAGGATTAGCCTTCTCTAGACATACATTTCTCCCTAAAGGTCAGAAAATGCATGATTATTCATTCATTCATTCCAAGAGACAATCTGGATCAACATCACCCTTTACTTTCCTGAAAACATTGTTAAGGAATCATCCTTAAATTAATCATTAAACTATTTTTATAGGTGTCACAGTTAGCTTAGACCAACCCGGGAAAAAAAGTGAGACGAGGCAAATGTTTGGCATTGTTATGTGCAGTTGTAGTCTTGTCTAAGTAATTAACCAGCTATTCTTAAAGACAGTCCTTATGATTGCCAAAATTTAATGTAGCAAAGCCAAGTTATTTGTGTTGTTGCCATTATGACTTGAGCTGAACTTATTACTTTTTGAATCCAATATCCTGAATATTCAGAAATGTTTCTGTTCTGTTTGCATTATGTGATGTGTCTTTTAATATTTGATCAGGAAGTCCATGTGATGCCACATCAACTATGCTTGCATGTATAAGCTCTCAAGAGAATACCCAGCTGCTGCCCTACCTGGTGAGTCAATTTATCAGATCCAATCCACAATTTGTAACCAAAAAAAGCTATTTTCAAGTTATAGCATCTTTCTAGATCCTCATGTTCCTCTCTTGGATACAAAATGCATACTATAATCAAAATGCAATGGTAACTCAAATACATCAACTGAATGAATTAAACTTGTTGAGATGTACCATAAATCCCACTGATTCCCTTGGTTCATTCTAATAGGGACTAATAATTGGATTTAGTTTTCTGCCTTTATATATACTCTTTAGGACAGAGTGCCCCAGTTTCTTTTCAGCAATAAATCCAGAAGGATAAAATAAGGTACAGGATTCAAAACAACCTGATTATCTGCTAAATAGACACCAGACTACCATAAAAAACATGTACATGTAGCTGTTTAAAGCAGAGTTTCTCAACCTTGGTGCTCCAGGTGTTCTTGGATTTCAATTATTAGAAGCCCAAGTCAGCATACCTGCTAATCAGGGTTTCTGTGAACTGAAGTTCAAGAACATCTGGAGCACCAAGGTTAGCCACTCTGGTTTAAACCTTTCCTGCCCCAGCTATGGCCATCTCTGATTGTGGCTGACATCTGCAGCTTGTTACAAGTGACTTTGAACCAGACTTTCCTCAAAAAAGTGCCCTGAAAATTTGCTTCAAGTTCAACTCTAGCTAGGGTTGACAGGGGCTGTGATCTAAAACATCTGGACAGTCTCACATTAGGCAACTCCACTGAACTTTTTATGTTAGATGCAAATTTGCAAATTACCTTGATAACATGCATTTTACAAATCTCCCTAAATCTCTGCACAAAACTAACATGGACTTGAAACAAAGGAGAACATGAAAGCATAACCTGACATTACCACCACTTAGGTAAGAGAGATATTGCTGAACTTTATGTCACACAATAGTCCCAAGAATTATCATTTGTAGATTTCCTTTGCATTTAGTTCTCTGGATAAGGTAAATGTATAACATCACAACTTAGGGGGTACACAGAAAGACCCTCCTAGAAAATTGTGGTATTTTAACCCCAATCAGGTGCACCCTGGTAACAGCAACCTTGTGTTGCCAGCTAATCGTTCTCACACTAGGTCAGGTGAAAGGAACTGCAGAATAAACTCACCAAAAGGTGCCTTCATTTTGGCAGTTTCACATCTGATCTAGACACAGAAGAATAAGAACACACCTTAGGGTGAGTTTACACAACAAGAAGAATGTGAGTTGAACCACAGTGAGGTTGTACCCAGGAAGTCAGCTTTCCCTGGTTAAATTCAAGTGAACACATAGGGAGATAGGAAGGAATTGACAAAACTGCCAAATTTGCAGTTTGTTAACAGGAGGCATGGTCTGAAAAATAAAGGCAGAAGGCTGGATATTACATCCAGGCACAGAGAGCTGGTCCTCTGGGTACAATGGACAACAAGTGATGAATTGTGCAGGCTGACTTTGCTTGCCCTCCATTCATAAAGTTATTTATTTATTTATTTATTTACACACATTTGTATCCCACTTTTCTGGCGCATGTGCCACCCAGAGCAGTTAACAACATATATATATATATGAAATAACATACAATCATAAAAAGCATCTAAAAACCCAGCCCAAAAACCACCCCAACCCCTTAAGACAAAATAAAACAGTAAAAATGCTAAACAGCTAAAAACCATACAAATGCATTAAAAACAGTTAGAAAAAACATCAGACAGCTCCAGCAAAAACTATATCTTGGGCAGGTAGAGTAGCCAGCAGATCTGGGCTGTACCGCAGGATGGGTCCCAGACCCGCTGGCTTTCCTGAAGGGGAGCAACTCCGTCTGGAGGCGCAATTCCAATGGCAAGAGGTTCCACAGGGCAGGGGCAGACAGAGAAAAGGCTCTTCCCCTGGTCCCAGCCAGATGTGCTACTCTTGTCGAGGGGACCACCACAGAGCCTCTTCCTAACCAAGAGGTGAGGGGGAACATGTCTGAAGCAGCAAACACAACTTCATATGTGTATGCACAACTCATCTTCCCTTTTCTGTTTTGGCTCAGATTATTACACCATCTGAACCAATGTGGATGAACTGGCTGTCAAAAAGAAAGAAGAAGCCCCACCAGCAGTGGGAGGGGAAAAACTACAAACAGGCTGGGGAGTCCAGACTGATTCTAGTTGGGTTTTACATCATGTGGTAGGAAAATATGTGAATCAAACTGTCCCAATCCCGTAACACTTCCCATATCCCTTAGTGTGCAAATAGGTTGTTATGATTTTGTTTTCTGCTCTGATTTCCAGTACATGTCTTTAGACTAGTCACTCTGGGCATGATACCCATAGGACGAAGCCCTCTGATTTAATCAAGATTATATTATGTCCCTAGGATAAGGATATTCTTTTACAATTATGCTGTTGCACATTAGAATTTTGTGGCTATACACTATTGCTCAGCCTAGCCATGCTTTCCTGCCAAAGCTCATCAAAACGTTAAGATGATGAATGTTCAGAAGCTCCGTTGTACAGATCATCTTACATTCTCCTTGCATGCTCTAAAACCATTATTCAAAAAAAAAAAATAAGCACCATGAAATTGCATTTGTGATATGAATGTCCTTGGAACAGCAACCCGAATCTATAGCATGCAACCATTCCCTATTTTCAGCTCTGCAGCATGTGTATCATTGTGCAGACTATCAACGGATGACAGGGTACTTCTATATCATTAGTATACCATTCAGTCAAATCTTTTGATGTAGAATTCATTCTTAAGCCCCAAAAGCATGTTTATGGCACACTTTAATCAGCTTTCCATCTGGAAAACACTCAGTCATCTAACCCACATGTAATGAAATGGATGATCTTCATTAGTGGAAATCAAGTATCTTCAGGTACTGTAGCAAAACAAAGAGGAAATGTTACAAGTTAAAATTCTTTTATTTATCTTAACCTATAAAACCAAGGGTTAACCGTTGGAACTGGCTATAGGTTGCTATGCCTCGCCCTACTTGCCTGCACTCACCCTTCGTGCAAACGGCCGATCTGGGTCCGCAGGTCAACAAAGGATTGAGAAAACCGGCAGTGGGGCAACAGCCCCACAAACGCAAAAAAAGGGGAAACAACTTCCTTTCCCAACATTCCTTGCGCCGTGCTGCACCAGAGCCAATCAGGCTGAGAGGCTCTCGCATGGTGCAGCGCAAGGAATGTTCAGAAACGCGCCGAAGCCAATCAAAAGAAAACCGTTTTTAAAAAACGCAGCACAAACACAAAGCACAAACCCATAACTACAAGCCATGAGCGCGCAGAACGCTGAGGAAGCCGGCACCCAAAAAATAAAACAAAAACACCGGGAGAGCAAGTCCGACAAGCCACGGGAACCAAAGCCCCCCTCCCCATTGGTGCCTGAAGCTCCTATTCGGAGTTTCCCCTTTAATATCACTGGGTGGGGGCGGGGGTGTTGTGATCCCCCTCTCTACTGGCTCCCCTGGGGTTGAGAGGGTTGGGGGGACCAAAGGAGCCTGTCTCCCCAACCCTCCTGACCCCAGGGGACCCGGCAGAGAGGGGATTCCCCTTCCACACACACACACACACACACACGCCCCATTTTAAAGAGAAGAAACCAAGCGGTTACTTCTCTTTAAAAACGGAGGTTGGGGAGGAATCCCCCTCTCGATGGCTCTCCTGGGTCTGGAAGGGTGGGGGAGACAGACCCATTTTCTCAACCCAACCCTCCCAAACCCAAGGAAGCCAGCGGAGAGGGGGATCACAACCCCCCCACACTGATATTAAAGGGGAATCCCCAATTGAGATTTCCCTTTTAATATCAGAGGGTAGCCTGGATTCGATCCCCTCTCCTGGGTCCCATGAGTCTGGAAGGTTTGGGGAGACAAAAGGGGTCTGTCCCCCAAAGCCTTCCAGAGCCAGGGGAGACGGCAGAGAGGGGATCCCCCCCGTAGGACACCAAAAAACACAAAAACAAATAATCAAAAACATTCAAAAATACACAAAAACAAACAAAAATAACACCAAAAAAGTTAACAACAAACATTTCCAAACACACCCAGCACCCAGCCAAACACCACCACCACCCCAAATAAAGAAAAATAGCCAACTCACCACCACACGACCTCACACCACAATGACTGGAAAAGAAATGAATAAAGAAAGAGACTACTTACTGGAAGAAGCTCCACCCAGAGGCCACGAGAGAAAAAATAGTCAAAATACAAGATAACCCCTACCAGCAGCACTTGCTGCCCACAATAATAAAAAAAATTCAAAAAGACACAATAGCCCCACACAAAAGGCCCCAAGAGTTTTTCGAAAAAGTATATCATTCTTTATTCTTTTTTTCATCCACAAAACCAAAACACCAAACAAAACTCATCACAGTTTATAACAGGCCATCAAAAAAAATTTGTATAAATAAAAATTTTAAAAATTTCAATTATAGACTAACCTCTTTTTTACAAACATTAACAACAACAACAAAAACTTTCCAACACCATTTAAAACAGCCTGGCAATGCCGGGCAACCTTTGCTAGTACTGTATATAATGTACCAAACAAGGGTCCAAACAAGAATGTACCCATTCTTAGTAAGTTAGCACCTAATTCAGTAGAACAATTGGATTTAAGCCAAAATATTTCAAAATATGCTGCTTTTGCAGACATTTCCATGGTCATTTGGCAGGCATGACTAGACACCGGAGCGCATGAAATGCTGTTACCTTCCCACCAAAGTGGTCCCTATTTATCTACTTGCAATTTCTTGCTTTCGAACTGCTAGGTTGGCAGGAGCTGGGACAAAGACAGGAGCTCATTCTGTCCTGCAGCACTCGGAAATCGAACTGTGGACCTTCCGCCTCCCAGTCAGTGTCTTAGCCACTTGAGCCACTGCAGTCCCTTATATATGTGCTTTTGTTGTTGTTGTCACTGTTGCTGTTTAGTATGAATTGATACATGATATGGATATTTTACAGGATCATATTGGCACCAGCAAACTATTAATTCCAGTGACTTTGTTTCCTGTATACACAACAAACAGGAATTGAATAGTTTGTTCTTCTGAAAAGATAATAAAGGCATTCTAGACCATCTGCAATTTTAAATCAGTATCATAATATACAAAACTGGAGACACCTGTATTTATTTCAGCAGCTTTACTTTGTAGAGAGAAAACAAGCTCCCAGTCTGATCTTATGGAAGCAATACTGCCACATCAGTCATTTTAATGCTTACCCTGGCCTTGAATTCTGGAGGATTTACTTGTGAGCAGAAGTGCAAAGGTTTGCACCACTTGTAAAAGACGACATTATGAAAGCCACTCTCAAGTTTCTGAACAGATAATAGACAGGTGACAATAGGGTAAGTGGCCAGCTGAACACAAAATGCCTGTTTTAGTGTGAATGAGACAAGCAGGCCCAGCCCTACTAAAGGACTGAGACATTTGTCAGGTGTTGGAAAGCAGTCTTTATGTCTCTCAAAAAATCTGTCTCACTTATACGTATGGAGACATTATAATGAACATTATATAGGAGTCAGTTTTGGAACATATAAACCAAAAAAGATACAAAAAGGAATGCAACTGTTCGAATTCATGTAGAAAAAGCTTGAGATTAAAATGAAAGTTAATACTCTTAGGAATTGGAGGAAGTTCCTTTAAGGTGGTTAGGGGGAGTTGTTGTTTTGTTTGTTCATTTGTTTTTTTTTTGTTTTTTTAATAAACTAGATTTTTAGTATAAAGTTTTTTTCTTTCTTTTTGCTATTGTGTTATTGTTATCATCAACAACTGCAACTCATATCCGAAAATACATTTTTTCCTGTAGCAGGAAAATGTCACTGATATGTATTTGTTTAAGGTGGATCCCAGCCATACCTGTCAACCATCCTGATTTGGCCAGGATTACCCCGTAATTTGACACCGATTGACATCATAACCCGTCCCACGCTGCCAAAACCCCGTAATTTGGCAGCGGGGGAAAAAAGCATGGAAGTGCTACGCCGCTTGCGCAGCCCCTACGCAAGTGGTGGAGCGCTTGCATAGGGGCTGCACAAGTGGCGTAGCGCTTCCACACATGCGTGGAAAATGACCTACACACAAACAATTTGCACAGGTCCCATTTTTTCCGGAGCCGCGGGTTGACAGGTATGATCCCAGCTATTATCTCGGAGCCATCTGCAGCACATATGGAATGTGACATGCAGGATTTAACACCAGGACTGCATAGGACTGCCACAGCATTGAGTATATGGACATGGTGCACCTTCACAACCAGTCCATATAGTATGGCTTCTTCTGCCTCCATGACCGTTGGGAATCAGAGTTCCTCCTCTGCTCATTTTGCCATTGCACTCAATATGATGGTTTCCAGTGACATTTCCTCCACTGAGGGGGACCATCACCCCACCTAAATGGGCTTATCTGCCTGTAGCCGTTGGCCACTTTAGAGAGTCAGGTTACTTAACCACCGCCTGATACTCGACATTGAGTTGCTGGCTGTACAGTCTACTTTTAATTGTGTTTGTTTATTGTTAATAAAACTTGAATTAAAATAAAAAAATAAAAAAAATCTCTGCCCCACTTGATTGGGAAATGGCATTGAGAGATATCCTGCTTATCTCTCCAACCCGGAGGTTGTCCTTAGGTATCCATAATTATAGCCATTGAAACCCTTGTCCTCCATGAACTTATCTAATCCTTTCTTAAAGCTGTCAAGACTGACAGCTGTCACCTCATCTTCTGGCAGGGAGTTCCATAGACCAGTGATCCTCTGGGTGAAAAAGTACTTTCTCTTATTTATTTATTTTGTACTAGCACCCAAAAGTTTCATGGAGTGCCCCCTAGTTCTAGTGTTGTGTGATAGAGAAAACAGTTTTTCCTTATCTACTTTGTCCACACCGTGATAATTTTATAAACTTCAATCAGGTCACCTCTTAGATGCCGTCGTTCAAGAGTGAAGAGGCCCAACCGTTGCAGCCTCGGATGGTAAGGAAGGTGTTCTACTCCCCTAAGCATTCTGGTTGCCCTCCTCTGCACTTTTTCCAGCTCCATAATATCCTTCTGGAGGTATGGCAACCAGAACTGTACACAGTCCATTGTGTTCATCTGAGCTCTCTCTTCTATGGGAAAAAGATAAATGAGACTAGCTAGGACAGTGGTGGCGAACCTATGGTATATGTGTCAGAGTGGCACTCCGAGCCCTCTCTGTTGGCACAGGCACGATCAACCCAGCACAGAGTTTGCCCCACCCCTCTGCCCAGCAGCCCAATGGAAGTATTTCCTCCCTTCCCCCAGCACAGAGTTTGCCCCACCCATCTGTTTGGGCATTCAATCTCTAAAAGGTTCGTCCTTGCTGGGCTAGGACATTCCAGTCAGTTTGGTGTGGCTTCTGCATTAATCTGTTGCTTATATAGCTTGCCATTTTAAATAAAGACAGGATTTTGAAAACAATGAGAAACATGCAAGTGAAAAGAGCTGTTTGCAATGCCTACGTGATTCACTTGGTTTGGGAATGAGATGAGTCACATAAAGGTCTGTGTATCATCCCCACATTGACAGGAGAGGGATATTCTCTTTATCTGGCTAATGTTCCAGGGGGGAATATCTCAAACGATAAGAGGCTTTCATCATTTAAAGGCCTCCTGCCATTTGCCAAAGTGCTTGCTGCAAATTCAAAAGAGTTACAAAAAGATGCCCCACTCACATTCTCTGTGCATTGTTCTAGGCCCACAAATGGCTGCCAATCTCTTTAATTAAGTGCTGGCATAGGGTTGGGGTTGGCACACAAAATCCCCACGAGCTGATGATTCAACAGTAAACTGATGCACCAGGTAAGTGAGAATTTGGAGATGAAAAGGCATTTGAATTGTGTTTGAGATTACCTGGCAGAGAAATTGAATTTCCTTAGGGTATTAAGTGTAGGAATCAGGGCCACTGGGGGCCGGAGGAGCCCGGAGGAGGACTGATCAAGTAACGACACGAGGCAAACGGAGCGAGATCAGATCAGTACTTTATTGGAAAAAGGCAACATCATTTATAGGGAAAAAAGCGCAACGGTGGCAAGCTGTCATCTGACAGGAAAATTACCTCACTCACGTACACGGGTTAATGGGGAATTCTTCAAAGGGGAGTTTAATCAGCTGGGGCAAACATGGATTCAGGGACCTCATTGTCTTGGGGATTAGGCAGGGACAAACATGGTTTATTTGCGCCCGGGATTTCCCGAGCTGGGAGATGAACTATGTACTTAATGCTTGACAGAAGTCAGCTATCTGCTTACTTGGCCGAGTCGCAGGTCAGGTCACGGTAATTGGGTGAATCAAACCCTATATTTTATTCACCCCCCTTAATTTGGCGGCCGCAGAGCCCACGGGCTGGGAGCGTCTCTCACCGCGGTGGCCTCTGGCGGGCCGTTCCATGCCCTGCGGGGCATGGGGAAACCGCATCTCCCCTTTATTTTCTATTTAAGGACCTGACTGGCGACCTTGCGCAAGAGCGGCATCAGCTGTTGAGCGGGTATGACGTCACGGAGTTTCTCTCTGGGGCGGCACTTGGAGATCAGCGAGGGAATGCACTGAGCAAAACAACAAAGCGTAATGCCTAGTATGGCTATCCCCACCGCTACCTTAAGCACCGTTTGCAGCCACCCCCAGGGGATCCATGACCACATCCAATTCCACAGGGAACTCCACCAAGCCCCCCATGCGGAACCCTCAGTGATACCCTGGACTATGGTGTGGAGGTTCGTGATCTGGCTTTGGATCTTACGGGAGTTATCAGTAAGATTGAAGCAGCACATTCCACGGACAGACTCGCAACCCAGGTGGTGCAGCAAGAGGAGGTAGTCGATAGCCGCTCGATTGTCAAGAACGGCATGGCGAAGTTCTGCCTGCTCCTGATTGAGGAGCGCTATCGCTGTGGAGGTGTGGTTAATGGCTTTGGCCAAACCGCAAGCCAAGCGGCCAATCCTCCGTGCGTTGCCGACGGCCAAGCCTGGCACGCCGACAAGGCTGACTGCTAGGGATACATACTCAGCGGGACTCAGTACTCTGAAGCTGCTGTCACAAGAGCTGTCTAACTGGGTGGTGCGTGTGTGCCGTATGAGTGGGGAGACATGTGAAACATTGGAAACATGTGGAACATTAGAGACATTTGTGCTTGGGGCAATCATGTCCTTAGTAGGAAGTAACAGTGTCAAACGGCTGATACAACACATTGAGTCCGACAGATTCGCAGGAATATAGTTCCATGTGAACTGGTTGCAGGTGAAAAACCACCCTGAAGGTAGGGTGACGTGAGCGTACAGCGAAGTGAGTGTCTCTGGTTTATTACAAGTCCAGTTGCCGCTGCCGGGGTCAAGGCAGCGGCGCCGAGTCTGACCGCCTGAGGTGCAGCCGGTCATTCGGGTGCAAGCAGCGTCCGGGCTGATCGCCACTCGGGGGGTATGAAGAGTGGCGGCGTCAGCCGGCAAGGTTGACACAAGTCGCATTCCCCCCCAGCGTGCGTATGCTGAGAAGGTGGTAGGAGTGTGTGGGCCAAAGAACGCCTTCAGCAGCCAGTCGCCATCCTTGGTGCGCGCGTCCAGAGTGTGGCACACGGGGATGAGACAGGTGCTGAGGATAGATGCAGAACCAATGTCCTGCTGTAGACAAAAATCGGACTGGTTGACGAGACCCGCCAACCTTTCCCACAAGTTGTACCGCATTCGTGCGGAAAGATCTTCGCCAGGCGGCAAACCGTCGGCCTGGATCGGAGTAGCCTGAACGCCTCCCCCCAAGAGCAGGGAAAGGGCCAGGATGATGGTGATCGCCGCTGTGTTGGCGTGAATCAGGGCAAAAACTGCAGCTGTGAGGTTCTCCGGTGTCGGCTCTTTTTCCTCGCGCTGAACGGCGTCCTGGGCGTCACTGCAAAGAGCCTTGACCATCCCCCAGGTGATCTTGGGCATCGGCGGCCGTTTCCTCCGGCGGGTCCTCCCGGTCAGGGTGAGGTCCTCCATCTCCGGGATCGGACTCGGGCCGGCCTGGTTCCACGCCATGCGGTTCCAAGTGGGGCTTGACACACCGGGCTGGAACCCAAACGACACCTGTAGGAGACATAACTGCAGCATACCCTCTTCCCCAGGTTATGAGCGGCACCGGGCCCCTCCAAGAAGGGTCCGGTGGCACTCGGTACCGGACCATAGGTCGCGGGAGAGCTTCCGAACGGCGGAAATGCTTCTCCTGCGGCGTGCAGTCCGAAAAAACATTAAGGTGATTGTAAGTGAACAATACCTTGTTGAGACACATCTGTGCTTCTCCCTGTGACTTGGGGAGGGCTGGTGGCTCCCCCCTTTCTGTTTGTTTATCAATATAGGACTTTAGCGTCCGATTGGCCCGCTCTACAATCGCCTGCCCTTGCGGATTGTAGGGGATTCCAAATGTGTGCTTGATGTCCCAAGTAGCCATGAAGGCGGCCAACTGCCTAGAGCTGTAAGATGGCGCGTTGTCTGTCTTCACGTGCCGTGGTTTGCCCATGGCAGCTATGCAGGAAAGGAGGTGCTGCTCCACATGGGAGGCAGTCTCCCCCTTCTGCGCCGTTGCCCAAACGAACTGTGAAAAGGTATCTATGCAGACATGCATGTATTGCCATCTCCCAAATTGCGGCACATGCGTGACATCCATCTGCCACACCTGATTAGCCTCTGTCCCTCGTGGGTTGACCCCCACGAGGGCCCCCCCCCGGTGCCCCTGCACAATGCTGGCAAGAGCGAACTATGCCTTGGGCTTGAGAGAGTGGCAGATTGAACTGTCTGGCGAGTGCCTTGGCATTTTGGTGAAAAAAGGCATGACTTTGGATTGGAGTAGTGAAAACTCCCAAAACCGAGCGCTGCTGAATTTCCTTTGCGGCCGCATCCGCTCTGCTATTGCCTGCGGAAATCGGACCCGGTAGGTCTTGGTGACTTCGAATGTGGGCGATATAGAGCGGCTCCGTGCGGTTTCGCAAGTGAAATTGAGCAGTGAGAAACAGACTGAGCAAGTTCTTGTCTATCGCGGGAGTAATGTAGGCTCCCGGTAGACTGTGAAGCAAATTCCGTACATACAGACTGTCAGTGATGATATTTAAACGTTCCTTGGCGAAGGTGCGCAAGGCAAGGTTCACGGCTGCCAACTCTGCCCGCTGAGCGGACTTCTGTGGAAGAGTTAACAGCGTGTGCCAAGCTTCGCCCTCCTGCCAGGTCAAAACACCATAGGTGCGACCGCCATCAGAGAAAACTGTTCTGGCCCCCTGAAGCGGGACCAGCGAGAGCAATTCGAACAAGCTGACTGTCCCTGTTTGCAGTGAGACAAGCCTGGGGTCTTTGGGCAAGTGATATGCTAAACTGCCGGTGAAACCTTCCAAAGCTATCGGAAGCGAGTCACCCAGCTGCATCAACTGATGGATTTGTTCCTTGGTAAACGGAACCACAATTTTGGCCAAATCATTTCCTGAAATGTCCCTAGCTCTCAGCCTGCCGCGGTAGACCACCACGGAGACCAGTTCTTGGGGCGGAACGATGTTCCGTGAAGATGTATTAGGCAAGTAGACCCATTCCACAATCTTCGCTCCCTTCTCTGAGTCTACTCCTAGCGCCCCAGTGAACATGGAACCTGACCGTACGATGTACAAATTCAGGGTCGGGGCATATGGCCCCGGGGCGATCCTATCCACCCACCTCTGGCTGAGAACTTGGTTCACCTTCTCGAGCGCCAAGCGCGCGTCTCGAGAGATTTTTATCCGGTCTGCCGGCTGCTTACCCAAGGTTAGCAGCGAGAAGAGCGGTTTTAGAAGATCCGTATCTAAGCGAAAATACGGTCTGGCCCAATTGATGTTCCCCAAAACTTGCTGCAACTCTACAAGGGTGACTGAGTCTTGTAAATTTATCTGAGGCAGGACTGGTGCTGCGAAGGAGCGGAGAAGCCGATGGCCCAAGTATGAGAAGGGCTCGGTTCTCTGCACTTTCTCAGGGGCAATAAGTAAGCCTTTGTCCCCCAGGCTGGCCTGGAGGTCAGAAAACATTTCGCTGCCAAGCTGCGGCAACGCTACTAAAATGTCGTCCATGAAGTGACAAACAATAGCTTTAGGGTAAAGGCTTCGGAACTTTGCCAGTGCGCCGTGAACGTATATTTGGCACAGGGTGGGCGAATTGAGCATGCCCTGTGGCAAAAATTTCCACGCGTAACGCTGCGTGGGCTCTCCGTGGTTCACGACCGGCACCGTAAAGGCGAACCTTTCCCGGTCCCTGGGGTCTAAGGGGATTGTATAAAAGCAATCCTTGAGATCTACAACTAGGATCTCCCACCCCTCGGGAATCATATTAGGATTTGGGATGCCGCATTGAAGCGGACCCATCGGCTGAATGCATTTATTGATCTCTCTGAGATCGTGGAGGAGTCGCCACTTCCCCGACTTCTTCTTAATCACAAAAATTGGCGAATTCCAGGGGCTTGTGGACTGTTCTATGTGTCCTGCGTCTAGCTGTTCTTTCACTAGCTGCTTGAGAGCAACTAATTTCTCTCCCACTACCGGCCATTGTTCTACCCAGACCGGGGTATCGGTGAGCCATTTAAGTGGCAACGCCATTACCCGAAGGTAAGCGTAGCACCGTACTCGCCCCCAAAGGTTGATGTGCACGTCAAGAATGTGCGGCCGAATTACCGCTGTGCCCTCAGCCTTTGGGATTGTGACTTCCACCCACTCTCGGCTCCTGAACGCTTCCTGAACGCCGCCTACCCCCCACACATCGGAGACCGGCTCAATGGCCCACTCTCTTGGCCACTGGCTCCTGCTTATCACACTCACATCCGCTCCGGTATTGAGCAACCCTGAGAACACTCTTTTGTTCAAAAATACCTCGATAACGGGGCGCTGTTTCCACTCAATGTTGGTCTCCACTGTCGCTAAGACCTGGTATCCTTGCACTGCCTCACTCGCGCTCGAGCGGTCTGCTGAACCGGGCTCTGAGCTGTCCCTGAGCCTTCCCTGGCTGCCTGCTGGCGAGTGACAAGGAACCATGATCAGTTGCGCTAACGTGTCTCCCTTGTGGATGGTTTGGGGCAGGTGTGTCCAAAGCTGGACCTGGAGAATGCCTGAAAAATTCGAGTCAATGACTCCTGGAATTATGAAAATTCCGCGTGCTCCAGCTACACTACGGGGCAAAACTAAACCTAAAAAGCCTCTGGGCAGGGGTCCCATATACTGGGTGTCGACTAGACAGACTGTGCCTGGCAGGTCGCATGTAACGTCCGCCTGGCAAGTCAATTCTAGCCCTGTACTACCCTTGGGGCTGGCCTGTGCCCTCGCAGTGCCTGGGATGTGCCTGGAATCTAGTCTTGGTCTGGGGAGTTCTGGATCTGGGTGAAGGAAGCCTCTGTTTGGACTGGGGCCAGAGACGTGCCCGGATTCCGGTTTCCCGAACTCGGACAAAACCTGGCCCAGTGGTAGCCTTTCTTGCACCTCGGACAGAGGGTATTCGGAGCCTTAGAATGGCCGGACTTTTGTCCGCCTCCCTTGGATCGGCACTCCCTAGCGAAGTGGCCGACCTTGCCACAAGTGTGACATGCCCCTTTGGTCTTTCCATTAGGACGAGATCTTCTACCCCCTTGCACGGCTGCCGCTAGCAGACCCATTTTATAGGAATCTGTGCCAACGTCAGCACATGCTCGGATCATGTCCGTTAAGGTCAAGTCAGGACGATTGCCTAGCGACTGCAAAACCTTACGGCAGTCCAAGTTGGCGTTGTCCTTGGCTAGCTTAATCATGAGCTCTTGCTGGGCTTGCTCGTTATCAATCTGCCTGGTGATTGCTTCTTCCAAGCGATTGATGAAGTCCATGTAGGGCTCCTGGGCTCCCTGCTTAATGGAGGTGTAATTTTTGGCCGCTTTGCCAGACGCTGGGACCTTGAAGTAAGCCCTAAAGGCTGCCTCGGCTGACATCTCGAGAGTGGCGAGAGGCAGGTTGATCTGAGCGTTGATTGACTCAAAGGCACCTGAACCATATAGCTGTTCAGCAATTACCGCGCCTCCCATCCTGGCGGCCCTGGCCTGAGCCTCGAGCCGATACTCGCTGTCCCAGATCATGTACTGGCTAGGGGTCAGCATCATCCTCATGACGGCTTTCCAGTCATGGGGAATCCACATGGTGGTCTCGCACGCCTGCTGAAGCGTGCCCCTGGTAAAACGGCTTTGGAGCCCTGTCTCTGAGATTGCTTTCCGCAAAGCCATGAGAAGCTTGTACGGGACTGGGGAATGGACGATTTGTTGAGCGCCTGTGAGCGCGTCCATCTCCGTTCGGATTGGGCATATCTGTCTAAGCTCAGCTAGTTCTTCCGCTGACAGTTCCCCCTTTTTGAGTTCTATCTCTGCTGTGCGCTGAAGGGCACTCTTCACGACTAGGGAGCTTGGAGCTGTCAGAGAAGCGCCTGCGCCTCTCATTCCTTGCATTCCTTCGGTGACGTCTGCAGCTGTCACCGCGGGAATGCTCCCTGCGCTACTATGCTGATAGCTGATTGACGGATAGAGCGCCGTGGGCGCAGTCGGCTCGACTGGCCTGCCTGATGACTTTTCTAACGGGGGTTCATTGGCCTCTATCCGGACTGGCTCGATCTGTTCTAAGAGCTTCCTACACTTCCTCCAAGTACGAACTATCCCTCCTGGAGCTTTGGGGGGCTGCTGAATGCAGTCTCCTATCTGATCCCAGAGCTGCAGGGTTAACGTACCTACTTCTGGGTAAAGTAGGCAGTGTTCCCTGAGGTACGCCAAAAGTCTCGCTAGTTCCCTGCTGTGAAATCGTAACTGAAATACCCTGGCCAGGATTCTGAACTCTTGCTCCCGAGTTCTTTGGCTAGCGGACGGACTTGGTCCATGAGAACAAGTCCCCATATTACCTGCGATGGTCCTCTGAAGTTTCCTCCTCGGGACGAAGTTCGACGCGTCTTTGCAGGCAACAGGTTCGGGCGTCGGGTGTCTGGGGTAGACCTCGGAGCGTGGACCTTCTGCCACGGGCCCTCGGCGGCCTCTGCGCTGTCAGGGGCTCACAGCCTGCCCTGAGCGGAACGCGTTTTTCCCTTTGCGCAAGCCTCCCCGAAAGCTGGGAGCAAGCTGTAGGAATGCCTCTTTGGAATGCCTCGCCGCTGGCCGTCTCTCTGTCCGGCTGGCTGCCGACCAGAGCGCCGCGCTGTCCTCCGGGCTGGTTTTGGTCGCGGTTCAAGCACAGAACCGGACCGCGTGGACCGTTACTCGCGAGTAGACCTCTCCAGGGTCCCTTTACTCACGAGTAAATCACGTCGGGGTCACCAGATGTAGGAATCAGGGCCACTGGGGGCCGGAGGAGCCCGGAGGAGGACTGATCAAGTAACGACACGAGGCAAACGGAGCGAGATCAGATCAGTACTTTATTGGAAAAAGGCAACATCATTTATAGGGAAAAAAGCGCAACGGTGGCAAGCTGTCATCTGACAGGAAAATTACCTCACTCACGTACACGGGTTAATGGGGAATTCTTCAAAGGGGAGTTTAATCAGCTGGGGCAAACATGGATTCAGGGACCTCATTGTCTTGGGGATTAGGCAGGGACAAACATGGTTTATTTGCGCCCGGGATTTCCCGAGCTGGGAGATGAACTATGTACTTAATGCTTGACAGAAGTCAGCTATCTGCTTACTTGGCCGAGTCGCAGGTCAGGTCACGGTAATTGGGTGAATCAAACCCTATATTTTATTCACCCCCCTTAATTTGGCGGCCGCAGAGCCCACGGGCTGGGAGCGTCTCTCACCGCGGTGGCCTCTGGCGGGCCGTTCCATGCCCTGCGGGGCATGGGGAAACCGCAATTAAGGCCTGTTATCAGTATTCCTAATTCATCGTCCTCCTATTTGCAAAAAAAGAGTTAAATATTTGTACTTAAAAATAAATAAACAACATTTAGAACCATAAATACAGTGCACAAGGTATTATTCAACAGCTTCAATACCATTTTAATCCACTGACTCATAACAGTGATGGCATCTCAAGAGAACTGTAATCTATGTCCCAAACTCTGTAGAATAATAGAAGAAGAAGCATTTGCTCCTGGAATCAGCAGGTTCACACCAGTTCGCCAAAACCGGTAGCAGAAATTCTGGCTGGCCCTGCCCATCCAAGTTTTGAAATAAAGTAGTCCTAAATCAGGTGCAACACAGGGCTTTCTCCCTGGCCACGCCCACCATACCACACCTACAGTTTGGTAGTAATTTTTTTTAGGAGCCCACTACTGATGTTCTCATTGGTCCAATCGCAAGTTTGTGTATACTAAAATCACATGTTTTCTTTGTTTTGTGGGGGGTTGTGCTCAGGTATTTTGGGGGCCAGGCACTGTGGTGGCTCAAGTGGTTAAGAAGCTGACTGGAAGGCAGCAGGTGAGCAGTTTGAGACCCGAGTACTGCATGATGGAATGAACTCCCATCTCTGCCCCAGCTCCTGCCAACCTAGTAGTTCAAAAGCAAGAAATTGCAAGTGTATAAATAGGTACCACTTTGGTGGGAAGGTAAACAATGTTCTGTGCACTCTGATGTCTAGGCCGCCTGCCACATGTCCACAGAAATATCTGCAGACACACAGCACGGGCTCTTTAGCTGTTAACAGAGATGAGCACTGAACATTAGAGTCAGATACGACTGGCTTTCAAGCAAGGGCAACCTTTACCTTTACCTTTACCTATTTCTGGGGCCACACTGTAGCATCACTTGCAGGAACTCTCCCTGCATCAATAACTGCTATGAAAGGTATAAAAAGGGATACTCTTTACTCTGGTACTATGGAGTATGAATTTCTTAAATTGAACAGCACTAGTAAAAAGTAGATAGAGAACTAGTTTGGAGGAAGTTTTGAAGTTTGAAAAGCAAAGAGTTAAAAGTCAAGAGTATGATCCGTTTTATGCTGAAAAGCTTCTTATTGGCACTGTGATACATTTTATCTCATACCTGCATCTACACTTGAGATACTTATTCTCTCACAAGATGTACACTAGTGCAAAGTGGAGTGCAGCCAGAAATAGCGGCTCTCTAAGAATTTGTGGCAAAAATAATTTCATTGCCACAAGTACAAGAAACTCTTTTGGTCACAGTATTCAACCTGATATGTTTTTAAATCAGTCAGACCCTGCACAAACAGCCCATGTCTCCTGTGTTCTCAATTACCCCCAAACTAAAAAAAGACCCTATTTCAGGGCCTATTTACATTGCAATACTGTACAGTATAGTGTTCTAATATACAGTATAAGCATGTTGTTCATTTTGTTGTTGTTGTTGCTGTTACCAGTGTTTACTTTAGCAGAAAGTCCTTCCATTTGCATAAGTAAGGCATCTCATTTCCCCCCTCTTAAATTCTATTTTTTCCTCCCCCCCCCTTAAAATAAACAATTCTGAGGACTGGGGGACACTTTGGATCAGAACAAAAGGTAACACAGAAGGTTGGATGAGGTTGAATTCAAGTGCTTTTCACTAAGGTTTAGTCAACACTTTTTAAATCTTCCATCCACCGTTCTGTAAATTGTGTTAGTTGAGAAATTAATTCAATGATGTCATTAATTCAATGATGTCATAAAATCTGAGAAGAAGCAAGATAGCATCATTCTAAGCTACCCTTTTAGAAATAACAAGGTAAGCAATTGCTATTATGGTCTGGCAAGAGGCGTCATTATTTGTAATTTGAAACCTTGAAACAAAATAGGTTATGAACAATATTTTCTTCCAAACCAGGCTGAAATGAGTTTATATTACTTTATGAATTGGGTTCTTCGAACTCTTTTTGAGGCAGTTATAGTATGTTTCAGGATGTGGCACCAGTCTTCTGCGATCTAGAGAAGCAATTTCAGAGAAATACCATGAACATCATAAACCCAGGAGGGGGTAGTACATTCCACTGCAATGTATGTGTTTTAGATGCTGTAACAATATGGTGCCTTACTCTCGAGCAGGCCCTATTGTTCTTCTTGCAGCCCCCTGGCTGGACAACCCAGGCATCAGACATGAGTAGATTCAGGTAGCATCGAGCCAAGTAACCACTCCAAGTCTCCTCAGGCATTTTATAAGTGTATTGAAAGCATAGCAAGAGACAGGATGCAGTCCATCAAAAGAACAGAAAGCATTTCAAAGCAAAGAAATGAACCAAACTGGTTCTCTAAGGGATAGTCCACAGCCCCCCCCCCCCTTTTCTCTCAAAGTTTTACATCTTGGCAGCTTGAAGCACAGCACTCCAGAGAGTGTCTCTGTGTCGGCTTGTGTGGTATCCGCGGGCACAATTGGCATAACTGTCCCTGACAGAGGCCATGCCACGTGAGAACGCGCCAGGCCTCTGGGCTCCGAGGGGACAGAAATTGGGGAGCGGATTAATAGTCATAAGATTGATTCACCCATATCTGACCTGACAGGCAGTCCAAGCAGGAGGAAATTGAATGCCTAACTAAGCAGTTAGGAAATAGGTAATACCGCACCTGCGGATTACCACAAGCCCTAGCGTAAATAGTGGCCATATTTATTCTTGTTTAAGCTAGGAACAATGGACTTCCCCTGCCAGTGTTTGCCTTAGTTAATTAACTTCCCCGAGAGAGATTCCCAATTAACCTGGGTAAATATGTGATGTGATTTTCTGTCAGATGACGATTCTATCACACGCTGCCTTGAATTCCTATATATGATGATGATTTTCCCTCAATAAACCACTGGTCTTCGCTCCATCTTGTCTCGTGTCGTTACTTGACCAGTCTCCTCCGGGACCCCATGGCCGCTCCGCGGCCCCGATCCAACAGGCTTGTGTGTGTGCCTGCCTGCAGCCCGCCTCTCTAGGTTATATCTCCTCCCACAGGGTCCACCTTTGGACCAATTATCTTACAGCAAGACATGTCAATCACACAATAAATTTCATTTCTTCTACACCATGAGGCAACTCTTAAGACAAGGATGTTTACATATCTTCTCCAGTCCCTCCCCTCCCTAAAAAAAAAGGACACGTATTTCTGCAAACATGCAACCTGTCCTATGGGGTGGTGTTTTTTTTAAAAAATGTAATAATATTTCTTTACTGCAAATGAGATAGAGCTGAGGTGGCTCAGTGGTTAAGAAGCTCACCTTGTTAGCTCGAAGGCCAGCAAGTCAGCAATTCGAGACCCAGGTATTGCATGATGGAATGAGCGCCCATTTCTGTCCCAGCTCCTGCCAACCTAGCAGATTGAAAGCAAGAAATTGCAAGTAGATAAATAAGGACCACTTTGGTGGGAAAATATCTTGGGGACATCAAAGGAGCCTTACTTCAATGCTTCCAAACACAGGAATCACACATGGTCCATAAGATGCCAGCAAATAAGTTGTGTTCTAAGGGGTAACTTTCTGCCATCATGGAATGGTGCAAAAGTGAGGTTGTGACACTGGCAGAGAAGTCTCAAAGGCTGAGTCTGACACAGCTCTTGGACTAAGCCTCCAAACACATATTATTCTTGTTGAACCTTCACATACTTAGTGTTGAAACAGACCATCACAGATAGCTGTAAACAGGTTTAGAGACAGCTTGTAATTGAACAAGAACACCTTAATTTTGCAAATAAGTTTTGTCATGGTTGTGAAATCCAACTTCAAAGATATCATATACTTCAGAAAACCAAACATTTTATATTGCTCTGTTTTTCATTATTGTATGATCTATGCTGTATTTATTCATGTATTGCTTTGCTGGCATTGTTTTGCTTGTATTGCACTGTATATTTTCTTTGTTATTGGCCACCTTGAGTCACCCATTGGGTAGAGAAAGGTGGGATACAAATTAAACTTGAATTCAATTGAATTGAATTCAAAGGCTTTCATTAATTAAGAACTGCCTTTTTCTAATCATGATCTATCTCTAAGCTTCTTAACCAAACAATTAGTTGATGTCAATGCATTTAACGCATTTAATTTATCTTAATGTTCTTCACCATGGGATTGGTTTTACCTGATTTTACAATTTTATACACCATTCTACCACAGTGTTTTATATCTAAGTTGAGAGATCTGGGGTTCCCGCCATCACTTTGTGGGTAGATATTGGATTTTCTGTCAGAACGCTCCCGGAGGGTCCAGTTGGGCCCTAATACCTCTAATATGCTTAGTACAAATACAGGAACACCACAGGGATGTGTGCTTAGCCCGCTCCTTTATATTCTCTATACATTTGACTGTGTCTCTGTCTACCCTAGCAATAGGATTGTCAAATTTGCAGATGACACAACTGTGATTGGGCTCATCTCTGATAAGTAGTGGGCCAGGTTACCTTAGAGACCGTATCGCCCTAAGGACATCTGTCTGTCCAACCAGAGCGGACCGGAGGGGCTCTCTAATAGTGCCATCGGCCAGGGGGGATCGCCTCTCTGGCACGAGGAGAGCCTTCTCTGTGTCCGCACCAGCCCTTTGGAACCTCCTGCCTGTGGAACTGCGTCTCCAGACAGAGTTGTTGCACTTTAGAAAAGAACTAAAAACCTGGTTGGCGGGCCAGGTTTGGGGTGCAGGTGGAGGGGTGGCTTCCGTTGGGTGGTTAATATAGGGTTAATATAGGGGAGGATGCCTGCCCCACTGTTTCTTCGGTTCCTGCACCCCTCTCTTTTTAGGGGTGGGTTCTTATTGCTGGTTTTTATCTGTTTTATTTGTTTTTACCTGTTTTTACCCACTGTTGTGAACCGCCCGGAGTCAGCTTTGGCTGAGTGGGAGGTATAGAAATTTAACAATAAATAAAACTAATAATGAGGGCAAGACAGCCTATAGAGATGAGGTGGAGCGGTTGACAAAGTGGTGGAGAACCAATAATCTGCTCCTCAACATAAAGAAAACAAAGGAGCTTGTGGTGGATTTTAGGAGGCAGAGAACCGATGTCCAGCCGCTTTTGATTGATGGAACCTGGGTGGAGAGGGTAGCAACATTCAGATTTCTGGGCATTGAGATACAAGAGGATCTGTCCTGGAGTGCCAACACAAGGGGGCTTGCGAAGAAGGTGCAGCAGAGACTGTATTTTTGAGAACTCTAAGGAAAAAAACATCTTCCACAAAAGCTGCTGCTTGCCTTCTATTGCTGCGCTATTGAGAGCGTGCTCACTTATGGCTTATGTGTGAGGTATGGGAGTAGTACTCATCGGGATAGGATAATGTTGCACAGAATTATTAAAACAGCAGAGAGTATCATCGGCTGTCCACTCTCCACTTTAGAACAAATTTACACCATCAGGTGCCACAGAAAAGCATTAGATATAGTAGGAGACCCATCACATCCTGGCCACTGCTTCTTTGAGCTTCTGCCATCGGGACAGAGATATACAACAATGAAGGTAAAAATGAGCCGTCTCAAGAACAGTTTCTTCTCCAGAGTAATTTTGGCCTTAAATGGAAACTCTGGACTCTGAAGTCATCTTATCTTATTTTAAAATTTATTTATTTTTAGATTTTTTATTTTTAGAATTTTAGAATTTTGAAATTTTAATTTTTTTGAAATTTTAAAGTTTTAAAGATTTTAAATTGTACTGCATGGTATTATCTTAATTGGTGTTTCTGTAGCTGTTTTAAATTAAGGGGTATGCCTTATTCGAGTTGATATATAGCAACCGAGAAATTTCGTTGTTCCCGCAAGGGGACAATGACAATAAAGATTTATCCTATAGTTAACTTTGTTTTTTCTTGCTTTTTAAATAAAATTGAAAGCTTCCTTGAGCACTGTTTTGTAAGGAGAGGCAAGGTAACTATGTAATCAAATAATAATACATCAGATCTTTTTCTGAAAATGATCATTTTTAAGTGGAAAGGATGCTTCCTTTGACAGCTGCTATAACTGCTGAAGTTACACCGCAGTTTTTAAAGAGAAGCACGGCTGCTTCATCTATGAAATAAGCATCTTTACTGGAGGAGGTGACTCCTATTGAAAAGCTGCATGCAAAAATATGGAGTAAGGAAAATAGTACGAAATATTTGTTTCAAGAGAAATTCTATTTGAATGCAAACTACTACTACTACTACTACTACTACTACTACTACTACTACTACTACTACTACTAAAATATAAAAATCAGACTGATACCAACTGAAAGCAAGAATTCTTATACTATGCTCAAAGCTTTTCTTATAAATAGGACTCAGATTTTTACCAAATTAAGCAAATGTATGCATACCTATTCTATGCCAGTTATATGTGACAGGTGCATGGCTGAATGCATACAAAACTGATATGGACCATAGATAGACATTTTGCTTTTTTTTTCTACAAAGCATATACTCAAATCTTGATTCAATACTGGTACGGAAGCCAAATGCTTTAACTCGGGAAGAAGTTCCCCTTCCCTGCACAATTCCATCCAGACAGTATGATTGGATCATCTATGAAGTCTGTCTTACTAAATGTCTTAGGGCTACTGACAGTTTTAAAAGGCCTGTGTATTTCTTCATGCCTTTCAGCCTCCTCACTTGAGTAGCAATTCATCATCCACTGAGAAGGCCAGCATGTTGAAGAATATAACAATAACTGGAGGCTTTGATCCATCTACATTTGACCATTATCTCAGAAAAGTTTCCCAGGACTCTGTGTATCACAGTCATTGATTTATGAGCCATCTTATAACTCCAGAAATGTAGTATTTGGTATTTAGCTAGAAACAACTTTCCCATTCCCGACTGATACTTCTGGGCATTGGGGACAAAGCTTTTAAATTTCAAAATGATCAGTTTTAAATTTCAAAAAATGACAGTTACAAAGCAGCACCAACAAGAAAAGGAAAGAAATGGCCTGGTTGTGTAGTTTGAAAACATGCAAATAACTCTTTTTTGTAATATGATGGAAATTAGGATAGGATTTTTATTTGTATACCGCCTTATACGACCCAATGGGTGACTCAAGGCGGTTCACAGGCATTTCAATATACAATATAACAAAAGATAAAAATACAGTGTTACAAAACACAATAGAATACACAATATAGTATGGTACAAATTAGCAAAGTTACAAAATTACATGCCAGAATAAATATATAATAATACAACATACATAACAGAGCCCTGGCTTGACGTACATGACTAATCATCAGTAATCTAAGTCCTAAGTACAATTACAAACTAACATATTGTGAACCATACACAGAATATCAAAAGGACAATGTCAATCAACAATGTAGCAGGAAAAAACAACAATGAAAAGACGCCCCAAGAAAACCCTGACCCAACCACCTCCTTCCACGCTAACGGCTGAGAGGGAATCCAACAAGTCCTCTTCTCCTTCGCAGCCCAGAAAAGTCCGAAAGAGAAAAGTCCTGCCTCCAGCCGGGAAGGCAAGGAGCGTCCTTTTGTGCCGTTTGCCCAGCCTCAACCCAAATGTTCTCTCTCTCTCTCTCTCTCTCTCTCTCTCTCTCTCTCCCAGCCCAACTGACCAAGTGTCAGAAGCAGTCCAGGGGTGCCGGCTCCAGTGCTGGTGTTTTGTACCCATGCCAGTCGCCCCCAGGTGGTCCACGCTCCCTCCAGCCCCGAGGGAGTGAAACCGGCAGGTGGAAGAGGTGGAAATTGGTGCTTAGGTACAATTTAACCATTAGAGCAGTGGTTCTCAATTTGGGGCACAGGCCCCACAGGGGGACTTCAATTCCCAGAAGCCTTAGTCAGTACATTGGAGAATTGAGCTAGGCTTCTGGGAATTGAAGTCCAAAAACCAAAGGTTGGGAAACACTGTCGTAGAGGCAACAGAGGAGGCTTTGCATTTGCTTTCTCTCTCTCTTTCTCAGTGATGGTGAATCTTTTAGAGACCAAGAGCCCAAACCAGTGGGGGGAGCTCTGTGCTGGGGGGCGGGAGGGAGCACTCCCATTGGGATGCTGAGCAGAGGGGTGGGGCAAACTCTGTGCTGGGGAAGGGAATAAGTGCTCTCATTGGGCAGAGGGGTGGAGTGAACTCTGTGTTGGGGTGACAGCAGGTGTGCCAACAGAGAAGGCTGGGAGTGCCATGTCTGGCATTCATGCCTTAGGTTCACCACCACTGCCATAGATTTTACTCATGTACATAATTGCAGAAGGACAGCTGTGCAAGTGGTGGGAAGTGCACCTGGTCAATCACATGACTGGGGTGAAATCCAATGGCCATTGGGGGGAGTATACATCATCTCTTTCATTGATCTTATGCAACAGGATTTTGGCCATTCATGCAAAGTGGAATTACCAAAATCCTTAATCAACCCACCTGATCCACACCATCTTGATTTTTTTCTAGTTCCATTTTCAGCTCAGCTGAGACAACCAGGCCTCTGTGGTACAACCACTGTGGTGGCAGGCAGAAGGGCAAAACGCAGGAACTCCAGCTATGTAACGGAAAACCATGAATTTCACATTTTGCAACTGTCCCACACGGTTCCATAAAAAACATGGAAAATTCACAGTTTTCAAACCACTTGATTTGGAAGAAGAAAAAATCTTGCACTTCTATTGGAATGGCCAGTAGGTGGAAGCAGCAGCAGCTTGGTAAACAAGGGGGTGGGAAGAAACGCGTCTTCGCCTCTGTAGCAGCAGCAGTTCGATACCCGAATACTGCAGGACAGAATGAGCTCCCATCTTTGT
Source organism: Bradypodion pumilum (assembly GCA_035047305.1). NCBI lineage: Eukaryota > Metazoa > Chordata > Lepidosauria > Squamata > Chamaeleonidae > Bradypodion > Bradypodion pumilum. Next base: position 93,281,851 of record JAWDJD010000002.1, read on the forward strand.
CCCAGCTCCTGCAAACCTAGCAGTTTGAAAGCAAGAAATGGCAAGTAGATAAATAGGGACCACTTGGGGACGACAGTGATCCCTGTGCTCTGGTGTCTAGTCATGCCTGCTGCATGACCATGGAAACGTCTGCTCTCGTCTCTGTCCCAGCTCCTGCAAACCTAGCAGTTTGAAAGCAAAAAATGGCAAGTAGATAAATAGGGGCCATTTTGGTGGGAAGGTAAACAGCATTCCATGCACTCTGGTGTCTAGTCATGCCTGCTGCATGACCATGGAAACGTCTGCAGAAGTAGACAGTGCTGGCTCTTCGGCTTTGAAACAGAGATGAACACTGATCCCTAGAGTTAGATACGACTGGCCTTCGAGCAAGGGCAACCTATCCTTCTGTCCCGTTTTTGTGATAGGGAATTATGGTAACCCTAACTCCAGCAGCAGGACCCAGATACAACTCACACGCTGCCTGACTGCAAGGAAAATAAGGAAATGTTGGCCTGCAGAGTTGACCAGTACTAGGGCTACAGATTGACACAGAACAACACAGATTTTCAACTGCATGCAGGTCTGTGCACCTCATACTTGGGTTGTTCAAGGGTTAACCTCTATATTATTTCAGTCTCCCTCCTCCACAGGACTGGGATTGTAGAGCCATGTAAAAGTATACACTTGCATTAGAAGCTAGAACTGTCAGTCAACACTTTTCCATTCCCTTTCCCCATTCTAATGTTTCTATTGTTTGAAAAACATGGGGGAAATTGTGCCATTTTTTTTTAGATATACTGTCTACCTGTGCTTCTATGTTAAGTTTGTTTGTTATGTTTATTTGATTTGTATCCCGCCCTACTCAGCACAGGCCAACTCAGGGTGACTCACAAGACTCCATACCTGTCAACCATCCCATTTTACCCAGGAAAACCCCTTATTTTTACCCCTCTTCCCACCCCCTCCCATTTTATTAATTTCCCTGTATTTTCCCTTATTTTTAAAACAAATATCCTGACCTCACAGGCGAAGCTGCAGTATTTTTTTTCAGCCACTAGAGGTCACTGTGTGGCAGGCTCTAAGTTCGCTTTTTGAAGGGGAGAGGGTGGGCGTTCTGTAGGTTTCTCTTTCATTTTTCTCCTGCCAACCACATGTCCAAGATGGCGGCTGGTCAGAGCCACCATGCTGGGAGGAGGGACGGAAGTCAGAGGTGAGCGATATTTCATTTATGCAGGGGCAAATCAGCTCTTGGTCTGGGGGCAGAGACTTCTCTCTCACTCTCATGCTTTATTGAGTTGTTTCTGCCCTGCCTTCCATTTCTAGAGTTCTAGAGTTAACTTGGGAGGGGTGAGGAGGGGTGGGGTGGGTGGATGGTGCTTGATCACTATATGAGAAAGAGAGATGGGGTGGGGTTCCGTTTCTGTTCTAGAGTTAAATAGGGAGTGGTGGGGGGATGTGCTTGATCACTATATGCTAAAGATAAAGGTTTCCCTTGCTCGAAAGGAAGTCGTATCTAGAGTGCCAAGGTTCGCCATGAGAGTCATAGATTCCTACAGTGGCCAATTTTTAGAGCAAGAAGCTGCTTTTTGTACAAGAGAGCAGATCCAAAATACACGGGGAGAATTATCAGAGCTCATAGATCCAGTATGCTTGCACCGGGATCTGAGTTAGGTAAAGGTAAAGGGTCGCCCTTGCTCAAAAGCCAATCGTATCCAACTCTAGGGTTCAGTGCTCATCTCTGTTTCAAAGCCAAAGAGCCAGCGTTGTCTGCGTCTGCAGACATTTCCGTGGTCATGTGGCAGGCATGACTAGACACCAGAGCGCACGGAACGCTGTTGCCTTCCCACCAAAGTGGTCCCTATTTATCTACTTGCAATTTCTTGCTTTCAAACTGCTAGGATGGCAGGAGCTGGGACAAAGACAGGAGCTCATTCCGTCCTGCAGTACTCGGGAACCGAACTGCTGACCTTCTGCCTCCCAGTCAGCATCTTACTCACTTAAGCCACTGAGCAAACAAGAAATAAAAGAAAACAAAAGTCCCCCAAGAAAATGGGGAAAGGGTTTTTTGGCCCACACAGCTTTGTGCCCATTGCATCTACAATACCATCTAGCCATCTTATTTTGGCCACCCCCTTCTTTTGTCCTCCACCTTTCCCAGCATCAAGGCTTTCTCAAGTGAATCCTCTCTTCTGATTTGATGTCCAAAGTACTTTAGTGTCATCTTTACTATTTGACCTTTAATGAGCAGTCGTGGTTGATTTCTTCTAGGATTGACCTATTTCTAACACCACATTTCAAAGGCATCTACTTTTCTGTGCTCAGCTTTCCTAATGGTCCAGCTCTCACACCCATACATTACCACCGGGAATACCATTGCTTTGACTATGCAATTTTTTGTTTGCAAGGTGATGCCTCTACTTTTAACTATGTTCCCCAGGTTTCTCATAGCTTGTTTCCCAAGCATCAGTTGCCTTTTTATTTCACAGCTGCAGTCACCATCTGCAGAGATCTTTGATCCTAAGAAAGTAAAATCTGCCAGTCGTATCCAACTCTAGGGTGCAATGCTCATCTCAATTTACAGCCAAAGAGCCAGTGCTGCCTGTGTTTGCAGACATTTTCATGGCCATGTGACAGGCATGACTAGAGCCCAGCAAGTCACATGGCTATATTTGGCCACGCCCATAGATTTGGCCACACCCACAGAGGGATGTGGCCAAAATTTCCCTTATTTTCAAATCCAAATGTTGACAGGTATGTACAAGACATCAAATAAAGATGAAATGTAGCAAAAAACAAAATATAAAATATAACAAGAGCAAAGCACAACATACAATAAAAAAGTAACAGTGACAACTCAGTAATACAGCATACAACTCACTCCGGCCCCAAAATTTCCAAAAGTGGGAAATGGTGGTTCTGCTGTCTCTATGGCCTTTAAGACCCTCTGAAGCAGGACTGCTACTGAATCTCCATGAATTTTCAAATTTGAATTTATATTACTAAAATCAAGGTCCAGCGCTATATGTTCCTTATACAAATCCACACCCCTGCATCGATCGTGCTGAAACTCGACACCCACATACCTTGGGCCAAAGATACAGTCACTGCAGGGGTGTCAAGCCCCATGGGGAGGGGTACACCCCCTAAATCAATCCGCAAAGGGGTCGGCCCACCAACAGGAGAAAAAGCAAGGGGGAAAAGTCAACCGGCGGGGGGGGGGGGTTGTGGTGCCATCGCCACAGCTCAACCAGTTCCCAGTTGACAAGATCTGGGGCTCCGTAACATCACAGGGCTCCCTAATACAAAGCAATACCCCTGCACCGATTGCACTGGAAACTGTGTGCACACCTACCTTCAACGTCTAGGGTGGCTGGTGTGGGTAATCAGCAGCTCACCTCGGGGTCCTTGCCCCCAAAAAAGGGGTTGCAACACCCGCAACCTGGCCAGCAGAAACAACCCGGAGAGGTGACTGTGCATGCGTGAGAATCCACGCATGTGCCTAACCCTGCCTGGCATTCCAGGCTGTGGCTCATGCGCAAAATTCCACGGATGTGCCAAAGTCTGCCTCGCATTCCAGGTGGCACACGGCCTAGCTGCCAGTACAGACGGCAGCAATTACGACCATTACGGCCACCCCTGCCCCAGAGACTACTGTTGGCAGGTGGCCACCGGGGCATTGCTCCTCTGCACTCCTGAGGAATGCCGCAGGGGGAGGGAGTACCCACAGCCGGGGGCAGGCGGAGGATGGGACCGGGCCGCCGCCTTCTACAAACCTCCGCTCCCCCCCCAAATGGGTCCTCTGCCCACCAGCCCAAATGGAGCCTCCCTTCCGCCTGACACAACCCACGGGAAGATGGAGGGGCCAGGCTGCGATGGCTACCCACTGACTGTAGTTGCTGGGGAGGCCAGCAGCGGCAGGCAGAGCCAAGAGAGCGGCCGCTACAGCAGCAGACAAAAAGGTAAGGCAGCTGGAGTGGGGGGCGGGCCCAGGTCTCTGCTTGGCCTGGGTTGGGTACCCCCGGGCAACGCCGGGTCCTCTGCTAGTCTCATCTGTTTCAAATAAACTCCATTATAATTGAGATGGCTGCAAAATCAGCCTAATGTAATTCCTGATCTGGTAACATCAGAAGCATCTTCCTAATATTAATGAGATTATATGAAGATCAGTAGCTTTGTAGTATCATGGTTCAATAATTCATTTTCTTTCTAACTTTTAAATTATATTCCTGTATCTTTTTCTAAACTTTAACTGTAAATCATAAGCAATTGATACACTCTTTCCCCACCTGTACAATTAAGTCTTTTTTAACTTTTAGTTTTCCAATTTTGATAACTCTGGCAAACGAAGGATACTCATTAAACAATAACAACATTCGATCATGAGTCACTTCTGGTATCAAAATAACAATAGGATGTAGTCATATGTAGAGAGGGAACCATTGTTTTACATTTCTGATTGAGTTGACTAAAAACTCCCACAGAAAGGAGTTTTGCATTTCTAAATTTCTAGCTGGTAGAAAATATCATATGAGAGCATTATGCTCCAGTGCAATTAATAATGGCTCATGGCTTACTAACTAATAGTTCTGCTTAGATTTGTCATCAGTTTTTGCCCACTAAAGCACATGATTGTTCAATAGGATATTATCCATGCTGCACTGTAGAGAGAGAAACAACCAGTCTTATGGGCAGGCATAGTATCTTCTTCTTCTTCTTCAGCTGCCGTATTCATTCCGGATATTGGCTATCATCATGGCGATAGTCTTCCTGCTCTTAACTCCTCAGAACAGTTCTTCCAAGGACATGCCACACCAGTCTCTTAGGTTCTTCAGCCGTAAAGTCTGTCTATGTCCAGGACCAGGGCCTCTCTTCCCTGCGGTCTTTCCTTATAGAGCGAGTTGGAGGATTCTATACTTTGTGTTGTTCCTCATGGCCAAGGCATTGGAGCTTTCTTTGCTTGGTCATCTTAAAGCAGAAGTTCCCAACCTTTTTAAGCCAGGGGCCGGGTTACACTTCCTCAGACAACTTCAGGAGCCGGATCACCATTTTGTCCTTCCTCCACTACATGGCACTTCCTGGTGTGGTTGATGCGGAGGTGGGCCACATGAAATGGTGTTGCAGGCCACATCTGGCCCTCAGGCCACAGGTTGAGAATCCCTGTCTTAAAGAGTTCTTTTTCCTTATCCATCTGGCACAATACTTCTACATTAGTCACTTGATCAACCCATGATATCCTTAGCAGCCATCTGTAGATCCATATAGTATTACAAATAGTATTTATAGATAGACAGGTGTAGCCTCCAGTGCTTGTTCTCAAGCTTGCGGTCCAAAAAGAATGGGTGTGGGTTGATGAGTAGATGAAATGAAAAAACAAACAGCGGTGGTGGTGGTTATAAGGCATCTGGAAGTTGTTCTTCTTCTCATAGCCATCTGGGAAAGAGTTCAAAGAGTGGAAAAGGGAGAAAAGCTATTGATGCCTCTTAGCTGAGTCCATGGAGTAGCCAAGTTTTGTCTCCTTCCAGTACAGCTAGATGGAATGGGTGCTGTTGGATGACAGCAGGATATGCCAAGCCCAGTGAATCCTCTTCTCTGGCCTTGCCCAAAACAAAAGCTCCATGCTGGGCTGTCAGGCTCAAATGCTCAAAAAGAAAAAAGGAAAGAAAAAAGGGGGGACAGCAATCTTTGAACAGCTTTTTCTAGAATCAGTTTTCTAAGTCAGTAGGAAATTTCTGCAGTTCCTGAATGGTCTTTTCTGAATCACATGGTTAGTAATGACAAATGGAAGATCAATCTTTCCTTTCTATATTCAGTGGCAATGTCATTAAAACTGTAGAGGAGAAAGGGGGGGGGACATTTATTTGTTTATTTATGCTCTCTCTTCCTGCCAAAAATGCTGCTTGAATTGCTTTTCTGGTAAGTTCAGTTGTCATTTTCAACAAGTAGCTTACAGCACAGAGGAATTCATAAACATGCTCACTAGTACACTGCATGGTTTCCAAATGCATCCTCTTTGTGCATTGATGGTATACCACTTTTATTCTTTTGCTGGATAAGAGGCAACCATCCCTGGTGGGTTTCATTAACAGCATTGATTGATATATTTCTTTAAATCAGAAATATAAATGTTTTTGCTTAGAACCTACAGGTTCAGATCCTACTCATTACACCCAATGGCATAATGCAATTGGTGTAAATCTTGGTGATTAATTGCTGCAAGTTTAAAAGTTAGTGTGGTTCGAAGTTGCATGCTGAGTCATGCAGCTCATTCTACAACAGCAAATTCCTGCATTAGCTTCCTAACCTGAAGCAAATTGCCCACAGGATTTATGCTCATTGTATTATGTCTGTAGAAAAACATAAAATGATTTAAATTACACTCTATTTCATGTCATATTAGCTGGCGGAAAGGGTAATCATAAGACAGAATTGACTTGATCTCATGTTTTTGTTGTTGTTGGCGTCAGCGTCGGCGGTGTTGTCGTTGCCACCGCCATTGTTGTTACTGTTACTGTTATTATTCTTTCACCAGATGAAAATGTGTGCAGAAGCATATAGTGTTGGTTAGCCTGGAAATCAACCCATAATATTCTTCCTGGGGCTCTGATTGCCATGTGTCATGCTAATGTAAACTCCTTGAGATGCTGATTCAAGCCTTATTTCATTTTCATGCCTGAAACAGTACAAGACCAATAACATGTAAGAGGGACAAGCACAACAGGAGTGACCCAAGTTTTGCTACTGCTTCAGGCAGGAAGCAGAGTGCTTCCCCCCTCCCCCATGGTTGCTCTTGTTGTGATGACCAAGGGGACCATTCCTCCTATCTGCCTTGGTTCTGATAGAATCCCTCAGAGGCAGATTTTTTAAAGACTTTATTTCAGGCCAGTTATTACATCCCACAGTCTGCTTTTTCCATTTTTAGCCATAATCCATAGGAAAGGGTTTAACTGTACCTCTGCCTTTCCACCTGAGAAATGCTCCCTCTGCTTTGAATATCAGGAAACATTTCTTAACTGTTATAACAGTATGACAATGGAACCAATTACCTTGAGAGATGGTGAGCATTCCATCGCTGGAGGCATTCAAGAGAAAATTGGACAACCATTTGTCAGATCTACATTGATTTGGATTCCTGCATTGAGTAGGCGGTTGAATATAGCCTCAAAGGCCTCTTCAGACTCAATTATTCTATGATTCTATGATCCTATTCACACTTAAATCCATTACTGCATCTAAGAAATCTGAATATTAATGCCAGACTAGATCAAAAATGTATGCAGTACAGCATTCTGTTTAGACAACAACCAAGCAATTGCCTTGGGGCAGAAGCAGCTGAAACAAATTAGATTTGTAATAAAAGCACAGCACACTTGGTTAGACATACAGTACTACAGTATACTCCACAGCATTTCATGATAATAATAATTGTATGCAGTCAAGTCAATTCCGGATTATGGTTTTCTTTCCAGGCTTGTCTAGGTACAGAATAACAGAGATGGTTTACTATTCCCTTCTTTTCGGGGAACCCTGGGACTATGCAGCTTCATCACAAGCACACAGGCTGGCTATTCTCCAAGAAGGCACAGTGGGGAAATGAACTGGCAACACCTGGCTCGATAGGTTAATGGTTCAGTTATCCAGCTGTGGAACCAGAGTTGGGGAGTAGTTTACTCCAGAATGTGAGCCTTTCATCTGCAGCCACACAATATGTGAAGAAAAATTTTGTCAAAGCACCACAGCGGATCATCAAGTTATTTGATCTGAAACTAGAGCAACAGGTGCTCTGCATGTCTCTTGATATATGGCGCCATCTACTGGTCAGGTTAGGCTTTGACAGCCTTACTAATTTGAGAGTCGAAGAAGAAGGCGATACCTTTTTTAGATCACTAAATTAAAAAAATTATTGCAAGCTTTCGTGATTCAAGATCACTTCTTCAGGCATGCAAAGGCAGGGAAATCATCAATGAAAGTCCAAATATACGTGGCATGGTGGTGTTTGCCAGGCTCTGTTCTTAAAAATAAATGTGAAGTAGTAGCCCATTTTTTATCCCTCCCCCATTTAACAGGCACAGGAAACCAGGTCTCTGCTTATTGCTCCTTCCAAATGGCTCCACTGAGGCCACAATAAGCAGAGACCTGGTTTCTTGTATCTGTTAAATGGGTTTAGTGTAAGGGACCAAAGACAATGAAACAGCCGAAGGGTTGGCTTAACACAGGTTTATTGCATGATGATCCAGAGGAACATGTGGTAATGGCGGATGGGTAGCTCAATATATACAGCTGGCTATACATTTGAATGTGGCTCGTTGACAGACTATTGGTTGCTGCCTGCGTGACGTCGTAGGAGGTCACGCCCTTCTTGACCAGGTGAAGAGGTGGCGGGGAATCTTCCCGCGCTGCTGAACCAGGTGAATATGAGCCATGAGAGCTGGGCGCTCGCTACTGCCCTCTGGTGGTCACTAGCTCGCGTCCCCTTATCAGGTTTACATTGATACAGCTGATAGTTATAATGTTGCACACAGAAAGGTTACATTGATAACACATGGCAAAGGTACATTGTTAAAGGCACAGCTTTACAGAACACAACATCCCTCCCCCCTAGGATGAGACGAAGTCTCTCAGCCAAGATGGCTTGTTGCATGTGCGTTTGGGCCGTGAAGAGGGCTGCCCCCCCGGGGGCGTTATTGCTTCTTTGTTCCCTGGACCCTTGTCCTGAAATGGGAGAGGGAGACTCGTTAGTGGTTTGCCGCTGCCTGGCGGCCTTAGGGGAAGGGAAAAACTCCATTGTGGGCAGACCGGGGGCCGTTGGGGCTAATGAAAAACCCCTCTTCTCGCTTGGACGGGTGGGGGACCACTCCGAAAACCCCCCCCCCGGTTCTGGAAATCAAAATCTAACTTAGTGGGGGTACCCGCATTTGTGGGGACCTTCCGCGAGATATGTATGGGATCGGGTTCCTCCTCCTTGGAAAGATCCCCCAGGGTATCTATGAGGATATCCTCCTCCCCCCTTGGTGGGGGCCCGCGGTCCCCCTTCCCTCCCCCTTGGGCTGAATGGGTGGGGGAGAACCCTAACGCTGACTTATACTCTGCTTGGTCTGTGGCCTGCTCATCGGAGACCCTGCGTCGAAGCTGGTCCGCGTGCCGCCTCCACAGGAGCCCCGTGCTGGTTTCCACACGGTACGACACGGGGCCGGTTTGCTCTACAACTACGCCCGGTACCCAGGCTGGGCCCGTGCTGGCGTAATTCCTGCAATGCACGGGGGCGCCTACACTGAAACTCTTTGTGGCCTCCAGTCCGATGTTTCTTCCTTTGTCTTCTACCCTCGTGGGGTCTAGCCTAGTAAGGATGGTGGTCAGTTTCCTGCGCATTAAGAGCTCTGCGGGGGAGTATCCTGACGCCAACGGGGTCACCCTGTACCCTAGCAGAAACTGACAGACTTGTAGGGTCAGGTCCCCTGGGCCCATGCGCCGCAACGCGTCCTTCGTGGTGCGGACGAGGCGCTCTACTTGGCCGTTGGTGGCCGGGTGGAACGGGGCGGAGGTGATATGCCGAACGGCGTTAATCTCCATGAATGCCCTAAACTCGGAGGACGTGAAACAACTAGCGTTGTCGCTAATTAAGGTGCCGAACGTGGAAAAGAGCCTCCGCAAATGCCGAATGGTCTGGGCCGAGGAGGTGCTCGTGACTGGGATAACCTCCAACCATTTGGAGAAAGCGTCCACTACAAGGAGGAACAGGGTGCCTCTGAACGGGCCCGCGAAATCAATGTGTACCCGGGACCACGGCCCCTTAGCCGCGTCCCATTCCCTGTGGGGAAGGCGGGCCTCCTCTGGTCTGGAGCATTGGCAACTATCACAAGTGCCGACCATGTGCTCGATGTCGGCGTCTAGCTGGGGCCACCAGAAGTAACTCCGGGCCAGCGCCTTGGATCGCACGATGCCGGGGTGGCTGACGTGCAGCAGTTTGAGCACCCGCGGCCGAAGGGAAGTGGGAATCACCACCCGCTGCCCCCACAAGAGACACCCCCTCTCTAGGGACAGTTCTAGCTTTTTCCTGAAAAATGGAGCGAACTCCTCCGCTGGGGAGGACGCGGGCCACCCTTTCTGCAGCCAGGAGCTGACTGTCGCTAATGTTTTGTCCTTCTCTGTTGCTTTGGCAATGTCAGCGGGCACTACGGGGGGCGAATCCAGCACCTCTATCATGAGAACCTGATGGTCCCACTCCCCCATGCTCACCTGGCTGGGCGTTAGGGGGAGGGGAGACCTAGATAGGGCGTCCGCATGGCTGATCTCTTTTCCGGGCCGGTAGACCAACGCGTGCTGATACGCGTTGAGAAAAATGGCCCACCTGAGCATCCTCGGAGACAGAATCTGTGGGGTGGGCTTATCAGCGGTAAAAATGCCTAGCAGGGGCTTGTAGTCTGTTACAATGGTGAAGGGGCGGCCGTACAGAAAATCGTGAAATTTTTTCGTCCCCGCGACTATTGCTAGTGCCTCCCTGTCCGTCTGTGCGTAGTTTCTCTCTGCTTGGGACAGGGACCTGGAGTAAAATGCTATCGGGGCCTCCCTTCCGTTTTCCAACACGTGGCACAGCACCGCCCCCACCCCCACTGGAGATGCATCACAGATCAGAACTACTGGGCGTTTGGGGTTGAAATGGGTCAGTATAGCGTCGGACGCCAGGAGGCTTTTCAGCTCGTCAAATGCCCTTTCTTGGTCATCGCCCCACTTCCATGCCTGGTCTTTCTTTAGCAGTTTGTGTAGCGGCTCAGCCACCGCTGCCTTTCGGGGGAGGAAGGAGTGGTAGAAGTTGAGCAGCCCTAGGAACGACTGCAACTCGGGCTTGGAGGTGGGGCGGGGGGCTTTCTTAATGGCCGCCACTTTGGACATGGATGGTTTTATTCCCTCAGGAGTCACACAAAACCCTAGGAACTCAACCTCGGTTGCGAAGAAGACGCATTTGTCCTTTCGCAACCTCAGCCCCGCCTTTTCGAATATCGTCAGGACCTTCCCCAACCTCTTGGCCAATTCAGCCCGACTCCCCCCCGTTATTAACACGTCATCAAAATAAGGCAACACCCCCTCCAATCCCTTCAGGAGGCGTTCCACGAGTGACTGGAAAATTCCAGGCGCCGAATTCACGCCGAACTGGAGGCGCGTCACCTGGAACGCCCCCTTATGGGTGACTATGGTCTGCGCAGCAGCTGCGGCAGGGGACACCGTGAGCTGCTGGTAGGCCTGTGCTAAGTCGAGCTAGCGAAACACTTTCCCCCGTGTAACCTGGCCAGCAGATGGCTGACTACCGGCACCGGATATGCATTCGGGCGAATCGCCTTGTTGATGGTGCACCTGTAGTCGGCGCATATGCGGACCTCCCCATTGGCCTTTAGAGCGGTTACAATTGGAGTTTCCCACTCCGCAGAATCTACAGGCACAAGGATCCCCTGGCCCACCAACTTGTCCAGTTCCGCCTCTATCTTGTCCTTAAGTGCGAACGGCACCCTTCGTGGTTTAAGGCAAATTGGGCGGACCTCCGGGTCCAGGTCGAAAGTCACTGGGGGCCCCTTGAATTTCCCCAGTCCTTTTTTGAAAACTTCGGGGTGCGCCTCGCACACCTCCTGAATTGGATCAGTCCCAACGGCGTGCCCCCCCCCAATAAACAACCCCAGGGGCTGGAACCATTGAGTCCCGAGGAGGCTGCAATCTCCTCCTTTGAGCACGACTAGGGGAAGGGACGCGGCGTGCTCCTTGAATTTGACCTGAAATTCTCCAACCCCCAACACTGGAATACTGTTCCCTTGCACGTCCCGTAGTGTGGACCTCAATGCTTTGAGCTTGGGTCGCTTGTGGGGGGCAATCCCCAAGAACTCCCTCTGGGAAATGATTGAATATGAGGACCCCGAGTCAATTTCCATCCTAATGGGAACCCCTTGGACTAGTACCTCAACAAAGTAGCGGGGGTGTCTTGTAGACACGCTGAACACTGGGGCGTCATCCTCGCTGCCGTCGGCGATGCGGCCCACGCCGTCCTGCTCGTTGGGCGGTCTTGTTCCGCGGAGCGGTCTGCGGAGCTCCTCCGGGTCTCGCGCTTCTTCCTGCACACCTTGGCGATGTGCCCGCGGCGGCCGCAGTTGTGGCACTCGGCCTTCCGGAAGGGGCATTTCACGCGGTCGTGGGCCGCTCCACAGCCGTCGCATCGCCGGCTCTCCTTCCGGACCCCCCGGACGTCCTCGTCATCGCTGCTCTCTGTGGACGACCTCGAAGTTCGCCGGGCCGCCTGTACCGGAGCCTCTGCCTTGCTCGACTTCGGCCGCCAGTCCTGAAGTTCTTGGACCCCGGCCTTCGTAGATTCTGCGGCCTGGGCCGCTCTGACGACCTCCTGCAACGTGGGAGGCGGCTCTTGGTTCATTAACGTGCGCTGGGTTTCGGCGTCATTCAGGCCGCACAGCACACAGTCCCGGAGGGTGATTTTGGCATTCTCCCATTTGCACGGGCCGGCCGCCAGCCGCAGGGCCGCCACGAATGCGGCGACCGTCTCCCCGGGCGCTTGGACTCGCCTCCAAAACGCACTCCGAGCGGGAAACATCGCCGTGGCGGGCCGGACGTGCTCACGCAGCATCTGCATGAGTTCCTTGGCCTTGAATTCGCTCACCCTCCTCGGTGCGATCAGGTCCACCAAGGTCCTTTTTGTTTCTTGTCCGAGCATCCTGGTGAAGATGGCTCTTTTCTTCGCCTCTTCCGTGACTTCGGACTCGATCAGTGCAGCCTGGAAGTCCATCTCGAAGATCTCCCAGTCGCCCGGTTTCCTGATTTCGAAACCGGCGCATGACTTGGTCCCGTGGGCTGCCATATCCCACCTTCATCGCCAATTTAGTGTAAGGGACCAAAGACAATGAAACAGCCGAAGGGTTGGCTTAGCACAGGTTTATTGCATGATGATCCGGAGGAACATGTGGTAATGGCGGATGGGTAGCTCAATATATACAGCTGGCTATACATTTGAATGTGGCTCGTCGACAGACTATTGGTTGCTGCCTGCGTGACGTCGTAGGAGGTCACGCCCTTCTTGACCAGGTGAAGAGGTGGCGGGGAATCTTCTCGCGCTGCTGAACCAGGTGAATATGAGCCATGAGAGCTGGGCGCTCGCTACTGCCCTCTGGTGGTCACTAGCTCGCGTCCCCTTATCAGGTTTACATTGATACAGCTGATAGTTATAATGTTGCACACAGAAAGGTTACATTGATAATACATGGCAAAGGTACATTGTTAAAGGCACAGCTTTACAGAACACAACAATGGGGGAGGGATATAAAATGGACTGCTACTTCACATTTATTTTGCATGCTTCAAGAAGTGATCTTGAATCATGAGTGCTTCCAATTTTTGATTTAGTGATCCAAAAAAGTATCGGCTTCTTCTTCTACATTTGTTTTCTTATATGGATCACACAGCTGATTTGTTAATTTGAGAGTGAAGTGCAAGTTTTGGCTACATTATGCTTTGTGTTGGAAAAACCTGGTTGCAGACAAAAAGGGGGGGGGACAGAAGAGAAAAATACCACATGTGAGTGAAAATTTGCCAGTGATCAGTATGCTTAGTTCTGAGAAGGACTAGGTCAAGCTGAAAAGTTAGTCCAAGGTCATCCAGGCTCTTACAGAATCAGAGCACTCATTGGGTGACCTTGGGCTAACTTTTCAGCTTGACCTACCTTATAGGGTTGTTGTCAGGGTAAAGTGGAGAGAAGTAATATGTTTGCCAGCTTGAATTTACTAGTGTGATCATAATAGAAACAGAATGTACCTTGGGGAAAAGGAGTCTTTTCAGTGAAAACAATAAAAATTCCCTCTTCTCAGATCTTGGAACCAGTAGTGGGCATCAGCAGGTTTGCACCAGTTCTCCAGAACCAGTAGCTGAAATTCTGGCTGGCCCCACCCATCCAAATTTTGAAATAAAGTAGTCCTAATTCGGGTGCAATGCAGTGTTTTCCTCCTGGCCACGGCCACCATACCATGCCCACAATGTGGTAGTAAAAAATTTTGGAGCCCACCACTGCCTGGAACCTTACATTGAAGATACACAGATACTCACAAAGCCACTAGAGATTTTTCCTGCTAATGAGAAATGTGCACAACCATGCCTGCCTAAGCAACAACATGCCTACACAAAGGCAATGGAGGGAGATTGTTGATATCAATTTCTAGAACAGGAATAATAAGCATATATATCACAGAAGGTGCTAAATTTAATGACAGTTATGAAGCTTTGGCAAGATTTTATCTTCAGTAATTATTCTGCTATAATTTTAATTTGTTTTTGATGTATTGGGTTGATTAGACACAGAGGGGATCTTTAGCTGCTTTTACCAGCTTCTAAATTTCAGCTCTGATTTCTCGCAACCATTACCGCCCCAACTGCACCCCAAATCTGGGCTCACTTTACTCCTTTACTCAGGATAGCAGCAGGGCGCACAGGTGAAGAGGTTGAGGAACCAAGTGCTGCCTTTATGGACAAATAGGCTGTGCATCAAGGCCCTCCTCTCAGACTGCCAAGCAACAGAATTTTACTCCCACAGTAGGCCTGTGAAGATATCAACAGTCTGAGCCGCTGCTTTGATCCCCCTTCACCTGGGCGAGTTTCCCAAGTTCTTGCAATGGGAGCCCTGCAAGATCTCTCTCTCCTGCAGCACACTTTATCTTGATGCTTGATCCAATAATTCAGTTCACAGAACAAAATGTTGTGTGTGTTTTTTGTGGAAGGGAAACCAATCCTGGTTCTGTCTCCCTTTTTTATTGTAGAAGTGATGAGAAGCAAAGCATAATCCATTGAGAAATCCAAACAAAAAGCATAGCTAAACTTAAGCTAATAAACGCATAACACACTCTAGAAATAAAATTCCCCATTCTTGGGTTCCTAATCTAAATCTACTCTAACATGCAACTTTTACTGAAAAATAAGAAAACGTGCAGATTCTAAGTATCATCCTGGACTCATATCTCCCAGAGTTAAAGTCCAGCCTTGCTGTAATTTCAGCTAAGTGTCAGCCTGGCGAGATTTCGTCTATCTCCCAAATAGTAGCCTGGCTTGGCCCCATAGAATCAGAGTGTCATCTCCCGATGCTTTCCCAATCTTATCTCACTGCGATGAGGGCTCGCCTCCTCTGAAGAAGCACTTTTTAACTGAACAAAATCAGAGGATTTTATACACATTTTTCCCCTCTTCCTCCCTCCTTAGAAATTTTTAGGTGGCCTTGGACTCAGATCTTGAGATAACGCTTATCTCCTAAAAATCTTTCAAGTTCTGGTCTTGTTGGCAAAGTACCAAGCTCTCATTTTGTCCCCCCACCCATCTCTTTGGCAGGGTCATTATCCGATGGTTTAAAAGGACAATGAACTTTAATTATAAAGTTCATTCCCATTCACTGAACTTTGAGAATCCCTCAGGTATTTCTCTGTCCACGAGAGGCACTAATCCCAATGAGGTAATGTATCCAGGAATCACTTTGAATCATTGTACTTTTAAAGCTCCGTTTCTCAACTTTGTGACATGGTGACAAGTAACTTAAAACAAAATAACTTTTCCAAGTTCATGACATGATTAGATTATTTTGAACCTTGTTTCTCTACTTAGATCAGGGGTGCCCAAACTTTTCAGGCTGCAGGCCCACTATGGCCCATGGGCCGGATCCACCCCTGATGCCAGTTCATCTGGCCCATGATGCCCTTGTCACTCCTGGAAATGGAAGTAAAATGTGCACATACGGGCGTGTTTTTCTTCTGCTTCCGGAAACAATGAGGGCATCGCGGGCCAGATGTATTGGCATTGGGGGCTGGATCCAGCCTATAGGCCATAGCATACCTGTCAACCATCCCAATTTGGCCAGGAATACCACGGAATTTGACGCCGATTGATGTCATAACCTGCCCCACGCTGCCAAAACCCCGTAATTTGGCAGCGGGGGGAAACGCTTTCCACACATGTGTGGAAGGGTTCTACACAAGTGTAAAACCCTTCTACGCATGCGTGGAAGCGCTATGGCGCTTGCGTAGGGGCTGCACAAGTGGTGTAGCGCTTCCATGCATGCATGGAAAGCGACCTGCGCACAAGCAATCTGCGCAGGTCCCGTTTTTTCCGGAGCCACGGGTTGACAGGTATGGGCCATAGTTTGGGCATCCCTGACTTAGATAATTACGAAAGGTTGAAAAGAAGAGACCCTTGTTACATCCATGGCCAGGCAAGCAATATTATATAATGAGCAAGCCTAAAATCAGAACACAGCTTGCTGTTCAGACATCAGAGGCTCTACATACCCATGGGAGCAGAAAAAAGGAATTTGGCTGTTCTGTGATAAGAAGCAAATATGTTTTCCCATGCTTCCAATATTGACTGCATGCAGAGATACTCCTGATTTTTGATAGTGCTCTTGGCTTTTTTTTTCTTTCTTTCTTTTTTTTAGTTAAAAGCAGAATGTGCATGACATGACAGGACTTGGTAATGAAAAGAAGTTAATTTCAAGTCAGCCTCGCAGGCAGAGGGCCTTCCCTGTTGAATTCTATAGACATTTTTCATAGATATATTCCTTGACCAATCTGCAAAAAATTCTTTTCACTGTTGCAATATGCTATAACCTCTCTGCTGCAGTTTTACGAAGATTCCTCCACAGTGCTGTCACAGGGCCAAATGACATCTTGCATGGAATTTGCATGTTTCTTTTCTTCCAATACTTTTTTATTTTTTTACCCAAATTCAGTCTTTTGACACATTCCTTTCCGGGCACTCAGTATCACCGTCCTCAAATTCCTTTTCTTTCTTCAGAAAGGGACATAGCAGGACTTGTTTGAAAATAATCTTTTAAGTTTCACCCACTGCTGGAAGAAATCAGCAGTGACATTAGCTGCCATATACAGCTAGTATGTGACAGCCAATGCTTGTACTTATTTCTTGTGCCAATCCAGAGCTGAAATTTACACTGCTAAAGAGTCATAGCCACGATGTATACCAGGGGTTGGCAATCTTTATAAGTCAGGGGCTTGCTCACTCTCCCTCAGACAGTTGAGGGGGCTGGACTGGTGGTCCCCCCGCCATAAATGCTGCCGTAAATGCCGTAAACATGTCCGCAGCCACCGTAAATGCATCTTTGGCCACTTCCACTGGCAGCAGTGGCAGCGGTGGTTGGAGCAAAGGCGGGGGCCATATGATTTGGTGCTGTGGGCCAGATTCACCCCATGCGTCGTAGGTTGCTGACCCCTGGTGTATATGTTGACTCAGAGTGGGCTGGGGGTGCAATGCTAGAAATCTCTGAACCCCTTTTTGAAAATATGTTGAAGCAACCAGTCCAATTCACAAATAGTCAAGTTTTATACTGGCTGAAATCCTGTAGATGCAGCTAGATATGCATAAGTTCACAGCTTTTTATCTTTAAATATAAATCTTTTATTTCTCTTCTTTCAAGCTCTGTGCACTGGGTATGCAGATTATTGTTGTTGTCATTGTTATTGATGTTGTTGTCGTCGTCATCACTGTCATTGTTGTTGTTGTTGTCATCGTTGTCCTCTCCTTCAGATTCTAGGCTCCCTAGGGATCTTCTAAAACTGGGGAAGTTTTTTGGGGAATCAGATATCTGCAAATCGCCATTGTTGATATCATTCCCAGCAGTATGATATTAAAGGCTCCATTCCCCTTATTCCAAGGCCCCTAAAGTCTTCTCCAGGTTGAAAAGGATCTTTAGGGAACCTCACAACATGAAGGTGAGGATAGGAAAATTTTAATGAAAAATAAAAGACCATGACATCATCAGCCTTATGTGTCCACAGGAATCTAGCCATTATATTACCTATGTTTGGTAATAATACAGTACCTGTATATCACAACCTCCAAAATAAAATAAAATACCATGATTTCAATAATTTCATGAGTCAGTTATTTGAGCTCTGGCAGTGTTCTTTATTCTTGTGATACTGTGATTGCACATTCAGTGTCAACCACTATCTATGCTACTCATTTCTCCAGCAGGTTTGCTTCATACATCAAAATAACTTGCTTATGTGAATGAATTCAGTGATCTAACAGTCAAGATAATTTTTGCTAACCAAAAGCACATCAAACTCAATAATGTTCAGTGGAGCTTGCTCACAATATTTACTTGGAAGTTTACATTTGCACGTGATACAGCCTAAATATTAATTAGGTCACATCTTAGATCAGAATTCCTTCAGAGTCTTTTAGCTTCTTTTCTGAGAGATACTACTTTGCTAAGTCAATTCCAGTGGTTCCCAATTAATCAAGACCACATCTGGCCAGATCAAGGATTTTTCCTTCTGCAGTACAATGGCCTTTTTAACTGTTCCTCACAAAATGTTTCTGCCATTGCTCACTTTCATGTTGTTTCTCCTGTAGCAAGGTGTAAATTCCACAGTACCAAATGGCAGATCTGTTTCATGTCAGGAGGGCATAAAAGACTTGAACGCAGTGAGAGTGAGAGAGGGAAAGAGAAGAATTGTGAAGAACTATGATGTGACTGCAAATTGAAGCCAAATTATATTCAGAAACAGTCTTGACTTCTGCAAAGCCAAGACATGTTCTATACTTCCTCCTTAGGTGTTGTTTTCTTAGCCCTAAAAGCTTCCTCTGCAGCATGAAACTCATGCATTACCATTTAACCCTGCCTGCAGCAAAACATCTCCTCAAGCTTATGGCTCTGTCATCTTTTCAACAGTGCAGATGAACAAAAAAGAGGTTTGGGGGCACAGATTCCAGACAGCTTATGAGTTTGGTAGCTGTTAAGTCCACCCCTTTTGGATCTCTATTGGCAGCATGACACTGCTCCTAGGCTTGTCGCCAAAATGAGTGGAATTGAAAACATCTCTGAAAGAAATTGAATATTCACAGCTGCTTTTCCTAGTTTATGGACCTGCGAGCCTCTCCCGGGGCCCACGCCATTAGCCCCTGCCCCCTGGCCCGTCAGAGGGTGGGAGCTTAAAAGGACACCAGAGCCACCACCGCCGCAGAAGGACCTGCGAGCCTCTCCCGGGCCCACGGCATCGGCCCGGGAATAGGAAGCAGCTGCACCCAGCGCCCCTCCCCCCTGGCCCGTCCAGGTGGGGAAGCTATAATTTGAATAGAGATACAGTACAATTAAATGTAGCTGTAAAAACTAGGTACCTTCTGAGCAGAGCTTTGAAACAACGCATTACATACATTTAAAGTTTTAATGTCAAAATCACTACTTCTTGTGTTCCCATCCATTGTTCAGATCACTTCACTGTCTGGTCTGTTCCAACATCATGAGACCTCGCCATTTTCAAACAACTAAATTCAGCATGGTCCCTCTGAAGCAAGCAGACAAGGATGGTTTTGTTTGTGAATTCACACATTTTAAGGACAGCAGTCCTGACTTTTAAAAATCCTAAAGATCGTAAGTGGGATCCAATCTTGGCTCCTCAAAAGAGGTGGCATGATCAAAAAGGATCATCCAGCCCTTTTATGAATCTGAAACTTCCAAATGTACCATGTCATGGTTTCCACATGCGACCTTGTCTTGATTTTAAAGTGACATTTTATTCATGTAGTGTTGATACACATATTGTAAGTTTTCTTAGGTTTAGAAAGCCAGTTCTCATTTTAGAACACATTGGAATGCCAGGCTGTTAATCTGACATAGCAATGATGTATAGTTAGAATTGTTGCCTTCCCAAAGGGAGGAGGGAAAAGTGAGTGTCCAGGACTGGACACATTCCAAGAAACACACCTGCAGTACCCACGAGGGAACTGAGTGACAGTTGGACCAGCTGACTACACCACTAGGGAGATGACCTCTCCACTCCTGTCAATCAAACTAATTGCCAGGATATCTGCAAAACAGAACTTTCCCAGAGAAAGCAAAGGTGGGGGCCACAGGTCAAACAGATGGCACTTGCACCTGCAAACTGTCCCGTTCTCATGGGAACATAGGTGCTTTCCCATTAGATCACCACATTCCAAAGCTCTTTTTCTCTATAAAAAGAGCCCAGTTTGAGCACTCAGGAAGCACTTGGGGGGACAAGGGTGGAACCCTTGTCTCTTATCACCATGATCTTGATTGCAGCGGGAGCCCTTGTCCGACAGCTCCCCAACATGACTCTTCGGGCCTAAAACTAAGCCATGAGGGGCAGAACCGCCCCAAACTCAAGAAGTCTGAACCTGCTAGGCAGCTAGCAAGATTTTATTTCATTTATTTGTTTTATTAGCTTGTGTTTTATAGTGTAGATTATTTTAAGATCTGTATCCAGTATTGTGTTTCCTTCAATAAATCTTCAAAAGCCAGTCATGTGTTGCCTGCCTTTGTAAAGAAGGAGAAGGAAACCCAGCAGAGCAGAAGTGACTCCAATTTTCCTCATCGCTTCAACAGACAGAAGGAGGTGAGAGGGATTGCTCTGTCTGTTAAGGGGGGGGAGGAGTAGCAGCACTAAGAAGCCTAGCTTCTGCCAAGTGATCAATATTACCTGCCATATGCAGAAGGCTACTCTGTTCCTGACCCCAGTGAATCGGGCTAGGGAGAGGAGTGCTCATTAAGGCAGCAGGTCTCAGGATCGAAGATCCGCCCTGCCGGGTGTTCCCAAGACAAAAATTCTGGGTTCCCAATGTAGCCTTTGTGAGGCATTTTCCTCCCCTACATCCCTGATATACCACTCTTAAATTCTAGGAATATTATTGCCTTAATCAAACAAGGAAACATGGAAGAGATATAAAATGGAAGAATGATCACTGGAGTTCAGGAATTTGTCTTGTTTCTATCAGCTACTTTAGTGGGAAAAGACAAGTGTAAATTACAGTGATAATCCATTTTGGGTTTTCTCCCTATAACAGGGGTGCCCAAACTATGGCCTGTGGGCTGGATCAGGCCCCTAGTGCCAATTCATCTGGCCCATAAAGCCCTTATTACTTTCGCTTCCGTGAGCAACGAGGGCTTCGTGGGCCAGATGAATTGGCATTGGGGGCTGGATCCGGCGCACAGGCCATAGTGACTGGCCCCCTGAACCACATGACCAACCCACGGCCTGAAAAGTTTGGACACTGTACACTGCCCTAAAAGGACAAGGAGAGGGGAAGGACAAAATCATTTACATTACACAAGCCAGCACCTGTTAAGTAGCCTGACCTCCCACTAATGATAGGTTTTTCAAGCTGGTTGTTTGCAGATAGAGCCTGGCCAAATTACATCACATTCAGAGCTCATTAAAAATTAGATTGATGACATGTCTCTTTCTGGCAACAATATCACATTTACAGCAACATATTTTAAAATTTTATATAAATTGGATGAAAGGAAGCCCTTTCATCTGATAAGTAATCCACAGTCATAGACAGCATTAACCGAATAACTGTGGGTACTCCATTGTTTCCAGTTGCACAGGACTGCCCTTTTTTTCTCTCTTCAGGAATTTTGGTTAATCCTCTTAATTAGCAGGGTATGAAATAGAAAAAACAGCAGCAGCAACACAGAGAAAGTTGAAGAGATACACTCAGTTCTCATTAACCCCTGCTTTGCTGCATACTCTACTAGCACTTTGTATAGTAAAAATACTCCAGAGGTATTTAAAGTAGAAAAGGGTATCTTTAGTTACATTTTTCATTTATAGTTACAGTCAGTAGAAAAATAAAAAGGGAAATTGAGTCAAGTTAGTGGCAAAGCACAATCACAATGAGCTGCAGAAGCCCTCAGTGTTAGTGCATCCAAGATTATTATTTTCCCAACATTTTCTCTGCCAACCATATGCCTAATCCTCCCTTACCAACCCCATTTGCTATCCCCTTGCTCCTCCTTCAATCACCATCATTTATCTAGATTTTCCCCCTTTATGCTTCTGTGTGGACATACAGAGGAGTCTTTTCTTTTTTAACCTGTACTCAAAATCACACATACGAAAATGCACATAGCCAGAAAGATAAACAACTACCATTTGTCATTTGGTAGTTGGAAGGCCTCCTCTGTCTACATTTGAATGTATGCTCTATAGCAGTGATGACTAACCTTGGCACTCCAGATGTTTTTGAACTTCAGTTCCAGAAGCCCTGATCAGTCAGGAGTGCTGACTTGGGCTTCTGGTAATTGAAGTCCAAGAACATCTGGAGTACCAAGGTTAGTAATCATTTATGTTTCAATATTTCTGTAGCCTGGCTGCAAACTGCATTCATTTATACCACAGTTGACAAACTGTAGTCTTTGGGGAATGTGTAGGGGAATATTTTTATCCCCTTCAGCTCACCAAGTGTGAAAAAAGAAGATCTTGGCACAAAATTTCTAAAGTTTTCCCCAAACAATGACAGAACTAGCCATCCAAGCCCTTTTGCTTTTGATTTTTAAATATTTATCTATTTATCTGCATTTCCACCATTTTGGGATTAATATGGCCTGTGGCAGGCACATACATGCAACAACAACAACAACAACAAAGGAATGGAAAGGAAAGCCATTTCATAACAACATTAATTAAGCTAAAACAGTATTAATCAGAAATTGGCATTTCAGCAAACTTTGAAGGGGGCCCATTTCTGATTTATATCTTTTATTTAATGCTGTTTAATCTTCATTAATGTTGTTGTCGAATGGCTTTCCTTTTCTTTCTGTTTTTATTGTTTTTCTTATATTAAATATTTATAAAGACAGCTTTATTAAAAGCCATCTAAATAGGCATCTGGTTGTACAGCCAGAGGTTGGGAGCTTAATTTGCTACTGTGCATCACAGTTGAGGAACCAGCCTGTAGAGCAATGGGCAAGTGGCACAGTCTTTAGATGTCTCCAGGAAAGGGGAATGAAGATCACTTCTGACTACTCTGTACTTAGAACACTCTGAAAAAAGGGTTGCTACAAGTCATTATTATTATTGGATACAAATCTATCATTTGATTCACAGTCGAGGACTAGAATAAAATTAACTGTTCAAGCCCTAACCAAGGATCTAAGAACTATTAAGGTAACATCTGAGTATATACGCAATTCCTAGTAGAGTTGTTTTTTGGAGAGTTAGGATGTTCAATTCTGATAAGTCCAACATTTCCAAATATCTAGTTAGTTGATTAGGTATTGCTCCAAGAGCTCCAATCATTCTGGATACAACAACAGATTTCTTCTTCCAAAGACTTCAATTTGCAAATCATAATATTTTGTGATTTTCTCCACTGCATGTTCATTTTTCATGAAGGCTTGTGAACCATCACGTACACCTTTTCCACCACAGATGTTGAGGTTTTAATGCTGTCTTTATGTTGCTATGGGGAACAAGGAAACAAGAGTGAGAAAGAGAAGGAGGACAAAGTATCATCATCATTCATGCGATTTAATGAAGAAAAACACCAAGTCTTTACGTAAAAAGTGACTTGTTATTTCATCAGTTCTCAGCGTGGGCTTCTTCATTTATTTATTTCTCTCACTTAGACAGACACATTCTGCCACATGCTGGTGCTTGTGATAATTGTTATGACAGATCCCTGAAATTTTAAATGAAGCAGAACATAAAGTTTGTTCAAATCCAAATATCCTATGGCAAAAAGTGACGACAGTTACACAAAGATTCCTTCTCTAAGACAAGAACTTGGCGCTTGTGTCACACGTAAAGGACAAGAACTAACACTTGTCACATCTTTCCAAACTACTGAGCCAATCTAAACCTTCATTCACATTCATGGTTATCATCTGAATCAGAACTACTATTCTTTATTGTTAGTCATTAATGTTGGGAAATCTCTATGTACAGCAGTTTGAAATGAACTGAAAAGTGCATCTAACAATATATATTCTGACAAGCAAAAGCCTAACTCTCTTTGCAGCCTTTGTAAAGCAACCACTGTAAAACTGCTCACATGTATGTGATCTGGTTATTTTACATGCATTTGACATATAAACCATACCTGTCAACCTTCCCGATTTGGCCAGGATTACCCCGTAAATTGACGTCGATTGACGTCATAACCCGGCCCCCGCTGCCAAAACCCCATAATTTGGCAGTGGGGGAAACACTTTCCGTACATGCGTGGAAGGGTTTTACCCCTTCCACGCATGTGTGGAAGCGCTACGTCGCTTGCGTAAGGGCTGCGTAAGGGCTGCGCAAGCGGCGTAGCGCTTCTGCGCATGCGTGGAAGGGGTAAAACCTTGCCACACATGCGTGGAGCGCGACCTACGCACAAGTGATGTGTGCAGGTCCCGTTTTTCCGGAGCCGCGGGTTGACAGATATGATATAAACCAAAGAGGAAAATGTTATGTGTTGTTATGTTACTTCTGACTTAGTGACCCAGTAAATTAGTGATATCCAAAAGGGTCTATTATTAACCACCCTGTTCCTTTCTTGCAAACTAAAGCCTGTCATTTTATGAACTCAGTCAATCCATCTCACTTTAGAGATCCCATTTCCCCTACTGCCTTCCTAGCATTGTTTTTTCCAATGTTTCTTTCTTCTTGAGATAGGGTACAATACACATTAGCTTCACTTGAATCATTTTACATTTTACCCATTTAGTTGTCCTTCTGGTAGCCCATAGTACTGTATATATAAAGCACTCCAATACCACAGTCCAAATGAATCAATGCTTTTCCTGTGAGCTTTCAAATCTGGAATCCTGTGATCTTGTCCTTGGTCTTCAATTACTATTACAATGAAGGGTAAAGTTCTTTCACAGTTGTCTTTCCAAGTCACACCACCTGACTTACATCATCAAATACCTCATGATTTGCTTTGCGTGTATGACAGGTGAATTCAAAGGGTTTCTGTTGCCTGAATGACACAAATGTTGCATCAAATCTATCAGAAATTTTTTGTCTCTGTCTCTCCCACTTCTGGACTTTTTCTATTTTCTGGGTGGTACAATTTGAAAAGGGAGTGTGGTGGCTCAAGTGGTTAAGACACTGAACCTGATGACTGGAAGGTTGGCAGTTCAACAGTTCAAGACCCGAATGCTGCATGACGAAATGGGCTCCCAGCTCCTGCAGACCTAGCAGTTCGAAAGCAAGAAATTACAAGTAGATAAATAGGTGCCATTTCGATGGGAAGGTAACAGGGTTCCGTGCGCTCCAGTGTCTAGTCATTTCTGCCACATGACCACAGAAACATCTGCAAAGGCAGACAGCGCTGACTCTTTGGCTGTAAATGGAGATGAGCACTGGCCCCTAGAGTTGGATACAACTGGCTTTCGAGCAAGGGAGACCTTTACCTTTTACCTTACAATTTGAAAGGGCTTTTTTTCATGTGGATATGTGAGGCATGTCTGTAGCAGCGCCGTAGCCAGAGGGTGACCGGGGGGGGGGCAAACCTCCTGAGCTAACAGCTACCTGCCCCCCAACCCACCCCGGGATGCCAATGTTATATATGTGTTTGTGGCATTGTTGCCCCCCCCTGGAAATTTTTTGCCCCTCCTGAAAAAATTTCACCCCCTCCCCTCCCGAAATCTAGAAGCTTGGCTACGGCCCTGGTCTGTAGAGTAGGAAAAGGAAATGGTGGAAGGAAAAGTGAAAGCCACAAAGGAAGGAAGGAAGGAAGGAAGCAGAAGAGAGGAGGGGCAACAAAAGAGAATCGAATGTCTGGTGGGGGGAGGCAAAAAAGTGCAGAGAAAAAGGAGCCACCATAACATTATTGCGTGAAGAAGGATGTGGAAAGTAAACAAATGACCTCTTGCTTGTGTGTGTGTGCACATGCATGGCATGCATTTTACTTCCGCTTCTGGGTGGGAGGAACCACATGACCTGTAATGACCTACTACAGCTGTAGTTAGGCCCGCGGCCTGAAAACATTGAGAATTGCTGTTCTACAGCTTCACAGTCCCTCTTTTTTCATATTCCAGTGATGATTTTTTAAAAAAAATAGTAGCTTTGTTAGTCTGTGTTTCAAGTATATCAGAGAATAAACAAAATGAAATGAAAAACATTGTAGCACTTAGAAGACTAACATATATATTAATGTTAGCTTTTGTGGATCAAGTTCACTTCGTCACACATGGGAGTGAGACTTCATGGCATCTATTTTTATGCAAATTGATGTTTACAAACAATGGGAGTGAATATAGCTCTGAGGTATCTCTCTAGTAGATTTTGGTGCCCTTCAAATTTTGGCAACCTTGAGCAAATCCACAGTTGCTCCACCTTAGTTACATCCCTGGCCGCACCCATGACATGCTGATTTCCCTTCTTCAGATTATTCTAATTAGTAGGAAGCTTGTTATGTATGCATATCAATGTACTGTAAAGCTATCAAGATATAAATGTTCCATCACAATTACAATGTATCTCAGCTGAAAGGAACGCGAGCAAGCAACCCCTTGGGGCAGCTGCGAGCGTTCAGCCTCACATGGTTCACATTGCTCAATCACGGACAGCCGCGGGAAATGCCTCCGCATTCAGCAGAATGAAGATACTCGCATTCAGCAGGAAGAAGATACAACTGCGAGAGTAAGGCGTGCCTGGGCGAGGCCACGCCGACAGTAGCCAATGAGCTACCGTGCTGCAAGATTCAAATGTATAGTCCTCAGTATATAATGAGATGTACCACCACCATTACCCCCATGCTTCACCGGAACACCATGCAATAAACCTGTGTTGAACCAACCCTTCGGTTGTTCTGTTGTCTTTGGTCCCATACACTAAATTGGCGACGAAGGTGGGATATGGCTGCCCACGGGACCAAGACATGCGCCGGCTACGAGATCAGGAAGCCGGGAGACTTGGAGCTGTTTGAGATAGACTTCAACGCAGCGCTGGTGGAGCTCGAAGTCTCAGATGAGGCCAAGAAGAGGGCCATTTTCGTCCGCATGCTCGGACACGAGACCAAGAGGATCTTGGTGGACCTGATCGCGCCGAGGAAGGTGGGCGACCTCAAAGCCACAGAGCTCCTGGCGGCGCTGCGCGCCCATCTCCGGCCAGCGATAGCGATGTTCCCCGCTCGGAGCGCGTTCTGGAGGCGAGTCCAGGCGCCCGGGGAATCGGTCGCCGAGTTCGCCGCGGCCCTGCGGCTGGCCGCCGGCCCATGCAAGTGGGAGACCCCAGAAGTCACCCTCCGGGACTGCCTGCTCTGCGGTCTGAGGGATACCGAGACTCAGCGCGCGCTGATGAAAAAGGAGCCGCCTCCCACGTGGCAACAAGTCCTCGACACGGCGCAGGCCGCGGAGGCCACGACTGCCGGGGTGCAAGAGCTTCAGGACTGGCGCCCGAAGCCCGCCAAGGCAGAGAGCTCGGTGCGCGCGGCCCGGCGAGTTTCGAACTCGTCTGCGGAGAGCAGCGACGACGAGGACGTCCGGAGGGTCCAGAGAGAGGGCCGGCGCTGCGACGGCTGCGGCGCCGCCCACGCCCGCGCCAAATGCCCATTCCGCAAGGCCGAGTGCCACAACTGCGGCCGGCGCGGGCACATCGCCAAGGTCTGCCGGAAACGGCGCGAGGCCACAAGGAGTTCTCCAGACCGCTCGGCGAGGCAGGACTGCACCACGAGGCCAAAGGACGGCACCCGGACCACGAGGACGCGGGACGGCGTAGGGCGCATCTCCGACGACAGCGAGGACGACGCTCCGGTTTGCAGCGTTTCCACGGAGCACCCCCGTTACTTCGTTGAGGTAGTAATACAAGGGGCCCCTGTTAGAATGGAGGTGGACTCGGGTTCGTCATACTCTATTATTTCCCAGGGAGAGTTCATGAAAATCGCCCCCCGCGTGCGGCCCAAGCTCAAAGCGTTGAGGGCCACACTGAAGGACGTGCAAGGGAACCGCATCCCAGTGTTGGGGGTTGGGAAGTTCCAGGTCCAGTTTAAAAAGCACACCGCAACGCTTCCCCTAGTCGTCCTCAAGGGAGGAAAATGCAGCCTCCTCGGGACTCAATGGTTCCAGCCCCTGGGGTTGTTCATTGGGGGGGTGCACGCCGTGGGAGCACACGCCACCGGGACTGATCCAATACAGAGCGTGTGCGACGCGCACCCCGAGGTTTTCAAAAAGGGGCTCGGAAAATTCAAGGGCCCCCCAGTGACTTTCGACCTGGACCCTGGAGTACGTCCAATCAGACTTAAACCGCGCAGAGTGCCTTTCGCACTAAAGGACAAAATAGAGGCGGAGTTGGACAAATTGGTGGGCCAGGGGATTCTTGTTCCTGTTGATTCTGCGGAGTGGGAAACTCCAATTGTAACAGCGCTCAAGGCCAACGGGAAGGTCCGCATATGCGCTGATTACAAGTGCACCATCAATAAGGCGATCCGCCCTAATGCTTATCCGGTGCCGGTAGTCAGCCACTTGTTGGCCAGGTTACACGGGAGGAGGTGTTTCGCTAAACTCGACCTGGCCCAAGCCTACCAGCAACTCCCGGTGACCCCCGCCGCAGCTGCTGCACAGACCATAGTCACCCACAAAGGGGCGTTCCAGGTATCGCGCCTCCAATTCGGCGTGAATTCGGCTCCCGGGATTTTCCAGTCACTCGTGGAACGCCTCCTGAAGGGATTAGAGGGGGTGTTACCCTACTTTGATGACGTATTGATTACAGGGGGGAGCCGGGCCGAATTAGCAAGCAGGTTGGGAAGGGTCCTGACAATATTCGAGAAAGCGGGGTTGCGGTTGCGGAAGGACAAATGCGTTTTCTTCGCAACTGAGGTTGAGTTCCTAGGGTTCCGTGTTACTCCCGAGGGAATCAGGCCATCCCAATCCAAGGTGGCCGCCATCAAGAAGGCCCCTCGCCACACCTCCAAGCCCGAGTTGCAGTCGTTCCTTGGACTGCTCAACTTTTACCACTCCTTCCTTCCGCGGAAGGCAGCAGTAGCGGAACCGCTACACAAATTGTTAAAAAAGGATGAGGCATGGAAGTGGGGCGACGACCAGGAGAGGGCTTTCAATGACCTGAAGCGACTCCTGGCATCAGATGCGGTACTGACCCATTTCAATCCCAAACGCCCAGTGGTCCTGATATGCGATGCATCCCCGGTGGGGGTGGGGGCGGTGTTATGCCACGTACTGGAGAATGGGAGGGAGGCCCCGATAGCGTTCTACTCTAGGTCCTTGTCCCAAGCGGAGAGGAACTATGCCCAGACAGACAGGGAAGCACTAGCGATAATTGCGGGGACTAAGAAATTTCATGATTTTGTGTACGGCCGCCCCTTCACCATAGTGACTGACCATAAGCCCTTGCTAGGCATTTTCACCGCAGATAAGCCCACACCCCAAATCCTGTCCCCGAGAAAGCTCAGGTGGGCCATTTTTCTCAACGCGTATCAGCACGCGTTGGTATACCGGCCCGGGAAGGAGATCAGCCATGCGGATGCCCTGTCGAGGTCCCCCATTCCCCGGGATTGCTGCCACGTGGGCGAAGTAGAGAGGGACCACCAGGTCTTAATGATAGAGGTCCTAGACTCCCCTCCAGTAGTACCGGCCGACATCGCTAAAGCGACCGGCAAGGACAAAACGCTGGCCACAGTTTGCTCCTGGGTACAGAAAGGGTGGCCCGTGTCTTCCCCAGCAGCGGAATTCGACACATTTTTCAAAAAGAAACTAGAGTTGTCCCTAGAGAGGGGTTGCCTTTTGTGGGGACAGCGGGTAGTGATCCCCACGTCTCTCCGGCCGAGGGTGCTTAAACTGCTGCACGTCAGCCACCCGGGGATCGTCCGCTCTAAGGCGCTGGCCCGCAGTTACTTTTGGTGGCCCCAGCTAGACGCCGACATCGAACACATGGTCGGCACTTGCGAAGCGTGCCAAAGCTCCAGGCCAGAAGAGGCCCGCTCGCCACATAGGGAGTGGGACGCAGCGAGGGGGCCCTGGTCCCGGGTACACGTAGACTTTGCTGGCCCGTTCAGGGGAACGCTTTTCCTCCTTGTGGTGGACGCGTTCTCCAAGTGGTTGGAGGTCATCCCAGTCTCGAGCACCTCCTCGGCCACAACAATTAAACAGTTACGGAGGGTCTTTTCCATGTTCGGTTTACCCGACACCCTCGTCAGCAATAACGCTAGCTGTTTCACGTCCGCCGAGTTCGGGGCGTTCATGGAGCGCAACGCCATTCGGCACATCACCTCCGCCCCCTTTCACCCGGCCACCAACGGCCAAGTAGAGCACCTCGTGCGCACCACGAAAGACGCGCTGCTGCGCATGGGCCCGGGAGACCTCGACCTGAAATTGTGCCAATTCCTGCTAAGGTACAGGGTCACCCCATTGGCGTCAGGGTACTCCCCCGCAGAGCTGTTGATGCGCAGGAAGCTGGCCACGGGAATCTCCAAGCTAGACCCCACGAGAGTAGAGGACAAAGGGTGGAACATAGGGGTGGAACCCTCAAAGAGTTTCAGCGTAGGCGCCCCAGTGCACTGCAGGAACTACGCCAACGCGGGGCCAGCCTGGGTGCCGGGCACCGTAATAGCACAAACCGGCCCCGTCTCATACCGCGTGGAGACCAGTACAGGTTTCCTGTGGAGGCGACACGTGGACCAACTCAGGCGCAGGGTTCCCGGAGAGCAGGACGGAGACGAAAATAGCGTCGAATCAGCGTTAGGGTACTCCCCCACCCGCTTAGCCCAAGGGGGAGGAAAAGGGGAACATGGGTCCCCACCAAGGGGGGAGGAAAGGGAATCGATCCACAGAGATCTTTTGCGGGAGTCCGCGGCGGAAAGGAAGAGCCCCGACCACACACATACCCCTTGGAAGTTTCCCCGAGACACAGACGCCCATAGAAGTTTAGACGTTGATTTACAGTACCAGGGGGAGTTAGCGGAGTGGTCCCCCACCCGTCCTAGCGAAAAGAGGGGTTTCAGTTCAGCCCCTGGTACTTCCAGTCCCAGTAGCCCCTGTGAGTTAGAATGCAATATAGCGCCAATTTCCCAGAGACCGACACCCCCAAGACAGGAGGCAGCAGCGAGTCCGCCCACCACAGTCTCAAGGTCCCCCGAGCGGGGATCAGAAGGTAGCAGAACCTCGAGGGCGACCTCATCGGTTCCGCGGTTCACAATAGGAGGGTCCCCGGGGTCCGAGAGCAACAGGCAGGGGTTCACCTCCCAACTATTCATTCCATTCCCATCCCCGGGCGCAAGGCAGGCACGGACGCCCCACAGAGCCACTAACGAATCCCCGTTTCCCGTAGCAGGACAAGCTCCCACGGAGTCAGGGATCACAGGCTCTCCGGTACTAGGTCAGGCGCAAGCACGCCCCAAGCGCACGTGCGGCAAGCCACAATGGTTGCGGGACTTCGTCCCATCCTAGGGGGGAGGGGTGTTATGTATGCATATCAATGTACTGTAAAGCTATCAAGATATAAATGTTCCATCACAATTACAATGTATCTCAGCTGAAAGGAACGTGAGCAAGCAACCCCTTGGGGCAGCTGCGAGCGTTCAGCCTCACATGGTTCACATTGCTCAATCACGGACAGCCGCGGGAAATGCCTCCGCATTCAGCAGAATGAAGATACTCGCATTCAGCAGAATGAAGATACTCGCATTCAGCAGGAAGAAGATACAACTGCGAGAGTAAGGCGTGCCTGAGCGAGGCCACGCCGACAGTAGCCAATGAGCTACCGTGCTGCAAGATTCAAATGTATAGTCCTCAGTATATAATGAGATGTACCACCACCATTACCCCCATGCTTCACCGGAACACCATGCAATAAATCTGTGTTAAACCAACCCTTCGGTTGCTCTGTTGTCTTTGGTCCCATACACTAAAAAGCTAAA
This sequence comes from Bradypodion pumilum, assembly GCA_035047305.1. Lineage (NCBI taxonomy): Eukaryota > Metazoa > Chordata > Lepidosauria > Squamata > Chamaeleonidae > Bradypodion > Bradypodion pumilum. Next base: position 93,313,465 of record JAWDJD010000002.1, read on the forward strand.
GATAATTGACAATGAGAAGACTTGAGATGTCCTCTAATGCATCCTATCATCATGTCAAGAGTGTCTTGAAGAACAGAATTCACCTCCTAGTTGTTTCCATAAAAAGACTTTTATATTTAAAGCACTTATTCTTATAGTATACCCAGTAGCAAATTCCTGAAGAGTGAAGAATTTCCACCCAGACAGCTTTCTGAAATTCACCCTGGTTCATATCTGTCAAGTATCCCATTTTGGCCTGGATTTTCCATAATTCACCGATCTTTCCCCCTCTTTCCCGCTGCCATGCCATAATTGGAACGGCCAGGAAAGGGGTTACTGTGCATGCACAAAGCGTTTCTGCACATGCATGAAGGGTTTCTGTGCATGTGTGCATGCGCGAAGGGGTTACTGAACATGCGTGAACAGGTTACTGCACATGCACAAATGGGTTACTGCACATGCATGTGCCGGCATCTGGAAACCTTCCCTTATTTTCATCGCCACAACTTAACAGGTATGCCCTGGCTTGGGCCTTGGATTGCTTGTGTTTGAGTACAGCCTGAGCACTTCTAGGGAATCAATATGGCCCAGCATAAGCCTTGATTTGCTGGCACAGCAAGTCTCCGGTTTGGCCTGTAACCCAGTAATTAAATACAAAACATTTCCTTCAGCAGGAAATCCTTCACAGAAATTTCCCCTGGGATTCTATTGTTGTGGAGAGTAAAGAATTTTAATTTTCCTTTGCATTCGCAAACTGGCTTGCTATACACAAAATAGATCAATATTTTAGAATTTGGCTGATAAATACTCTGAAAGCAATAATATGATGCCAATAGTGAACCTAAGGTTTTCAATTTAATTACCAGATCTAGCAAGAAAAGAAATAGTGTGACTCGTAGCCCTGACATGGTATAAACAGGGTGTGTTTTAAGTGCATGAGGGAAAGGAAGACAGACTTTTTAAAAACCCTTGTGAAGGAAAGGATTTCCTGGAACAGTATCATTCTTCTTCTGCCATATCCGAATCCAAATATTATCAAACCTCATGGTGATCAGCCATGAAGACCATCCTGAGAATATAATGCCATGGCCTTCCATTTGCCTTCCATTTGCCTTCCACATCGCATGATACCCATAACACTGATCCACTTTCTGGTCTTGAGCCCTTTTGACACACAAAGTCCTCCTCAGCCCCAGGCTAGTATTGATGAAGCTGCTGCCCTCCTTCAAGATGGCTCGCACTATCTTTGGCCCCCTCCTCTGGCCTGGCCGGTCAGGGGAGGGGAGAGGAGTCCAGCTGAACCTTGTCTCCGCGGCAGGGCTTGAAAAAGCCACCGCCAGCACCCTGGAGCCGCTCGCACCATCTTCGGCCCCCTACTCTGGCCCAGTCAGTCAGGGGAGGGAAAAGGAGCCCAGCTGAACCTCGTCTCCGTGGTGGGGCTTGAATCTGTGGCGAGGCCATGGAAGGGACATTTCTTTCCTCAGCCGGACTGATTTCTTCCCTTGGCCCCGTTACGGACTTGTGAGTCAGGGGCGCTGTTCACTGATGTTTTTTCGTATTTAATATTGTATTTTTTCCTGATTTGTAATTTTGTAACTTGATGATATTATTGTATTATTTTTGTATTATTGACTGTATTGAGTTTTATTGACTTATGTTACTGTATTATTGTGACTGTGTACACTGCTTTGAGTCACCCGTTGGGTCGAGTAAAGCAGTATAGAAATCAAACATGAAATGAAATGAAAATGAAATGGATTCAAGTGGGATTTAATCCACCTGGGAACCATCACCCTTCCCTGTGGACTTCAACACCCAAGCCGTTAGTCCTCAGGGTTGTCAAGTTAGTTAACCCTGCCTGACACTCAGCAGTCAGACACAGGCAGTATGGTCTACTATTACCATATCAGGATAACCTGGCCAGGCTTTTAAAATGTATTATGGAGGAGTGAAAAAATGAAATAAGAATATATTAAATCACCACTTTACTAGCAATTTTTCAAGCAGGGAAAAATGAAAAAAACAAAGATTCCTTCTCTAAGACAAGAACCAAAACAGAGACAGACATGTGATGAATGAAACAGGGCAGGACAAAGAACAAACTAAAGCAGGGGTTCTCAAGGTTTTTGTGCCATGGGCCAGACTACTCCCCCTCAGACAGCTGAGCAGGCTAGACATATGGTCCCCCCCCCTCAGTTGTAAACATGTCCATAAACTGCAGCAGGCACATTTGAGCATGTGCGGGCACATTTAAGGTTGTTGTTAATGTGTCTGCTTCTGCATCTGGGGTCATCACCGTGAGCTGGATGGAATGGCATTGAGGGATGGGGAATGGCATTGAGGTTGTGAACCCCTTGAACTAAAGCAACCTCTGTAGCCAAGATTCAACTGCTTTAAAATGAAAGGAATTTAAGGAAGGAATTTAAATTATGAGATTCAGGAAGAACAGGTGCACTGTAAGGAATAGCATGAACAAAGCTATTTTAAATTTGTTCCATACTATATTACAAGTGGAGTTGCCAATTTAGATTTCAATATGGAAGTCTAAATACTCTGCAATTCTCTGGATTTTTTTCAAGACCTGCTTTTGGGTGAATTCATAGCTAAAGGGGGGTGGATATCAGTGTATTTTAAAAGCATTTGATGTTGCTGCAGAAGAGATTAAGAAAAGATGGCAAGAGTACACAATGGAACTCTACAAAAAGGACCTCAGCACCCCTGATAATCACAATGATGAGAACATTGAACTTGAGCCAGACATCCTAGAAAGTGAAGTCAGAAAGGCCCTATAAAGCACTGCAAACAACAAAGCCAATAGAGATGATGGTATCCCAGTTGAATTTTTCAAAGCCCTAAAAGATGACAGAATCAAATTATTGCATTCTATATGCCAGCAGATTTGGAAAACAGAACAATGGCCATAGGATTGGAAAAGATCAGTACAGTAGACCCTGGCATAACGGCGTTACGTGGTTCCCCAAGTAGCGTTGCTAAGCAATTTTTTTGTTATGCAGGTTTCTGTGGAGTTTCCCGCATAACAACGTTTTTAGCATCATTGTCCGGTTATTTTAGCATTGTTGTCCGGACAACGATACTAAAAACGTTGTTATGCGGTGGAACACGTGGTGAATAAAGATGCATTGTTAAGCGAAAATGATGCTATCCGAACGCATTGTTATGTGAGGGTTGTTCCAATCCCAAAAAAGCGTAATGCCAAAGAATGTTCAAATTATCGAACAATTGCTCTCATCCCACACGCTAGCAAGGTTATGCTCAAGATACAGGATAGACTTCAGCAGCACGTGGAGAGAGAATTACCAGAAGTGCAGGCGGGGTTTCGAAGAGGCAGGGGAACTAGAGACTACATTGCCAACATACGTTGGATCATGGAGAAAACAAAGGAATATCAGAAACAAGTCTACTTCTGTTTCATTGACTACACCAACGCCTTTGCCTGTGTGGACCACAACAAAATGTGGCAAGTAATTAAAGAGATGGAAATACCAGAACACCTTATATGCTTCATGAGAAATCTGTACAAGAGTCAAGAAGCAACAGTTAGGACAGAACACGGAATGACAGAGTGGTTTGGAATAGGAAAAGGAGAAAGACAAGGCTGCATTTTGTCACCCTGCTTATTCATAATGTGCAATGCATGGTTGGACGAATCACAAGTTAGGATCGAATTTGCTGGGAGAAATATCAATAACTTGATATATGCAGAAGATACTACCCTAATGGCAGAAAGTGAGGAAGACCTAAAGAAGTTTCTGCTTAGGTTGAAAGAAGAGAGTGCAAAAGCTGGCTTGAGACTCAACATCAAGAAAACCAAGATAATGGCAACAGGCCCTATCAGTACATGGAAACTAAGTGGGGAAGAAGTAGAAGCCGTGACAGGTTTTACTTTCTTATGATCAAAGATCACTGCAGATGGTGATTGCAGCCATGAAATAAAAAGGTGACTGATGCTTGGGAGACAAGCTATGAGAAACATGGGGAATGTAGTTAAAAGTAGAGACATCACCTTGCAAACAAAAATGTGCATAGCCAAAGCAATGGTTTTCCAGGTGGCAATGTATGGTTGTGAGAGCTGGACCATTAGGAAAGCTGAGTGCAGAGGAATAGATGCCTTTGAAATGTGGTGATGGAGGAGAGTTTTGAGAGTACCCTGGATAGCAAGGAGAACAAATAAGTCGATCCTAAAAGAAATCAACCCTGACTGCTCATTAGAAGGTCAAATAGTAAAGATGAGGCTAAAGTACTTTGGACATCAAAATGAGAAGAGAGGGTTCACTTGAGAAAGCCTTGATGCTGAGAAAGGAGGGCAAAAGAAGAAGGGGGAGGGCAAAAATGAGATGGCTAGATGGTATTGTAGATGCAATGGGCACAGAGCTGGGCGGGCTGAGGAAGATGGTGGAGGTTAGAGGTGCCTGGTGGACAATGGTCCATAGAGTCATGAAGGGTCGGAATCAACTGTGCAACTGAACAACAACAGTACCTATAGCAACATTATTAATATATGCTGAATGATCACACTTTTTTAAAAACAGAAGCATTTGCACCACTGGTATACTTATCTAATGTTCATGACTAGTACCAATGCATGTTTAGGTGCTCACAATAAGTCTTTTAGGGTACAGTTCCATACTTGAGAAGCCCCACTATATCCATAAAACTCAGATCAGCTGAGATATCTCAAATACCCCAGGCGGATGTTAGGACTCTATTCAGGCATTACTGAGGGTTATAAAACTGATCACCTAAGGATTTAGGCCTTTGATTTGATTTGATTTGATTTACCCTGTCTCTTCTATCATTGCTTAGATTACATAGCTATTATAAAAGGGGGCTTTTTGTCATATGAACACTAAGACCAAGATTACTGGAAAACATGGCAACATAAACAAAAATGTCTCCTTGTCTGACTGGTTGATAATTGCCTGGTGTAAATGATGATGGCAGCGTCAGAGTGGTCTCTCCTCATTCTCAATTCTCTTCCATCTTCAACACAGGAACTGGGCTTCACTAGAAAAGATAAGCTGAGTGGGTTGAGGGCAGGATTAGATTGTCATCAGGGAGGAGAGCACAACTACAGTGCATCCTACACTTCTCTCTACAACCATCTGCTCCAAATTCAAAACGTTTTTCCTCCCCCTGCTGTCAGTGGGAGGTTCTAAAGTTGCAGCCAGGTTGCAAACTACCCTTCTTTCACTGTCACTGTAGCACCACAAATGTTTGTTTGCTTGCTTACTTGCTTGCTCTTAAAATTGGGGCCCAACTTAGTTTAGAGGATAATTTAAAACAACAGCAGATTAAATCACAGTACAGTGGCAAGCATTAAAATAGAATTACATTTATATAATTAAAACACAGTTAAAATTAAAACTGAAGATGATGATGATGATTTAACTTAAAACAAGAACAAGCATATCTACTTGGACTGTAAACTGTAAAATCCTTTCCCCCTGCCACCAGAAAGACAGCCAGGAAGGGGTAAAACTAGCTTCTCTTGGTAAGGAGTTCCAAAGCCTGGGCATAGTTGCTCATCAGATGGATTTCGGAAGGTGCTGGAACTATGAGAAGGGCCTTTCCTGAAGATCTTACAACCTTGTTACATTTGTATTGGAGAATATGTTCTTTCAGATTACCTGACAGATGCAATATAGCTCTGCACCTAATTACAGCAGACCATTGTTGGGTGTAGGAATCGGGGCCACTGGGGTGGCCTTAAGGTCCCGGAGGAGACTGATCAAGTGACGACACGAGGCAAATGGAGCGAGATCAGATCAGTACTTTATTGGAAAAAGGCAACATCATTTATAGGGAAGAAAGTGCAACGGTGGTGAAACTGTCATCGGACAGGAAAATTACCTCACCCACGTACCCGGGTTAATGGGAAACCTCTCAAAGGGAAGTTAATTAACTTGGATAAACATGGGGCAAGGAAGACCATTGTTTAGGGTTTAAGCAAGGGTAAATATGGCTGATATTTACACCGGGGATTACCTTGGCCAGAGGATGAGTGATTACTCTAATGGATAACTGGGGTCTGCGAGATGCTTGCTCGGCAGAATCGTCGGTCAGGCTACAAGTGGCCGAATTAATCCCTATCATTAATTCACCCCCCTTACGCCCTGACAAGGGCCAGAGGCCAGGAGTTTGCTCACTGGTTTAACCTCTGCCAGAAGCCACTGATGCCCAACCGGGCACGGGGAATCTTCATCTCCCCTTACTTTTTAATATTAAGAGCCTGACTGGCGACTCTGCGCAGAAGCAGCATCAGCTGTTGATCGGGAACGACGTCACGGGGTTTCTTCTCGGGGCGGCACTTCGAGATCAGTGAGGGAATACACTGCGCAAAGCAGCATAACGCTATGCCTAGTATAGTCACCCCCACTACCACCTTGAGTATCGTCTGAAGCCACCCCCAGGGGATCCATGACCACATCCAGCTCCACAGTGAACTCCACCAAGCCCCCCATGCGGAACCCTCAGTGATGCCCTGGACTATGGTGTGGAGATCAGTGAGCTGACTTTGGATTTTCCGGGAGTTGTCAGTAAGGTTGAAACAGCACATACCGTGAAGGGATTCGCAACCCAGATGGTGCAACAATAAGAGGTAGTCGATAGCCGCTCGATTATCGAGGATGGCATGGCGAAGTTCCGCCTGCTCCTGATTGAGGAGCGCTATCGCTGTGGAGGTATGGTTGATGGCTTTTGCCAAACCGCAAGCCAAGCGACCAATTCTCCGTGCGTTGCCGACGGCTAAGCCTGGCACGCCAACTATACTGACTGATAGTAAGACGTATTCGGCTGGGCTTAGGACTCTAAAGCTGCTCTCACATGAGCTGTCTAGTTGGGTGATGCGAGTGCGCCTGATGGGTGCAGAAACATTTGAAACATTTGAAACATGTGGAACATTAGAAACATTTGTGCTTGGGGCAACCATATCCCTAGTGGGGAGCAACAGTGTCAACCGGCTAAGGCAACATGTGGAATCTGATACATTTGCAGGAATATAGTTGAAGGTATACTGATTACATGTGAAGAACCACCCTGAGGGTAGGGTGATATGGGCAGGTAACGAACCAATTGTCTCTGGGTTTGCACAAGTCCAGTTGCTGCTGCCGGTATCGAGGCAGCTGCGCTGGGTCCGGCCGCCTGTGGCGCAGCCGATTATTTGCACGCAAGTAGAGTTCGGGCTGGCAGCCACTCGCGGGGTGTGAAGAGTGGCTGCATCAGCCGGCAAAGTCATGGTGAGCCGCAATCCCCCCCAGCGAGCGTAGGCTGCAAAAGTCGCAGGGAGGTGCGGTCCGAAAATCTTCTTCAACAGCCAGTCCCCATCCCTGGCGCGTGCGTCAAGAGTGTGGCACACGGGGATGAGACAGGTGCTGAGGATTGAGGCAGAACCAATGTCCTGCTTCAGGCAAAAATCGGACTGGTTGACGAGACCCGCCAACCTTGCCCACAAGTTGTAGTGCATCCGTGCTGAAAGGTCTTCACCGGGCGGCAGGCCGTTGGCCTGAAGTGAAGCGGCCTGAACGCCTCCCCCCAAAAGCAGGGCGAGGGCCAGGATGAGGGTGAAGATCACGGAGTTGGCATTAATCTGGGCAAAGACTGCTGCAACGAAGTGCTCCGGTGTCGGCTCCTTCTCCTCGCGTTGGAGGGCGTCCTCGGCCTCTCTGCAAAGGGTCTTGACCATCCCCCAGGTGATCCTCTGCGCTTGGGTCCGCAGCCGCCGCTTCTCCTGGTGGGTCTCCTCGGTCAGAGTGAGGTCCTCCATCTCCGGGATCGGACTCGGGTCGGTCTGGGTCCACGCCATGAGGTTCCAAATGAGGCTTGACGCACCGGGCCGGAATCCACACGACACCTGTTGGAGACATAATTGCAGCATACCCTCTCCCCCAGGTTATGAGTGGCACCGGGCCCCTCCAAGATGGGTCCGGTGGCACTCGGTACCGGACCATAGGTCGCGGGAGAGCTTCCGAGCGGCGGAAGTGCTTCTCCTGCGGCGTACAGTCCAAAAAAACATTGAGGTGATTGTATGTGAACAACACCTTATTCAGACAAAACTGTGCTTGTCCCTGTGAATTGGGGAGGGCTGGTGGCTCCCCCCTTTCTGTTTGTTTGTCAATATAGGACTTTAGCGTCCGATTGACCCGTTCTACAATCGCCTGCCCTTGCGGATTGTAGGGAATGCCAAATGTATGCTTGATGTCCCAGGTGGCCATGAAGGTGGCCAGCTGCCTAGAGCAGTAGGACGGGGCGTTGTCCGTTTTCACGTGCCGCGGCTTGCCCATCGCCGCAATGCAGGACAGGAGATGCTGCTCCACGTGGGAGGCAGTCTCCCCCTTCTGCACTGTCGCCCAAACGAACTTGGGAAAAGTGTCTATGCAGACGTGCATGTACTGCCATCTGCCAAACTGCGGCACATGCGTGACGTCCATTTGCCACACCTGATTGGCCTCTGTCCCCCGCGGGTTAACCCCCCACGAGGGGCCCCCCGGCGCCCCTGCGCAATGCTGGCAAGAGCGTACGATACCCTGGGCTTGAGAAAGTGGCAAATTGAACTGTCTGGCGAGTGCCTTGGCGTTTTGGTGAAAAAAGGCATGACTTTGAATTGGAGTAGTGAAAACTCCCAAAACTGAACGTTGCTGAATTTCCCTTGCCGCCGCGTCCGCTCTGCTATTGCCCGCGGAAATCGAACCCGGTAGGTCTTGATGACTGCGGATGTGGGCAATATAGAGCGGCTCCGTGCGGTTTCGCAAATGAAATTGAGCAGTGAGAAACAGGCTAAGCAGATTCTTGTCTATCGCGGGAGTGATGTAAGCTCCCGGTAGACTGTGCAGCAAATTCCTAACATACAGACTGTCGGTTATGATATTTAAACGTTCCTTGGCGAAGGTGCGCAAAGCAAGATTCACGGCTGCCAACTCCGCCCGCTGTGCGGACTTCTGTGGAAGAGTTAGCAGCGTGTGCCAAGCTTCGCCCTCCTGCCAGGTCAGGACACCATAAGTGCGTCCGCCATCAGAAAAAACTGTTCTGGCCCCCTGAAGTGGGACCAGCGAGAGCAATTCGAACAAGCTGACTGTTCCTGTTTGAAGCGAGACGAGTCTGGGGTCTTTAGGCAAGTGGTATGGCAAGCTTCCAGTGAACCCTTCCAAAGCTATCGGAAGCGAGTCACCTAGCTGCATCAACTGCTGAATTTGTTCCTTGGTGAACGGGACCACGATTTTGGCTAAATCGTGCCCAGAAATGTCCCTAGCTCTCAGCCTGCCGCGGTAGATCACCGCGGAGACCAGTTCTTGGGGCGGAACAATGTTCCGAGATGAGGTGTTAGGCAAGTACACCCACTCCACAATTTTCGCTCCCTTCTCTGAGTCTACTCCTAGCGCCCCAGTGAACATGGATCCCGAACGCATGATGTACAGATTCAGGATTGGGGCATAGGGCCCCTGGGCGATCCTATCTACCCATCTTTGGCTGAGAGCTTGGTTAACTTTCTCGAGCGCCAAGCGCGCATCTCGAGAAATTTTTATCCGGTCTGCTGGCTGCTTACCTAGCGTTAGCAGCGAGAAGAGCGGTTTCAGAAGATCCGTATCCAATCGAAAATACGGTCTGGCCCAATTAATGTTCCCTAAAACCTGCTGTAGTTCTACCAAGGTGACTGAGTCCTGTAGATTGATCTGAGGCAAAACTGGTGCTGCGAAAGAGCGGAGAAGCCGATGGCCCAAGTATGAGAAGGGCTCGGTTCTCTGCACTTTCTCCGGGGCAATGAGCAACCCTTTGTCCCCCAGGCTGGCCTGGAGGTCTGAAAACACTTCGCTGCCAAGTTTTGGCAACGCTACCAAAATATCATCCATAAAGTGACAAACTAAGGCTTGTGGGTAGAGGTTTCGAAACTTTGCCAGCGCGTCGTGAACGTAAATTTGGCACAAAGTGGGCGAATTGAGCATGCCCTGTGGCAAAAATTTCCACGCGTAACGCTGCGTAGGCTCACTGTGGTTCACGACCGGCACCGTAAAGGCAAACCTCTCCCGGTCCCTGGGGTCTAAGGGGATTGTATAAAAGCAATCCTTGAGATCTACGACTAGGATCTCCCACCCCTTGGGAATCATGTTCGGATTCGGGATGCCGCATTGAAGCGGACCCATTGGCTGTATGCATTTATTGATCTCTCTGAGGTCGTGGAGGAGTCGCCACTTCCCCGACTTCTTCTTAATAACAAAAATTGGCGAATTCCAAGGACTTGTGGACTGTTCTATATGTCCTGCGTCTAGCTGTTCCTTAACTAGCTGCTTGAGAGCAGCCAATTTCTCCTCTACTACCGGCCATTGCTCTACCCAGACCGGAGTATCGGTGAGCCATTTAAGTGGCAACGCCATTACCCAAAGGTAAGCGTAGCACCGTACTGCTGCAGAATGTCTCGCCCCCAAAGGTTGATGTGCACGTCAAGAATGTGCGGTCGAATCACCGCCGTGCCCTCAGCCCTTGGGATTGTGACTTCTACCCACTCTCGGCTCCTAAACGCTTCCTGGACGCCACCTACCCCCCACACATCGGAGACCGGCTCAATGGCCCACTCCCTTGGCCACTGGCTTCTGCTTATCACACTGACATCTGCTCCGGTATCTAACAGGCCTGAGAATGATCGATTATTCAGAAATACCTCAATAACCGGGCGCTGTTTCCACTCAATGTTGGTCTCCACTGTCGCTAAGACCTGGTATCCTTGCGCTGCCTCACTGGCGCTCGAGCGGTCCTCTGACCGGGACTCGAAGCTGTCACTGAGCCCTCCCTGGCTCTCTGCTGGCGAGCGACAAGGAACCATGATCAGTTGCGCTAAGGTGTCTCCTTTAGGGATGGTTTGGGGCAGGTGTGTCCAAAGCTGAACTTGGAGAACGCCCGAAAAATTGGAGTCAATGACTCCTGGAATTATAAAAATTCCGCGTGCACCAGCTACACTACGGGGCAAAACTAAACCTATAAAGCCTCTGGGCAGGGGTCCCATGTACTGGGAATCGACCAGATAGACTGTGCCTGGCAGGTCGCATGTGACGTCCGTCTGGCAAGTCAATTCTAGCCCCGCGCTGCCCCTGGGGCTGGCCTGCGCCCTCGCAATGTCTGGGATGGGGTTGGACTCTACTCTGGCTCTGGGGAGTTCTGGGTGAAGGACGCCTCTGTTTGGACTGGGGCCAGAGACATGCCCGTGTTCCGGTTTCCCGAATTCTGGCAATACCTGGCCCAATGATAGCCTTTCTTGCACTTCGGACAGAGGTGGTCGGAGCCTTGGGACCGCCGGACTTTTGTCCGCCTCCCTTGGATCGGCACTCCCTAGTGAAGTGACCGATCTTGCCACAATTGTGGCATGCCCCTTTGCTCTTACCATTAGGTCTTTTCCCTCCTTGCACCGCTGCCGCTAGCAGACCCATCTTATAGGATTCTGTGCCAACGTCGGCGCAAGCTCTAATCATGTCCGATAGGGTCAAGTCAGGACGATTGCCTAGGGACTGCAAGATTCTACGGCAGTCCAAGTTGGCATTGTCCTTGGCTAACTTAATCATGAGCTCTTCCTGGGCTTGCTCATTATCAATCTGCCTGCTAATGGCTTCTTCCAGGCGATTGATGAAGTCCATGTAGGGCTCCTGGGCTCCCTGCTTGATGGAGGTGTAATTCTTAGCCGCTTTGCCAGTGGCTGGGATCTTAAAGTAAGCCCTAAAGGCTGCCTCGGCTGACATCTCGAGAGTGGCGAGAGGCAGGTTGATCTGAGCATTGATTGACTCGAAATTACCCGAGCCATACAGCTGCTCAGGAAGCACCGCGCCTCCCATCCTGGCAGCCCAAGTTTGCGCCTCTAGGCGGAACTCGCTGTCCCAGATCATGTACTGGCTAGGAGTCAGCATCATCCTCATGACGGCTTTCCAATCATGGGGGATCCACATGGTGGTTTCGCACACCTGCTGAAGCGTGCCCCTAGTAAAACGACTTTGGAGCCCTGTTTCTGCAATTGCCTTCCGCATAGCCATGAGCAGCTTATACGGGACTGGGGAATGAACAATCTGCTATGCGCCCGTGAGCGCGTCCATTTCCATGCGGATTGAACATATCTGTCTGAGCTCAGCTAGCTCTTCTGCTGGCAATTCCCCCTTTCTAATCTCCTCTTCAATTGTGCGCTGAAGGGGACTCTTGGTAACTCAGGAACCCGAAGCTGTCAGAGGAGCGCCTGCGCTTCTCATGCCCTGCATTCCCTCGGTGACGTCTGCAGCTGTCACCGCGGGAAGGCTCCCTGCGCTACTCTGCTGGTACTTGAATGTCGGATAGAGTGCGGTGGGCGCAGTCGGCTCGACTGGCTGAACTGATGACTTATCTAACGGGGGTTCTTCCGCTTCTATCCGGACTGGTTCGATCTCAGCTAAGAGTTTCCTACACTTCCTCCATGTGCTAACTATCCCTCCTGGGGCCTTCGGGGGTTGCTGAATGCAGTCTCCTATCCGATCCCAGAGCTGTAGGGTTAACGTACCTACTTCTGGGTAAAGCAGGCAGTGTTCCCTAAGGTACGCCAAAAGTCTCGCTAGTTCCCTGCTGTGAAAGCGTAACTTAAATACCCTGGCCAGGATTCTAAACTCTTCCTCATGAGTTTTTTGGCTAGCGGACGGACTCTGTCCCTGAGAACAAGTCCCCATATTACCTGCGAGTTGTCCTCTGAAGTTTCCTCCTCGGGACGGGTTGACGCGTCTGGGGGCAAGGTAACTGGTTTTGGCGACGATCGTCTGGGTGGAGCTCGGAGCGTGGCCTCCTGCCACGGGCCCTCGGCGGCCTCTGTGCTGTCAGGGGCTCACAGCTGCCCTGAGCGGAACGCGTTTTTTCCCTTTGGCGCAAGTCTCCCCGAAAGCCGGGAGCAAAGTGCAGGAATGCCTCTCTTGGAATGCCTCGCCGCTGGCTGTCCTTCTGACCAACTGGCTGCCGGCCAGAGTGCCGCACTGTCCTCCGGGCGGACGGGTCGCGGTTCAAGCGTGAACCGGACCGCGTGGCTCGCTACTCGTGAGTAGACCTCTCCTGGGTCGCTTTACTCACGAGTAAATCACGTCGGGGTCACCAGATGTAGGAATCGGGGCCACTGGGGTGGCCTTAAGGTCCCGGAGGAGACTGATCAAGTGACGACACGAGGCAAATGGAGCGAGATCAGATCAGTACTTTATTGGAAAAAGGCAACATCATTTATAGGGAAGAAAGTGCAACGGTGGCGAAACTGTCATCGGACAGGAAAATTACCTCACCCACGTACCCGGGTTAATGGGAAACCTCTCAAAGGGAAGTTAATTAACTTGGATAAACACGGGGCAAGGAAGACCATTGTTTAGGGTTTAAGCAAGGGTAAATATGGCTGATATTTACACCGGGGATTACCTTGGCCAGAGGATGAGTGATTACTCTAATGGATAACTGGGGTCTGCGAGATGCTTGCTCGGCAGAATCGTCGGTCAGGCTACAAGCAGCCGAATTAATCCCTATCATTAATTCACCCCCCTTATGCCCTGACAAGGGCCAGAGGCCAGGAGTTTGCTCACTGGTTTAACCTCTGCCAGAAGCCACTGATGCCCAACCGGGCACGGGGAATCTTCAGTTGGAAGCGTACTGGTGTAGAGAAACCAGGGTCTGATGGGGTGAAATGCTTAGATTCTTCAATTAATAGAGACGATAACATCAGTAGCAACCCTTTACCCTCCTTCCTACAGAGCACAACTACAAATCTCACAAAGATGGAAGAATGGAGATTTTCCTAGCAACTATATATTGTGCAAGGTATTTAGGGCAGTGGTGGTGAACCTATGGCACGCGTGCCAGAGCTGGCACTCAGGGCCTTCTCTGTGGGTACCCATTCAGTCACCCCAGCACAGGGTTTGCCCTGCCCCTCTGCCCAGCAGCCCAATGGGAGCACTTCCTCCCTTCCCTGTTGCTGTCTTGGCACTTTATGATAAATAAGTGGGTTTGGGGGTTGCAGTTTGGGAACTCGGTCTCTAAAAGGTTCGTCATCACTGATTTAGGGCAATAGCAGCTTGCTATTAAGTAGACAGTTAAAAAGGATCATCCTGTTACAAAAGACCTGATTCCAGTGGAAAGGAAAACTACTAAAACAGGTTTGCTGACTCTCAGATTAAAAAAAATTGTTCCCTCATACCAAGAATGGAAAATAAGAATAAGAATCATTTCTTGTCTGGAAAGCTAGTCTATCTTCCTGATACAAATGAGCTCTACGATACTGAAAGCTTAGGTCTTCTTCTTTCATGTCCTTATCAAAATCTGGACTGCCAAAATGAAGCCACTTTGCTTTGCTTTGCTTTGCTTTGCTTTGCTTTGCTTTGCTTTGCTTTGCTTTGCTTTGCTTTGCTTTGCTTTGCTTTGCTTTGCTTTGCTTTGCTTTGCTTTGCTTTGCTTTGCTTTATTTGATTTGATTTGATTTGATTTGATTTGATTTGATTTGATTTGATTTGTATGGCCACCTTTCTTGCCTCAGCCACCCAAGGTGGCTCACAGCAATTGATTAAAAACCTATCCACCCATACAGTAAAACCGAATACTAAAATTGTCTTGAAATTTATTGAAGCGAAGCTCTAGTGAAAACAGCCTGAAAGTGTACAGGAGGATGTCCTGAAATTACTATTATTTCTACACCCAGTGCCATAACACTGAATATTCTATTTGCAAAAATAAATAAATTTGAAAATGTGCTTTTAATGTGCTGCTTAGTTTATGTCAATCTCCTCTCAACTTTGGAGGAGAACATCAAAGACACAACTAGAAGTCTTGGGATTTTTTTGAATAATGTCCCCTCCCCAGTTCTGTCCTGAGACATTGGTGCAAGCCTCATCAATAAAAAAAGAGGAACAGAATATGGTGCTCACCCAAAAGAAAGAAATATCAGAAATCTGGAAAAGAGATAAAAATGTTTCACCTTCCAAAACAAAAACAAGTAAACAAAATGAAGGAAAGAGAAGGTATTGCCATTAATCATCTTGTCACTCTCCCAAAGATTCACCTCCACATTTTAGAGCCTTTTGATGCTTATCCTGAGGAAAGAAGAAAAATGAATCAGTTTTCAGATTTAAAGTGAAATATAAACTGGCTGAAATTACTCAGGTTATCAAATAACAATATATCTTGACAAGCATCCTGCTTATTACAAATTAAAGTGACAAAATGCTCATTAAAAAAGAACATCTTCTTTTTGGATGATGAATCTTAGATTGCATAAAGCTTACCTGCAGATAGTTCTAGATTCTTTGAGGTCTCCAATTTATAATTAATACATAGGAGGACTCAAAAATAGAGGTAAATAGACCTGCCGTGCCTCTCCTGGGGCTCCCACCACCAGCCCCGGGATGGGAGGCAGCTGAGCCTGATGCCCCTCCCCCTGGCCCCGTCCGGGCAGGGGGTAGAAGAGGCGCTGAGATGCCGGACCCATCGCGCCTCTCCTGGGGCACCCACCATCAGCTCCAGGATGGGAGGTAGCTGAGCCTGATACACCTTCCCCCT
Organism: Bradypodion pumilum; assembly: GCA_035047305.1. NCBI lineage: Eukaryota > Metazoa > Chordata > Lepidosauria > Squamata > Chamaeleonidae > Bradypodion > Bradypodion pumilum. The sequence goes on from JAWDJD010000002.1 coordinate 93,328,978, forward strand.
GGCCCCGTCTGGGCAGGGGGTAGAAGAGGTGCTGAGACGCCGGACCCATCGCGCCTCTCCCGGGGCACCCACCATCAGCTCCAAGATGGGAGGCAGCTGAGCCTGATACACCTACCCCCTCCTGGCCCCATCTGGGCAGGAGGTAGAAGAGGCGCCGAGATGCCACAGGCACCAGACCCGCCGTGCCTCTCCTGGGGCTCCCGCCATCAGCCCTGGGATGAAAGACAGCTTGCCATTCGGTCCGGGAATGAGAGGCAGGTGCGTCACCTCCCTCATGCCCGAGCCTCGCCTGCTTGGAGGACTCAAGAGAGACGTTGCTGGAGCCCCACCGCCGCCATGCTGCCTCTTCACAGAGCCCTTACCATTCAGCCCAGGAATGAGAGGCAAGTGCTCACTTGGAGGACCACATAAGGGACAACGTTGCTGCCTCCTGAGGACACTTTGGACATTGAACCCGGGACCCGCTTGCGGCATGGAGTCTTGGACTTTTTGGGGTTTGTGAGCTGGGCACTGTATTTGTATTTGTGTCTTTATTCTTATTACACTGTGTATTGGGAGATTTTTGTATTCTGTATTATTGTATTGGATTTATTTTTGATAAATATAAAGCCTATCTTCGTAGGGATAAAGCCTATCTTCGTAGGGAGGGAAACCGAAGAATTAAGCCAGATGGAAATAACCAGGGAGAAGGTCCTTGCATGTCTTGTCAAACTAAATGCTAACAAATCACCAGGACCAGATGGAATCCATCCACGAGTTCTCAGGGAACTTAAAGATGAAATTGCTGATCTCCTAGTCAAAATATATAATCTTTCCCTCAAATCAGGGTTTGTGCCTGATGATTGGAAGGTAGCGAATGTAACACCAATTTTCAAAAAAGGATCCAGGGGTGATCCAGGAAATTACCGACCTGTCAGTTTGACATGTGTCCCAGGTAAAGTGATGGAAACCATCCTAAAAGATAGAATAGGCATATAGAAGAGAAGGCGCTACCAAAGGAGAACCAACATGGCTTTTGCAAGGGCAAATCATGCCTCACTAATCTGTTGGAATTTTTTGAGAGTGTCAACAAGCATGTGGATAAGGGGGATCCAGTTGACATTGTTTATCTGGACTTTCAGAAGGCTTTTGACAAGGTCCCGCACCAAAGGCTCTTGAATAAACTTACCAGTCATGGGACAGGTCTTGTTCTGGATCAGCAACTGGATAAGGGACAGGAAACAGAGAGTAGCACTCAATGGACACTTCTCCAAGTGGAGGGAAGTAAAGAGTGGGGTCACCCAAGGTTCAGTACTGGGACCCCTGCTTTTCAACCTCTTCATAAATGATCTAGAAGTAGGAGTAAATAGCAAGATAGCCAAATTTGCTAATGACACTAAATTATACAGGGTAGTTAAAACTGTGAGAGATTGTGAGGCGCTCCAGAGGGATCTCTTGACACTGGGGGAGTGGGCAAAACAGTGGCGAATGAGCTTCAACACTAGTAAGTGCAGAGTGATGCATGTTGGGGCAAAAAAAACCAATTACATTTATGAACTGATGAGGTCTGAACTCTCTGTGACAAACCAGGAAAGGGACCTTGGTGACCTGGTGAACAGCTCAATGAAGGCGTCAACCCAGTGTGCCTCAGCAGTGAAAAAAGCAAACTCAATGTTAGGGATCATTAGGAAGGGTATAGAAAATAAGTCAGCAAGTGTCATTTTGCCTCTTTATAAATCTATGGTGAGGCCCCATCTGGAATATTGTATACAGTTCTGGTTGCCATGCCTCCAGAAGGATATTATGGAGCTGGAAAAAGTGCAGACGAGGGCAACCAAAATGATTAGGGGGCTGGAACACCTTCCTTACCATCTGAGGCTGCAATGGTTGGGCCTCTTCACTCTTGAATGACAGCGTCTAAGAGGTGACCTGATTGAAGTTTATAAAATCATGCACGGTATGGACAAAGTAGATAAGGAAAAACTGTTTCCCCTATCGCACAACACAAGAACTAGGGGGCACTCCATGAAACTTTTGGGTACTAGTTCTCAAACAAATAAGAGAAAGTACTTTTTCACCCAGAGGATCACTGGTCTATGGAACTCCCTGCCAGAAGAAGTGGTGACAGCTGTCAGTCTTGATAGATTTAAGAAAGGATTAGACAAGTTCATGGAGGACAAGGGTATCAATGGCTATAATTATGGATACCTAAGAACAACCTCCGGGTTGGAGAGATAGGCAGGATATCTCTCAATTCTATTTCCAGGGAATCCTAAGCAGGTGAAGGCATCTGCTTGGGAATACCCTGAGACAGAATGCTGGACTGGATGGGCTGTGGCCTGTTCCAGCATGGCTGTTCTTATGTACTGTATTGCCATACTTTATGATCTATGCCGTATTTATTCTTGTTTTGCTCTGTTGTTATTGCTCTTTGTATTTCATTGTATATTTTGCCTGTTATCTGGTCACCCATTGGGTAGAGAAAGGTAGGATACAAATTAAATTTGAAATTAAATGAAATTTGAAATATTTTGGACCTAAATCAGATACCTATTTCCTATCCTGCATATGTCCCTGAAGAACACAAAAAGAGCTTCTAGATGCCATTTATACAGTGATACCTCATACAACATCCAAACTTGATTCCACAAGTTTGGACTTTATACGGATTTGGACTTTGTATGAGGCATGCAAAATCCTAGCTGCGGTGCCTCATACAACGTCCAAATCCTTGCCGCGATGCCTCGTACAACGTCGTTTCCATAGAGATACATTGTACTGTAACAACACAGACTTCAGGGCAAAGTCAAGGAAACAGACAGGAAACTGACAGAACTTTAAGAATCATTGTCTAAAGGCTAAAAACATTACAAAAACTTGTCAAACAACCCTGATTGTCCAAAAACCTGAAGAATACTGCAAAAATCCCAGGAAGGCTTCCAAAAATTTTGACAAATTTTTTTGCGATCAAAACCACTCCTAAACAATCTTCACCTCGTGCAAAACCCACAAGAGCAATGCACGCATGTGTCCTGCCTTTTATAATGCCCAGGCACAGTGCAACCTGGGGGAAACCCCAATGTCTCATACAAAGTTGCAGCAACTTTGTATGAGGCAACTTTTTTCAAGGAATTAGGTGATGTTGTATGAATTTGATGTTGTACGAAGCGGACTTTGTATGAAGGTATTACTGTACATCAATAGTGTCCAGGAGCTCACAGGATATCGAAGGAATTATTGCATATTAAATGTATTCAACTCTAGCTACACAGTGGAGAAAATGTGTTTTGATTTGCCAGCGTCTGGTCCTTGAGGCTTTCTGGTCCTTGAATCTTTCTATGGGTGAAATCACTACAGCTGCACAGACAACAATGCTGTGTTTGCAGAGAGCTCTATAATAAAACTTGTCCTTAGGCGCTAATGAAGTGCTTGGCAATTTCCAATTTTTTCCTAAATGACCTTTTTCCAGAAGACCCCCAACTATCTAAAAGACTTTTGGTTTTTGAACTTCAATTCCCAGAAGCCTAAGACAATTCCCCAAAGCACTGACCAGCCAATGTATTGACTTGGGTTTCTGGGAATTGAAGCCCCACATTGGGCCCCACATTGGGAACCACTTTTCTAGAGATAACCAGAATGTACTTTTACCTTTGGATCAGGCAATTACACAAAACAAAAAGGAAAGAACAATGATGGCAGCCAACTGGGCCAAATTTAAACCACCCATGAAATGGCTGGGGAGGAAGAATGGTTCCTTGCTCAAAAAAAGAAGATTCCACAATGGGCTTCTCCAAGTTGAGCTTTACATCATGTAACCTCTGGGTTTTTATTCGAATTTTTCCATGCCCAATCCAACATAAATTGAAGGGTAAATGGCCATAGCCATGTTTTCCAGAATTATCCCATTTACCATAGTCTGACTATTTCAAGACAGGCAACCTTAGATATGCAGCGCTAATGCTTACAAAACTTTCAGCTTTACATGTGCCGAAAGGAGCAGATGCAGTTACAATATCTCGCTGTTATTTTGCCGAAAGGTGCAATGAAAACTGGGTAGTGAGAAGTGGCAGCAGGCTTTCAGCAATACTCTTAACCACAAGTGCTTGAACTCCCACTTGAGAAGCAGCGTGGAAACATCTAACTTTGACATAATTATCCATCTCCTTTTCAGTTCTCTGGAGGAGGGCTTATTCTGTTCATTTCTCTGTCAGTGTGAAACTGGAAATGCCAATGAAGTGCTAGTTACTGTACTTTCATTTGCTACACAGGTTTTCTCTTCAACATCTCACCTTACTGGAAAGTGCTATAAATAATATCAACACCAGTCATATACCTCTGAATCAATAAATTAATGATCTGTGAATGGCATATACACAATGGCACTGATATTCAGCAGCTGAAATCTCATGAGGGAGGAAAATGATAGGTTGAAAGATGACTGAATTCTCTGTGTAGCTTCCTTTAACCTTTAGGTCAGGGGTTCCTTTTCAAGCTGGGGGCCAGGTCATGCCCCAAGGGCCAGACAGCCATTTTGCCCTGCTTGCACTATGGGGGTGGCCATTTTGTCCCAACAGCTTCAAAGGGGTGGCCATTTTGTTACTTGAATGCCCTTGGAGGGGTGGGGGCCCCACATGAAATAGTGCCATGAGCTGTATCCAGCCCATTGGCCTTAGGGTGGGAACCCGTATTTTAAGCAAACAGCCTCACCACAAATAATTCTGACTATGATCACCCCCACCCCCGCAAAGCCATTGCTCTCTATTATTTTCAGGGGTTTACATTCTTTTTGTCCAGGATATGAACCTAGACAGAACAAAAACTAACATATAACCTAAATGTTGAAGAAACAATAATTAATTCATGAAACCAGATGAATGGTCAGCTGGGGAGATTTTCAGACAAAATCACTCTTTACTAGGAGAGAACAGAAAATTGCTTTCATTGATTAGTGCTATATTCTCTCCAGCCAATATTCCAGAACTGAAAGCTAGCATTGTCTGTGTGAAGACCAAAACATAAAATCATAGAGTTATAGATTATTGAGTTGGAAGGGACCCATGAAGCCTCCTGCCGACTGACCACCGCCTACAATCAGAATTGCTAACATTCAGGAAAGGTCTGAAGACCTGGCTGAGTAGGTGTGGAGTGCCGCGATGTGAGCAGGGTCCCCCCCCCCCCGGCTCATATGACTACTCTAAATAACTCACCATCTGGGGACTTTAGTTTAGTTTGACTGTGTAAGGATGTTTTTAATAAGCTGTATTGTATGTTGACTGTAAGCCGCCCTGAGTCACTGTGGCGAGCGGACAGCGAAATGTCTAAATAATAAATAAGTAAATAAGTCCAACCCCTGCTCAATTCAGGCATACAAATCAAAGTAGATATGACAGATAGTCTGAACGCTCACCACCTCCTATGGTAATTGGTTCCATTGTTGTACCTCTCTAACAGTTAAGAAATTCCACACACACACACACACACACACACACACACCGGATATTCAGCCTATCTCTGACTTCTTGTTACTTGAACCCATTTTGATGTGTCCTGCATATAATCAGATTTTGTTAAAAGAATTAAAGCAGTGATGGTGTGCATAAAAGGAACTGATGGGTTGTATAAATGGTCTACACTAGTCTAAGATATTGATGATGATGATAATTTCATGTCAGAAATTATTCTGGGTTGAAAAGATTTTTGCGGAAGAAACTCTGCTCAGGGAACACCCAAATGAGGCTCCTTTCTTGTCCCCAAGAGCTGGGACAGAACGGGTGCTCAATCTATCATGCAGTACCTGGGTCTCAAACTGCCAACTTGCCAGCCTTCCAACTAATAAGGCAAGCTTCTTAACCACTGAGCCACTGCAGCCCCTAAGATATTGGTGAGATGAGTTAAAGGCAGGGCTGGGGAAAGTGTGCAACTCAAGATGTTGCAGGAAGGCTGCTATTGTCATCTTTTAGCCTCAGCTACATAGTGATGGCCTGGAGCATCCCCTGTTCTGTAGCCCTCATTTAATAAATATAGGACAGTTTTTTTCTACCACAGAAGTAGTGACAAAGGTACAGTGAGTCATTTCTGCAACATCTCCTGTGCTGATCCCCAAGAAAGCCCCTGGTTCTTGAAAAAGCTTGGTTCAACAGAAAATGTTACATCACTTGCTTGTCATCATGAATAATAAATTTGTAGAAATGTATTTGTGTGCCAGGTTTGATGTCTGATAAATCTATAAGTGCCCTGACATGTTAAAGTCATTTTTCACAATAAATGTCAATGCTAGTGACTTTCCAGATATTATTTATGGAAAAACCAATACTCTTTTGTCTCTACAGTGACACAAAGAATGTAACGTTGGAGCAAGTGAGATGACCAATCCAAAAGGTCAGAATTAATTTGATATAATTTAAATAAGGAGTTTGGCTGTAGCAGCCTACATTCTCATACCAATAGATATATAATAAAGATATAAATACATCACATGAAGATTAAAATTGCATTTCCCAAAAAAAATACCCATCTGACCCAGTCCTTCCAGGCTTAGCAACTCCATCTGCCTACTCTAGGAGAGGTCAGAAAGACAATGAATAGAAATCAAGCCTTCTCAGTTGTGGCACCTTCCCTGTGGAATGCATTGATCAAGAGCTATGCAAGACCGCCTCCTTATACTACTGAACTTGCCATTCAGAGTAGTGAATTTTCACTTGATGGGGGGGATATAAATCAAAATAAATAAAATGCAATTAATTGGAGCTCTCCTCCTTCTCCTCTTTTACCTCATCAGGTGTCAAGAGAGATGCAAGGTTCTTGTTCTGGCACTTCTAGAAGCCTCCACCTTATTTGGTGTTCTTGTAATATTTCTCTGATGCTATCTCTCCACCTTCCTCTGGGTCTGCCTTGTGGTCTTTATCCTTCTCCCCCTCTTTCCATATATGCCTTGTAAGGTATGGAATTAAATACATTCTCTCCAAATGGGCAAACCACTTTATTTGTTGTCTCTGTATGTAATTTAACATTGCTTCTAATCCAATTCTTTCCCTTATAACCTAATTCCTGATTTTATCCCTTCTAGTCATCCAGCAGCCTTCCTCAGACATTTCATTTCTGTGGTGACCAACTTTTGCTCATGTTTTGTTGTGTCTATATTTGGCACTGGTAATGTAAGGGGGGAATGAATATTCTTTGAATTAGGTGTTTCTTTGTGGTGATTGGTATTGCCTTTTGCTGTAAGAGCGGAGCTAACTGTCCCAATATTTGGTTTGCCTTACTGCACCGTATGTTAATCTCTTCATCCATTTTGCCATTTTCAGCAAATGTGGGAACTTTCAGTTTAAAAATAGCACATCCATTGCTTCTGCATGAGTGTGAGGATCATTTGTTTGAAAAGGTAATGGCCTTTTTCTATGATAAGCTGACAGACAACAGTTGGGTCAAGAATCTGCATCACAGCAGACCTGTTTATTTTTATTGTCAGTTTAACTGAGGAGGATAAAAATAGTGTGTTGTAACAATCATGACAGGCAGAGAAACATGAAGCTGTCAAAGAACGGAAGGAGCTTATATGTGCCAATTACAGTGCAGCCAGAAGGGGTTTAATTCAGGGGTGACAAAATTACGGTTCATGAGCCGGATCCGGCCCACAAAACCAATTCATCCAGCCCATGAAGCCATCGTTGCTTCCAGAACCAGGAGTAAAACACACCTGTATGGTCGCATTTTACTCCCGCTTCTGGGAGCAACGAGGGCTTCATGGGCGAGATAAATTGGCGCCAGGGCCCAGATCTGGCCCACAGGCCATAGTGACCAGCCCCCTGAACCACATGACTGGCCCTCAGCCCAGAATATTTGGGCACCCCGGCTTAATTCATTAATCCTCCACCATGGGCAAATAATTGAAGACCCAGTTTGATCTAGAATAATGTTGCTAATGGCTGTTTCACTTGGAAAAATAGTCAAGCTGGCAGGGAATTCTGGGAGGTGACATCCAAGGGAGCAATCCTTCCCAATTCTGAACTATATTTTCGATAATATGTATAATGTCTTTCGGTGGGAAAACCTACTCTTCCCATATTCTTTTCTTTACCTTTCTTCAGCCTGTTTGTTAACCTTTCCATTTCTGCAGAGATTTTCTAGAGGAGGAAACCCAAGAATTACACACAGTGGTCTCATTCTGCCATCTTGTGGTCAGTTTATGATAAAGCACAATCAGGTCATAAACTAAAAATAATTGCATGCCGTCAAGTCAATTCTGATTTATGGTGACCTTTTCCATGGTTTTATAGGTAGAGAAAAAATAAAAGTAGTTTACCATCCTTCTGGGGCATCCTGGAACAATGCAGCAGGTTGGCTCTTCTCTCTGACGGCACAGAGCAGAATTGAACTCCCAACCCTGGCTCCATAAGCAAATATCTAAACTTATCTCTCATGAGATGGCTAGATAGTATAGTTGATGCAATGGGCACAGACCTGGGTGGATTGAGGAGGAGGATGGAGGATAAGGGTGCCTGGCATGCGATGGTCCATGGGGTCACAAAGGGTCAGGATCAACTATGCAACAACAGACTCATTGATGTATCTAGCCAGCAATAAACTAGCTGGGGTTACACAGAAAGAGCATCCTCAAAGATTCTGGTATTTTTGGGCCACAATTGGGCGTATCCTGGTAAGGGAAACCTTGTGTTGCTGATTAATCTTTCTCACACTAGGTCAGGTAAAAGGAACTGAAGAATGAACTCACTAAAACACCAAAAGGTGCCTTCATGCTGGCAGGTTCACGTCTGGCCTAAACATACAGGAAGAACCTGAAAAGTGGATTTTGTGTTTTTAGGGGGGAAGGACAGAACTGCAGAGATGGAGACAAAGGGCAAGAATCTGGCCAAATCACCCATGTATTACTCCTTCCCACTCACTCCCACACCTCTATGCCTAGAGAAAAACCTCCCTTACTGAATAGTCACTCACAGACCAAGGTGGGTCCCCAAGTGTACATCAGGCAGCGTAGCCACGAGCTAAGAGATCAGCAAACTTTGTATTTCAAAATACTCACTCGCTCCTCAACCTCTTAGCCTAACTTTATTGAAGTATCTGAAACACAACCTGTAGAAAGTCAAATAATAAAACCTAATCCCCTAGACGTGTCTAACCTTGGCACTCCATGTGTTCTTGGGCTTCAATTACCAGAGGCCCAAGTCAGCACTCCTACTGATCAAGGCTTCTGGGAATTGAAGTTCCAGAACACCTGGAATGCCAAGGTTAGCCATCATCTACATCAGCAGATGCCCCTTCCTTCCCTTATTTTACAGCCCAACTACTTTACATGAGAACACACCTACCTTTTCAAAACAATGGTGCACATACTCAGTTGCACACATAGCTGTCAAGAAATAATGGTAGAAAGCCCCCAGCCCTGCTCAGACAGTATCCAGCCTGGTGAAATAGACATGCTTAGAAGAGAATGCCTTGCCCTCCACTGTCTCCTTCTTCATGGTTACAAAGCTGCCTCTGGACAGATTAGGCCTTGCTCATGTGCAAATCTACACGTCAGCAAGGACATAATTTTTCCAGGGTTCTTTCTCATCTCTAGAGATTGTATGTGAGTGGGAATCTCTCCTTAGACCCAGTGGTACAAACTATGGAATAAGAGAGCAGTACATGTTCTCCTGAACAATTATGTTCACAGCAAGTCAAATTAACACCTCAACACGGCTATCTTTCTCTCAGGTGCATCTCATCCCATTTACATAGTTCCAATAACTTGATGACCTCTGGTTCATCCTATTCCCTTGACTATGAGGCCAGTCCATTATAGCTTACTAGCATATTTTGCCCGGCAAGCCAGGCAGGTTTAACTTTTGCAGCCCAGTATAAGTGTGTGTGTGTGAGAGAGAGAGGGGGGGGAGAGAAAGAGGAGGCTGCCATTAAAGAGGTTGTGTGTGGGTGAGTTGGGAGGGAAGGGGGGAGGTGTTAGATTGTTTCCCCCTTTCCCTGCGTGGGGTGTGTCTTCCAGAGGAAAGTTGTTTACCAGTGCTTCGGCAGGTTTTTTTTTAACCGCGCATGCCAGCTTTCCCAGCATTCGACACGCTTGCGCCCTTCAGCCTGATTGGCTGAGGGGTGGCACAGCGTGGTGGATGCTGGGCCTTCTAGGTTTTTTCTGGCCGCGTTTGTGGGGCAGTTTTCCCACTCGCGGCTGGCGGACCCTTGCGGCGATGCTCTAAGGGTGGTAAGGTAAGTGTAGGCAGCTCGGTTAGGGATAGTAGGGACGGGTGTGGGGGTGCATGCCGGACACCAACGGTTAACGCCCCTTCTTATAGGTAAAGGCTGCAAACTATCTCATCTTACTTAGTAATAGAAGGCCCAGTTACAACACCCATCCTATTAATTTTAATCTTTGCTCCACAAGTAGCTCTGCGGACACAATTTTGCAACTATTAGTATGATCAATTGTACATTCAGGCATTATGCCTATGGCTACAACCCCCTATAAACGTCAGTAGGCATAACTATGCTATGCCAAATGAAACAGGATTTCAGCCAATAACTCCAAAGAGACACTTGAAATATCTGAATGCCAAGCATTCATTCATTCATTCATTCATTTATAGTTCAAATTTCTATGCCGCCCAATCAGGGGAACCCAGCTCAGGGCGGCTTACAACAGGTTAAAAACCTATTAAAACTAACCACATTAAAACTGCCTGCATTAAAAGGTGGGAGGCTTTATTTTATAAGCCAACAGACAAGGGCCACTCTTCAATCCGGGCCCCACACCTGCCCCGCCAACCAGGTTTTTAGTTCTTTTCTGAAAGGCAGCAGCTCCGTCTGCTCCTGCAACTCTACTGGCAGGAGGTTCCACAAGGCCGGTGCAGACATGGAAAAGGCCCTACTTCGTGTGCCAGAGAGACAGGCACCTCTGGCAGATGGAACAGTTAGAGAGCCCCTCCGGTCCGCTCTGGTTGGACGGGCAGATACTCTTGAGACGATGCGCTCTTAGGTATCCTGGCCCACTACTATGAAGGGCTTTAAAGGTCAAAAACAGCACCTTGAATTGCACCCGGAGGCAAACTGGTAACCAGTGCAGCTCCTGTGAGGCACGAGCATAATGCCCGCACCCCATCACCACCCGAGCTGCCACATTCTGGAGCAGCTGCAGCCTCCGAATGGTCGTCAAGGGCAGCCCCATGTAGAGCGCATTGCAATAATCTAACCTGGAGGTCACCAGAGCATGTGACCATGAGCAGGGAGTTCCGGTCCAGGAGCGAATGCAACTAACGGATGACGCGAAGCTGTGGAAAAGCCCTCCTGGCCACGGCCACCACCTGATCTGCAAGTAGCAGCCCCAAATCCAGGAGGACCCCTAAGTTGTGTACCTAGTCTGTCTGGGGCAAAACAGCCCCATACAAGACCAAAGTTGGCAGCTCCCTGGATATCGCGGGACTCCCTATCCATAGCCACTGTCTTGGAGGGATTCAATTGTATCCCATTGTCCCCCATCCAGACCCCAACAGCTTCTAGACATTTGGATAGGACATTGACAGCATCACTGGGGTCCCCATGGGCCGAGATGTACAGCTGGGTATCATCAACATACTGATGATACCTCACCCCCATGGGAATGGATATCACCCCCCAACGGCTTCATGTAGATGTTAAATAGGAGACAGCACCGAACCCTGAGGCATCCCATACTGTAGGGGCCTAACGCTGGACCTCTCACTCTCCAATCACGACTGGGTACGGCCCTCCAGAAATGAGGGAAACCAGGACAACACAGTGCCTGTTTTGCGTTCTTAACTTTTTGGGAGCAGGAATAGGGAAACATGTTTTTTCAAATCAAACCTATTCAGGTGTTATAGTTGGACAGCTCAGTGGCTAAGAAGCTCTCCTTGTTAGCTGGAAAGCCAACAAGTCAGCAGTTCGAGACCCGGGTACTCCATGACGGATTGAGCGCCCGTCTCTGTCCCAGCTCTTGGGGACATTTAGGCATCCCCTGAGCAGTTTCTCCTGCAAAATCCTTTCAACCAAGAATAATTTCTGACACAAAATTATTTGGGCAGTTTGACCAATCCCATCAAAATTCCTAGGATTAAATTACTTTTGATGAATCAGGCCAGTTAGGGTGATGCTCAAAGGTTTTTATCAATTACACTGTCCCATTCCTCATTAGCAACTGTATCTGACCTCTGCTGCAGAAACCAACACTCTCAGGAGCATCTTCTTAGATAATGGATTGTGGAAAATTTGCTTCCAATGTTTCTTAAATCATTGGGAAGATTCTACTGACTGGGTCCCTGGCTCGTATACGTGGCTACCATTTCAAAAATCCTTCAACTAAGCAACTATCAACAGCTACTAACCATGATGCCCATTTATTAACTACTTATTATCAGCTTCCAGAACACATGTGTAGAAAGAAATGGTACTCTGCTAAAAAGAACAACAGCATAGGAACCTTTTATATGTACCATCTAGAGCTGCAACTCTGTTGGCAGGAGGTTCCAAAGGGCTGGTGCCGACACGGAGAATGCCCTCCTCCTTGTGCTAGAGAGACGAGCCCCTCTAGCTGATGGTACAATCAGAGCCCCTCCGGTCTGCTCTAGTCAGGTGGACAGACATTCTTGGGACGATGCGGTCTCTTAGGTATGCACTGTTCTTCTTAAGTAAAAACAAAAACCTTGGAGGCTTCAGAAGAACTCTGTTCAAGGACAAAGTCAAAGTGGCATTTCCTCCCTCATACTCATTAATCCAGAGCAAGCCACTCTGTGTCAGCACCTCACAGGTAAAATGAGAATAGCCCCACATTTCACAAGAATAATTTGAAAGAAAGAGACAAGGTGATCCAACATGCTTCACACTTTATTGAACAAAATTTGGACAAACATTTATTCTCAAAAAAATCGTAAGAGTTTAAAGTTATTGACAGTTGGTGGGCTTCTAAGGTTGGCTTGAATTCACTCTGGCTCTTACAGGGCTTTTTGAGGATATATGTTGGCTATATTTCAAGAGGCAGCCAAAGGAAAATTTCCATACTCCAAACACCAGTTCTTAACCTGGTGGCCATCCCAACTGACGGCCACCCAAGACATGTAGGTGCACATGATAGACAGATTGACCACCATCTGGCCCTTCATTCACCACCATTCGGTATCCCCTGGTCAATCCCAAGTCAGACGCACATCTCTTGCCCACAATCATCAAGTGTCCAAGAAGCTGAGGAAAAGTAAGGAAAGAAGTCATTTAAAACCTTAATAATTACTAGTCTCTCATGACAACAGCAATACCATGATCATTTTGAGATGTATAGACACCAGGAAAGGTTTCCTCAAAATGTTTTCCAGTATTAGGTTACCCTGCCCCCCCCCCCACACACACACACACACCACCACCAAAAAAAAATGGTCTGGGTGCTGATTAGAAAGGGTGAGTGGAGAATCAGAGGTTACCTGCATTTCCAATAAGAACATTTGAATGAGTTATATTTTTCCAATATTTAGAGCTTCAGATGCTTGTTTGTTTCATCGTTGAATGCATGGATTAGGAATTGCAACATACTAATCACCAACAACAAAGAGGATGAATGTCTCTGTGCACTTGACCGAGTTCTTACATGGACAAGAACAATGTTTTCCATAAAATGCTCTACAATTGTAGAGAAGGGAGATCTGAACCATTTGCTTCTGGAAAGCTTCTTAAAACTAAGCAGAGGTCCATGAAGCATTAAGCAGGAGGCCACAGGTAGTTTGCTCCAGCTCGACAGCACTGACAGTGGTGAGGGGTCACAGGAGCTGCAGTTTGACAAGACTGAAGAAACTTTTACAGACAAAAGGCAAAGTCCAGCTAAAAGATCACAGGAGGATTTCTTTCAGGCATATCTAATTACCACCTAGTTCAGAAAAAGAGGACAATGCGCAGATGTATCAGATTCAACAGGTAAAGGTCTCCCTTGCTTGAAAGTCAGTCATGTCCGACTCTAGGGTGTGGTGTTCATCTCTGTTTACTGCCAAAGAACCAGTGCTGTCTGCATCTCCAGATGTTTCCATAGTTATGTGGCAGGCATGACTAGATGCTGTTACCTTTCCTACCGAAGTAGAGGTTTCATGGTAAGGAAATTTCAGCAGAGATTAACCATTGTCAACTACAGTACTGCATGCTTCTTCTCTTCACTTCCTCTTTGACCTCTTTGGGTATCGAGGGAGATGCAAAGTTCTTGCTCTGGAACTTCCAGAGGCCTCCACCGGCATTATTTGGTGTTCTTGTAATGTTTCTTTGATGTTATCTCTCCACCTTCCTCTGGGTAAGTCTTGTGGTCTTTGTCCTCCTCTTTACACATCTACCTTGCATGGTATGGACTGCCAAGACATTCTCTCTAAATGAGCAAATCACTTTATTTGTCATCTCTGTATATATTTTAAGATTGGTTCTACTCCAATTCTTTCCTTTATAATCTGCAATCCCCATCTGCAGGGAGGCAACCTGAGAACAGTTGGCTCCCTTCCCCTCTGCATCAAAACGTACTTTCTCCTAAAAATTGCTGAGGACAAATGCTTGGATGAAATGGAAACAGACACTATCCTTTCTGCTACTCAAATCTTATGCTGTGATGCAGGCTTACTGTGCCGGTAATTTGTGGCTTGATATATTATCGACTACTGGAGCTTCATTTAGAGTAAAAGCAAGTAGAAGACTTTAAAGCAATAATTTGTATTAAGCAGTCAAATACCACTGCTAAATACGGTTTAGCCTGAAGAATAGTTCCACAGACTGAAGCTATTGGCCAAAAAACTGTTGATTAGTTATGCCAGCAGAATACATCATATATCACAGTTGCAAACTGCTAATAGCAAGTGAATTGCTGCTTGTATTCTTTGTGGCAAACCAATTCACGTGACCATGAATCTACAAGCAGTAGATTCTTAATTTGGACCAATTTACTGCTGAAATTTTCACTAGTGTTATTCCCACAAGTTTACCTAACCCAGGGGTGGCCAACCCTCCTTGGTGCTCCACATGTTCTTGAACTTCAAATCCCAAAAGTCCTGATCAGCAGGTTGCTGACTTGGGCTTCTGGGAATTGAAGATCCTGAACACCTGGAGCGCCAAGGTTGGCCACCCCTGACTTAACCAGTTGGCTTCTCGCCATTATAATAAAACTGTGTTTTACAGCTTGATTGGTAAGTTCAGGTACACTTTCTACATCCCTGAACATGAAACCAATATATCACTACACTCCCGTAAGGCTTACACTATGTGATAAAAATAGTTGGGTCTCTGTCTACCAATACACTGATGCTTAAACTGGATCCCCTTAGTCAACAGCCTTCTAAGGGGAAGGGACCTTCTGTTTTTATTCTCAACCATAACATTAAAGCCCTTCAACAGAATGGCCCATCTCTGAGGCAGGCCAGAGGATTTGCTTAAGATCCATCAGCAGAATTTGCAGAGAAACTGTGTAAATGCATAACCTGCTGTGTCATTATCGAAACACTAAACAGCATATGAAAGAATTAAACACCCATTTGCAATACTTACAGCTGCATCAGAATCTTGGGCTTGAGATAACTGAGCAATAGGCTTCTTGGGGATGACTAGGAAATGGGTTGGAGCTTGTGGAGAAACATCATGGAAAGCAAGGCACTGAGGGGGGAAAAGCAAAATAAATTGAGTAAGACCGAACAGGTGGGTAGAGGATTGCGTATGTATCTGAGAAAGATCTTCAAACACATAAGATTATCCAACCTTTGCCTAGATCAGACTTAACAACAGCTATCTCTTGAGTTCCAAAAATACTACAGTCTACATTGGAATCCAGTTATTAATTTTTCTATACACTTATTATTTAAGACTAGGAAGGGAGGCCAGCCAATGATAAATAATTTGCATTCTATAACTCCCATTGTGAGATTTAAAAAATAATAATCCAATATTGAAAACAAATCTCTTAAGGAATATTCCAGGTCAGTGTTATAAAATAACACATCTTATTCTTTTATTTACCTTGCCTTGGAGTCATTATTTCAGCGAGGAGTCCGCACATTGGTAGACATTTCCGCAAAGACATTCCGTACATGCAAATGGGCCTGAGAAATCAAGTCCATTTGTATGCAGTTTTTTAGCCATTTGGGTATCACGTCACCTGCTGGCTAGGCGGACCATGACCTATGCCATCTGCTTTCACCTTGCCCAAGGGCTCTGACGGAGGCTGCATTGGTGAGTTTTAGTCCTGATCTTTTATTTAAATTCCTTTATTTTACTACCAGAAATATAATGCATTTCAGAAGAGGTGTAACTATAAAAGAGTTACATAAGCAACCCATTTTTATTAACATTGACCAATAACTTCTCCCAGTTGCTACTGCATTTTGCTCCTACTCTAGTGCTTGCAGTTTAGATGTTCTAAACAATAAATAAATACATTTTTATCTTTTTCTGGGGCTGCAGTGGCTCAAGTGGCTAAGACACTGACTAGAAAACGGGAGGCCAGCAGTTCGATTCCCGAGTACTGCAGGATGGAATGAGATCCCGTCTTTGTCCCAGCTCCTGCCAACCTAGCAGTTCGAAAGCAATAAACTGCAAGTAGATAAACAGGGACCACTTCAGTGGGAAGGTAAAAAGCGTTCGGTGTCTAGTCGTGCCTGCCACATGACCACGGAAATGTCTGCAGAAGACAGCACTGGCTCTTCGGCTTTGAAACAGAGATGAACACTGCACCCTAGAGTTGGATATAACTGGCTTTCGAGCAAGGAAAGCCTTTACCTTATATCTTTTCATGCAGTCACTAGTTGGAAAGACCAGTTAGCACAAATATTAATAAATTACTTGGGAACATTTCAGAATGTGTTCAGATTCACAGGTGAAAATCAAGCTGTGTTATCTCCTCGTTTTCCCTTGTTATGGGCAAATAACACACATCCACAAGCCGAAAAGAAGAAGAAAAAACTCCTTTGCTTTATAAAAGGTTTGCTTCCCGAGAAAAATAAAGTTAATTAATTATAAAATTAATTAATTATAACGGGTTCACTTTCGTTAAAATACAGGTCTCACATCCTTCCTGTTTTCTTTGCACAGAGTCAAAAGAAAGCGAGGTTAGGAAAACGCATTGCGACAAAAATTCAGAAGGCGAATAATCGGTTCCTCACCATAACAAAGTAGAACCTCCATGTTCAGAGGCAGTGTACCTTCACTGTTAGGAAACGTACACACCAAAAGGCCAACGTCTTCCCTAGACTGCCTGGGGCTTTCCACGACTCTGGCTAACTTATGTACCAAGCTTTATAAGTGAAATTATACAAATATAGTAAAGGTAAAGGTTTCCCTTGCTCAAAAGACAGTCGTATCCGACTCTAGGGTTCAGTGCTCATCTGTTTCATAGCCGAAAAGCCAGCGCTGTCTGGTTCTGCAGACGTTTCCGCGGTCACGTGGCAGGCATGACTAGACACCGGAGCGCACGGAACACTGCTACCTTTCCCAATGAAGTGGTCCCTATTTATCTACTTGCAATTTCTTGCTTTCCAACTGCTAGGTTGGCAGGATATATTTGTATATATACAAATATAATATACACATATTATCATATACATTTTAATTATAATAAACTGATATATATATGTATGTGTGTAACCTCCTCTCCTCCCCACCTGGTCATCCTCGAAGATGATCTTGGCGGGGATCTCTTTGCGGATGATCTTCCCGAAGATCGTGTCTCCGCCCGGCTGGGCTACTTGCGCCTTACTGATCTCATCCGCCATGTCTGTCCGAGAAGCCGCGACTTGACGTCACGTGCCACACCTCGAGCCCGCCCCCTTCACGTTCGACCAATAGCGAGCTTCAAGAGTTTAGAGAGGATGACTTCGTGTGGTCAGTCCACGCCCCCCCCAAAGTATAACGCGTCGTCTTAGTGGTACGCTGGGCTGTCCCTCATTTTTTGCAGGCCTTTTAGGCCCGCCTCCTACGAAAGTAGAGATAATAAGAAATACAAAAAATGTTGTGGCAACTTAAATGTTTCTTAAATGTGAGCTATGGTGGGCCAAGTCCATTTCATCACGCAAAGTGTCTGATAAACTAGATTTAAAAACTTCATAAACTAGATTTTAAATAAACACGAAGCAGACCAACGTACGTGACTCTAATATTTCTATATCTATTGGACTAAGTTTATCTTTCCCAAGCTCTTCAGAGGCCTGGAAATGGAAGAGTGGCGCTGATTCGTCGCTCTCCTCAAAGCGAGCTGTCCTATTGGCTCCTGAAGGGCCAGAGTTCCGCCTCAATAGGCGTGGCCCGAACTCTTCCGCTAGGGTGGGGGGAGGCTATAGTAAGAGAAGAGGAGAGTCCGTCCGGTTGTAATGATGGGAAGGCGGGAGGTGAGCGGCGGCCGGTCGGGAGAGCCTGCCTGAGAGCGGGGGATAGGAGAGGAAAGAGCAGCCGCCAGGAGTGGTGCTTGTTGTAGGGGGTGGTAGGAATAAGCACCTCTGGCAGGGAGGCTTTGGGGGTTGAGGTGCATTCATTGCACCTGTTTGTGGGGGGGCGTTGCGGTGGCTTAGTGGTTAAGACGCTGAACTTGATGACTGGAAGGTCGGCAGGTCAGCAGTTCGAGACCCGAGTACTGCACGACGGAATAAGTTCCCGTCCTCGCTCGCGGCTCCTGCCAACCTAGGAGTTTGGAAAGCAAGAAATTACAAGTAGATAAATAGGTACCACTTCAGCGGGAAAGGTAACCGTTTAGTGCACTCCAGTGTCTAGTCATGCCTGCCACATGACCAAGGAAACATCGGCAGATGCAGACCGCTGGCTCTTCGGCTATGAAGCAGAGATGAGCACTGAACCCTAGAGTCGGATATGACTGGCTTTTGAGCAAGGGTGACCTTTACCTAAAAGCGTTGGAGAGGAGGGTCTGGGATAACGTGGATGCAGAATTATTTTCATTTGGACGGCAGTGCATGCCTCTTCCAAGCAAAGCTTTGAATGATATACAGTACAATATTAGTAGTAGCGTGCAGAACAAAGAAATGACGCATACAAAGCCTATTCATTTCCACCTTATGATATCGGTGCCAAACATGGACACTTAGAACAAAACATAAGTGAAAGTTAGCCACCATGGAAATGAGATGTATGAGGAAGGCTGCTGGAGTGGCTAGAGGGGATAAAACAAGGAATGAGATTATAAAGGAAAGAATTGGAGTAGAACCAATCTTAAAATATATACAGAGACCACAAATAAAGGGATTTGTTCATTTAGAGAGAATGTCTTGGAAGACCATATCATGCAAAGCAAATGTGTAAAGAGGAAGACAAAGACCACAAGACAGACCCAAAGGAAGGTGGAAAGATAACATCAAAGATACATTACAAGAACACTGGAAGTGCCAGAGCAAGAACATTACATCTTCCCTCGATACCCAAAGAGGTCAAAGAGGAAGTGAAGAGAAGAAGCATGCAGTAGTTGACAATTGTAAATCTGCTGAAATTTCCTTACCGTGAAACTTCTACAATGAGACAATCTAAAATGGAACAAGAGATAGTGCTGGAAGATGAGTCTCCCAGGTCAGAAAGCACCCAAACTACTGTAGAAGAGCAAAGGAGAGCTCAGTTGCTAATGAGGCTACTAAATTGATGCTGAAAGGACACCTAGTGACTGATGTGCACAAAAGTGAAAGATAAGTCCAATGCTGAAGAACACTCACAGTTGGAACCTGATACGTGAGATGTATCGAGGTAAACTGGATACTAAAGCAAGAGATGGAGTATGTAAACATGGCAGTGTTTGGTGTCAGTGAATTATAGGAGGGGAGATGGCTGGGTGTGTAGACAATGAGGAGTATAAAACACCCACAGAACAATGTAGTTAACACAGGCGAATCATAAAAAGTGAAACATTCTTTAATAAAGCAATATAGATGAAAAATTATGTGAAGTCAACAATAGGAACTGGATTGGTTAATGAAATTCCGGTGCAATAAGATCCTCAAAATTATCAATGTCAGCATGAGCACAAGTATGCAAGCAACTACAAAACCATTGGGTTAAAATATATAACATGATCTGTACATAATATACACATTTAATGTACATAACTATTTGTGAAAGAGTGCAACATGCTGTATAATAACAAACAGGACTTGTAACGACCAGAATAAAGTGGGACCAAAGGATCCAGCAAGAATAACACAATTGCAGTCCGTACGGTGCAAGGAAATCGTTCAGAGTAAAGTGGGACCAAGGGGTCCAGCAGGAATAACACAATTACAGTCTGTATAGTACAAGGAAATCGATGATATCCATCCGGTAGTTAGGATATTTCAAAATAATCTTCAAAGATCTGCATCAAACCCATAAGTGCGCTTAAAATACCTCTTTGGGGACATTCATCTCCGGCAAAAGCGCACCGGAATTTCATTAACCAATCCAGTTCCTATTGTTGACTTCACATATTTTTTCGTCTATGTTGCTTTATTAAAGAATGTTTCACTTTTTATGATTCGCCCGTGTTAACTACATTGTTCTGTGGGTGTTTTCTCCTCCTCATAGTGAATTAAAGTGGCCTGAAGTAAATATTTTTAGCCATATGACTACAAAGTGTACTATCCTGGAAATGACAGATTAATACTGAGGCAAAAATGTAGCATAGGCAGTTAGGGCAATAATGTGCGGTCTGAACAAATAATATCAATTTGCCTCGAGGGGAAACCCGGCAGTATTGTATGTTTGAAAAATTTGCCTTTTGTTAGCTCATTAAAAAAAATTCCTATTTGGAAAAAATATTGTGCTGGGTTATGCAAAATGCAAATAGAATAAAAATTGTTCTACTAACAGTAACATAAAACAAGAATATTTAATTTATCCCTAGGTCCTGAAGCTCTTCAGATCTTTGCACAGGACAAGGCAAGATGTTTTCAAATATGACTCCAGAGCCCTAGAAGGTAGACAAATCTTGTTTTCTTGGTAAAGCTACGGTCTTTTATAAAATTGAATAGTATTAGCCTGCTGTGGAATGGTGGCAGTGGTGAAGCATGAAACTTCCTATATCCCACCGTACAGTATTTCAGCCGAGTAGGAAAGCAGTGTTAATGGTGTGCAGCTGAGTTCCTCTGAAATCTTATCTAATTATGTCTAATTATTGTCTAACTAAGCATCTTGTGAGCACATTGCAGAACACTTCTATTTAACCTGTTACTTTAAAATGGTAATATTTTCACGTGCTACTTTGTTTCCATGTGATGCCTAATTGATCCTTAATTCAATGTGTTTATCACTTAATGTTTTGTAATCAATCAATTTTGTAATCAATTTTAATTAAGGTGGGCCACAATTAGTTTCATAAACTGGTTAATACTACAAATAATTGTTTAAATTCATCGGGCTCCTCCTATAGTGCCTGGATTTACACAGCTTATGTGAAGCTATGGCTTTTATTTTTTGGGAATACTGTTTTCTACAGAAGTTATTCTCAAACCTTCAACCTCCAGATAATTCAGGCTTCAATTCCCAGAAAACCCAACTGACATGGACAGTGGCTAGAGAGTCAGCTGACTTCCAGAAGCCCAAAACATCTGGGTGGTCACAAAGAAAGACTACCAAGATAGTAAAAAAGGACAAAACTCAGTGAGAGATTGAGAAGGTTGGATGTGTCATTCCTGGAGAAGGCTTAGAGATAGTAGTCCAGGCTGATTCTCATACAATAGCTATTCTCATATATTTGAGGGATTGTCACAAGAAGGATGGAGTAATCTTGTTTTCTATGGCTCTGAGAGGCTAGAAACAAAATACAGGACTCGATAGTGGATTTCTATTACACTTTAGGAAAAACCTTGTTGTATTCCATTTCCCATTTGAACATTTATCACTGTCTTGACCAAGGATTCTCAACCTGCGGCCCGTGGACCAGATGCAGCCTGCAGCACCATTTCATGTGCCCCCACACTGCCTCCACCACACCAGAAAGTGCCATGTGGTGGAGGAAGGGCAAAATGGCCATCCGGCCCCCAAAGCTGTCTGAGGGAGCATGACCCGGCCCCCGACTTTAAAAGGTTGAGAATTCCTGGGGTCTTGACTAATGTTTGACTCCCCTTCATTGGGACTTTTAAAATACAGTAAAACCCCGACTTATGTAAAAAGTCCATTCCGTAGCCTTTCACATAAATCAGTTTTTACCTAAATCCAAGGAAACCCATAGGAAAAAGTCAATTGTTTACGTAAATTGAAGCAAAACCCATAGAAAAATGAATATTTATGTAAATCAAAGAAAACCCATAGGAAATCGTGTTATGTAAATTGGGACATTTACATAAATCAGGACACCATTTTAGCGAAAAATCCTTATGTAAGTCGAATTTCACGTAACTCGAGGCATATGCAGGTCAGGGGTTTACTGTAGGCTAAATTGCTATCTGTCAGGAATACTTTAGCTGTGGATTTCCTGCACTATCATGGTCTTCTTCTTCCATGTCCAGGCCAGACATGAAACTGCCAAGATGAGTCCATTCTTCAGTTCCTTTTGCCTGACCGAGTGTGAGAAAGATTAGGCAGCAACACAAGGTTGCTGTTACCAGGGTACTCCCGATTGCGGTTCCAAAATACCACAATCCTCAAAGAGTCTCTTTCTGACTAGATTTGTCTTGGTAACCTTTCAGACTCTACTGTTTTGTGATTCTAGTATTCATTCTTGGATTAGCTACCATAATTTCTTCAGCTATCAGCTCTGCTGACCAGATCACCCTTCCTGCTCTGGTGGAAAAACAGTCTACTGTACATTTTCTCATATTGGGCTACTCCAGTTTTCCCTGAATATGCCTCCTTTCTGTGTGTCTCTGGTGCTGAGCCCTTCTTTCACACATTTATTCTGTCTTCCTCTTATTCTTTCCTCTCCTTCCACATGGAAACCTGCTCTTTAAGGCAATAAGATCATAGGTGACCATGGAGCGAAGGGCAGTGGCCTGCTTTGTTTTAAGATGCCGAGATGAATGCACAATGTTGTAATGGTGTGCTCATGCATCTGGAAGCTTGTGATTTATTCATTCATTCCATTTTTATACTGCCCATCTGGGATGTTTCGCACTCTGGGTGGTGTACAAATAATTAAATGAACAAACAACAATACCATAGAACAAGCAATAATAAGTCTTTGCCCTCTGGAATCTCAAAAGATGTTGGACTCTTTCACTGGACGTTTTTAAACAGAGGATAGAAGGCCACTTTTCAGGAATGTTTTAGCTGTGCATTTCCTTTGTCAGTGGGGCATTGGAGTCACAGACCCTTCCAGCTTTACAGTCCTTTTTAGAGAACAACTCTCTTCTTTTTTAAAAAAGTATTTTCTACTTATTCTACATATTGTGCAAAATTTTAGTTGCATCCATTTCATTTTGAAAACATTTGCTAGGCTTAAACGTGAATTGTGAAAAGCAGCATTTGATTTTCTCAAAATGGATTGTGATATTCTACATGACAAGTTTGTGATTAGTAAGAACACAATTCTTCTTCTCATTTTTATACTCAAATCCCATGGCATGTAAAAATATTTCTCCCCATAGAAAATAAGAGGTTGAGGGCATTTGGTGTGAGGGGTATGTGCAGTGGTGGGCATCAAAAAAAATTCCTACCACACTGTGGGTGTGGCCATGTGACTGGGTGGGTGTGGCCTGTTGTCCATGTAACTGATCTTTGCTATAGAGGTATGAAAATAGAAGCCTCTTCTATTTTCATCACTCTATAGCGAACCTCTGAAGCCATTTTCCCCTTCTGCAAGGCTTTTCCTGGGCTCCATTTCACCCCAAAGTGCATCCCCAGCCACTCAGTTAGCCAAGGAAAAGCCTTTAATGAAGGGAAAATGGAGCCAGCCCCCTCCGAAGCCTCTTCTAGGAGGAGGTGGGTGGGGCCAGCCATTTTTACTACCGGTACGCGCGTACTGGTGCGAACCTGCTGATGCCCACCACTGGATATGATGTGGATCCATGTTTTGGTCACCGAGCGAAATGCCATGGCTTTGCTTGCTGTTTAATGACTGTGCCTTATCGATCTAGGTTAAAATAAATAGATAAATTAACCTGTTTGACCTTTATCTCTCCTTTATTCCAGCTGCAAGACTTAAGATAAATGAAGACTTCAAAAAGAACAAAGGAGAAACTTCTCCTGAAAAAATTGCTGAGGTATTGTCATCTGAATCTCTTCCTGCTGCCAAGGGCAAGGCTGTATTGCAAGCTTAAGTTGGCTTAGTTTATTACAGTTCCCCTCATACTTTCCCCAAAGATTTGTGGGAATGGGAATGAAACCAAGAGGGTGTAAGGAAGAATGTTCAACTGCATTGTAACACTGGAGTCCCTGTAGTTCCCACACATGAGGGAAGTTGTAGCAAAAAAACAAAAACCCAACTCAAACCATGTTTTGACTCTCCAGTATCCATATGTCCCAAAGGTGTATACAGTAGAAAACCGCATAACAAAAAAAACTCCATTCCACGGAGCTCTTTGCTATGCGTTTTTTCCATTATGGTTCCCTATGGGAGATGCCCTGCATAATGGAAAAAAAGTTTGTTAACCGGGGTTCCCATTAAGCGGGTATACTCCGGTTACCAAAAACCCAAGGAGAAAAATTTCATTATGCGGGGTTATTATGTAGCTCTGGTCACCTCTAGACTAGATTGTTGTAATGCACTTTACATGGGGCTGCCCTTAATGACCATTGGGAGGCTGCTGTTGGTCCAGAACGCAGCCGCCTGGGTGGTGGCGTGAACAGCTGCAAGGAGCCTGTCCACTTCCTCAGGGGCAACTGGATCGAACCGATTCCAGATAACATGGCTAGACTGCAATCCGGTCAGCTCCAGACTCTCACAATCCATGCCAGGATTAAACCCCGAGTGAATCCGAGCGATTTTCTCCATCAGATAATCAGCAAAATCCTCAGCCGATCCCTGCCAACCGGGCACCGGCTCCCCTCTGCCAAGGAGAGAGCTGGTCACCTGGAACAGGGTGGCTGGGCGATTATCCAAGGAGGCAATAAGGGTGGTGAAATAGTGAGATTCCTTTCATGTCCCTAAGAGCTGGGACAGAAATGGGCACTCAATCTGTCATGCAGTACTTGAGTTTTGAACTGCCGATTTGCCGACCTTCCAGCTAACAAGGTGAGCTTCTTAATCACTGAACCACCACAGCCCCTTATTGACTTACATGTAACCCTGGGACCCAAGTGTATCTCCCTAGCAGCTCTAAAATCTCCCATTCTTTTGTTGTAGTTCAGTCGGACAGTTGTTTGTGACCCCATGGACCATTGCCCGCCAGGCACCTCTACCCTTCACCATCTTCCTCAACCCGCCCAACTCTGTGCCTGTTGCATCTACAATACCATCGAGCCATCTCATTTTTGGCCGCCCCCTTCTTTTGCCCTCCACCTTTCCCAACATCAAGGCTTTCTCAAGTGAATCTCTTCTCATTTGATGTCCAAAGTACTTTAGCTTCATCTTTACTATTTGACCTTCTAAGGAGCAGTCAGGGTTGATTTCTTCTAAGGTCAACCTGTTTGTTCTAAATTGACTCAAAATCCTCTGCATAGTTTGCTCTCTTGGGGAACTGTCCCCTATGCATTTTTTAATTAATTATTTTCTTATTAATTGGTCCATAGAGGGTTTAACTGGCTTTCCCCAGGTTTTAGGGGGAAATACTTGAGCAGAGAGAGAGACCAAATGCAGATTTACCCTCTCTAGAGGCTCCTTGTAGATGATTTAATAGATTGCTCCCCCCACCCTGAGTTTCAAATACATATTTAGATAAGATATAAAACATCTAGCAAATGTATGTGATTTTCTGGAGTTAAAATAATTAAAATTACTGTTTTGGTCTGTAACTGGTTAGTAAGTGGGATATGAACTATTTTAAATTTTTCTCTTACACTGATGGCTTGATAAAAATTCCCACCACATAAGCTCTAAATGCATTGTTTATATTAATTAAAGCAATAACAATATGCATACAAAAAAAGAAAGAAAATTATAGATCGTTGTGTTATTATAGAAAGGTACATTAGCAGTTAGACTATTCCAAAACATTAAGAAGGGATTAAACTGGGAGGTGAAAGACCATTCTGTCTGCTTTGGAATAAGCGGTGTTATCTGCTACTGAAACCTTCTCTCTAAATGTCTGTCTGAATGCCTCTTAACAAGTCTGGACAATATTTTGCCTTTGAACTATGTGCTCTAACTGTAGTCCTTTTACTATTGCCAGTAGCTTAAAGGATGACAAGTGGAATAGAATTAAAGATAACTAATAATTTCATGTCTTTTAGAGACACAAAGAACACCTTCAGAAATAATCCGGTTGGATTCAATAAATTCAGTGCTGTTGTGTGTGTTGTTTTTTCTCTGCAGCTTATAAAATTAGGCCTAGATGTAGAAGTTATACTGAGGACATCGGTCATTCAAGGTGTTCACGTGGACTCCGACAAAGTGTGTAAGTAAAGCATTGCAGTTTTACAATATGATAAATGTTAAAGCAGCCGTGTAGTATTTTTAAAAAAAAATAATACCAAATTCTTGATTCATCATATTTCTCTTCCTCCTCCATTATAGACTCCTTGAGTTCCTTTCTAAATCAGGAGGAAGAACATATATTTTTTTATTATCATTGGTAAAATATGAACCAGAATGCCATTGGGATTTTACTCTACACTAAGTGAAATCATATACTGTAAGTTGCCCCAAATATGCAGCTGCTTCACAAAGCACATGCTGTGTGCCAGTAGTCATGCAAGCAAGTACATATCTGGCAGTTTGTTAGTTAACTGAAATTCATGGCTGCAACTTAATTAATACAGTATCAGCTGTTGTTGATAAGTGCATTAAAGTTGCATCTGACTTAGGTGCCCCTGTAAAAGAGATCTCCAAAATGACTTGTCCTCAACAGCCCTGCTCTTGTAAACTCAAATCTGTGGGTTCCTTTAGTGTTGTGTTCTGTAAAGCTGTGCCTTTAACAATGTACCTTTGCCATGTGTTAACAATGTAACCTTTCTGTGTGCAACATTATAACCATCAGCTGTATCAATGTAAACCTGATAAGGGGACGCGAGCTAGTGACCACCAGATGGCAATAGCGAGCGTCCAGCTCTCATGGCTCAGATTCACCTGGTTCAGCAGCGCGGGAAGATTCCCCGCCACCTCTTCACCTGGTCAAGAAGGGCGTGACCTTCTACGACGTCACGCAGGCAGCAACCAATAGTCTGTCGACGAGCCACATTCAAATGTATAGCCAGCTGTATATATTGAGCTACTCGTCCGCCATTACCACATGTTCCTCCGGATCATCATGCAATAAACCTGTGTTAAGCCAACCCTTCGGCTGTTTCATTGTCTTTGGTCCCTTACACTAAATTGGCGACGAAGGTGGGATATGGCAGCCCACGGGACCAAGACATGCGCCGGTTTTGAAATCAGGAAACCGGGCGACTGGGAGATCTTCGAAATGGACTTCCAGGCAGCACTGATCGAGTCCGAAGTCACGGAAGAGGCAAAGAAAAGGGCCATCTTCACCAGGATGCTCGGACAAGAAACCAAAAGGACCTTGGTGGACCTGATTGCACCGAGGAGGGTGAGCGAATTCAAGGCCAAGGAACTCATGCAAATGCTGCGTGAGCACGTCCGGCCCGCCACGGCGATGTTTCCCGCTCGGAGTGCGTTCTGGAGGCGAGTCGAAGCGCCCGGCGAGACGGTCGCCTCATTCGTGGCGGCCCTGCGGCTGGCGGCCGGCCCGTGCAAATGGGAGAATGCCGACATCACCCTCCGGGACTGTGTGCTGTGCGGCCTGAACGACGCCGAGACCCAGCGCACATTAATGAACCAAGAGCCGCCTCCCACGTTGCAGGAGGTCGTCAGAGCGGCCCAGGCCGCAGAAGCTACGAAGGCCGGGGTCCAAGAACTCCAGGACTGGCGGCCAAAGTCGAGCAAGGCAGAGGCTCCGGTACAGGCGGCCTGGCGAACTTCGAGGTCATCCACAGAGAGCAGCGACGACGAGGACGTCCGGAGGGTCCGGAAGGAGAGCCGGCGATGCGACGGCTGTGGAGCGGCCCACGACCGCGTAAAGTGCCCGTTCCGGAAGGCCGAGTGCCACAACTGCGGCCGCCGCGGGCACATCGCCAAGGTGTGCAGGAAGAAGCGCGAGACCCGGAGGAGCTCCGCAGACCGCTCCGCGGGACAAGACCGCTCAACGAGACCCAAGGACGGCGCCCAGGCCACGCGGAAGCAGGACGGCGTGGGCCGCATCTCCGACGGCAGCGAGGACGACACCCCAGTATTCAGCGTGTCTACAGGACACCCCCGCTACTTTGTTGAGGTACTAGTCCAAGGGGTTCCCATTAGGATGGAAATTGACTCGGGGTCCTCATATTCTATCATTTCCCAGAGGGAGTTTTTGGGAATTGCCCCCCACAAGCGACCCAAGCTCAAAGCGTTGAGGTCCACACTACGGGACATGCAAGGGAACAGCATTCCAGTGTTGGGGGTTGGAGAATTTCAGGTTCAATTCAAGAAGCACGCCGCGTCCCTCCCCCTAGTCGTGCTCAAAGGGGGAGATTGCAGCCTCCTCGGGACTCAATGGTTCCAGCCCCTGGGTTTGTTTATTGGGGGGGGTGCACGCCGTTGGGATGCATGCCGTTGGGTCTGACCCGATTCAGGAGGTGTGCGAGGCGCACTCCGAAGTCTTCAAAAAGGGACTGGGGAAATTCAAGGGGCCCCCAGTGACTTTCGACCTGGACCCGGAGGTCCGCCCAATTCGCCTTAAACCACGCCGGGTGCCGTTCGCACTCAAGGACAAGATAGAGGCGGAACTGGACAAATTGGTGGGCCAGGGAATACTTTTGCCTGTTGATTCTGCGGAGTGGGAAACTCCAATTGTAACCGCACTAAAGGCCAATGGGGAGGTCCGCATATGCGCCGACTACAAGTGCACCATCAACAAGGCGATCCGCCCGAATGCATATCCGGTGCCGGTAGTCAGCCATCTGCTGGCCAGGTTACACGGGGGGAAGTGTTTCGCTAAGCTCGACTTAGCACAGGCCTACCAGCAGCTTACGGTGTCCCCTGCCGCTGCTGCTGCGCAGACCATAGTCACCCATAAGGGGGCGTTCGAGGTGACGCGCCTCCAGTTCGGCGTGAATTCGGCGCCAGGAATTTTCCAGTCACTCGTGGAACGCCTCCTGAAAGGACTGGAGGGGGTGTTGCCTTATTTTGATGACGTGTTAATAACGGGGGGGAGTCGGGTTGAATTGGCCAAGAGGTTGGAGAAGGTCCTGACAATATTCGAAAAGGCGGGGCTGAGACTGCGAAAGGACAAATGCGTCTTCTTCGCAACCGAGGTTGAGTTCCTAGGGTTTTGTGTGACTCCTGAGGGAATAAAACCATCCAAGTCCAAGGTGGCAGCCATTAAGAAAGCCCCCCGCCCCACCTCCAAGCCCGAGCTGCAGTCGTTCCTAGGGCTGCTCAACTTTTACCACTCCTTCCTCCCCCGGAAGGCAGCGGTGGCTGAACCGCTACACAAACTGCTAAAGAAAGATCAGGCATGGAAGTGGGGCGATGACCAAGAAAGGGCATTTAGCGAGCTAAAAAGCCTCCTAGCGTCCGATGCCATACTGACCCACTTCAACCCCAAACGCCCAGTAGTTCTGACCTGTGATGCATCTCCAGTGGGGGTGGGGGCGGTGCTGTGCCACGTGTTGGAAAACGGAAGGGAGGCCCCGATAGCATTTTACTCCAGGTCCCTGTCCCAAGCGGAGAGAAACTACGCACAGACAGACAGGGAGGCACTAGCAATAGTCGCGGGGACAAAAAAATTTCACGATTTTCTGTACGGCCGCCCCTTCACCATTGTAACGGACCACAAGCCCCTGCTAGGCATCTTTACCGCAGATAAGCCCACCCCTCAGATCCTGTCCCCGAGGATGCTCAGGTGGGCCATTTTTCTCAACGCGTATCAGCACGCGTTGGTCTACCGGCCCGGAAAAGAGATCAGCCATGCGGACGCTCTATCTAGGTCTCCCCTTCCCCTAACGCCCAGCCAGGTGAGCAAGGGGGAGCGGGACCATCAGGTTCTCATGATAGAGGTGCTGGATTCGCCCCCTGTAGTGCCCGCCGACATTGCCAAAGCGACAGAGAAGGACAAGACGTTAGCGGCAGTTAGCTCCTGGGTGCAGAAAGGGTGGCCGGCGTCCTCCCCGGCGGAGGAGTTCGCCCCATTTTTCAGAAAAAAGCTAGAACTGTCCCTAGAGAGGGGGTGCCTCTTGTGGGGGCAGCGGGTGGTGATTCCCACTTCCCTTCGGCCGCGGGTGCTCAAACTGCTGCACGTCAGCCACCCCGGCATCGTGCGATCCAAGGCGCTGACCCGGAGTTACTTCTGGTGGCCCCAGCTGGACGCCGACATCGAGCACATGGTCGGCACTTGCGAAAGTTGCCAATGCTCCAGACCAGAGGAGGCCCGCCTTCCCCACAGGGAATGGGACGCGGCTAAGGGGCCGTGGTCCCGGGTGCACATTGATTTCGCGGGCCCGTTCAGAGGCACCCTGTTCCTTCTCGTAGTGGACGCCTTCTCCAAGTGGTTGGAGGTTATCCCAGTCACGAGCACCTCCTCGGCCCAGACCATTAGGCATTTGCGGAGGCTCTTTTCCACGTTCGGCATACCCGACACATTAATTAGCGACAACGCTAGTTGTTTCACGTCCTCCGAGTTTAGGGCATTCATGGAGATCAACGCCGTTCGGCACATCACCTCCGCCCCGTTTCACCCGGCCACCAATGGCCAAGTAGAGCGCCTCGTCCGCACCACGAAGGACGTGTTGCGCCGCATGGGCCCCGGGGATCTGAACCTGCAAGTGTGCCAGTTTCTGCTAGGGTACAGGGTGACCCCGTTGGCGTCAGGGTACTCCCCCGCAGAACTCTTAATGCGTAGGAAACTAACCACCATCCTTACTAGGCTAGACCCCACGAGGGTAGAGGACAAAGGAAGGAACATCGGGCTAGAGGCCACAAAGAGTTTCAGTATAGGCGCCCCCGTGCATTGCAGGAATTACACCAGCACGGGCCCAGCCTGGGTACCGGGCGTAGTTGTGGAGCAAACCGGCCCCGTATCGTACCACGTGGAAACCAGTACAGGGCTCCTGTGGAGGCGGCACGCGGACCAGCTCCGACACAGGGTCTCCGATGAGCAGGGCACAGACCAAACAGAGAAGAAATCTGCGTTAGGGTTCTCCCCCACCCGTTCAGCCCAAGGGGGAGGAAAAGGGGACCGCGGACCCCCACCAAGGAGGGAGGAGGATGTTCTCGTAGATATCCTAGGGGATCTTTCTGAGGAGGAGGAGGAACCCGACCCCAATGTCCCCACAAATGCAGATACCCCTACTAAGTTAGATTTTGATTTCCAGAACCGGGGGGGGGGGTTTCGGAGTGGTCCCCCACCCGTCCAAGCGAGAAGAGGGGTTTTTTGTTAGCCCCGACTGCCCCCGGTCTGCCCACAATGGAGTTTTTCCCTTCCCCTAAGGCCGCCAGACAGCGGCAAGCCACTAACAAGTCTCCCTCTCCCGTTTCAGGACAAGGGACCAGGGAACAAAGAAGCAGTAGCGCCCCCGGGGGGGTCAGCCCTCTTCACGGCCCAAACGCACATGCAACAAGCCATCTTGGCTGAGAGACTTCGTCTCATCCTAGGGGGGAGGGATGTTGTGTTCTGTAAAGCTGTGCCTTTAACAATGTACCTTTGCCATGTGTTAACAATGTAACCTTTCTGTGTGCAACATTATAACCATCAGCTGTATCAATGTAAACCTGATAAGAGGACACGAGCTAGTGACCACCAGATGGCAATAGCGAGCGTCCAGCTCTCATGGCTCAGATTCACCTGGTTCAGCAGCACGGGAAGATTCCCCGCCACCTCTTCACCTGGTCAAGAAGGGCGTGACCTTCTACGACGTCACGCAGGCAGCAACCAATAGTCTGTCGACGAGCCACATTCAAATGTATAGCCAGCTGTATATATTGAGCTACTCGTCCGCCATTACCACATGTTCCTCCGGATCATCATGCAATAAACCTGTGTTAAGCCAACCCTTCGGCTGTTTCATTGTCTTTGGTTCCTTACACTAAATTTAGGGAATCAATGATCTTGTATTTAGTCTTTCTCTTTTCCTGCAGCCATCCACTATGGTCTTTTCCATAGAATCTTGCCTTCTCATGATGTGCTTGAAACAGAACTTCATCAATTTTGCCTCCAGAGACTTTTTCAGACTTTATTTCCTCTAGACCCACTTGTTCATCTTACTGACAGTCCAGAGTATCTGCAAAGGTCTCCTCCAGTAACATGTAAAACCAATTGACTTTTTTCTGTCAACTTTCTTTACTGTCCAGCTTCTTCACCCATACATAGTGAATGGGTTATACAAGAATGCAGGTTATGTTTGTCTTGGTAGCCAATGACACTTTTTTACATTGATGATTTTTCTATTTCTTTCATTGCTGCCCTTCCAAGTTTCAGTCTTCTTCTAATTCTTGGTTCCAGTCTCAATTTGGATTGAACCAAGGTATATAAAATCTTTCACTATTCCCATTT
Source organism: Bradypodion pumilum (assembly GCA_035047305.1). Taxonomy (NCBI): domain Eukaryota; kingdom Metazoa; phylum Chordata; class Lepidosauria; order Squamata; family Chamaeleonidae; genus Bradypodion; species Bradypodion pumilum. Next base: position 93,361,509 of record JAWDJD010000002.1, read on the forward strand.
CTTCATTGCTAACATTTAAGTTGTGTAGTTATTTAGTAGTTATGATTTTTGTCTTAATGTTCAACTGCAGTCTACTTTAGCATTTCTTCTTTCACTTCCATTACAAGGTATTTCAAGTCATTTTTGCTTTCTGCCAGTAAGATGGTGTTATCTGCACATCTTAAATTATTAATGTCTCTTCCACCAATTTTCACTCCTTTTTTAACTAAATCTAATCTAGATTTCTATATGGTATATTCTGCATACAGATTAAAGGATAAAATGCATCCTTGTCTGACATCTTTGCCTATAGGAAGCCATTCTGTCTCTCTGTATTCTGTCCTAATGGGAGCTTCTTGTCCACAATACAGGTTACGTATCAGAGCAATCAAGTGCTGAGTAACCCCCTTTTCTTTCAGAGCAACCCAGAGTGTCTCATCAACCACACAGTCAAAGGCTTTGTTGTCATCCATAAAGCATAGACTAACCTTCTGAAATATTTTGCTATGCTTCAGTAGCCAGCAGAAATTTACAATATGATCTTGAGCGCCTCTTTCTTTTTGGAATCTAGCCTGAGCTTCAAACATTTCTCACTGTGTAGAAGGTAAAAACCTTTGTTGCAACACCTTGAGCATCACTTTGTTTACATGAGGAATTAAAGCAATGGCCCCATTGTTATTTTACTCCTTGACATCTCCTTTCCTGGGAATTGGAATATATATTAAATGTTGCAAGTCTATGGGTCATTGTTTTGCTTTCCATATTTGTTGGCATTTTCTTGTTAGGATATTGACAGATTCAGTCTCTGTTCAGGGTTCTGATTCTATTTCTATAGCCTTTTATTATCTTCTCACCTGTCCTTTACAATGTTATAGGTTTCTTCTTTCATTCACCTAGTGTTTTCTTTTCTTCCTGAACAATGATGGAAGAAACCTAACAATAGCTCAAGTTTCAGTTTGTAGTTCTTCTGTTTCACAGTCATTTTCAGGTATTCCATTGTAAAACCTCATAGGTTTCTGGTTATTTTTTGGTTGCCACTGGAAGGTAGAAACTCTTGTTGACTGAATTCATGTTAGATGAATGTAAATAAAAAAATACTGGTTTATGTTTTACTCAATGCCCAATTATCCTTCTAGCTAATTACAGCCTCTTCTGTATAAGATCTGAAATTTTAGGTATAAATTAGGGGATCAGCTAGTGTCGTTTTCTAATGTGCTTTTTAAGCTTGCATGCACTTTTATCAAATATGTCCATTATTTTCTTCTTTGTATCTTTCTGATTTTCTCTTTTCTCTCCTTAAAAATAAAGAAAAGGTATTTTTTAAAAGTATAATTAGAGATGGTAGTCTGGTGTAATCCATTTTGTGTGAATCACAGGTCACCATAGGAAAATTAAGGCAGAGTGGCATTCATTTGAGCTTCTCTTCAGACGTTATGCCTGGAACCATGTGTGGTTAATTGTTTGGTGGGGGAAGGGTGTGTACACAAGCCCCAGACTTTGCCAACATCCAGGTGGACTGTGGGATGAGGTTTATGTGCAATTCTGTGTCCTCCCTGCCTTTTTTTATCCTTCTATGGTTTTAGGCATTGTAACTGAGCAGGTTTGTCAGTAAATGAGCCTGTTCAGCTAAACCAGTGATGGTGAACCTTGGTACTCCAGATGTTCTTTAACTTCCATTCCTAGAAGCTCTGATCAGCAGGAGTAATTGAAGTCCAGGAACACCTGGAGTGCCAAAGTTCACCATCACTGAGCTAAACACACATAAACCATTCCTATAATTAGGAGTCCTGTTTGATTAGGGTTCTTTGTCATGAGAGCATTGCAGGTTTGTTCGACTTATAGGCTGGCCCTTTTGTCGCCCTTCATGTTAAACATGGTGGGGTGGGGATATAGGAAGTAGGGATTACCTGCATCACTACACCCAAGCCCATTCATTTAGTCCACTTTGGTTTCAAGTGTGATGTCTGAGTAATGCTATAAAATTGATGGAGTATTGGGAAATTGCAGATCAAACTATCTCTTCATCTTTCCCAGTTTTGTTTTCCTCTGTCTCAGCAGGCATTCCAGGATCTTGACAGAATTTATTCTTATTTACTACTTCCATTAGCTGACAGGCCAAAGAAGTGGAGTTGTAGCTATCAGTAGGCAAAATATGTGCTCCAAATAGAGCAGAAGGATTCTAGAGTCTACCAACTTGGGCAGGCGCTTTTCAAATCTCTGATTCTACTACTGTGATATGTCCATGTCTCCTCTTATCTTGAGCTGAAAGCTGATATTTGGGCGCTTTGATTTGTGCATGCTGCCCCTCTAGTTTTTAGATTGCGGTGAGGGTGTAGGGTGAGATTGCAGCCTTTGTGGCTTGGCTGTTTAAAACTAATCTGACAGCCTTGAGGAGCCCAGCTCTCCAGTGAGTGCTTAAGGCTGCCACATGGTCGGAACTTGGGAGGAACAAGCTCTGATAAGGAAAGCTGCCCCCAACAAAAACTAACTAGCTGCTCTTTCATCCTTTCTCTATTTTTATTATCATTATTATTTTTAGAAAATCAGTGCAGGGACAAAATAAGGCTCCCTGGAATAAGCACATCGCAGTAAATTACTCCATGTTAAAATGTGCTTGCCTGTGATTCAGGAGTATAAATAACAGAGTGTTGTAACAATCATAAATTGCTAGAGTCCTTACTAATTACAATTGATGCTCCCCAAACAAGTGTGAGGAAAACATTACCCGCTGGCCCCATGCGGCTCTCTGGCTTTTCCACTGTAGCCCCCCAAATTGAATGAAATCGAGATACTGTATGGGGAGGTCTTTGTCCCAGGCAATGGTCTCGTGCGTATTATCCAGTCAAAAACATTGTGCAATTATTTTGTCTTTCCCTTCTTAATGAATGTTCTGTAAAGAAACACAGGAGGCCTATTTTTATTTATTTATTTATTTATTTATTTATTTATTGTTAGACTTGTAAGCCACCTCACTCGCAAAGCAACTGGGCGGCTAACAGAGAGCAAAATAATTACAATCACAACTACAAAGCATCAAATCACAAAAACATTTCAAAAACATTTTTTTAAAATGTATACATCCTAACCACAGTCACAAGAAATGTCCGGCTGCGGCGGCGGTTTTATGGCAGCCTATGTACCGATGAAAGGAGGCAGGGTGACTGCCTCTCCGGGTACCACCTGTTGTTATTGTCTCAAAGGTGTAACGAAATTGACTGTCCTTTCCAGTGGCCAGGAAATGAAGGTGCAAGGTTATTGAACTGGTTTAGATTATTGACAGGAGGGGAAATCATGATTCTGTAATCCAGCAACCTGTTCTTTGATTCTGTCTATATAAAATCCAACGTCATGTTCTTCTTTTCCAGTGCTGATACCAAGAAAAGACGTGCTGCAAGACAATGTGCCTTTTCCTCATACTCCAAAGCAAAAATCATGAACTGAAGGGAATAAACGTCCATGTTAATTGAAACCTGTGCCCATGCGGCTTCCTTCTTACATGATTAAATTTATGTAATAACAATAGCAATTTCATGTATATACCGCCCCAAAGCACTCTCTGGGAGGTTCATTAGCATTTAGCCCTAACAGGCTGGGTACTCTCACATTACCGACCTTGGAAGGATGGAAGGCTGAGTCAACCTTGAACCCCAGTAAGGATTGAATTTACGTCGGCAGTTTTGGCTGCAGTACAGCAGTTTAACCACTGCGCCACAGGGCTCTATAAAAATGTTTTTTTTAAAAAAAAGAAATATGCTAAGAATAAAAACTATTTAAGAATAAAAAGAATAAAAATTATTTAAACTTGTTGGTATATGTAAGAAATCCATCCGATACATTTAGAAGCCCATATTTTGAATGAGTCAACATTCTTTTCAAGATCTTCTATAACAGTAATGTGCTCATGGGAAAAGTTTCCAGTGTTATTAAAACGTACACTATTTTCATTTTCCTCTCCTCCCCAAAAGCTGAAGCGCCAATCTATTGGTAACCTTTATTTCAGAATTTAATTTTTAATAGGTTTATTTAATTCTTTTAGACCGGTGTTTCCCAAACTTTGGGTTTTTGGACTTCAACTCCCAGAAGCCTAAGTCAATTCCCCAAAGCACTAATCAGCCAATGTACTGACTTAGGCTTCTGGGAATTGAAGTTCCCCTGTGGGGCCTGTGCCCCACTTTGGGAACCACTGTATTTAGACCATAATGTGGCCTAAGATTTGCAAGTGACATAAAAGTGCAAATACTTCCTCACAAACTTCACGTTTTTGTTTTACTGTTCTATATACCAAAAGGATGTACAAAGCTATGCATATAGTTTTTTTAAAGCTTTTTTAAATTTGAGATAAATGTTAGTGACTGTCATAAAGTATGTAATATTCATTTCTATTCAGCTGTAAATTCTGTTGAATTCAGTGATCTTACATAAAGGTAAGTGGTCGATGTAGCCCAAATAAACGTTGATTACCTAGTCATGTCATTTGAGCAATTAATCATGCCAGCTTCAGCAATCAATCTTTAAAATCAATTTTATATATTGCTTCACACAGTGAGTAGGAGAATTATTAGAAAGAATACTATTAAAAGATATAAAAGTACTTATCTATAGAAAGCTGAATGGTTGGACTCTTGACTTAGAACATATGGTTTTAATTCCAATATTCTGTCTCTTAGCATGTCTGGCCAGACATCCCACTAAGGCAATGGAGTACACTGTACAGCCAGCAACTCAACACCGAGTGTTGGGCGGCAGTAAATGACCTGACTTCCTAAAGGGGCCAACGGCTACAGCCTTATGAGCTACCTTAGATGGGGTGATGGTCCCCTTCAGTGGAGGAAATCACTTTCACTTTTGACTTGTATACCGCTTTATTCAGCCCGAAGGCGACTCAAAGCAGTTTACTATCTGCACAGCAGACAGCAGACAGCAGCAGAAAAAAGCAACAATAGAAATACGGTCCAACAATACAAAAGCAGATAAAATACAATCAAGTCCAATAACATCTTGGTAAATAAAACAACATCATAGCCTCAACTGCCTTACAAGACCGGAGGCTGCGGCAAAAGTCTGGCTGCCTCTATGGCCTTTTAAGTCCTGTCACACAACCACTTCCCTCCCTGCGCCGGTGGTGAGTGCAAGTGGGGGGGGGGGCAGTGGAATCCAGAACACGGTGGGAGTCCTTCAAGGCTGTGGGTGTCCCTCCTTTTATCTCCTGGCAGGGCCAGGGGTGGAAGGGATGGTGTCCCCAGGTGCAGGCACTTCCCTCCCCACGCCAGTGGTGGGGGCAAGCAGGGGGCATGCAGCGGGAGTCTTTCGAGGCTATGGGCGTCCCTCCTTTTATCTCCTGGCAAGGCAGGGCCAGGAGGAAAGGGTGCAGACACTTCCCTCCCCACGCCAGTGGCGGGGGGCGCAGCAGAGTCCGGAACACCACGGGAGTCCTTCGAGGCTGCAGGTGTCCCTCCTTTTATCCCCAGGCAGGGCCAGGGGGGAAGGGACGGTGTGCAGGTGCAGGCACTTCCCTCCCTGCGCCGATGGTGGGGGCAAGCGGGGGGGGGCAGCGGTGTCCGGAATGCCACTGGAAACCATCATATTGGGCCCAACAGCAAAATGAGCAGAGGACGAACTCTGATTCCCAACAGTCATGGAGGCAGAAGTAGCCATGCCAGATGGACTGACTGTGAAGGTGCACCTTGTCCATATCCTCAAGGCTGTGGCACTCCATTGCAGTCCCGGAGTTAAATACTGTATGTCTCATTTCATATGAGCCACAGGAGATGGCTCTCACAGTGTGTGGATCACTTCATGGCAAGCTGGGATCCACTTTATACAAATTCACACCAATGGCATTTAATATAGTCTGAGGTCAAGACTGAAGGGCCACTAATCTGCTTATTCTTTCAGAGACATTTCTTTCCCTGTAAAGGAAAAGGTAAAGTTGCCACTTAAAACAGGACAAAAGAATTTAGGCTTTAATTTTGACTAGAAGGCTAAGGTGCACCTACCAAGGATATCCACAAAACTTACCCGATGATGTTATCTTAATGACAAAGTAATGTACCCTCCTAACCAACAATTTTGAATAGAAAAGTACAAATCTACATACACAATACTAAAGACGAGATATTCTAGCTCCAAATTGTAGAATTAGATGAGAGATGCCAGCCAGCTGAGGCTCAGGTATTTAGTACAAGGTCAGCTATAGCAGAAATTTGTGTATCTTTATTTGCAGTTATATTTCAAGTTCTTAAACTAGTAGGAACAGGAAGTTTTGGGAGATCCACTGCAAATCCGAACATCTACAAGGATATCTCAATCTACTTTCTGTCTACCCTTGCCACGTAACATTTTTGTGAGTAAACAAAACAACTGCAAAAAAGACAAAAGTAGCACCTTAAAGACTAACTGCTGTATTTAAATGTGAGCTTTCATGGACCAAGTCCACTTCATCAGACAATGGATCGAGCTATCAGGGTCAAAAAGATTGTGCACCAATATTTAAGGTATGTCAGCTATAGACATACACTTCCATTCATGCCTTTTATTTGCCCAAGAAAAATGCTGGATTGGTGTCAGCCTTATGAAGATGAAGTTCAGTGGCCTGCAGTTTGCATCATATTAGATCTGTAAATAATCCCATTAATTTCTAGTACCGTACTGGCAGTTCTTTACATTTCCTCTGTAAAGGGGGAGAAAAATACTGACACTGGAAAACTAAAAATAAGGTCAACCAGCCTTTGCAGGAAAAGCAGAGTCTTTCCTTTTCCTTGCATGAGTCAACTCTTTCCAAAAGGTCTCTGAACACTGAGCATGAAAAACAGTTTGTTCTGTTGTTATGAATGAAAAAATGCTTAGTCATGGATGGAATTACATCTTTGTTAAACCTCTGCTACCAGGTGTGATCCCAACACATTGGAAATTCCACCTGCACACACTACCATAAATAAAAAGATCTGTGCATGTGCTCTGCAGTGTTGACAGGTCCCATTTACTATTTGGCAATGGGCTCAAGAGGGGAAATACTTGTATTCTTTGCATATGTGTAGCTACCACCTTCCCCCACCTCTGGAGATGATAGGGACTAGTTCTATGTGACATCTTTATTTCATGGTAATCAAGATGCCAATTTATTTCCTCTAAAAAAAGTTAATCAGCAAAAAGGTAAAGGTTTCTCTTATTCGAAAGCCAGTCATATCTGACTCTAGGGTTCAGTGCTCATCTGTTTCAAAGCCGAAGGACCAGCGCTGTCTGCTTCTGCAGACGTTTCCGTGGCCATGTGGCTTGCAGGCATGACTAGACACTGGAGTGCACGGAACACTGTTACCTTCCCACCGAAGTGGTCCCTATTTATCTACTTGAAATTTCTTGCTTTCGAACTGCTAGGTTGGCAGGAGCTCGGACAAAGATGGAGCTCATTCCGTCCTGCAGTACTCGGTAATCGAACTGCTGACCTTCCGCCTCCCAGTCTGTGTCACTTGAACCTGTAATAAATAAAGAGACTGTGGCGGCTTAGTAGTTAAGACGCTTAACTTGTTGACTGAAAGGTCAGCAGTTCGATATCCGAGTACTGTGTGACTGAGTGAGCTCCCTTCTGCCAACCTACCAGTTTGAAAGCAAGAAATTGTAAGTAGATAAATAGGTACCAGTTCGGTGGGAAAGTATACAGCATTCTGTGCACTCCGGTGTTTAGTCATGCCTGCTACATGTCCATGGAAATGTCTGCAGATACAGCACTGGCTCTTTGGCTATAAACAGATCAGCATTGAACCCTAGAGTCGGATACGACTGGATTTTGGGCAAGGGCGACCTTTACCTTTACTAATAAAGAGTCTAAATTATCAACCAATTCTTGTTTTTTTTAAATAAATTTTTATTAACTTTTCAAAAATATACAAACATACATAAAAAAGAAGAAAAAACATATTTCATAAAAAATAATTTCATACATAATAATTGAACTTTCCTTTGAATTCCACCCAGTGTTTATTTACATTGCCCTGGAAAGCTCGGTCCCAATATTTACCTCCAGAAACTACTTTGAGTTGGTACAGGTCTACTACTTTCAACACCTGTGAGGGAATAATCTACGAAAGGCTTCCAAATACTCCAGAATCTATTTTCTTTTAATTTATCCCTTTTTACTTTTATCTCCCATGTCAGTTTATCGTTCAATGCTAAATTCCACATTTCTTTATACCATTCTCTCGTCTGTATAATTACATCATTTTTCCAATGTCTAGCAATACATTGTCTACCCGTTGTTAATGTTATTTCTAGTAATTCTTTTTCCTCCTTGTTTAAACTCATACCAGCCACATCTGTTAACATAATGGTACTTGACTCCAGGTTAATTTTTTTACCCATTATTTCCCCAGCCTCTTTTTTTATTCTTCTCCAAAAATCATTTATCATTTTACAGCTCCACCACATATGTTCATAAGTTCCAATAGTGTATTTACATCTCCAACATAAATTATCCTTTTTATTGTCAATCTGATGTAACCTCAGTGGTGTCAGGTACCATTGCCACAGCATTTTATAATTGTGCTCCTTAATTCTTACTGACATAGTTCTCATTATCCTCTTTTTCCACTTATTTCTCCATTCATCTTTTCCTATCTTTATGTTCAAATCGTGTTTCCACTTGGATTTCAAAACATCCTGTGGTTCGCCCCCCCCCCCTGTTTACTACGACATAAAGTTTGCTTACTAGACCCTTAATACTTCTGTCTCCTTTTCGAATCTTTGAAACCAATTCTTCAAATTCCGTCTTTTCTCTATCTATATCTAATTCTCTCCTATATTTGTTATTCCAATTATTAACCTTCATTATCTGGAACCAATCCAATTTTAACTGTTCGAACAACTTTTTCTTCTTATCTTCGTCCCTACAGATCCACAACCAATCTTTCACCAAGGAACCAATTCATGTTTTTAAAGTAGCTGATTTGTTTTTAGACTGCATGTTATTTCCTTTCTGGACAATTTCTCTCTACCCTAAATTTCAGGAAGGTGTTCTTGCCTCCCTACAAAATCTGAAGTCCTTAAAAATTGGTCTAGCCTAGCTATCGCTGTCTGTGGCCTCCTGTGGAACATAGCAAGCTATTATACACTTGAGTCAGACCATTTATCTGTGTTAACTCAGCATTGTCTCCATGGGCTGGTAGATGCTGTACAAAGTTTTCCTCAAGGGTTTTCCCAGGCCTACTTGGAGATGGTGAGGATTGAACCCAGGGCTGTCTGAATGTAAAGCATGCATATTTCGCTGAGATACAGCATTTCCTATTGTCCAGGGAAATTGCAAGCACTGGATTTCTACTGCATAAATATCCCAGACGGTTACATAGTGCTTCTCTGTATCTACTGCACTGTTATACTTGTTTTCTAACACTGATGTAAAACTGGGCATGTGAAAACACCAGAAATATTTCCAGCTCTAAATTTTGTGCCAAGAATGATTAGAAGAAAAGCATACTCATAGGCTAAGCAAACAGCTATAGGCCCCAGGCCAGTAATCAGCCATTAATTGAGTGCCAGTTTAAACCCTCGTGCTTTCTGAAAAGCTCCTCAGAGCTTTTCATTCTTTCTCTTCTGCTTGATTTGTCAACAGCCATTTTCTTACTGTTTCTCTATAGTCGGGGTGTCCAAACATTTCAGGCCAAGGGCCGGTCATGTGGTTCAGGGAGCTGGTCAGTATGGCCCAGAGGTCAGATCTGGTCTCCAACACCAATTCATCTGGCCCACGAAGCCCTCGTCGCTCCTGGAAGCGGAAGTAAAACGCGCCCATACAGGTGCGTTTTACTTCCGCTTCCAGGAGCAACGAGGGCTTCGCGGACTGAATGAATTGGCGTTGGGGGCCGGATCCGACGCCCGGGACATAGTTTGGGCAACCCTGCTCTATAGTCATGATGTTTTCTTTATTTTTATTGTGCTTAAATCATAGAAAAGTGCATATGGGGTAGAGAAAAAACTCCTTACAGCTAAGAAAACAAGAAAATATGAAAGGATGAAACTTTGAAAGGAACAAAATCTCTAGACTCTTGAAAATAAATAAACTTCAACAAGTATTTATATGTAGCTGTCGTGCCTACATACTGCATACTTTAATGTTCAAAGAGGTGTTAACATCCTCAAACCATTGATTAATGGAATTTGGCTATTTATCCTTCATAGGTTGAGACGAGCAACATTTGGCCACTATAGAGGCACAGAGAACCTATTTCTGTTGTCTGTTGGTTAATTTCCAAGAAATGGGGAAAGAGCTGGCCAAAATATGCACATCTAAAACATGCAAAGGATTTCTCCAGTACAAATAGTTAATACTGTACAAATAGTGGGCTCCCTGCCCCAAAGCTGTTTTGAGTGAACATAGCCATTTTGTATGTTACCAATGCACCAAATCTATTTGCCAAAAATGAGCAGACTTACTGAAAAACTTGCATATGTTCACAAAATAACAATGGAAAGAATAATGGCTAAAGATGCAATCCTGTATGTGGTCTGGAATTATTTTTTTGGGAAAGGGACTACACATGTACATGCACTGGTGTGTTGTGAAAGTGAACTCTTGCTAGTAAGGATGGAAAATGGCCCTCAAAGGCTGGCTTACTTCACTGACTTTGCATTATCTCACTCTACAAAATCGCACACTGATGTGTGAGAGGCATAGATTCCTTTTAACAGGCACAGTCTGAGAATCTAAATAGTAAAAGTAAGATGTTTCAAATTCAAAACTGCCCTTTAAAAAGAGAGCAGAGTTTGAGAGCTTGGGTTTTGCCCATGCGAACATATTCTGTGATTCCCATCGCTTGGTTTGCTTCTCACTGGGCAAGATGTAGCCTAGGGTTAATTCTTGTGGTCTGGCACGCTAAATTCAATGAACTGGACAGGAAGGAGGAGGAGCCCAGCATTCTCTGTGCCAGAGATTATCTGAGACAAACCGAAAAATCTTTAGACTGTGACTTCCTCATTCACTGTTTCTCATGTTGACTGTGATCTATGCTGCTTCCAACATCTCTGACCATCTGACTGGAAACAGCAACAAAATTATGTCCTGAGCAAAAACACGCACGGAGAAGGAAAAGAGACTATTCTGCATCTGGAAAGCCTGACTCACTCTCCGAGTTTCTCTTGTAGTGGTGTAAATGGTCCAAAATATTTGTTTCACGTATCTAATCGTCTATCCTGTTCTTCTTTAAAACAAGCCTTTGAGATGTCATTCTTGATTTTGGAAATGGGAAGAAAGTGCTGACTTGCTTCTCAAGCCAGAGCTGTGGTTCTATTCAAATGAGTCTCAGCCTCCTGTCACAGAGATAAGGTACATACTAAGCCTCTAAAGCCATTGCTTCAAAACAGGCAGCTGACCAAAGAAAACAGAGCTGTGGCACTCTCAGTAATGCAAAACAAATGAGGACATGGATAAGGATGAGAACATTGACATTCAGAAAACAGGAAAAGACAACCAAACCAAAGAACACAAAAGAAAGCATTGTCATCATGGTTTTGCTTTATTTTCAGAGGCTGGCGGTCTATTGCCGCTACACATGCCAGTACTGCATAAAGTGGATACATCTATGGCCGCTTAGCCATGATGAAACCCTCTACACTTCCTTTGGGGCCTCTTCAGTAGAAGAGTAGTTCCTTGTGGTGTTTTCTTAATTGGGCTTCCCTGTGATTGCATCAACAAAGCTGGTTACAGTGGTCTAACCAGACATAACAGATGAGTCAAAGTCCCTAAAAGAGCTGTCAGTACCTAAGTGTGGCCCAAGGAACATTAATGCACCAGTGAGATGTTACATATTCCCAGCGTTGCTATATGGAGTCGAAGCTTGGACATTGACTTAAACATCTGAAAAGAGAATCAAAGCTTTTGGAATGTGGATCTACAGATGGCTGCTAAGGATACCATGGATTGACCATGTGACTAACGTAGAAGTGTTGCACTGGATGGATAAAGAACAAAAACTGTTTAAGACCATTAAGCAAAGAAAGCTCCAATAACTTGGCCATATCATGAGGAACAACATAAAATATAAAATACTCCAACTCATTCTGCAAGGAAAGATCCCTGGGAAGAGAGGCCCTGGATGTAGATGGACTTCATGGTTGAAGAATCTGAGCGACTGATGTGCCATGTCCTCAGAAGAACTGCTCTGAGAAGATAAGAACAGGAGGCTTATCACCTTGATGACTGCCAATATCCAGAACGGATATGGCACCTGAAGAAGAAGAAGGTTGAGGTGTATTTTAAAATGAAATTGCATCTGGCTGCAACAAGCACTCTACATGCTTTAAAGCTGGAGAGCCTTGTGTAGCACGGAGTCTTTCCCTTCAAGTTTTACAGTACAGTGGTATCTCATACAACGATTTTAATCCATTCACAGGGCTCGTTGTTGTACGAAACAATTGCTATACGATGCATGCATCGTATAGCGATTTTCCCTATGGGATGCATCGTACAACAAATTTTTGTACTAAGTGGTTTTCCCATTGAAAAATTGTGGTACGATTCTTTTCCATAGGGAAAATTGTTATGTGGGACACCATCCCCCCCAAAAAAATACACCCCTAATTGTTATGCAATTTTGTTGCTATATGGGGCGATTGTTGTATGAGGTTCCACTGTATGTGAATAATAGCAGCAGCAGCAACCACTGCCCAAGGGATGGATTTTATAAACATAAATAAAGGTAAAAGCCTCTCTTGCTCAAAAGCCAGTCTTATCTAACTCTAGGAAGTGGTTGGTGCTCATCTCTGTTTACAGTCAAAAGGCCAGTGTTGTCTACATCTTCAGACATTTCTATGGTCATGTGGTAGATATGATTAGATGCTGAAGTACATGGAATATGCTTACCTTTCCTGCCAAAGTAGTACCTATTTATCTACTTTCAATTCCTTGCTTTCGAATTGCTAGGTTGGGAGCTGGGACACAATGGGCTCTCACTTTGTCATGCAGCACTAGAGTCTCAAAGTGCTAACCTGCCAACCTTCAATTTGTCAAGCTCAACATCTTAACCACTAAGTCACCACAGCCCTCTTTAGAAAAATAGGATTCCACAATACCATCCAGGCTAGGTTGAAAGTTGTGAGAAAGTTTTAGAATAAGACATCATATTCCCATTAGCATAGCTGTGGTGGGGGATTGTCAGAGTTGTCATTCAAATAGAGGTGCCAACCCTGTTCCAGAAACACTACGACTGATCAGAAAGCGTAGTAGGAATGAATGGCTTTCTAGGCAGGGATACAGATACGTAATAGCAACATCATTTTACATTCCTTTTTCATTGCTGCTCTAGTAATCTTTGCTCATGGCACTAAATTGTTGAACTTACTACTTTCCTTACGTGAAAGGGAAAATGAAAAGAAAATGGAGGAAGATTGTGTTATGTTGCAAATGTTCAGATCACAGAAGAATGGGTTTCCTCTTCAGTCATTTAGCAATATTTGACAGCACAGTGGCAAAATGTGAGATTGACTCCAGGAATACATGTTACAGTGTAGCAAAGTAATAAATGCCTACCTACACCAAGGATAACAATGAATTCATTCAAATGTCCTGTGATCTGGCCATCGAAAGCTAGTAATAGAAAGTTGATCAGGTTCTATAGCAATAGAAACAGTACTGGAGGCAATATTTAGTCAATGCGAAGGAACCGCTAGGCTAAGCCGACCTAAACAGTACTGTCAAATACAACTGCAGCAAGATCCACAGAAATGAAACTGACAAACCAACCCATGTTTATTACTCAAGGATTACACAGGGATCATAGACAGGTCTTGTTCTAAAATACTATTGATAGCTTTTAGTGTTTGGGAATCAAGACAATGGAAATGGCTGTAAGCTAGCCTAACACATCTTTATTGCATGGAGTACAGCACGAACATGTGGTAATGGCGGACAAACAGCTCTTTTTATACGGTGGCTATCTAATTGAATCTGGCTCTTCGACAGGCATTGGCTGCTGTCCAAGTGACGTCATCCTTGGTCACGCCTTTCTTGTCCAGGTGAGGTGAGCGCGGGAATCTTTCCCGCGCGGCTGAAGGCATTTGAGTGATGTGAACCATGTGAGCTGGGCGCTCGCTATTGCCCCTGGTGGCCACTAGCTCGCATCCTCATACAGAAGGTTACAGTGTTACCTGTACCCATTCGTGTGGTTACAATTATATTCAACACACTACATTCAGTACACAACATCCCTCCCCCCTAAGATGGGACAAAGTCCCTTAACCAAACTGGTTTCCTGCATGTGCGTTTTGGCCGTGCGGCCGTTATGCTTGACTCGGCCATGCCCCCTCGTCTGTGTCCTCCTGGTTCTTGTCCTGCAATTGGAGAGGATGACTCGTTAGTGACTCGCCGCGGGCTTGCCGCCTTGGGATGGCCAGGAGAAGGGGGAGGAAGGGTTCCCGACGTGGATGTGGACAAACCGGGGGCACTAGGGGCTAAAGAAAAACCCCGCTCTTCGCTTGGACGGGTGGGGGAACACTCCGAAAAAAAACCCCGGTTTGGTAACTCAAAATCTAATTCAGGGGCAACAGTGGCAAACTCATTCCCCTCCTTCGAGGGACTGGGTAGAACTACAGGAGCAAACTCGTTCCTCTCTTTCAAAGGACTGGGTAGAACTGGCGTATGAAAAGGATACGAGTTTGAACCTCTGTCCCCCCCCTTGTTTGGGACTGTTGCCCTTCGTTTTCTCCCCCTTGGGATAAACGGGTGGAGGAGGACCCTAACGCTGAATTTTGCTGCTGAGCCCCTCTGTCCGGCCCCCCAATCACTCGGTGCCTAAGTTGGTCAGTGTGCCTCCTCCAGAGGAGACCCGTGTTGGTCTCGACACAGTATGAGACTGGTCCTGTCTGATTAATGACTACCCCCGGCACCCATGCTGGCCCTGTGGTGGCGTAGTTTCTGCAATGAACAGGCTCTCCTGTTTGGAAGTTTTTGGTGGGGCTGTGCTCAATGTTCCTCCCTCTATCCTCAACCCTGGTGGGATCCAATCTAGTCAATAATGAGTGTAACTTCCTTTTCATGAGGAGTTCCGCGGGGGAGAATCCCGACACCAATGGCGTCACCCGGTATGCCAACAGAAACTGGCAGAGCTGCCGGTCCAGATCCCCAGGACCCATGTGCCGCAGCCCTTCCTTCATTGTGCGTACCAGACGTTCCGCCTGGCCATTTGTTGCAGGGTGAAAAGGGGCTGAGGTAATGTGCCGAATGGCGTTGGACTCTAAGAACGCCTGGAACTCGGCTGACGTGAAGCAACTCGCATTGTCACTAATAATGACGTCAGGTATCCCGAAGGTGCATATCAGTTTGCGCAGTTGTTTTATGGTCCCAGCTGATGAGGTGTTGCGCATTGGAATTACCTCTAACCACTTGGAGTATGCGTCCACCACAAGCAGAAAGAATGAACCCCTGAATGGCCCTGTGAAGTCTATGTGGAGTCGGGACCACGGCCCCCTAGCTGTGTCCCATTCTCTGTGTGGGAGGCGGGACTCCTCAGGTCGAGAGCTCTGGCAACTTTCGCAGGTGTTCACCATGTGTTCAATGTCCGCGTCTAGCTGAGGCCACCAGAAGTAGCTTCTGGCCAGCGCCTTAGAGCGCACAATCCCTGGGTGACTGACATGTAAAAGCCGTAGCACCCTTGCTCTTAATGCCTGTGGGACCACCACCCTCTCCCCCCACAACAGACACCCCCTTTCTGCGGACAACTCAACCCTCTTCCTGAAAAATGCCGCAAACTCGTCTGCGGGGGGAGCTGCGGGCCACCCCTTCTGTACCCAGGATCTCACAAGGGCTAACGTTTTATCCTTGGCCGTTTCGGCAGCAATTTCCTTGGGCAAAATGGGGGGTGCATCTAGGGCTTCAATGAGGAGGACTTGGCTATCCTGTTCTACCTCACACTTTGGGTCCCCCAGGTGGGGCAGAGGAGACCTTGAAAGGGCGTCCGCGTGGCTTATCTCTTTCCCGGGGCGGTACTCTAACGCCCCCCTGTATGCATTCAGAAAAATCGCCCACCTAAGCATCCTGGGGGAGAGGATCTGTGGAGTGGGCTTGTCTGAGGTGAAGATCCCCAACAGCGGCTTGTGATCGGTGACAATGGTGAATGGGCGACCATACAGAAAATCATGGAACTTCTTTGTGCCCGCAACAATGGCAAGAGCCTCCCTATCTGTTTGGGCGTAATTTTGTTCTGCCTTGGACAATGATCTCGAGTAGAATGCAACTGGGGCTTCTCGCCCCCCCTCTAGCACGTGGCACAGGACCGCCCCCACCCCCACTGGTGAGGCGTCGCAGACCAAGACTACCGGCTTCTTTGGGTCGAAATGGGTTAGAATAGCCTCCGAGGAGAGGAGTTGCTTGAGTTCCCTGAAAGCCCGCTCCTGCTTCTCCCCCCACCGCCAAACTGCATCCTTCTTCAGCAGCCCATGCAGGGGCTCTGCAATCGTTGCTTTCCTGGGCAGGAAGGAATGGTAAAAATTCAGCAGCCCCAGGAAAGACTGCAGCTCCGGTTTCGCGGTGGGGCGAGGAGCATTTTGAATGGCTGAGACTTTGGACTCAGCGGGTTTCACCCCCTCAGAGGTTATACGGAACCCCAGCTAGTGGCGAGCTAGTGGCCACCGGGGGCAATAGCGAGCGCCCAGCTCACATGGTTCACATCACTCAAATGCCTTCAGCCTGGCCAGAAACACACATTTGTCCCTCCGCAACCTCAACCCCGCGGATTCGAAGGCTGTAAGGACCTTATCTAGTCTCTGGGCCAGTTCTGCTTCGCTCTCCCCAGATATCAATATGTCATCGGAAAATGGCAAGACCCCCGGTAATTTCTTTAACAAACGTTCCACAAGAGACTGAAATAACCCCGGCGCCGAGTTCACGCCAAACTGTAGGCGCGTCACCTTGAATGCCCCCTTGTGAGTTACAATGGTCTGCGCAGCAGCTGTGGCTGGGGTTACTGGAAGCTGCTGGTACGCCTGCGCCAGATCTAGTTTAGCAAAGACTTTTCCCCCATGTAAAGTAGCCAGCAGATGGCTAACTACCGGCACCGGATAGGCATTAGGGCGGATCGCCTTGTTAATTGTACACTTGTAGTCAGCACAAATTCGCACCTCCCCATTTGCTTTCAATACTGTAACAATAGGAGTCTCCCACTCTGCAGAGTCCACCGGTACTAAAATCCCTTGCCCCACTAATTTGTCCAGTTCCACCTCAATTTTGTCCTTTAGGGCGAATGGATCCCGACGTGGCTTTAGTCTCATTGGGCGGACCTCCGGGTCCAGGTCGAAGGAAACTGGGGGCCCCTTGTACTTCCCGAGTCCCTTCTTGAATACCTCTGCGTGTGCGTCGCACACTGCCTGAATCTCATTCCCCCCGATGGCATGGACGCCGCCTATGAAGATGTCCAGGGGTTTGAACCATTGAGTCCCCAAGAGATTACACCCCCCTTCTCTTAGAACTACCAGGGGAAGTTTCCTTCGGAGTCCCTTGTACCGTGTCTCGAAGTCCCCAATCCCCAATACTGGAATTACATTTCCCTGCACATCTCTTAAGTTCGGCCCCAACTCCTTGAGTTTGGGTTGCTCCTGGGGGGGAATCCGCAAAAATTCCTTATGAGAAATGAGGGAATAAACAGACCCCGAGTCTATCTCCATCTTAACAGGGACCCCTTGCAACAGTACCTCAGCATAAAAACGTGGTTGCCCTAGAGGCATGCTGTGGACGGCCACGTCGTCTTCCGCGTGCACTCGCAGGCACATGTGGTTCCCCTCTGGGTCGTCGCCGCCATCGCAGACCCTGCCGACGCCATCCCGGCTGCTCGTGGAGCTCTTACTCTCTCCCCGGCGTTGCTTGCAGACCCTGGCGATGTGGCCCTTCCGCCCACAGTTGTGGCACTCAGCTTTCCGGAATGGACACTTGCTCCTCTCGTGGGACGCTCCGCACCCATCGCAGCGCCGCCCCCCTTCCTCTTCTTCTCGCTCAGCCCTTTCCTGACCTTCCGGACCCCCTCATCTTCACTGGAGCCTGGGGTGGCAGAAGCCTCTGAGGATGTGGGCGAGCGTGGGGCAGGGGTCGCTCTCCAGGCCGCCTGGACGGCGGATGCAGCTGCCTCGACTGGTGGCGGCTTTGCCTTGAGAAGCTTGTACCTGGCCCACGTGGATTCAGCTGCTAGGGCCTCTTGTAGTACCTCTTTAAAAGTGAGGTCGTGGCCTCGGTTCATGAGCTTCCTCTGGGTCTCCCCGTCTCTCATCCCGCAGAGCATCCTGTCCCTTAGGGCCACGTCTAGAATTTCCCGCCATTCGCATGGGGTTGCCAAGACGCGGAGGGCCGCTGCATACTCGGATACTGACTCACCCGGCTTTTGGTCCCTCCTCAGGAAGGTTGCCCTGGCGGAGAAGAAGGACACCTTGGGCTTGAAGTGGTTCCACAGAACCGCCAGTATTTCCGTCACCGAAACCTGGTCCACCTCTCGTGGTGCCACCAGATCCATCAGCGCTTGCACGGCATGGAAACCGAGCATCGTGATGAGAAGACCCTTCTTCTTCCCAGCGTCGGTGATGCCCGCATACGCCACCGTACTCTTAAAATGCATTTCAAACCAGTCCCATCGCTCGGGATGGGTCACGTCGAAAACTGGCTTCTGAGCTATTGTCTTGTCCCCGTGGGAATCCATCATCCCACCTTCGTCGCCAATTTAGTGTTTGGGAATCAAGACAATGGAAACGGCTGTAAGCTAGCCTAACACATCTTTATTGCATGGAGTACAGCACGAACATGTGGTAATGGCGGACAAACAGCTCTTTTTATACGGTGGCTATCTAATTGAATCTGGCTCTTCGACAGGCATTGGCTGCTGTCCAAGTGACGTCATCCTTGGTCACGCCTTTCTTGTCCAGGTGAGGTGAGCGCGGGAATCTTTCCCGCGCGGCTGAAGGCATTTGAGTGATGTGAACCATGTGAGCTGGGCGCTCGCTATTGCCCCCGGTGGCCACTAGCTCGCGTCCTCATACAGAAGGTTACAGTGTTACCTGTACCCATTCGTGTGGTTACAATTACATTCAACACACTACATTCAGTACACAACATAGCTCAAGTTTATTTTTCTCCTGTTCAGTTCACTGCTCCTGCTATCTGCTGCATTCCTGCTATCTCTAATTCACCCCAAATTAACTGGGCATACCATTGTGTGTGCATAAAATGCTCATGCCTCTCTTTATATATAGGCATGTCTTCAAGGAAGTGCAGCAGGCCCTTAAACCAAAAGCAAAGCAAAGCAATCACATTTTTATACCGCGCCATAGCTCTTAGTGTACTCTCTGGCCAGTTCACAAGTGAATTAGCATTTTGCCCCCAATATGCTTGGTACTCATTTTACCAACCTTGGAAGGATGGAAGGCTGAGTCAACCTTGATGCCTGGTCAGGATCGAGGGCTCCTAAGTAGCCATGTTAGTCTGTCTCAGCACATTGGCAAAAAAGAAAAGAGAAGGCAAGGCAAAACATATCACCTTTGATGACTGACAGTAATGAAATAAACCTCCTAGAAAAAGAGCATAATAGTAAACTCCTTTGGAGATGGTATTTGACACCAGTCAGATTACACCACATGAATAAATCTCATTTGGATTTGTGCTGGAGGTGTAAAAGAGAGAGGGGAACCTACTTGCACATGTGGTAGAGGTGTCCAGAAATCAAAGATTTTTGGAGCTCTATAGAGGAGGAACTGGTAAAGATTATGAAAAAGACTTTTGTATTGAATCCGAAAATAGCCCTTTTGGGAGAAATCGAAGAATTAAAATTTGATAAGAACAGGAAAGAACTAATGCTCACTTTGTTAGTAGTGGCCAGACAAATTATAGCTAAAGACTGGAAAAATGATCTGGGACCGAGTAAAAGTAGATAGTATAATGACTTATGGCAAATGGTGCTTAATGAAAAATTGACTATGGAAGTAAACCAAAGAAAAGGTGCAGTATTTAAGAGAAATTTTTGGGACATATGAAATCTTTTTCTAGAATACACATTGACTAATGAAGATGGGATCAAGCCCAACCCAGAAATGTGTAAATTATGGACAAAACTAAAAAAAGGAAATGATTGAACTACACAATCATCACAGATTGCTTTGTACAGCATGGGTGTTTGGGGTTTTTTTGTTTCTTTTTCTGTCTTGTTCTTTTTTATTTTCTTTGTTATTAATATTAATTGACTGTAAAACTGTTCGAAATCCATGCTCAAACAAGTTATATTACCGGTATGTATGGTATGTAAATAAAATAATTAAAAAAGAAAAAAGAAATAAACCAGCTAGGTTTTAAAAGGGCTGCCATATTTACCCACCCACCCCCGTACCCTTTTCCTTTGCCAACAATTCTCCTAATTATGCATATGATTCAAAATAATCTTTGATCCAATCACACTAGTTAAAAAGAGCTTAAGTCACACAAATGCTGGCTGCGCCTGGTTTCTGACCACCCTCCTATCACTTTCAGGGACACTCCAACCCAATCATTGACCCGGTTTTTGATGCACTTGTGCATTTCTGGGTCACAAAAAGCTCATTTCTTGAATGCGGGGGAATGCTAACAGCTATGAGCTGACTGGTGATAGAGGGTGCACACAGCAATATAATTTTCAGGGATGTAGTTGACACATGAACTCTGCCATTGCCAGTCTCAAACCCAGATGAGAAAGGAGGAGGGTTGGGCATCGGCCTAGCAACCCATCCCTGTAAAAACTAAAAACACTACAAAAACAGCAAGAAGAATCAAGTAACTAGATAGCACGGGAAGATCTAAATCTAAGTCAGTCTAAGTTGACACAGGGATTTTACAGGGATTTCAAGCACCCTTCTAGCATTTGTGCAAACACCAGCAAGCAATGGGATATAAATCACCACACAGAAGAAAAAAGATGGGGAAGAAAGACAGACCCCCAATACACTAATTTTGACCTAGTCAATCAAAGCTAATACAAGACAAACATAGACATTCATCCATAGTTGCACAAATATCCCACTAATAAACTGTTCGGTAAACTAAGTGAATTAGGTAAGAAAGAAGAAAATTCCAGGCCACGTTGTGCAAAAATGTCCTACCACTACAGGGAGGCCAGGCAACACAACAGGGCTGGGCCATAATGAGTGTTTGGGAACTCAAGGAAACACAGCTGTGCCCCTCCATGAGCTGCCAGCAGATGACAACACTTACTTCTACCCCAGCAAGATGCTGCCTTCTTCCTTTTCAGCTTGTAACCTCTGGAAATATGCAAAGCTGGGCTTTTCACTCAATTGTCATTGTGTTGGATCTCAGCTCTGTCACAGCATGAGTTTGTGAACTATAGCCCACTACTTCAATTGTACAGAGTATGTGCAGAAAACATATAGTTCTCCAGGTGTAGTTTGGCTGCAACTTCCACCTGTTCTAGCCTACATAAGCAATGCTGAGAGATGGTTACACTCCGAACAATTTCTGGAAGGTCACAAGTTGCCCACCTTTATCCGGAGTTCAGGTGCATGTATAATGTACAGGGCTGGGTCTGAAATGAAGACAGTCACATCACAGCTTATTAAAACTGTTAGCAGCCAGACATTGCCAAAGTCTATCTTGCACATTCTTTTCCAGTTTCTAGGGAAACATATGTATTGATGTTTTTCCTTGGTCTCCTATTCAGCTGAAATAAGATAATGATTGAAAGTGCATTCTATTAAAATTATAAATACCTGCATGGATGTCATTTCCTAGGTCATAAAAGGAAACAAGTTGGAACTGCAGATGGAGAATTGCAATGTAGAGAATTCTTGCCCAGGATTCCAGTCTACCATAGCTAAAATGTCTTCTGGAATATTCAAAAACCACATTGCCCACTGTTCTAATTTTCCAACTGCCAACTGAGTCCTCATTTCATAGCTCCTGCTCAGATGTCTTGAAGGGCCAGGTCTTCCTTGAGGTTTTCTTCCCAGGAAAACCATTCATCTTTCTGCAATCTTTGTCTGCCACAAATGGGTGTTAGTACAGTAATACCTCAGATAACGTTTTCACTCTGGGGAAAAATTGCATCACATTAAAATCCTAGGGGATGCATCACCATACCTGTCATGTTTCGGGAAATTTCTGTCAAACCCTCATATTTTACACCCTTTCCCACCATCATCCTGTATTAGTTAGACTACAACTAGACCGGAGTTAGACTGGAGGCCAGCACAGGATAAGCATAGCTGTCCAGTTTCCCATTTTGGCCAGGAAATTTCCCTTATTTAACAGAAATTTTCCGAAACTTGACAGGTATGGCATCACATAACTTTCGCTGAAGCCTGTGCCGGTTACAATGTATCTCTATGGAGTTTTAACGTTATGCGATTCATCCCATAGGATTTTAATGTTATGCGATACAGTATCACATAACGTTAAAAATCGGATAACGCTAAGACTTGTGGAACCAAGTTTTAGCATTATCCGAGGTATTACTGTATCTCCTTCAGCGCCGTAGCTATATCAAAGAAAGACTTCTGGTTCTCATCTTGCTGTGCCCAACTGTAGGATATAGAAAAAGCAGAAGTGGGAAAAGGAACTTTGATTCACACAACTCCATATGGCTATTGTAAGCCAAAAGAATACATAAATGGTAGCCTTTTCCATCTCTGAGATATATAATAGGGAGAAATTTTTGAAATAGTAGCCGTGTTAATCTGTGCAAGCATATCAGAGAGTAAACAAAACAAAAAGACAACAAACATTGTGGCACAGACTAACTCCTGTATTTTAAGGTTAGCTTTCATGGATCAAGTCCACTTCGCCAGACATAAGAGTCAGGCTTCATGGCATCAATTGATACGCATCAGGTATAGAGGTACACAATGGTTGGCAAGCATAAGAGATAAGTATTCAGATCAATGTGGCTTTTTACAACTGTTGTTAGCAGAAGATTCCAGGTTGTATTCGGATTTGTTGTGATGTTGGGTCCTGTTGAGTTGCAAATTGATTGTAGATGGATGCAAGACAAACATTGTGACATTACACATTTGCTGTCAGGGAGAGACATTTAAAACAGTATGACAGCCCAACTATGGATCATGTAACAAGCTGTTATGCTGGTCAGCTTCCCGTAAGATACAGGATAATGCAAGATGTGAATTACCTAAGCAAAGTAACAAAGAACTTTGTGCTGAGCCCTATTTTCTCCATGTATTTTTTTCTAACATGGTTAAGTATTTCCCCTTGCCCCGAAGCCGTGTTTTGACAAAAACTTCCTATTATGTTCCTTGTCTTTACTAGGCAAAGTTCGTTATGTATTCTTGTTTCATACTTTTCCAGCAGCTGACCTTTCTACATTTTTCCCAAGGTAAAGCTGGCTTCCGACTTTGTTGGCTGGTGCTTTCGCAGGGACTAGCTGAAAGAGAAAAACAACTAGAGGAAACAAAGGAGGTTATAATTGCTTCCTGAACCAAGGGAATGCATCCCACCTTTTTCCCTCAGTGAATCAGTGCTGAAGACTTTGCTGTTGGATTAAAAACTGATGAAGCAAAATTTTCTAGACTTTAGATGTCAGCAGGCGCAGACAGCACAGACTCTTTGGCTATAAACAGAGATGAGCACTGAACCCTAGAGTCGGGTGTGACTGGCTTTCGAGCAAGGGTTTACCTTTACCTTTACCTAGGATTGACTCTACCTTTAGAAAAAGTGAGTTGGTTGCCACAGGCCACAGGCTTTTCATGACACAAAAGGAAGGTGAAATGTTATTTCGCTTACAGTCGTGAGAGGAATACTCGTGACATTTTCAGCCTCAGTACTTAAGAAGCTTGATAAACCTTAAGTATTATACAATTTGACTTGCTGTGGCGGACAAATACCTGTTTTATTGCGAGCAGCAAAATATTTTTCACTAGCCAGTATTGCGGCCAGTATCATGTTGCATTATGCAATGATAGGAAAATATAGAAGCATTCCCTTCACTCCAAATAGGTTGCTTTTGAATGTAGGCCCCACTTCTTGTCTTCCACTTCTTGCGAGATTGATTGCTCAATCACTTGTGTGATTGTTCTTGTAGAAGGGGTTTCTCAGAGTGCAGAAATCCTCATGCAATGGTCCTTATGGTCCTCTATACACAAATACCAGCTCATATGTTTCTGATGTCAGTTAACCAGTGTGATATGGTGGCTAAGGAACAGGGCTACAACTCATGACAACTGGTTTCAAATTATCCCTTTGGCCAAGAAACTCACAGCCTTGGGTCAGTCACAGTCTCTCAGCTTGACCTTTGTTGTGAGGATAAAGTGAAGGGAAGAGAGTTATATATGCTGACTTGCACTCACTGAACGAAAGGCAGGATACACATGCAAAAAATAAAGGCAATTAATGCAGTAGTAGCCGCCCTATTTATTTATTTACTAGCAGAGTTTACCCGGCAGTGCCGGGCTGTTTTAAATTGTTTTGGAAGGTGTTTTTTCTTAATGTTGGTAAAGAAGAGCTTAGTCTGTAATTGTTCTTTTAAATTTTTTTAATTATGCACAATTCCTTTGTGTTTTCATTTGTTAAATAGATTGTATTGTTGTGATACTTCACAGTAATAACAACTTGTATTTTGAAATTTTTCTTCCTGATGACTGGAAGGTAGCGAATGTAACACCAATTTTCAAAAAAGGATCCAGGAGTGATCCAGGAAATTACCGACCTGTCAGTTTGACATGTGTCCCAAGTAAAGTGATGGAAACCATCCTAAAAGATAGAATTAATAGGCACATAGAAGAGAAGGAGCTGCTAAAGAAGAGCCAACATGGCTTTTGCAAGGGCAAATCATGCCTCACTAATCTGTTGGAATTTTTTGAGAGTGTCAACAAGCATGTGGATAAGGGGGATCCAGTTGACATTGTTTATCTGGACTTTAAGAAGGCTTTTGACAAGATCTCGCACCAAAGGCTCTTGAATAAACTTGCCAGTCATGGAATAAAGGGACAGGTCTTGTTCTGGATCAGCAACTGGCTAAGGGACAGGAAACAGAGGGTAGCACTCAATGGACACTTCTCTAAGTGGAGGGAAGTAAAGAGTGGGGTCCCCCGAGGTTCAGTACTGGGACCCCTGCTTTTCAACCTCATCATAAATTATCTAGAGGTAGAAGTAAATAGCAAGGTAGCCAAATTTGCTGACGACACTAAATTATACAGGGTAGTGAAAACTATGAGAGATTGTGAGGAGCTCCAGAGGGATCTCTTGACACTGGGGGAGTGGGCAAAACAGTGGCAAATGAGCTTCAACATTTGTAAGTGCAGAGTGATGCATGTTGGGGCAAAAAAAACCAATGAGGTTCTGGTTCTGAACTCTCTGCGACAAACCAGGAAAGGGATCTTGGTGTCCTGGTGGACAGCTCAATGAAGGTGTCAACCCAGTGTGCCTCAGCAGTGAAAAAAACAAACACAATGCTAGGGATCATTAGGAAGGGTATAGAAAATAAGTCAGCAAGTGTCATTTTGCCTCTTTATAAATCTATGGTGAGGCCCCATCTGGAATACTGTGTACAGTTCTGGTCACCATACCTCCAGAAGGATATTATAGAGTTGGAAAAAGTACAGAGGAGGGCAACCAAAATGATTAGGGGACTGGAACACCTTCCTTACCATCTGAGGCTGCAAAGGTTGGGCCTTTTCACTCTTGAACGACGGCGTCTAAGAGGTGAACTGATTGAAGTTTATAAAATCATGCACGGTGTGGACAAAGTAGATAAGGAAAAACTGTTTTCCCTATCGCATAACACTAGAACTAGGGGACACTCCATGAAACTTTTGGGTACTAGTTCTCAAACAAATAAGAGAAAGTACTTTTTCACCCAGAGGATTACTGGTCTATGGAACTCCCTGCCAGAAGAAGTGGTGACAGCAGTCAGTCTTGACAGCTTTAAGAAAGGATTAGACAAGTTCATGGAGGACAAGGGTATCAATGGCTATAATTATGGATACTTAAGGACAACCTCGGGGTTGGAGAGATAGGCAGGATATCTCTCAATGCCATTTCCAGGGAATCCTAAGCAGGTGAAGGCATCTGCTTGGGAATACCCTGAAGCAAATGGTGAGCCACTGTGTGAGACAGAATGCTGGACTGGATGGGCTGTGGCCTGTTCCAGCAAGGCTGTTCTTATGTTCTTATGTTTTTGAATATTTGCTTTAACATATACGTTAATTTTTGTTACGATGCTGGGCTGTTATAAACTGTGAACAGTTTGTTTGGGTTTTTTTGTGGATTTAAAAAAAGAACAAAGGATTATATATATTTTTCTAAATTTTCTATTTAACCAAATAATATTTTAGTATTTGACCTTTTTTAATGGTTGTATTGTAGGTAATAATTTTAAAAATGTGAAAGTACATATTTTTAACATTAAATGTTTTTAAACTGTGTTTAGATGTTTTGGGTTTTTATTTGAGTTAAAACTAAACACAGGATTTTAGAAATCTTTTATGTTATTTTTTTGAGATATATTTGTGATTTGTGTAAAATTTGATTTTGTGTTATGTTTTTGACTTGTTTTTACTCTGTTGAGTGTTTTTGAGTTGTTTTTACTTTTGTGCCCTGCAGGTGGGGCTGCTAGGGGTTTTGGTTTCATTTCAGGTGTTTTTTCTCTTCTGGCCTCTGGGTGGTGCTTCTTCCGGTAAGTTGTCTTTGGTTCTTCATTTCTGTTCCGGACGCCGTGGATTGAGGACATGCTGGTAAGTTGTCTGGTTTTCTTTCTTCTGGGGGTTTTCTTTGTTTTGGTTTTGTGTTGGTGGGCTGGGAGGTTTTCTGTTTGGTCTTTTGTGTGTTGGTTTATTTTTAGTTTGGTTTTATTGGTTTGATTATTTCTGGTTGTGTTTAATTTGTTTTATTTCATTGTTGTTTGTTTGTGTTTTTCGTGTTGCAGTTAGGTGTTTTGTTTGTGGTGTTGTGGAAGTTTTTGTTTGTGTATTTTGTGGTTTATTTATTTTGTTTATTAATGTTTTTTTAAATTATTGATTTTTTTGTTTTATTATTTTGTAATAGTTTGGGTGTTTGTTTTTGTTGTTTTCTTTTCGGTGATGTTGTTGTTTTGGGGTTGTTTTGGTGTGCACGCGCATGCACACACACACACTGGGCAGGTTTGAAATGTCCAGCCCAGTAGGTGTGTGCTGTGCCCAGGTAAGGAGCTCTGGGAGCCGAAGGCAACGACCAGAGGCCCATTTGTTGCCTTTGCTTCCCGGGGAATTGGTTTGCTTTCAATGGGAGTGGGTGGGAGGGAAGGTACTGGTGCATTTCTCCCCCCCCCCTGAAAGCGAAACACTTCCTTGGGAAATAAAGGCAATGACCGGAGCCTCGTTCATTGCCTTTGCTTCCTGGGGAATTGGTTTGCTTTCAGTGGGGGTGGGTGGGGGGAGGTACTGGTGCATTCCCCCCTCCCTTGAAAGTGAAACACTTCCTCAGGAAGTAAAGGCAATGACCGGAGCCTCGTTCATTGCCTTTGCTTCCCGGGGAATTGGTTTGCTTTCAATGGGGGTGGGGGGGAGGTACTGGTGCATCCCCCCCCCTTGAAAGTGAAACACTTCCTCGGGAAGTAAAGGCAACGACCGGAGCCTCGTTCGCTGCCTTTGCTTCACGGGGAATTGGTTCGCTTTCAAGGGGGGGAATGCATCAGTACCTTCCCCCCTCCTTGATCCCCCCTCCAGTTTTTCTGGTTTTTTCCCACCCCGGCTCAAATTTCCTTGAGTCCGGTGGTGGTTTCACCTTGTCTTCAGCGGGGTAGCGTGGAGGAGAGGGAGTCCCTCTCCCCCGCGTTGCTCCGGGAAAGAAGGCCGACGGGTGTTTGCGTGGCTGTGAGGCGCTCCGTCCACCTGCGGCGGACTTGCGTTCCCGTTGTGTTTTTTATTTTTATTTTTCGCGCACCGGCTTTCTCAGCATTCTGCGTGCTCACGGCACACAGGACACTGGGACTTGTCATTTTGAGTTTGTGGTTTGCGTTCGTGCGGCTTGTTTTTGATTGGCTGCAGTGAGTTTCCTAATGTTCTTTTTGCTCGCGCCTCTCAGCCTGATTGGCTGTGGCATGGCGCAGTGCAAGGAATGTTGGGTAGTGAAGTCCTTTTTCTTTGTTTGCGTTCGTGGGTCTCCTGCCCCACTGGTGCATTTCTCAACCCAACAGTTACCTGCAAACCTGGTTCAGGCGAGTGAATGAATGGTCGGTATGGGCTAGTAGGGCCGGGTGCAGGATCTTTTGTCACATTCCAATGGTTAACACACAGATTTATAGGTATAGATTTATTGTTTGACTTATATGCCACCCCACTCACTGGAAGTGACTCAGGGCGGCTTACAATATGTCGCAGTTACAATCACAGAACATCACACTGCAGGAAAAAAAATTCGAAATATTCCAACAAAACCCCAAACAATTACAAAATCTCATCATTATAAAGCATCACAACCTTAACCCACCCACTAAGTCCATAGAACATACAGTCCCTTGGCCCATAGCTGTGAGTGTCTTTTTGAACCCTCCTACAGGTGAGGCTGGGAGGGAGAAAGACGGCGTCCGCAGCAACTGCCTCGAATCCCCAGCCAGTGGTGTGGGCTCCGGGGAGAGGCAGCAAAGTCCTTCAGCCCATGGTTGCAGGTGCCTTTTGAACCCTCCCGCAGGCGAGGCGTCCGCAGCAGCTGCTTCGAATCCCCGGCCCTAAGGCTCAGTTCAACTTTTCACAGTGACTGTGTATGGGTTTCTCTCTCAAAAAATAAAAGCATTACATTTATGCCAAACATAGTGCTCATTTTCTTATACAAAGGCGTGTAATATCACACACAATGGTGAGCATCAGCAGGTTCACACCAGTTCGCCAGAACCTGTAACAGAAATTCTGGCTGGCCCCACCCATCCAAATTTTGAAATAAAGTAGTTCTAATTTGGGTGCAATGCAGGGCTTTCCTCTGGCCACGGCCACCATACCACACCCACAGTGTTGTAGTAAACATTTTTGGAGCCTATCACTGATCACACATACATGTGTATGCCCCTGCAATCGACTACTTGAACATGATACTAGAACCCCACTAAGAATGGCATGTCCCTGAAAAAGTAGGTTCCAGAGCTAAAAATGGCACTGGAAGTGTTCAAGAGCTGCAATATCCCTCTATAAACTTGTGCCTCCTTCATTAGCAAGACCCACTTGACACCTCTTCAGTCATCATACACACATACCAAGAAGCCCTACTTGACAGGTCGGTGCCTATCTATTGCTGAAGATACAGTATCTTCATCTGTCAAGTCTGTTTTTGCCTTTAGACACTGGAAAACCAAACTACAAGTTAAACCAAAGATAGGCTACACAAATAAGGAACTTAAGAAGAACTTTATCCCAGGAGCTACTGATTAAATTTCCTTTCCCAACTTGTCTTACATTGAAACCTAAGGTTTCCTTTTGGCTAAAATTTGGTGGAAATTGACATCTACATTCCTGAATTGTGTTCAAAGCACCATTTTAAACTCAATTAAACAAAGAGACAGAGTATAGATATCTGCAATGATTTTTGGACATTAAAGATTACAGTGCTTTGTGTCAATGAAACAAAGTGGAGTGGAATAGAAAATGACAAACCCAGAAGAAATGAAGAGGCTCTAATACTGAGGCAAGATATAGCACAGGTAGTTATGGGCTGAAATGCAAGTTCTGACCAAATAATATCAATCAGATTCAAAGGAAAATCTATCAATATAACCGTCACTCAAGTCTATGCTTCAACTACCAATGACAAAGATGAAACTGAACGCTTTCATGCAAGCATCCAAAAGGAAATTGATCACTCACTAAAACATGAGATACTTATTATCATAGGTGATGAACATAAACATAGGTGACAAAGCAAAACCAATTGTTATTAGAAAATCTGGTTTGGAGAAAAGAAATAAAGGAGAACAACTCATAGAGTTCTGTGAAGCTAACAACCTGTTTACTGCAAATACATGCTGCAAGCAACTAAAGAGATAATGTCCACATGGACATTATCAGATGGTCAATATAGAAATCAAACAGACTGTATCATTTGAAACAGGAGGTGGAGAAGCTGTATTTGTTCTGCCAAAACAAAACCGGGAGGGATTGTGGTCATAATCATGAACTGTTACTATCCAACAATAAAGTTGAAAAAGACTTCTTAAAGAATTGTAGTACCAGACTTGCATTACTAAATTCAATTGACCATTAACCAGAAGAACAATGAATTGAAACTTGAGATATTAATGGGAAGAATGGAAGAATGGAAAAATGCAATTTCCATAGTAAAAAGAAAAGAGATACTTTAATGTATGATGGAATAAACGCTTAAAATTGTAAATAATGGCAGAGAAGCCAATTATGCAGTCATAAATAGGGTTAGAACCTTGAATGAAGTTTTTCAGTGACTATCATGCAGAGATTAAGAGAACTACTACAAGAAGACAAAAAAATTGAGAACACTTTTTCTGCACAAATACAAAATGATAGCAATCATTGATCATTAAAGGCAAGATAGCCTTTACAATAGTGAAGATTGCGTTATAAGGCAATATATCCAAAGTCCAGAGGTATTGCATCTCTTTGTGTGTCTGAACATTGATCAGTTAAGCAGAAGAAGACAGTTACTGGTTAGGCAAAAACTGTATTTTGTATTGTACATATTACAGCAAATCTTATTCAGACAATAGTTGAACTCTTTCAGGAAAAGTCTTATTTTGACACATTCCTTTACTTGCTGCATTAATGCCCAGGCTTCATTTTCTCAGACTGTCTGGCAGGTGGGATGTGATGAATGGTTTCTGTTTGTCTTGTGCTAAATCCCCCCTCCCCCCCCTAGTGATATCTTATGCCATTTCTAACATTTGGGATAACATGGGGAGGAAGGAGGAGGAGATACCCTCCACATCTTGTGGCTATTATGTTCTCTTGCCTTTGTTTGTTTCTTTCCTGTGTTTGTTTTCATGGCCTTGCCCCCATCTTTCTCTTTTACAAAAGGCATTACTGTTGTGAGAGGGAGGGAGGGATTCTTTGCTGAAATGTTTCTCTTTCATGTTACACTTGAAGGAGAGCTGCCATGGTCCTTTTTTACAAAGCACTTCATACACAAGCAGCAGCATGTTTAATGCTTACCCATATTGATGGGGAGGGATTTGCCTGTGGGGACATCAGACAGTTCTAATCTTTCTGCACTTCACAGCAGGAATCCTTGATTTATCAATTGCTTGCTAAAAGCTGCTGCAATTAGAAGGGCAGCATAGAACTATCATGCTCCAGTAGACTGCCAAGACACGCTAACAGTCCTGTGCTACAGATGAATTTTTCAATACACATTTAATAGTTATGAACATTTTAAAAAAAAGATCCACCACATCTTATGCAACCATGACAATCTATGTAGCAGTCCTAAGCATCCATGACTAAACCCAAAAGTAAGGGCCCCTAATTTGAGTAGGGTTCCCATGTAAAGCCCCCTATACAAATTCCCCACCACACATTTCATAAACCTATGGGGTGGAGATCATACCTGTCAACCTTCCCGGATTGACCGGGATTTCCCGTTTTTCGGCACCGATTTGCGCCATTTCCCACCCAGAGCTGCCAAAACCCCGGAATTTGGCAGCGGGGGGAAAGAGGTACTGTGCATCCCTTCTGCGCAAGTCACTTTCTACGCATGCATAGAAGGCTTTTACGCTTGTGTAGAACCCTTTTACGCTTGCATAGAACCCTTCTACGCTTGCGTAGAACCCTTCTACGCTTGTGTAGAACCCTTCTACGCATGCGTAGAAGGCCATGCATGCATAGAAAGGTTCTACGCAAGCATAAAAGGGTTCTACGCAAGCGTAAAAGCCTTCTACGCATGCATAGAAGGTGACTTGCGCAGAACCATTCTGCGCAGGTCCCGGATTGTCCGAAGCCGCGGTTGACAGGTATGGTGGAGATGGGGGTAGCAGGTCTAATAGATGATCTTTGCCAGAGGAAACACAAGGGAAACAGAATCTTATTATCTCATCTGAATCCTTCAGCAGCTTTAGCAACCAATTCCTATTCAGGTATTCAGCCTGAAAGCATGTATGCCAGGCCCCATTGTTGGATGTTTTTGAGAAACATTTTTAAAATGTACTCTTTAAATAGGCTTTTAATAACATTCTCCCTATAGCCAATGAGTAAGTATATATCTGGACTATGCCACTCTTAGTTACCATCAATTGTTATTGTGTGTATATTTCTGGTTTTAACTATTGTACACCACTCAGAGTGAGGAAATATCCCAGATGGGTGGGACGGACGGGCGGGTGGGCGGGCGGGCGGGCGGGCGGATAGATAGATAGATAGATAGATAGATAGATAGATAGATAGATAGATAGATAGATAGATAGATAGATAGATAGATAGATAGATAGATAGATAGATAGATAGATAGAATCAGTGGTGGGCATCAGCAAGTTCACAACAGTTCGCCAGAACCGGTAGCAGAAATTCTGGCTGGCCCCATCCATCCAAGTTTTGAAATGAAGTAGTCCTAATTTGGGTGCAACACAGGGCTTTCCCCCTGGCCACACCCACCATACCACACGCACAGATAGATAGATAGACAACAGTGTGGTAGTAAAAATATTTGGAGCCCACCACTGGATAAAATGCAATGAAATGCAATATTCAAAAAGTAGAGAAGATGCATTTGTGCACATAAGCCTCATTCTCATGTACTCACCTCAACCAGAGGCCCTGTATACCTTTGTATGTTGAGCAGAAAAGTATGTAGGGGCTGTAAGGATATCCAGTTGAACATGCTATCATTGTTCCCATTTATGATAGGCATGGCTGCACCCGGTGCTCCTTTGCCTTCAAGAGCCGAGTTTCACTGGAAATGTTCACGTAGCATATGCAACAATGCCGGCAAGGAAAATTGCTGGAGCGCGTCGGGTGGCAGAAGTTTCGAGATAATGTTGAGAGTCTCGAGCCCGCAATGGGCCAAGAAAGTTGCCTTCCACAGCGACGGTTCAAGTTTCCTTACTGTGAAGTAGCTCTCCAGCTGGACTTCGTAGTATGGACAAAGACAGGGCTTGCATGTCAGCCATCTTGTTGTCTTCAATCCCATCCTCATCGCCAATGTCACATCCAGCCCTTATAAGCAATAGTCCAGACAAAGATGAACAGAACAGCAACTGGTCTTTATTTAAACAGTCTTTCAGGTTATGCTTACAAGGCGCTCCGGACACAAAAATGGCTATACGATCCCATGGAATCAGTCCCTCCAGAATCTGCCATCTAAAAGGCAATGTCTAAGCTATGCTAAAAGCGGTAGCGTGTGAAGGAGACCCAGGCTAGACATGGCGTTGACTACCTGTGCTGAATGGGAAGTATAGGTTTGGTCCGGCTACGCCCTTATTTACTCATAGGGCTTATATAGTGTCTCCCTGGTGGTGGCTCTTAGATACAAAGTAGCGACCCACCAGACAAGCTAAACCAACCAATCATAACATGATATATATGTAACAACCAATGAGGAACAGGATCCAAAACTGTGGCCAATCATAGGACTTTGATTAGCATAATGAGCACGCCCTGGATGGGGGTTTTCGCGGCAACTTTAGCTCTTAATTTGGATGGCGGGAAACCATCATTTTCTTCTTGCAAGGGTGCTGCCCGCACAACTTGCAAATGTGCCTTAATACACAACAGGTTCCCAACCTTTTTCGCTGCAGGCTGGACCACGCTCCCCAGACAGTTGAGCGGCCTGGCCACATAGTTCCTCCCGCTATAAACACTGCCATAAAACTCATCTGCAGCTGTCGTAAATGTGTTTATGACAGCCAGGGTGCATTTACGGCAGCATTTACGGCAGGCGTGGGCATGTTCACATATGCATGGGCACGTTTTATGGCTGTCGTAAACACATCCACTTCCACTTCTGGTAGCGGCAAGGGTAGCGGTGGGTCACATGAAATGGTGCCGTGGACCGGGGTGAGCCCACAGGCTGTAGGTGTGCCTCCCCTGCTCTAAAGGCCTTAGTATTCCCATCTATTTTCAGATTTTTCTAATTGCTACAAATAGTATTACAGTATATGCTAGTGCAGTATTATTTTCATGTTATTTTTAACTGCTGCTGTTACTTTCATCTGATTGTCTTGTCTGATCTATTGATTTTTGTGCTCTTGTTGTTTCAATATCGTTGATTTGGTATGATGCTACAAGACTACTTTAGTGTCTTAACCCCTTTGGGAGGCTATTTTAACTTGAAAGATGGTTTTAAAATCCATTAAGTAAGGAAATCCCTGCACTCAGTCTGCCTAGTAGACCTCCAATTGCCTCTCTTTTTTTTATACTAAACTCTCAAGAAACCAAAAAAACCCTCCATTAGTGGACCAAGTCCTTGGTGCAATGCAACAAAGCTCTCCTTCACTTAACAACCAGGCTCTTGCAAAGTCAGAGAAAACACATACTTTGAATGTTATGGTTTTTCTCCTTACGTGAAGTACCCACCACAGACCCAATCAAGGATTTTTCACAGGCATATAAAAGGTGTATTGTGAGCTGTACTTGTTGTAAAATGAGTCAGAATCAATATCGTAATGAAAACTTACTTGGCACAAACAAAATTTGTGGGCACCAATACAATAAGTCCGATTCTACCCCCTACTTTCTCAAATGGGACAGGTAATTTATTTTAATGCCATTGTAAATGAATAGTTATGTTTGGACACAATTGTTTAGAATTGATGATGATGATGATGATGATGATGATGATGATGATGATGATGATGATGATGATGATGATGATGATGATGATGATGATGATGATGATGATGATGATGATGACAGTCTTAGATTGACAGAGTTCCACCACCAGGAACTTCCTTCTATGCCTATTTAAGCACACTACCCTTCTTCTTTTGGAAAAGAAAAGCCCAGGAAAGGGTCAGTTGTGATGATGACTATAGAAGTCCCTATCTGGCACTGTACCACGTTGGACTTGCCAATACTACAAGGAGTTCAAAACTTACAGAAACCACACTACCTTGGAAGCATATTGCTGCCACCACAGCCAATGCACTAGAAACAGAATGCAGGAGAGCACCTTCTTAAATACTTGCCTGCTGGATCCAACTGGAAAGCTATCCTCTACAATCTACCAGCCATTGTCTCCTGGCAATGTTTTTTTTTTTTTTTAAATGGCCAGTGACAGGCACACACAGAAAACTTTCCAGCCCAGTGTAGAGCCCCCAGGAAGAAAATGAGGACTCTAAAGATGGTGGCCCTTCTCCTAACTCATTTGGGACTTGCTTGGCCCCAAGCAGGCCCCAAATATGATTGAAGAGGGCCACCCTGGCTAATAATAATTAACAAGGTTCCCTGGGGAATCTAGCAGGACACTCCCAGATTGAGGAACTTGAAGGAATATTGATTTGATCGTGTGTTTTGTGATCATGATGCATTCTTTCTGTACAGGGATATTTTTTTCTGAGGGAGAAGCTGTATGTAAGACAGAGGTCCAGGGAGAAGATGATCCTGGTCAGCAGACTGTCATCCCCACAAGGTCAGTCCAAGGAGAGGCAGTAGCGGATGCAGGGACAGAGACCAGAGAAACCTATAGTCTAGGCCCACATGGTTTCTCAAACCTGGGTCCCCAAATGTTCTTAGACTTCAGTTCCCAGAAGCCCTGATCAGCAGGTGTGTTGACTTGAACTTCTGGGAATTAAAGTCCAAGAACACCTGGAGGCCCAAGTTTGAGAAATCCTAATGGATATAAAGGGAGCATTGCCAGTGGAAAAATATTCAGATACCTTGGCAAAGGCAAACCAAAGAGTCAGGGGAGAGCTGAGAGGATGCCCCAGAGCCAGCAGAGATGACAAAGTCTTCTAACAACCCTCTCCCTCAAGAAGGTGGTGGTATATATGGAAGCAGAGCCCCTGGAGGTTGTTTTTGTTTTGACAACTGCCCCACAATGTCCATCAGTTTGAACAGACTAGGCCACCAGTTGAGCCCTCTTACTGGAGAGAATAAGAGAGAAATGTGAGACCACATCATCAGGATTGTGCAGGTGCAAGGCAGGTGGTCCATCCCAGGGTAACTGAACATAAGAACAGCCTTGCTGGAACAGGCCACAGCCCATCCAGTCCAGCATTCTGTCTCACACAGTGGCTCACCATTTCCTTCAGGGTATTCCCAAGCAGATGCCTTCACCTGCTTAGGATTCCCTGGAAATGGCATTGAGAGATATCCTGCCTATCTCTCCAACCCGGAGGTTGTCCTTAAGTATCCATAATTATAACCATTGATACCCTTGTCCTCCATGAACTTGTTTAATCCTTTCTTAAAGCTGTCAAGACTGACAGCTGTCACCACTTCTTCTGGCAGGGAGTTCCATATACCAGTGATCCTCTGGGTGAAAAAGTACTTTCTCTTATTTGTTTGAGAACTAGTACCCAAAAGTTTCATGGAGTGCCCCCCAGTTCTTGTGTTATGTGATAGGGAAAACAGTTTTTCCTTATCTACTTTTTCTTGTCTACAGTTCCAGAACAACTGGTGGTGTTCTGGAACTGTGATACCAGCTCAAAAGACCCCAACAAGCATTGTTCTGTCAGACCAGGTGTCAGCAGAGTGTTCTTGTTGCCACCACCACCTCTGCCTCAATTTGGACTAATAAGGACCACTGCCTCTTGGTGAAGGAGTTCTGAGAGGGGGTGGATTGGACCTGGGGAAGCTGGTGGAAGCAACAGGAAGAAAACTCCTCATCCCCAGAGTATAGTATCTGTTTTGTTGGTTTTTCCATTTGGGTCACAGTATATAGTTAATTTGTCACATAAGACCTGTTGTCTACCTGGTTCCATGAGGGAAAGGGGACTTGGGGATACAAGCTGTCAGTTCTGTGTGAGCCAGAACCAAAATAAGGCAAAACCAACACTTTGAGATATACAGTATCGCTATATAGTCAGCTGTAGTCTGTAAACCAGAGATTACAGATAGAATTTGTAAAGAGGAGATCCCTTTTGCTGCCTTAAAGTGAGAAACAAGAACCCAGTCCAATCATCTCTGGAATCCAAAATGAAAGCTTCATCCTCTTGCCCATATTATTTCCCCACAATAAACCCAGCTACTTGTATCCTCCAAATGTTGTTGCCTTTGAGCTCCCATAATCCTCAGACCCAGCTAGGTTGTTCCCAGTCCAGAATGATGGGAGTTCTACAACACCCTGAGGGTGTAAAGGTGGAACATTTCCAGACAAAGGAAGGACCAGGAGGGCTGTAGGGTGCACCATAATCTGCTGGTAGGACTTCTGCGAATACCTAATTATTGAGGGTGGTTTTCCATGTCAGCACAACAAAGGATTTCCCCTGAGGATTGCCACAATTAATCTTTTTCCTTCATCATAATGATATAGTAGAATATATGCTTCAGTACTAAGATACTTTTTTGGAAAGCTTTAGGCATGTATATGATTAGCTGATTAGCTTTGACTCCTCAAAGCCAACTTTGCTCGGTCAGCAACTGGCACGAATGATTAGCCATTATGTTTCCGGATATGGGTTTATTTTCCCTAAGGCAGTCCTGAATATATTCATGCTTTAAGATCTTATGACTGTAACATTAAAACCAGCTTTGCTAGCCTTTTATTAAATTTTTCAGATTATATGTCGTCGAGAGGTTTTTTTTACATAATAAATGTTTCCCGCAATGAGTCTATAAAAGAGGCCATGTTCTCTTTTGATATTCTAGAATAGCCTTTCCCAAACGAGTGCCCTAGAGATGTATAAATGACAATTTCCATCACCCTTAGGCAGAGCAGCCATTGATTTGTTGGCTCATGAGGATGGCAGTTTGAACCCAATGCAGCTGAACTTGACAACCGGAAGGCCGACAGGTCAGCAGTTTGAGACCTGAGTGCTGCAATGTGGGTTCCCCGCATCAATTGGCTTAACCTCTCCTCAGGGGTCCGCTCAGGCGGCCACAGTCCCGAGGACCAACCTGGCTCTGCTGGAGGGAAAATTGGGAGATAAGCGGGTAGGTTAGGAATTAACAATGGCCCAGGCTGAGGGCAAATAGAGCTAGGCAAGCAGACAGGGGCAAACAAGGGACAAAGTTAGATGCCCGGGGTCAATCCACATAGGCTCCAAGATTGGGGCAGGAACAATGGGTTTTGCTAGCCCAAGGCAATTAAGTGTGGGTTGTCCATTAACCACGGGGTAACTTCCAAGAGCTGGCATTGTAGCTGGACCACTGGAAAATGCCACATACGCAAGCCTTCTGTATAGGGGTGACGCAATTATCTTACATACGCGTCCTCACCCCAGGCAGGAATAAATACTTGCTCCCGACTCCGGTCGGGGCTAGATTTCGCCACACGGCCGCCTCACAAGTCTCATTGCCAGCCTATTACAACACTGCATGACGGAGTGAGCTTTTGTCTCTGCCCCAGCTCCTGCCAACCTAGCAGTTCGAAAGCAACAAATTGCAATTAGGTGCCACTTTGGCAGGTATAAAATAGGTAGACAGACAGACCAACCACATTTTTTATTTTTACTTTTGTAATATGGAGTGGGAAAGAAAATGCAGTTACAGAGGACACTCAGTGGGTGAGATGGTCATACATCTTCTCTACCCACCAGCTATTTCCTGCAAATATCCCTACCACAAATACTTTTACATTTCCTTTTGGGTGGGCTTTGAAAGCAAACCACATGGAGTAAACAGTCTTGGGAGGAGACTATTTTTAGGAACACATCCATTTTCAAAGGGTGGGTGGGTTAGAAACATGATACTTCCTGGTAAACCTCCTGCTGCATTGCCTGTTACCTGTCAACACTGGATGATGGGGACCATTTGTTGCTGTTATTTGATCTCACATCATTTCCAACTAATGGTGACACTATGAATAAGAGATCTCCAAAATAACCTGTTCTCAACAGCCCTGCTCAACTCCTGCAAGTTATAGCTTGTGGCTTCCCTTAGGCGAATTAATTCATCTTGCTTTTGGCCTTCATCACCTCCTGGTGCTGTCCACCTTTCCAAGCATCATTGTCTTTTCCAGAGAGTCTTGCCTTCTCATGATGAGCCCAAAGTAGGACAGCCTCAACTTTATCAGGAAACTCACAAACTATAAATGGGGAACTCAAACATCCATGCTGCATACATCAGTTTTGGCCCTGAGCATCTCTGCAGCAGAATATGCTGCTCCAATATGGAGTGCGTCCAAATATGCAAAGCAAGTTAACATTGCTGTTACAGTAATGAAGCCATGCATATAGTGACAGGATGCCTCAAACCTACACCAGTTGAGACAATATACCCTCCACCTAAGAGAAGGAGAGAAGTAGCAGCGGGCACTGAGAGAACTAAGCAAGAGAATGACCCTTGACTTTCCCTGAATGGATATGAGCCTCAAGTCCACCGGCTCAGATCCAGGAAGAGCTTTATGGCAAGAACAAACATTCTTGAGGGTACACAAGAGCAAAACCAAATTGGATGAGGACTTAAGTTTGGCCAACGACGAAGCCAAGAAAGTGGTTTCATTTTGGCAGTCCAGGGTTTGATTGAAACACAAAAGAAGAAGCTTTATAATTTATGCCTCAAGAGACAGATCAGGCTGAACTTGCTCTACAGCCTGAGATTGCAAAGATGGTCAAAACTAGGTGAACAAGTCCGGCCAAGGGACTGACCAAGGGACAATGGACCAGTAGTGGAGGAGCTTCATTACTGTTTGCCTTTGAAAAATGTGTTTCTGACTTCCTTTTGATAAGTATGTGAAGTATGCTTCACAGTTCACAATGAATTACTGTGAACTCTAGATTTTGTTCATGCCACTTTTCAGAGTGCAGTTTGATTAGCTATTTGAGCATTCTGTTTTCTGCCATTCAGCTTTCTGTTACACACTGTCTTATGGTTCCAGTGGTTCTGTTCTGTTTCAGATTGTATTGATATGCCTCA
This sequence comes from Bradypodion pumilum, assembly GCA_035047305.1. Classification (NCBI taxonomy): domain Eukaryota; kingdom Metazoa; phylum Chordata; class Lepidosauria; order Squamata; family Chamaeleonidae; genus Bradypodion; species Bradypodion pumilum. The sequence goes on from JAWDJD010000002.1 coordinate 93,401,373, forward strand.
TATGTGTCCCTAGTTGGTGTCACCATCTGTGAGAGGGTGCACTGTCTTCCCAATCAGGACAACATTCATACTTCTTGTCTGCATAGCTGTTTCGCACACATTACTATCAGAGGATTGCCTTGCCTTTCTTGAAACACAGTTAAATCATGCATGTATCTTCAGTATGAGTGTGCTCCTTGATATTGCATATGTGTGCTGCCACATTATTAAGTGGGTAAAACAACATGAAAACCACCACTGGCCATGGGCCAGTGAAAATCAAATGCCAGGTTCTGGCATCATGAAATTTTTAACTCACCGTGCGCCTTCCCCAGTGCTATGATGACATGACAACATGATGGAAAGGTACCATGGTACTATATTGAGTTAACACAACCTCCTTGGCCAGTGTCAGAACAAAGGAACTGAGTGTGTCATGTGGCACACAATATGCATAAAAAGTGCAGAGGCTGTGGTGGGCTTGGATGTGGCTTTGCCTACTGAGTCCGTTAGCACACTCATGTAGTGTGGCAATGTTTATAGGGTAGGCTGACATAATAATGCGCAGCAAGTCATAAGACTAAAGGAGGAGGGAGGGGGAAATGGGGATGGGTGTAATTAATGTGGAAAGGGCATGTGACAAGTTGCAGTAGAGGTCCCTGAGGAAATTACTAGGAAGCAGCACAGTAAGGACCAGTGTCTGCTTTCCCTCATATTTAGACCACTTCCCTTTGAATAACAAGGAGATACCAGGGGATGTTGGGAAGAGTAGATGGCAGTCACACCCTTCAACACTCCCTTCAATAGGGATGTTGCTGTCAAGCTGGGTGCATGTAAAAGCTTAGACAGGTACTTTGTGGAAAGAGCAGAATTGGTAAGAGAGAACTGTCAGATTCCAATCCAAGGACTTCTCAGGATGCTGACTGATCACCAGAAATCTATTATGGAAGAAGTGAACTATGCTCAGACTGTTTAATGCTGCATCTTCACCTATGCTAAACCTGCCCAATTGTAAATAAACATAATCCAAAAAAGCATCCATGTGCTTCTAGAAACTCCATTTCAAATGAAAGCCAAATCCAGGTAAATCCTACACCTCTGCAAGTTTTTTACCTTGGAGACTTGTGGGTAAAGGTTAACCTTGCTCGAAAGCCAGTCATATCCGACTCTAGGGTTCAGTGCTCATCTCTGTTTCAAAGCCGAAGAGCCAGCGCTGTCTGCTTCTGCAGACGTTTCCATGGTCATGTGGCAGGCATGACTAGACTCCGGAGCACACAGAACACTGTTTACCTTCCCACCAAGGTGGTCCCTATTTATCTATTTGCAATTTCTTGCTTTCGAACTGCTAGGTTGGCAGGAGCTGGGACAAAGACGGGAGCTCACTCCATCCTGTAGTACTCAGGAATCGAACTGCTCAATTTCCTGGAAATGTTCTAAACAAAAGTGCCAAAATAGATTTCTTCTATCCATTATCCCAATGTACTGCCTTCACTTGAAATCACTTTAATTTTAATGATGCATTTGTGCTACTGAACTGGGAAACCCATTTTAGAATAAACTTCCATTTTATTTATCGTATGATGAGCTTCAGCTGTCTACATTAATGCTGATATATACAGTGAGCATAAATTGTCCATCTCAAGTTCCTAACTTGAGTTCCATGTCTAGGTTTGAAAGCCATTGAAGGGCTTCATCTGTGGCACTATGCAAATCCTCCAATGTGCCTCCAAACGCATGTAAGGGAAGCTTAAATATAATGTAGTCCATGGTTTGGTCTTCTTCTCCACAGTCACACTGGGGAGAGGATTTCCATCCCCATGTGAACAGAGTGGCTCTGCATTTACCACAGCCGGTCCTTACTGTTCAGCATCCTCCACTGCCATCTGGGGAAGGGGAAATTCAACTGGCCACTCTCAGGGATTCTTGACTATGTGATGGTGGGGAATCGGGGATAGACGTTGCCTGAGTTCCATCCAGGCATATGAGATATTGAAACAGTTGTTCTGTAGGTTAAATGTAGTATGCCAAGCAGAGTGTATAGATTTTAATCGTTGGGCAAAGGGGGCTGTTATATCAAACTTCCATTAATTTTAGTTATTATTTCCGAACATAGCTAACCAGCTACTTCACTATCTCATATTTTTGTTGTGTGCTATCAGATTGCTTCCAACTAATGCTGACTCTGAACATATTCCCTCCAAAACAACTGTCCTTTAGCAACCCTGTTCAGATCTTGTAAGCTTGTTTATTGAGTCAATCCATCTCATGTCAGACCTTTCTATTTACCTGCTGACTGCCACTTTTCCTAACTTTCACCTTTTTCAGCAAGTCTTTCCTTCACATGATTTGTCCAAAGTATGATACCTCAGTTTAATCATTTTACTTTCTACTTCGAGTCCACCCAGGAGGGGGGAAGGGGAGAAAGCACCTTCCCACTTTTTGCCCTTATGTATTGAGCTATAGCTGTCGGTGTGTATTTAGCATTCTTTTGTCAAAAAAGGGAGCAAATCAGGGCATGAGTTAATATTTTACTCACCCTGGCAAGGCGTGGTTCCCCAAAAAAATGCATTGAAAAGAGGCTTCGTTGCTCATCCTGAAAAAATATTCACCCACCCACATCTAGAATACTGACTATGGCCCTGGAGAAAATCCATGCATTTCCAATAAGCGAGGTGGGAGACATAAAAAGGCAACTATTACTAGGGGGACACTAGACCACATAGTTGATGTCAACACAATTGAAGGATCACACAAGATTTGAGATGAAAGAATCATGATCAGATTCCCATGTTTTATTGGCATTTTTGGTTTAGCAGCTGCATATATGCTGGGAACTGGAGTGGCATTGCAAATCTGGGAGAAAGTTCACACACACACCAGAAAAAGCTGGGGGGAACTGTCATCCCTAACCCTTTCTTCAGCTTCCTCCCTGGCCCGGCTGGCCACGGGAGGTGGGAGCTCAGCTGTAGCCTGTCCTGTGGCAGGGCTACAAAAGCCACCGCCGACATTCTAGCCGCCAACATCTTCGGCTCCCTCCCTGGTGTGGGAGCTCAGCTGTAGCCTGTCCTGAGGTGGGGCTACAAAAGCCACCACCGATGCTCTGGCTGCCAACATCTTTAGCTCCCTCCCTGGCCTGGCCGCCACAGGAGGTGGGAGAGACAGCTGCAGCCCGTTAGCTGCCACTTCCGGAACTGCTGGGTCTGTTGCGGGCCAAAGACCATCATCTCATCAGACCCCCACCCTTGGGACTCGTCGGACCCCCACCCTCGGTGAGAGCAAGGGCAGGGAGAGTTTGATGTTCTGGAATCAAGACGCCTGAAGCAGCTGTAGACTAGCTTAACACATCTTTATTGCATGAAGTACAGAACGAACACAAGGTAATGGCGGTGATGCAGCTCTTTAAATACAGTCACTATACATTTGATTGTGGTTACAATCATCTTCTCCCCGTCCCCTCAAATATGAGGTAAGATATGCTAAAAATAGTATAAACAGTGTAAGATTACTTAATTGCATAGACTCTAACCACTACATTATGTTTCTTTGGTTTGACCTAGTGTGGTCAAACTGTGGGTTTAAGTTTGGCCAATGACAAAGCCAAGAAGGTGGCTTTGTTTTTGATCTAGACACGAAAGAAAAAGTCTACATTATGTTTTAAAAACATTTTTAAAATATATTTTATTATTCTTAATACAAAGAAGAAAAAAGAAAAGAACGAGAAAAGAAAAAAACCCATTAAAAACTTAGTCAAAACACAATCTTAACACATTATATACTAATAAGTGCAACCATCACCCAGTGGGACAATACTGTATATATGTTTATATACATTTTTCAATCTATTATCTATTTCAAACTTATTTAACTTGTATTTGTCCCCTCTCATTCTGCCCTGTGGGTGCTATCTACTCTTACAGGGCTCAATCCACTAACTTGTTAATTGCTGACCTCCAGCATGATATAACATTACTCCCTCTCCCAACCCAGGAGTTCTCCATGCCACTCCAAAACCAGGTTAAGAAAATTAGCTTATTGTGATTAAATTCAAGTTCCGGAAGGCTATTGTGCAAACAGGCTCTGTTGCATTAATGTGTTTCTGTTGCTATGAAGCAGAAAAAGAAGGGATTCATTATTGATTAGTTGCATATGGTAGCCGAAAGCAACACACATTTACTCTAACTATATGCTTAATCTCTTTACTGAACCCTCTCTTCACAGGTTGTACCAAGGGAAGCAGGAAAGCCTCAGATCTGGACAAGAATTATGAAACAATGGTTTGTTTTTTAAAAAAACGACTGTTGGTTTTCAGAAAACCTGAGAAGCAAACTTTACCAGATCTGTACAATCCAGTGAACAGGCACCTAACTGTCTAAGTTCCCAACCTTTTTTGCCCATGCCCCACCTAAGCATCTCTAAAATCCTGATGCTTTTAGGAAGCCTAAAAGGCCATTAACTTGGTCTAAACAAACTTGAATTGCCCCACCCCTTAAAAATCAAACTTTCCCTCCCGGTGGGGCATGTACCCCACATTAGAAACCACAGGTCTAAAGTGGAACTGTGGGTGTTTAAAATGAATCAGAAGTCTAAAAGTTTTTCTCAAAGTAGGCAAGAGATGTCCCCTGATAGGGCCACCTTATCATGAGGTAGACTGTAGAGGGAAGCGACCTGTTCAGAGGAAAGAGGCTGGAGAGGAAGCCTGACAGCCTGACCACCCACCCACTATTCTTTTTTAAACCCCTCCCCTGCCTTTCCCCCTTCTTAAAGCGATCAGTTCCTTCTGGAGCCCTGGTGGCACAGTGGTTAAACTGCTGTCCTGCAACCAAAAGGTTGTGAGTTCAATCCTGGCCAGGACTCAAGGTTGACTCAGCCTTCCATCCTTCCAAGGTCGCTAAAATGAGTACCCAACAACATGTTGGGGCCAAAATGCTAATTAACTTGTGAACCGCCCAGAGAGTGTATGAAGTGCTATGGGGTGGTGTAGAAGTGTGATTGCTTTGCTTTGCCTCTGCTGCATGGCCAATTCTGCCATCTCTGAACTGACACGCTGCCTTCAGATGTGGTGGAACTTAAAATATCCTCTCCTGCCAAGGTTGAAGTAAGGTTCAAACACTACTCCACTCAGCTTCTGTTCATGGACTGTCTCAGGCAGCAAAATATCTTGGGCCAGCATTAGACTTGGCATATTTCTACTTGTCCTTGACTTTTGCCATGACACTTTTACACATGCCAAGATACATACAATAGAGCAAGGATTGTCAACCTGCGGCCCATGGGCTGACGTCATTTCATGTGGCCCTCCCACTGCCTCCACCACACCAGGAAGTGCCATGTGGTGGAGGAAGGGCAAAATGACTGCCCGGCCCCTGAAGCTGTCTGAGGGAGCATGACCCGGGCCCAGGTTTTAAAAGGTTGAGAACTCCTGCAATAGAGTATGGGTCCCAGTTCCATCAACTCTTTATTAATTTCAGTCTGTTAGTTGAAATGTAGTATCACTGACATTTCAAAGCCATTTCAGGGACAAACCTTATGAACAATTGCAAGTCCTTCTGATGTTACGGGGACATTTTCTTGTGATGTCATAGGCCTGAGTCCTTGTGGTTCCACCAGAGGCATGGCAGGTGAGGATTGGAGATAATTCTGGAAATCCTTCTGGGACAGATAATAGTGAAGATAGTATCCAGGTAATCTGGGTAAATCAGTGTCTATATAAATTGGGATGGGAATTACCTAGCCAGTAATAAGGCTGAGTTAGTAAAAGAATAGTGAGTTTTCAGCGGCCAAGAAATAAATTGTGCTGAGGAATTCTTGCCATTCCTGTTAGAGCTTAAATCTGGTGAAACCTTACCTAGAATAGACATGACACATGGTGACTTTTTCCAAGCCCTGTGCTTCAGGTTTCAGGAAGACCTATCGTCTGACCAGCTATATTTCCCCCCTCAGGCCTTGCATTGCCACAACTAAGACTTATGCCACAAGAAGGCTCATGAGTCAGGATACTGGCACTCCACCCCACTGCATCCCTTCAAATGGCACGTATAGACTGGTTCCATCTTACATCCCCTCCATTCATGCCTGGCCTTTTGGTGTGTAATACAGGCACAACACATCTTGGTGATGAACCAACAAATTCTGGCACCAGCTGGGAATTGATAGACATATGTGCCCAGCCTGTAAATCCACTAATTATAATTGCATGCAGTCAAGTGAATTCTGACTTATGGCAACCTTTTTCAGGATTTCCCAGGTAGAGAATAAGCAACTTGCTGGCAATTTCCCCAGGAGACACAGTGGGGAATCAAACTCCGACCCTCTGGCTCCACAGCCAGATACCTAAGCCACTGTGGTATCGTATCCAGTCAGCCTGAAGCCACTGTGTATATATGTTGTGTATGTACAATGCTGCTTCATATGAATGTACAATGTTGCTTTAAGAAATGTATGAATGTAACCCAGCCACAATCACAATGTAACCCAGCTGTTAAAGGAATGCGAGCAAGCTGCCTATAGAGGGCAGCTGCGAGTGTTCAACTCACATGGTTATCATTCCTCAAATCACCTGCAGCCGCGGGAACTTCCCGCAGCAACAAACTACTACTGATCCACCACCGAAGATGGGCGTGACCCGGATGACGTCACGCCGGTAGCGGCCAATGAGCTACCATGCAGCCAAGTTCAAATGTGTTGTACCACTGTATATAATGTGAGATACCTCCGCCATTACCACATGTTCGTTCTGATCATCAACCAATAAACCTGTGTTAGTCCATACTGCGACTCCTTCTATGTCTCCTGGAAAAGACACTAAATTGGCGACGGAGGAGGGATCGATGGCGAATCCCAAGGTCAAGGTGTACCAGTTCGATGTGAGCGAGCCCAAACAATGGGAGCTCTACGAGTGCCAGTTTCGGCACGCGATGGAAGCCGCGGGCGTCGCCGCCGCCGCGAAGATGCGCTCCCATTTCCTGGCCCAAGTGGGGCCAGCCACGCTGCGGATCCTGATGACCCTGGTGGCCCCCAGGAAGGTAGAGGAGGTCCCCATCGACCGTATCCTGGAGAGACTGGGTGAGCATTTCCAGCCGCCCGTCTCAATCTTCCCAGCACGGGTCGCGTTCCACAGGCGAGACCAGCGACCGGGCGAATCCGTGTCCGCCTACGCGGCGGCCCTCAGGCTTGCGGCGGTCCACTGCCAGTGGGATGACCTGGACCAGGCCCTCCGTGACCGCATGTTGTGTGGTCTGAGGGACGAGGAGCTGCAGAGGAGGCTGATGACCCGCGACCAGCGCCTCACGTTCAACGAGGTACTGCGGGAGGCCCAAGCAGCCGAGGAGGCCAGAAGCGGGGTGAGACTGTACAGGCGGCCCGGCGGACACCAGCGAAGATGGCCTGGCGGGCCCCCAAGCCGCCCGCCAGCACACCAACGTCGTCCGAGGAGTCGTCCACGACAGCGGACCCCTACTCCAGCGAGGACGACGACGTCCAGAGGATCAGGAAGCGTGGTGAGAAGCGGCAGTCCCAAGAACGGCAGGACCGCCGTTGCGACGGTTGTGGGGCATCCCACGACCGCACAAGGTGCCCGTTTCGAAAGGCCGAGTGTCACAACTGCGGCCGAAAGGGGCACATCGCCCGAGTATGCAGGCGCGGGCGAGTCAAGGACAAGAGGAGTTCCAGCCATCCCCAGACGCACCAGCGGAAGGCGGCCGGCACCAGGAAGGTCGCAGCCAGCTACGATGAGGAAGGTGTGAACCGCGTGGGCCTGGAGCACCGGCGGTTTTTCGTAGAGGTACTGTTGCAAGGGGTCCCAGTGAGGATGGAGATAGACTCGGGGTCATCTTATTCCATCCTGTCCCAAAAAGAGTTCATGCGTATTCTCCCAGACAAGCGACCCAAACTGCGGGCCATGAGGTCACACCTTCGGGGCGTGCAGGGAAATGGGATCCCAGTGTTGGGGGTGGGGAATTTCAAGGTGAAGTTCAAGGGCTACTCTGAGAAACTGCCCCTAGTGGTCCTCAAGGGGGGGAGGTGCTGCCTTTTGGGAACGCAGTGGTTTGCTCCCCTGGGAATCGAACTGTCCGGCATTAATGCCATCGAGACTGACCCAATGCGGGACGTGTGCAACGCGCACCCGGACGTTTTCAAGAAGGGGCTCGGGAAGTACAAGGGGCCCCCGGTTTCCTTCGAGCTGGACCCAGAAATCCAGCCCATCCGCCTCAAACCAAGGAGGGTGCCCTTCGCCCTAAAGGACAAGATCGAGGCGGAACTGGACAAATTGGTGGGGCAGGGGATTTTGGTTCCAGTTGACTCGGCGGAGTGGGAAACGCCGATTGTTACAGCCCTCAAGTCGAACGGGGAAGTCAGGATTTGTGCAGACTATAAATGTACCATTAACAAGGCCATTCGGCCAAATGCATATCCAGTGCCCGTGGTCAGCCACTTGCTGGCCACGTTACATGGGGGGAAGTGTTTTGCCAAGTTAGATCTGGCTCAGGCGTACCAGCAGCTCTCTGTAACCCCGGCTGCTGCCGCCGCGCAAACGATAGTGACGCGCCTTCAGTTTGGCGTGAATTCAGCCCCCGGAATTTTCCAGTCCCTTGTGGAACGCCTTTTAAAGGGGCTTCCAGGCATCCTCCCATACTTCGACGACGTGTTGATAACGGCGGGGAGCGAATTAGAGTTAGCGAAGAGGCTAGATGGGGTCCTTTCAGTGTTCGAGAGGGCAGGTCTTCGACTGAGGAGGGACAAATGCGTATTCTTTGCGAGGGAGGTCGAGTTTTTAGGTTTTAAGGTAACCCCGGACGGGATCAAACCCTCTGAGTCAAAGGTTGCAGCCGTGAAGAACGCCCCTCGCCCCACCGCAAAACCAGAGCTACAGTCATTTCTAGGGCTCCTAAATTTTTATCATACCTTCCTGCCGCGGAAGGCATCAGTCGTGGAGCCATTGCACGCGCTGCTCAAAAAGGACGCGGTTTGGCGGTGGGGGGACAGGCAGGAGAGAGCATTCAAAGAGCTTAAGTCACTCCTGTCTTCGGACGCTGTCCTGACCCATTTCGACCCGAAAAAACCAGTGGTCTTAGTCTGTGATGCGTCCCCAGTGGGGGTGGGGGCAGTCCTGTGCCACGTGCTGGAGAGCGGGAGGGAAGCCCCGGTAGCGTACTACTCCAGGTCCCTCTCAAAGGCCGAGCGCAATTACGCGCAAACTGATAGGGAGGCCCTAGCCATCATCGCCGGAACGAAAAAGTTCCATGACTTTTTATACGGCCGCGAGTTTACGGTAGTGACCGATCACAAACCACTTTTGGGGATCTTCACCACCGGCAAACCCACACCGCAAATTCTATCCCCCAGAATGCTGCGTTGGGCCATTTTCCTCAACGCCTACCAGTATGAGCTGGTCTATCGCCCAGGGAAGGAGATCTCCCATGCGGACGCACTGTCCCGATCTCCCCTCCCAAGTGTAGGGGACCCCACATGCGAGGTAGAGCAGGATCACCAAGTCCTACTGATCGAGTCTCTCGACTCACCCCCCATTGTCCCGGCCGACTTCGCCAAGGCCACGGCGGCCGACAAGATACTGGCCCAAGTTAGTTCCTGGGTTAGGAAGGGCTGGCCCACGACACCCCCCCCCCCCGATGAAGAGTTCAGGCCATTTTTTAGGCGCAGAGTAGAGCTGTCGCTGGAAAGGGGCTGCTTACTCTGGGGCCAGCAGGTAGTTATCCCAGAGAAGCTGAGGGCCAAGGTACTGAGACTACTGCACACCAGTCACCCCGGGATCGTGCGCTCCAAGGCTCTGGCCAGGAGTTTCTTTTGGTGGCCCCAGATAGATGGGGACATAGAGCGTTTAGTGGGCACGTGTGAGAGCTGCCAAAGCTCTCGGCCCAAGGAGTCCCGGTTGCCCCATAGGGAATGGGATACGGCCCGCGGGCCATGGTCCCGGATCCATGTCGACTTCGCTGGCCCCTTCCGCGGGTCCATGTTCCTGCTGGTAGTCGACTCCTACTCCAAGTGGTTGGAGGTAATCCCCATGAACAGTACCTCCTCTGCCACAACCATCAAGCAGTTGCGCAAGCTTTTTGCCTGCTTCGGCCTGCCAGACGTCCTTGTTAGCGATAACGCTAGTACCTTCACGTCTGCAGAATTCAAGACGTTTATTGAGCGGAACGCCATCAGGCACATCACCGCTGCCCCGTTTCACCCCGCCACAAATGGTCAGGTAGAGCGAAAGACGCACTGCGGTGCATGGGTCCCGGTGAGTCGAACCTTCATTTGTGCCAGTTCCTCATCTGCTACAAAACAACCCCCTTAGCTTCAGGATTTTCCCCAGCCGAACTCCTCATGAGGATCCATCCGGTAACACTTTTTGACCGGATGGATCCGTCCAGGGTGGAGGATGAAGGGAGAAACATAAACATAGGGGGAGGGAGCTCCAAAAGTTTTTCGGCAGGGGACCCGGTTCACTGCAGGAACTACGCGGCGTCAGGGCCAGCGTGGGTTCCAGGGACAGTCATCGAGCAGACGGGGCCAGTGTCCTACAGGGTCGAGACTAACTCGGGTCTACTCTGGAGGAGGCACGCCGACCAACTCAGAAGGCGGGTCACCAGTGAAGGGGATTCAGCGTTAGGGTCCTCCCCCACCCGCATTACCCAAGGGGGAGACACGGCGGGACCCGGGGATACAAATGCATATCCTCAGTTCTCAACCACAGAGGAGGATACTTTGGAAGAGAGGGATCAGTTTGATGTTGATTATGAGTTGCCGTACCAGGGGGGTGTAGCGGAGTGGTCCCCCACCCGTCCTAGCGAAAAGAGGGGTTTCAGTTCAGCCCCTGGTACCTCCAGTCCCCCCAGTCCTTTTGTGTTAGAATATACCATAGCTCCAGCTCCCCGGAGGCCAACACCCCCAAGGCAGGCATCGGGGGGGAGTCCACCCACCGCAGTCCCCGGAACTCCCAGGCAGGGAACGGGGGGTGGCGAGACCACGAGGGTCTCTTCATCGGTCCCGAGATTCGTGCTGGGGGGGACCCCTAGCTCCTCAAGCGGTAGGCAGGAGTTCACTTCCCAACTGTTCATTCCATTCCCTTCCCCCAATGCAAGGTTACCACAGAGCCCACACTGAGCCACTAACGAGTCCCCCCTTTCCATTGCAGGACAGGACTCCGCAGAGCCAGGCTCCCCTGTATTAAGCCAAGCGGCCGCTTGCCCCAGGCGCACGTGCGGCAAGCCACAATGGTTGAGGGACTTCGTCCCATCCTAGGGGGGAGGGATGTTGTGTATGTACAATGCTGCTTCATATGAATGTACAATGTTGCTTTAAGAAATGTATGAATGTAACCCAGCCACAATCACAATGTAACCCAGCTGTTAAAGGAACGCGAGCAAGCTGCCTATAGAGGGCAGCTGCGAGTGTTCAACTCACATGGTTATCATTCCTCAAATCACCTGCAGCCGCGGGAACTTCCCGCAGCAACAAACTACTACTGATCCACCACTGAAGATGGGCGTGACCCGGATGACGTCACACCGGTAGCGGCCAATGAGCTACCATGCAGCCAAGTTCAAATGTGTTGTACCACTGTATATAATGTGAGATACCTCGGCCATTACCACATGTTCGTTCTGATCATCAACCAATAAACCTGTGTTAGTCCATACTGCGACTCCTTCTATGTCTCCTGGAAAAGACACTAAAATATACAAATCGAAATTTCCCCTCCTTCAGGAGCAGTTTCCCTGAGATTTTAGGTCCCTCATCTGAAGACCAGGGGGAACACATCAATGTTCTGCAATTTAAGCTGGTGACTTGACAAGTGGTAACCTTCCCAAGGATAACTTTTCCTGAACTTGGAAAACTTGTGGGTGGTTTGTTTGTGTTTTTGGACTTTTGTTTCTGAAATATGGTTCCTTCCAAGATTTGTATCCAAATGCTTTGATGACATGACTATTAATTTCAGTGTGCAAGATTTATATGGAAAGCTTTGCCCATCCTTTCTGCCAGCTCTGTCAGTCTGCAACATGATGCATCTGCTCAGGTATTAGTAGCATGGGCAATCTGTATTTTCTTTCTTTCTTTCTTTCTTTCTTTCTTTCTTGCCAGCACAAAGTTCCCTGGTTTTATATTACTGGGGACAATCTTCTTGATGCTTTTATTTTTAAATATGTGAGAAGCACACAAAGGTGTGTTCTGGGTTGAAAGGGTTTTTGCTGGAGGAACTCCACTCAGGGGATGCCCGAATGAGGCTCCTTTCATGTCCCCAAGATATTTCTTGCCTTCGAACTGCTAGGTTGGCAGGATCTGAGACAGAGACGGGAGTTCATGCTAGAACAGATGAAGAAATAAACCGACTATGCCAGGTCAATGTGAAAACTAGAACGCTATTAAGATATGGGCCAACTAAAACAAAAAATCCTTATTAAAATGTATGATATAGACACCTCCCCAAAGCTCATCCAACCCTAATTTTCAAGCATCATATTAAAGAAGGATCCCCTTTTGTTGTGTTCTAAAGCCTGTGCCTTTAAACAATGTACCTATCCATGTGTATCCAATGTAACCTTTTCTATGTGTAACATTGTAACCTCCAGCTGCATCACTGTAACCTTAATAGGACGCGAGCTAGTGACCACTAGGTGGCAATAGCGAGCGTCCAAGCTCATTGGTCCAAGACTCACCTAGAACAACAGCGCGGGAAGATTCCTGCCACTACCTTCACCTGGACAAGAAGGGCGTGACCTGCAATGACGTCACGCAGCCTGTAGCCAATAGGCTATCAAGGAGCCACATTCAAATGTATAGCCACTGTAGATATTGAGCTGTTCGTCCGCCATTACCTCATGTTCCCTCTGACCAGCATGTAATAAAGTTGTGTTAAGCCAGCTCTTCGGCTGTCCTGGTGTCCTTGGTCCCATACACTAAATTGGCGACGAAGGTGGGATCATGGCTGCCCACGGGACCAAGACATACGCCGGTTTCGACATCAAGAAACCGCAAGATTGGGAACTCTTCGAAATGGACTTCCAAGGCGCGCTGGTGGAGTTCGAGGTGATGGACGAGGCGAAGAAGAGAGCCATCCTCACCAGAATGCTCGGGCACGACGGCAAGAGGGTATTAATTGACCTCATCGCACCCAAAAAGGCAGATGAATTCAAGGCAAAGGAGCTCCTGAAGGTGCTGCGAGACCATTTCCGGCCCTCGGTAGCGATGTTTCCCGCTCGGAGCGCGTTTTGGAGGCGAGTCCAAGCGCCTGGCGAGTCGGTCGCCGCTTTCATAGCGGCCCTGCGTCTGGCTGCCGGCCCATGCAAATGGGAGAATTTGGAAGTCACCCTCAGGGACTGCGTGCTATGCGGCCTGAAAGACGCCGAGATTCAGCGCATGCTAATGAATCAGGAGCCGCCCCCCACATTGCAGGAGGTCCTGAAAGCGGCACAGGCCGCGGAAGCCACGAAGGCCGGGGTGCAAGAGCTCCAGGACTGGCGGCTGAAGGCCGACAAAGCAGAGAGTTCGGTGCACACAGCCCGGCAAATTTCGAAATCGTCCGCCGAAAGCAGCGACGACGAGGACGTCCGGAGGGTCCGGAAGGAGGGCCGGCGTTGCGACGGCTGCGGGGCGGCTCACGACCGTGCCAGGTGCCCGTTCAGAAAGGCCGAGTGCCACAACTGCGGGCGACGCGGGCACATAGCTAAAGTCTGCAGACAACGGCGCAAGGACTGGAGGAGCTCGCCCGACCGCCCAGCGAGGGACCGGAGGAGCTCGCCTGACCGCCCAGCGAGGCCAGACCGCTCGACGAGACTAAAGGATGGTGCCCGGCCCACGAGGAAGCAGGACGGCATGGGCCGCATCTCCGATGACAGCGACGCCGCCGCCCCGGTTTTCAGCGTGTCCATGGGACACCCCCGTTACTTTGTTGAGGTACTGGTGCAAGGGCCCCCTGTTAGGATGGAGATTGACTCTGGCTCCTCTTACTCAATCATTTCCCAGAGGGAGTTTTTGAGAATTGCCCCCCGCGTACGGCCCAAGCTCAAAGCGTTAAGGTCCACGCTTCGGGACATGCAAGGGAACAGTATCCCAGTGTTGGGGGTTGGGAACTTCCAGGTTCAGTACAAGCGGCACGCCGTGGAACTCCCCCTAGTCGTTCTTAAGGGGGGTAATTGCAGCCTCCTCGGGACTCAATGGTTTCAGCCCCTGGGTCTGTTCATTGGGGGGGTGCACGCCATTGGGTCTGACCCGATACAGGAGGTGTGCGACGCGCACCCCGAAGTCTTCAAGAAGGGACTTGGGAAATTCAATGGACCCCCAGTAACGTTCGACCTGGACCCGGAGGTCCGCCCAATCAGACTCAAACCGCGCCGGGTGCCTTTTGCACTCAAGGACAAAATAGAGGCGGAACTGGACAAATTAGTGGGCCAGGGGATTCTTGTTCCTGTTGATTCCGCAGAGTGGGAAACTCCAATTGTCACAGCATTGAAGGCCAATGGGGAGGTTCGCATTTGCGCCGATTATAAGTGCACCATTAATAAGGCAATCCACCCGAATGCGTACCCGGTGCCGGTGGTCAGCCATTTGCTAGCCAGGTTACATGGGGGAAAGTGTTTCGCTAAGCTCGACCTGGCACAGGCCTATCAGCAACTCATGGTAACCCCTGCCGCAGCTGCTGCACAGACCATAATCATGCATAAGGGGGCGTTCCAGGTGACGCGCCTCCAATTCGGCGTGAACTCGGCGCCTGGAATTTTCCAGTCGCTCGTGGAACGCCTCCTAAAAGGGCTGGACGGCGTTTTACCATATTTTGATGACGTATTGATAACGGGGGGGGGAGTGAGGTTGAGTTGGCTGAAAGGCTAAACAAGGTCCTGGCGGCGTTCGAACGGGCGGGGTTGAGGTTGCGAAAAGACAAATGCGTCTTCTTCGCGAAGGAGGTTGAGTTCTTAGGGTTCCGAGTAACACCCGAGGGGATCAAACCGTCCAAATCCAAGGTGGCCGCCATCAAGAAAGCCCCTCGCCCCACATCCAAGCCCGAGTTGCAGTCGTTCCTAGGGCTCTTAAATTTCTACCACTCCTTCCTTCCACGGAAGGCTGCGGTGGCTGAGCCGCTTCACAAGTTGCTCAAGAAAGATGCGGCATGGGTGTGGGGCGATGACCAGGAGAGGGCATTCACGGAACTGAAACAACTCCTGGCGTCTGACGCCATTCTGACCCATTTCGACCCCAAACGGCCGGTGGTATTGATCTGTGATGCATCCCCGGTGGGGGTGGGGGCAGTGTTATGCCACATGTTGGAAAACGGGAGGGAGGCCCCAATAGCGTTTTACTCCAGGTCCCTGTCCCAAGCAGAGAGAAACTACGCCCAGACAGACAGGGAGGCGCTGGCAATAGTTGCGGGGACCAAAAAATTTCACGATTTTCTGTATGGCCGCCCCTTCACCATCGTGACTGACCACAAGCCCCTACTAGGCATTTTTACCGCAGATAAGCCCACGCCACAGATCCTGTCCCCGAGAATGCTTAGGTGGGCCATTTTTCTCAACGCCTACCAGCACGCGTTGGTGTACCGGCCCGGGAAAGAGATCAGCCATGCGGATGCTCTATCGAGGTCCCCCCTCCCCCTGACGCCCAGCCAGGTGAGCAAGGGGGAGCGAGACCATCAGGTTCTCATGATAGAGGTGCTGGATTCGCCCCCCGTAGTGCCCGCCGACATTGCCACAGCGACAAGGAAGGACAAGACGTTGGCGGCGGTTTGCTCCTGGGTACAGAAAGGGTGGCCGGCGTCTTCCCCAGCAGAGGAATTCGCCCCATTTTTTAGGAAGAAGCTGGAACTGTCCCTAGAGAGGGGGTGCTTCTTGTGGGGGCAGCGGGTGGTGATCCCTACATCCCTTCGACCGCGGGTGCTTAAACTGCTGCACGTCAGCCACCCCGGAATTGTGCGCTCCAAAGCACTGGCCCGGAGTTACTTCTGGTGGCCCCAGTTAGACGCCGACATCGAGCACATGGTCGGCACTTGCGAGAGCTGCCAATGCTCCAGACCGGAGGAGGCCCGCCTTCCCCATAGGGAATGGGACGCGGCTAAGGGGCCGTGGTCCCGGGTGCACATAGATTTCGCGGGCCCGTTCCGAGGAACCCTGTTTCTCCTTGTGGTGGACGCTTTCTCCAAGTGGTTGGAGGTCATCCCAGTCACGAGCACCTCCTCGGCCGCGACAATTAAGCATTTGCGGCGGATTTTTTCCACGTTCGGCATACCCGACACTCTAATTAGCGATAACGCCAGTTGCTTCACGTCCGCTGAGTTCAGGGCATTCACAGAGATCAACGCCATACGGCATATCACCTCCGCCCCTTTCCATCCGGCCACCAATGGCCAAGTGGAGCGCCTCGTACGCACCACGAAGGACGCGCTGCGGCGCATGGGCCCCGGGGACCTCAACCTGCAAGTGTGTCAGTTTCTGCTAGGGTACAGGGTGACCCCGTTAGCGTCAGGCTACTCCCCTGCGGAGCTTTTAATGCGCAGGAAGCTAACCACCATACTCACTAGACTAGATCCCACGAGTGTTGAGGACAAGGGGAGGAACATAGGGTTAGAAGCCACCAAGAGTTTCAGCGTGGGTGCCCCGGTACATTGCAGGAACTACGCCAGCGCGGGGCCAGCCTGGGTGCCGGGGGTGGTTGTGGAACAGACCGGTCCCGTGTGGAGACCAACACAGGTCTACTGTGGCGGCGGCACGCGGACCAGCTCCGGAGCCGGGTCCCAGGAAATCAGGGCGCCGGAAGCACGGATACAAATTCAGCGTTAGGGTTCTCCCCCACCCGTTTAGCCCAAGGGGGAGGAGAGGGGGGTCGAGAGTCCCCACCAAGGGGGGAGGAGAAGGAATTTGTCCTCGTAGATATCCCGCGGGATCCCCCAACAGAGTTTGATTTTGATTTTCAGAACCGGGGGGGGGTTCGGAGTAGTCCCCCACCCATCCAAGCGAGAAGAGGGGTTTTACGTTAGCCCCTGGTGCCCCCGGTTCAACCACAACGGAAGCTACCCTTTCCCCTAAAGCTGCAAAACCGCAGCAAGCCTCTAACAAGTCTCCCTCTCCCATTACAGGACAAGGGTCCAGGGAACAAGGAAGCGGGAGCGGCCCCCGGGTGGGCCAACCCACATCGCGGCCCAAACGCGAGCGCAATAAACCATCTTGGCTAAGAGACTTCGTCTCATCCTAGGGGGGAGGGGTGTTGTGTTCTAAAGCCTGTGCCTTTAAACAATGTACCTATCCATGTGTATCCAATGTAACCTTTTCTATGTGTAACATTGTAACCTCCAGCTGCATCACTGTAACCTTAATAGGACGCGAGCTAGTGACCACTAGGTGGCAATAGCAAGCGTCCAAGCTCATTGGTCCAAGACTCACCTAGAACAACAGCGTGGGAAGATTCCCGCCACTACCTTCACCTGGACAAGAAGGGCGTGACCTGCAATGACGTCACGCAGCCTGTAGCCAATAGGCTATCAAGGAGACACATTCAAATGTATAGCCACTGTAGATATTGAGCTGTTCGTCCGCCATTACCTCATGTTCCCTCTGACCAGCATGTAATAAAGTTGTGTTAAGCCAGCTCTTCGGCTGTCCTGGTGTCCTTGGTCCCATACACTAAACCTTTTCACTTAATAATCATCTTTTAAGTCCTTTACATTTTAAAATATTTTTTCTTTCTATGGGTATTACATCTTAGAAAGCAATAGAGCTTATATGGTCATAAAAATGTTCCCCAGGAGTACCTGAATTGCCAGCCGTGGGTAGAAACTAGCAAAAAACAGCCTTCAACACACAGTTCCATTGAAATGTACTGTAATTGATATTGCTTACTGTCAGCATAAGCTCCCATGAGTCTTTGCAAATTTGTTTTTTCCCTTTGAAAAAGAAGCATGAAATGAGAACCATTTTTGGCATATACAGCCTTAGGTCACCACAGCTTCTGGCCTTGTAAAGATGGAGATCTCTCACCTTCCTAGTTATTTCCCTCTTGATAGCCATATTGCCAGTAAATACACCAGGATTTACAGCTTGCTTGCTGATTTTGAACTTAGCAGTTCAAAAGCAAGAAATTGCAAGTAGATAGATAGGGACCACTTCGGTGGGAAGCTAACAGTGCTCCGTGCGCTCCGGTGTCTAGTCATGCCTGCCACATAACCACGGAAATGTCTACAGCAGCAGACAGTGCTGGCTCTTCAGCTTTGAAACAGAGATGAGCACTGCACCCTAGAGTTGGATACAACTGGCTTTCGAGCAAGGGAAACCTTTCCTTTGCTGATATAATAAAGGGACTATAAATAAAAATTGAACAGAATTTTCAAAATTACATAATTATATAATTAGGAAGGGGAGGTTATCTAATATGTTTTAATATAGCAAATTAAATCTCTCTTTTTAGCTGTTGCACATGATACCCAGTTGCACAAAAAAACAAAAGCTGAAATCCACTAAAGTAGCTGTGAATAAACATTAAATAAATGGCCAGAATCTTTTTTTCCTTATGCAATTGTGAAAGGGGAATCACCTCAGCAGTCCGACCTGTTTTACAGGGTGTTCATCATGTACTCAATTATTCCCCCATTTCCTAATCTGGATTGTACTCTCAATCATGCAGGACTGGAAAACAGAAAAACATTGTCCTTACAAGCACGGAAAATGAAACAGGATTATAGTCAGTATGTTTAAAGCTGAAATCTTACAATGTTTTCCAGGGCAATCACTAGGACCTGCTACCGGATAGGCATTTGTGGGGTTGTACTACTTACTCTACACTCCAGGGACTTACACTGCAGGGACTGCAGTGGCTTAGTGATTAAGATGCTGAATTTGATGACTGGAAGGCATACCCATCAAGTGCCACTCCAGAAAATATGGGAATTGCTCCGGCCCGGGTGTGCATGCGCAGGAAAAACTCCATTGTGCATGCACAGAACCCATTTGTGCATGCACAGAACATGTTTGCTCATGCACAGATAGGTCAGTGTTGCACTGCAGCAGGTTCTATCAGGTTCTATAGAACCGGTAGCAGAACTGGCTGGCCATGCCCCCCCCCCTCACTCCCACACCACACCACTCCCACCTCCTCCTTCCCCTGCACTCTGGGTGCGCCCAGGGGGCAGGAGGAGGAGGAGGAGGAGGAGGAAGTGTGTGCTCCACCGCTGCTGCTGGTTTCTGTTCTTGGGTGTGTGTGAGGAAAATCCTGATTTTAGTAATTTTAGTAATTTTTTCATGTAATTAGTCTTCACTAAGTTTTTTTGTTGTTATTTTATTTTTATTTTTATTATATTTGCTGTTTGGTGTGTTTAATACTGTTATAGTTTAAATTTTTTTATTTATATATTTTTGGTGAGTTTTTTGAGTTAGCCACGCCCACAGAGTTAGCCACACCCACAGTTAGCCTCGCCCACAGATTAGCCATGTCCACAGACTAGGTAGAAAAAAATTGCAGTGCATCACTGAGATGGGTTCTGCACGTGCATGCGCATGCGCAGTAAGCACTTTCCCTGCCATTCTAAATACGGGACGGCGCCAGGAAAGGGGAGGAACGCACGCTAAAATACAGGATTTCCTGGCCAATCCGGGATACTTGACAGGTATGGTAGAAGGTCAGCAGTTCAAGACCCGAGTGCTGCAAAACAGAGTGAGTTCCTGTCTCTGTCCCAGAACCTGCCAACCTTGCTATTTGAAAGCAAGAAATTGCAAGTAGGTAAATAGGTACCACTTAGGTGGGAAAGTAAACAACATTCTGTGCACTCCGGTGTCTAGTCATGCCTGCCACATGTCCATGGAAATGTCTGCAAATGCAGACAGCGCTGGCACTTTAGCTATAGAGAGATGAGCACTGAACCCTAGAGTCAGATATGACTGGCTTTCGAGCAAGGGAGACCATTACCTTTGCCTTGCTTTACCTTGCTACTTAATCAGAACATAGCAGTCCAGTTTTGTCCAAATTTGTTTGGAAATGAGTATGTTGCTCTCAGTGAGACTTGTTGCTATTTAGGTTCTGTGCATAAAGGCATCTAGAACAGAACCCCCTTTTGGCTATTTGTCTGATACTGTATTTAGCAGCTCATCTCCATTCAGGAACGACTACCAAGATAGTAATTCCAGTCAATTAAATTAAAAAAAAAACATTTTACAGCCATGTGTTCATTTTACCCTATAAGGAACAAAGATGCACAGAAGGCTTTGGATATTTGAAGTAAGGGACTGCTTCTGACCCAAGGCATAGGATGTCATGCCCAATGTGCTCCAAAATGAAACCCCTCACATTAAAACTGGATCCATACCTGACCTTATCTTCAGTGTATAGCTGTTGCAAGAAACTCACAAATAAGGTGGCTCGTATTTCACTCATTGCAAAATCAATTGCTCAATCAATTTTTAATATTCTCAAAGCACATTTCCTGGATGGTCGTACAGTAAAACCTCACATAACGAGTGCCTTGCTTAGAGACTAACTCGCTTAAAGAGCAGAATTTTCTCAGAATGGTCACCTCACTTAACAACTAAAACCAACCAAAAACTCACTTAACTAAATCGGGGTTCGCAATCCCCCCGCCAGAAGTCACAATTGGTCACTTAAAATTGTGTTTCACTTAAAGAGCAAACTTGCTTAAAGAGCAATACCATGGAACGCATTATGCTCTTTAAGCGAAGTACCACTGTACTGTATTTGTATATGAATTGGTAGCTGCAGCCCAATACCCTATGTCAGTGATGGCAAACCTTTTAGAGACTGAGTGCCCAAACAGAGGGGCAGGACAAACTCTGTGCTGGGGGGAAAGGAGGAAGCACTCCCATTGGGCTGCTGGGCAGAGGGGTGGGGCAAACTCTGTGCTGGGGGAGGGCGGAAGCGACAGTATGCGTGCCAACATAAAGGGCTGGGAGTGCCATGTCTGGCACATGTGCAATAGGTTCGCCACCACTGCCCTATGTGATTCCATGGTGCAATCAACAAAATGGCAGAAGCAAGCCTCCAACTTTCATGTTTGGTTTTAATTGTGTAAAAATATACCAAGATATTTAAATATTTATTATTATTTATCTATTCTTATTTATTTACTGGGACTGCAGTGGCACAAGTGGCTAAGATGCTGACTGGAAGGTGGGAGGTCAGCAGTTCGATTCCGGAGTACTGCAGGACAGAATGAACTCCTGTCTTGGTCCCAGCTCCTGCCAACCTAGTAGTTTGAAAGCAAGAAATTGCAAGTAGATAAATAGGGACCACTTCACTGGGAAAGTAAACAGCATTCCATGTGCTCGGGTGTCTAGTCATGCCTGCCACATGGCCATGGAAACGTCTGCAAAAGCAGACAGTGCTGGCATTTCGGCTTTGAAACAGAGATGAGCACTGAACCCTAGAGTCAGATACGACTGGCTTTCGAGCAAGGGAAACCTTTACCTTTACTATTTATTTACTCATTCATTATTTAAATTTGATACCAATAAGGTCTAAAGTCATTTAACACACACACACACACACACACACACACACACACACACACACACACACACACACACACAAAACTGAGTTAGACTATTAAAGCCACAATGTTGAACAACAAGCTACTTTTTGCATTTTGTATTAAACAGGATGGCATGTTAGTTGATGCATTAGGCAAATTCACATCTTGAAAGTTACAGTTTAACAGCACTTTCAAAATGTTTCTCAGAAGACTGAATGTATTAATTTACTTGTCCTTCTACTTTAATGAAAAGGAGCAATTTTAATGTTAATGTGTTGATACTATGACTGAAATCCTGATTGCTCATATATGAAAGACCACCTCACTCACAATTTTCCAACACAAATGTACTGTTAGTTCTAGTTACAGACTCCCGATAACATCTGCTTGGCTCCTCAGACTGATTCACAATGGAACATCTTATTTCTGTGGGCAGGGAGGAAACCAGATTATCTCCCAAGCCAACTTGAGGCAAGCTTAATGGTGCCTTGCCATCCTTCTACATCCATGAAGTCTCTTTCCTCTAGTCTACTTATTCTGGTCAGTAATGGTCCCAGAAGGGAGTGGAGACAAGTGAGCTCTGTCCAGTCCTTTCTCCCTTACTATGATGGAGGAATGGTTTTACTGCCCTAGTTGTTTCTTCTTCATTCACGTCCCAATCAATGCTGGACTACCAAAATGAAGGCACTTTCTTCGTTTTGTCATGCTCAAACCCAAGTCCTCATCAGTGCATGTTTCTAGCAGTAAGCAGCAGACCAATAAATGAGCCAGATTCTGTATCTCTCCACATTCACAAAGCATGTTGTTTGCCAGCAGTCCCCACTTCAGCATGTTGGCCATGCATTCAGAGACTCCAACCCTCAGCCTATTCAGGTGTCCTCCAAGTGACTTAAAGGAGGATGAGATCCTCAGCTATATTCTCCTTTAATGATCTTCCTTGCCCAGTGAACTCCTTCCTCCATCTTCTAATTTGCTTTTGCTGTTGTCATACCTGTCTAGTATCCCATATCGGCTGGGATTTCCCGTATTATAGCGCTCGTTCCTCCCCTTTCCTGCCACCATCCCGTATTTTGAAAGGGAGGGAAAGGGGTTACTGTGCATGCGCACCCATCACAAAGGGGTTCTGCGCATGCACAAAGGGTTGTTCTGCACATTCACAAACAGGTTCTGTGCATGCACAAATAGGTTCTG
The DNA here is from genome assembly GCA_035047305.1 of Bradypodion pumilum. NCBI lineage: Eukaryota > Metazoa > Chordata > Lepidosauria > Squamata > Chamaeleonidae > Bradypodion > Bradypodion pumilum. Next base: position 93,424,009 of record JAWDJD010000002.1, read on the forward strand.
TGCATGCACAAATGGGTTACTGAGCATGCGAACCCGCACATGCGTAGTAATTTCCCGTATTTTCCATAGCCGCGCTTGACGGGTATGTGTACCCTCAAGAATGTTTGATCTTGTCATAAAGCTCTTCCTAGATCTAACCCAGTGGACTGGATCAAACTAAACCAAAGGTCCTAGTTGTTGGAAATATAACAAATTACATGATTGCTCTGTCTTTGCCCTGGTGTTACAGAGAGGGAGTCAGGAAGTGATAAGCTATAGCTCTGGTTAAATGGCTTTTCCAAGTTTGTGGGCAGAAAAATGAACCCACCCCCCAGGAATTTTCTCATATTTTCCCAAAGGCAAGTCTTCAATAGTTTTCCAATATAGTTCTAGTAGTTTTAGCAGCTTTCTTCTTTTCCACCCTCTATGGATGTTTGCTTTTAGCACTGTCACTGGATTTTTTAACAACCACAATGGTATTGGCAGCTCCAAAGTCACCATTTTGCTTTTGCCACAGTGTCCGGTATCTCATATCATCCTCGGGCAATGTGGTAGTAGTGGTGGAAGAGAAGCAGATGTGAAGAAACAGAGGGGGATATTTGGCAGGAGGGAATCTGCAGAGTGGCATCAAGTTTCCAGGGCTGGGGTTCTCAACAGCAGCCCATGGGCCAGATCCGGCCTGTGGCATGAAATAATCCGGCCCCCAACCTCACTCTAGCCACCCACGCAATCACTGTGGCCATCGTAAACACATTTACGACCGCTGCAGATGCATTTTACGGCAGTGTTCATGGCAGGAGGAACCACCAGTCTGGCCCACTCACCTGTCTGATGGGGCGTGGTCTGGCCCATGGCTGAAAAAGGTTGAGAACTCCTGTTGTAGGGAAGAAGGGAAGGAAATCAAATCTCAGAATGTTTCAAAGAAAAATATTTTCAGGGAAGTCTTTGCTCAGTGTTGGCTGTCATTTTTCAGGATTCAGCACTTCCCTCAAAGCCCTTCAAGAGTTACAGTTAAGATAGGGAGTCATAATAGAGCATACCTGTCAACCTTCCCGGATTGGCCGGGATTTCACGGTTTTCGGCACCGATTTGCACCATTTCCCGCCCCGCGCTGCCGAAACCCCAGAATTTGGCAGCGGGGGAAAGGAGGTACTGCGCAGCCCTTCTGCGCAAGTCACCTTCTACGCATGTGTAGAAGGCTTTTATGCTTGTGTAGAACCCTTTTACGCTTGCGTAGAAGGCTACGCCGCATGCGTAGAAGGCGACATGCGCAGAACTGTTGTGCGCAGGTCCTGGATTGTCCGGAGCCACGGTTGACAAGTATGTAATAGAGATACATTTTTTATCTACTGAAGATGTTTAGAATACAGCTCTAGCCTTAAAGGAAGGCATAAAGGAAGAAAATACTGTGTCCAGTTCCAGGTACAGTACTGTCATGTAGTATTCCATAATCTGTTTCCCAGTTTCCCCAAAGTTGTATTTCTCCATGAAAAAGAGCTTCCATTTTTCTGTGCCACTCTCGAAGTCCTTTAGAATTTATCTTGGTAATATTTTTGAACTTACTGTAACATTACAAGGTAAACCAGGTTGCTGCTTTTGTTTGCCCTTTATGTTACCTATTTCTTCAACACTTTGTAGCTTTCCCGATTGTCTAAAAAAATGTCATGTGAAATAAGTAACCTTTTGGGATCTTTCTCTGCATTTCAACTGGAGTGTGGGATACTGGGAAAGCTAGCAACTGCATCAGATAGCAATAGCAATGACACTTATATACCATCCCATGGCACTTAGTGCATTCTCTGGGTAGTTCACAAATTAACTAGCATTTTGACCCTAACATGCTGGGTACTCATTTTACCAACCTCAGAAAGATGGATGGCTGAATTATCCTTAATTCCTGGTCAGGGTCAAACTCACAACTGCGGATTCCGCATACACAATTGGCACAAACGGCCTCTGGCAGAGGTTAAACCAGTCGAGCAGACTCCTGGCCACTGGCCCTTGCCAGCATGGAAATTGGGGGGGGGGGGCGGATTAATAATCATAGGGTTGATTCACCCACATATGACCTGACCAGCGATTCTGCTGAGAGAAGCAAATCGCTAACCTCCGTTACGTATTAGGCAATTACTGACTCACAGATCAGCCCAAGCTCTAGTGCAAATAGTGGCCATGTTTACCTTGGTGTAAGTCCCGAACAATGGATTTCCCCTGTCAGTGTTTGCCCCAGTTAATTAACTTCCCCAAGAGAGATTTCCCATTAACCCGGGTAAATGGGTGATGTGATTTTCTGTCAGATGACGATTCTACCACACGCAGCCTTGAACATAATATATACTGATGATTTTCCCTCAATAAACCACTGGTCTTCGCTCCATCTTGCCTCGTGTCATTACTCGACCAGTCTCCTCCGGGACCTCAAGGGCCGCTTCACGGCCCCAATCCAACATCTGGTGACCCCGACGTGATCCTACTCATGAGTAAGCGCTCAACGTGGTCCGGTTCTACGCTAGAACCGTGTCCAATCACCCCGGAGGACAGCGTGGCAGCCCCAGTTGGAAAGCCATCCGATTGGGAAGACAGCTACGTGGCGAGGCATCTCAGAGAGGCATCCTACAGCTTGCTCTGGCTATCGCGGCGGCTTGCAGCACGGAAAAATGCGTTCCGCTCAGGGTCGGCTGTGAACCCCTGACAGCGCAGAGGCCACCGAGGGCCCGTGGCGGCAGTCCACGCTCCGAGCTCTACCCAGAGATTCGTCACGCAAAACCTATTGCCTGAACTACAGACGCGTCGGATCGTCCCGAGAAGGAGACTTCAAAGGACCCGGCAGGTAATATGGGGACTTGTCCTCAGCGGCAACGTCTGCCCGCTAGTCAAAGAATTCATGAGGATGAATTCAAAATCCTGGCCAGGGTATATCAGATAAGCTTTCACAGTGGAGAACTAGCGCGGCTTTTGGTGTTCTTGAGGGAACACTGCCTGCTTTACCCAGAAGTAGGTACGTTATCCCTTCAGCTCTGGGATCAGATAGGAGTCTGCATTCAGCAACCCCCGAGAGCTTCAGATGGCGTAACTCGCACATGGAGCAAATGTAGGAAACACTCAGCAGAGGAAAACCCAGTCCGGATAGAGACCCAGAAACCCCCAGCGCAGTCAGAACCATCAGCCCCAAGGAGTCTCTATCCGTCATTTCAGCTTAAGCAGGGCAGTGTAGGGAGCATTCCCTCAGTGACAGCTGCAGACGTCACTGAAGGAATTCATGGCATGAGAAGCCCTGGCGCTTCTCAGACAGTTACAAGTTCCCTGCCAATTAAGAACTCCATTCAGCGCATGGGTGAGGAAGATCCATTCACGGGGAAATTGCCAGTGGCACAATTAGCTAGCGCCCAACTGCTGTGTTCAGCCTATCTGAAGGCAGACACACGTTCAGGCAGGGCTGCTCAGCGCCCACTGCTCACAGAAATCTGCACGGCCCCTGGCCACGCAGGGCTCCAGAGCAGACCCATTACCACACTCCGGCGCAGAGCAGTGCCAAAACCCCAAGGCACCTGCTTCCAGTGTGGAAAAATGAGACACCTTAGAAGAGAATGCCAATCTAGACCAGGTAGATCTTCAAAAGGTTGTCCGGATCTTAATACCAAATGGCCACGCTGGCACTGGAGCGTGAGGCAGCACCGAGATCCGGAAATCTGGCTCAGGCTAGAAGGGAGGCCACCATCGCCCTGGCTATGCCAGAGGAACCATCCCAGCAATAGTACCCCGAGCTCTCCCAAGGCACAGGCAGAACCTACTTGTCTTGCCTTGGAGTAGCCCAGAGAAACTCACCCCTAAGTAGAAGCACCCAGATGGTTGTAAATAGCCAGCTGTGTATAAGTCATCTCCTCATGTGTAGTATAGAACACTGCAGATCAGGGGAGGAATGTGTGAATGCGTAAATAAATGTGTGTATGCGTGGTGCACCACTGAATGTGTGACTGCAAGAACTGTGTATGATTGCAAAAGCCTTGTCTCTATGACCACAGTATGATTGAAAAAGTGTTCCTTGTGTGTAACTGCATGGTAATGTCACTGTGAAATATGTGTTAAACAGTTTGCACTCTGTTCATGGGCAGGAACTATTTAAGGTTTGAGAAAGCATGGTGAACAAAACCCCTTTGCCTTGCCTGCTTAGCAGCTTAAGGGCAACGAAAGCAGGAGGGTGGAGGGGGGGGGATCCTAACCTGCAATAGGGCAGGGTGACCCCCCTTCTTCCCTTGAGACTTTTTTCTTTGTCAAGGGATTAAGCCACTCTTGGAAACCGGTTTTGCAATCCGTGCCACTCAGGAAAACAGATTTTTCTTTTCAGAAGCGCGATCTGAAAACAAAAATCACTTCTATGAGTTTTCCTCACTAAATCATAAACTATGGGGCCCCTCCCTACATCTGTGTTCCTCAAACCCCCATCTCTGTGTTTCAGGGTGTCTGAATGTCGCTTAGCGTCTTGGAGTCACGTATCTCACTAGGAGTGAGAGAATTGCATTGTCTTCATGTGTGTACTTTGTTATCATCTTGTAACCTCGGTTCTCAACCTTTTAAAGTCAGGGGCCAAGTTCCAGGGCCTCAGGCAGCTCCGGGGGTCCGGACAGTCATCCTGCCCTTCCTTCGCCACACAGCCCTTCTTGGCTTGGTGGAGGTAGTGGCAGAGCAACATGGGCCGCATCTGGCCCACTTACCCACATCTGGCCGCGGGTTGAGAATCGTTCTAACTCTCCTTCATTCTCTTAAGAAAGACACTGTTCCGGTATTTTGACTTTAATCTGTGTAAAGTAACTCACTCATTGTACCCCTTTCACAGGAAAAAGCACGCAAACATTCTTGCGCTCTGTATACTCAGAAAATGCTTAATCGTTACCTTCTTACAGGAACAAAACTCCTCTCCAGGCCTTAATAGTAACCAAGTTATTTCTTTCTACAGCCTTAAATTGCTTCCTTTCACAGGGTCCAGAGTTAATTACTGGTAGGGATCCCTTAAAAGAAGGATCCCAGCCGGTTGTCTTAATTATCTGACCTAATCTGATTTCGTTATGATAAGAGTTGTTGCATTCTCATTGTGCTAACTTCTGACTTGTCTTTCCTCCTTTCCCCCTTTCGCCAGTGGAACTCCCTGCTGGAAATGTTTAACTTGTGTGTCTTTTCATTTTTGTGTATTGTTTCCTTACAGCTGGCAGGTCATAGTTGGCTTGTCTTTAATAAGTCTTAGTCAGTCATTTTAAGTATGGCACCTGGCCCACAGCACCCTCTCTGATGAGCAGACACATTTCGCAGACTCCGGAGCACAGAGGAAGGATTAGTCCCTGAGCTCCTGAGAATGTGCGGTGTGCCACTCATTAGCCAGGACGGCCTAGGACCATTTTAAGAATGCAGTCAGGTCACACTTTCAATCAGATACAGGCATTTTCAGGCCACCCCTTCCTTTTTTTTTGCTGCTAGTCTAAGCACAGGCAAAAGGCTAAGCCAGCATCTGGCACCCTTCTCACAGGAGCACAAGAATAAAAGTGTGCACGTACGCCATGGGCGGATGTGCGCAGGGGGGCCTTCATGAGAAATTTACCCAAGGGAAGCCTGGCACGTCATGCGCCAAGGTTTGCCACAAGACCCCAGACCCGTCTCACTTCATACGCAGACAGTCACCTTGTGTGAATTAATGTCACTAGGTTCCCCTTCAGGGGGCTAGGACAATTTTCACTTATGGGGGTCGCACATATTAGGTTCTTACCTGGCAAGAGGACCAAGCTTGGCGCACGCTCCTGACTCTTCCACAAGCGGGCAGAGTTGGCAGCCGTGAACCTCGCTTTGCACACCTTTGCCAAAGAACGCTTCAACATAATTACTGACAGCCAGTAATTTGCCTCACAGTCTACCGGGAGCATACATCACTCCCGCGACAGACAAAAACTTGCTGAGTTTGTTCCTCACAACTCCAATTCAGAGTCATGCATTCTTTCGTCAAAATGCCAAAGCACTTGCAAGGCAGTTCAACCTGCCACTTTCCCAAGCCCAAGGCATAGTCCGTTCCTGCCTGCATCGTGCAGGGGCACCGGGGGGGCCCTCGTGGGGGGTCAACCCACGAGGAACAGAGGCCATCCAGGTGTGGCAAATGGACGTCACACATGCCCCACATTTTGGCAAATGGCAGTACATGCACGTTTGCATTAATACCTTCCCACAGTTGTTTGGGCAACAGCACAGAAGGGAGAAACGGCTCCCCATGTGGAGCAGCATCTCCTTTCCCACGGCCAAGGGCGAACCTCGGCACATGAAAGTCCGATGACACCCCAGCTTATAGCTCCAGGCGGCTGGCCACCTGGGATATTAAGCACACCCTTGGCGTTCCGTACAATCCGCAGGGGCAAGCGATTGTGGAACGGGCCTATCGGACGCTTAAGTCCTACATTGACAAACAAACAGAAAGGGGGGAACAACATCCCATAGTTGCACAGCAATTGCTATCCTATAAGTGCAAAAACTAACTAACTCTTTCAGAATTTTTATCTCCCAAACAAGTCTCTTCCCCATGCAGGTCCCAGAGGCCAGAATCAGGCCCGGATGCCAAGTTCGGCTATTGCAAAGTCACCGCCAGTCACTGTCCTGGATGTCATCAGCTGTCCGTCTTCCTTTATGACTTACATCTCCAAAGACATTCTATGAACATTTTGCATACTCAGTGCTACTTCTAAGGACCATGCTTTTCTACAAAACAAGACTTTTCCAAACTCAAGTTACACATGAAACCCCACCAAGAAGGGAAGCCTCATCTTCAAGAAGCTGCTGAATGTTTTCTATTGCTATTATTATCTGTAGTTGCTCTTTATTTATTCATGCCTTGTACAATGCTCCAGTTGGGATTTGCAAGGGACACTTGAATTTCTGTATACGTAGGGTCGTATATTGTTAATAACGGCCAGTTTCCACCAAAGGAAGCCAGACCGGCCCATGTTTGCACTGGCCCATTGCTTGCAAAGATTGAGCACCCGGTAATCCCCAGCTTATTTTCACACCTCCCCATAGGTGCTAGAAAGACATTTGCACAACGCCAGAAGTTGCAGAGATAGCTTAGAATCACCCCAGGTCACAGTAAGAGATCAATGACACATCTCATTATCTTGCCTTGCTACAGAAAGCAGTCTGGATTCAGACCCACAGTTCTGAAAAACCAGGCAGCAGTCAGTATATTCAGTGTGCCAGGTTTAGCCATAGGCAACGCTCGGAGAATTGGTCAATTGGCTTGCGCTCTGGCAAAAGCCATTAACCATACCTCCTCAGCGATAGCGCTGCTCAACCAGGAGCAGGCAGAGCTTCGCCGTGCCATCCTAGACAATCGAGCAGCTATCGACTACCTTCTGTTGTTACATCATTTGGGTTGCGAATCTGTCCACAGCATGTGTTGCTTTAATCTCACAGACAATACCCGTAAGGTACAGAGCCAGCTCACAGACCTCCACACCCTAGTCAAGAACATCAAGGAGGATTCTTCATGGGGTGGTGGGATTCCTTGTGGTCGTGGCTCCCATGGGGGTGGCTCCAGACAAAGCTCAAGGTGGTTGCGGGGGTGATCATACTGGGCATAGCAGGATGCTGTTTCATGCAATGTATTCCCTCGCTGCTATCGAGATGCCCCCCGTGGGGGGAACCCCGAAGCGTCGTTCCCGTACATCAGCTGATGCCCCTCTTGCGCAGGGTCGCCTGTCAGGTCCATAAATAACAGAAAAAGGGGGGATGCGGATTCCGCATACACAATTGGCACAAACGGCCTCTGGCAGAGGTTAAACCAGTCGAGCAGACTCCTGGCCACTGGCCCTTGCCAGCATGGAAATGGGGGGGGGGCGGATTAATAATCATAGGGTTGATTCACCCACATATGACCTGACCAGCGATTCTGCTGAGAGAAGCAAATCGCTAACCTCCGTTACGTATTAGGCAATTACTGACTCACAGATCAGCCCAAGCTCTAGTGCAAATAGTGGCCATGTTTACCTTGGTGTAAGCCCCGAACAATGGATTTCCCCTGTCAGTGTTTGCCCCAGTTAATTAACTTCCCCAAGAGAGATTTCCCATTAACCCGGGTAAATGGGTGATGTGATTTTCTGTCAGATGACGATTCTACCACACGCAGCCTTGAACATAATATATACTGATGATTTTCCCTCAATAAACCACTGGTCTTCGCTCCATCTTGCCTCGTGTCGTTACTCGACCAGTCTCCTCCGGGACCTCAAGGGCCGCTTCACGGCCCCAATCCAACACACAACCTTTTGGCTACAGTACAACAGTTTAACCACTGCACCATCAGGGCTCTGATTATGGCTCAGATAATGATTATACACCAAGGCTCAGCTATAATTATACAATAATCATATTCTGGATTTTTACATTGCTCCTCAGCTTGGTTGTAAATAAATAAGAATCCTGAATGTCACTTATGAGAATTTCTCTGAATCCCCCCCCCACCTCATTTGAGATTTGTTTCAAAGGAGATTTATTTTTTTATCTAGTTGAATAAAAATTGTCAACATTATCAGGACATCAGTACCACCCTCTCTTCTTGCAACACCCACTACCATTGGCCATGAAAATAAAGGAAAGACAGACTGGGTTTGGGAAGGCAGAAGAGCAGCGGGGTATTGTGAGAGTTTTGAAAGAGAAGGAGAAAGAAAAGAAACGTCTTCTCTGATTAGTTAATTATCCATTTTGACCAAACTCCTTTCCATTTCTACCATATGATCTTGAAAGCACAACTCCCAAGCAACCAAGCAATCTTAAAAACAGCCTTTGGATTCGCGGCTACTGCTAGAAGAACAGGTGGCGGCTGTGACCAGGAGGGCTTTCGCCCAACTTCGGGTGATTCGCCAGTTGCGCCCACTCCTGGACCGGGACTCCTTGCTCATGGTCACTCACGCTCTGGTCACCTCCAGACTAGATTATTGCAATGCGCTCTACATGGGGCTGCCCTTGACGACCATTCGGAGGCTACAGCTGGTCCAGAATGCAGCAGCCAGGGTGGTGATGGGGTGTGGGCGTTATGCCCATGCTTTGCCACTGCTCCGGGAGCTGCACTGGTTGCCAGTTTGTCTCCGGGTGCAATTCAAGGTGCTGGTTTTGACCTTTAAAGCCCTATATGGTAGTGGGCCGGGTTACCTAAGAGACCGCATCGCCCTGAGGACGTCTGTCCGTCCAACCAGAGCGGACCGGAAGGGCTCTCTAATTGTTCCATCAGCCAGAGGGGCTCGCCTCTCTGGCACAAGGAGGAGAGCCTTCTCCGTGTCTGCGCCGGCCCTCTGGAACCTCCTGCCAACAGAGCTACGTCTCCGGACGGAATTGCTGCCTTTCAGAAAAGAACTTAAAACCTGGCTGGCGGGTCAAGTGTGGGGTGCAGGTGGAAGGGTAACCTCCATTGGGTGGTTGGTGTAGAAGAACTCTTCCCCATGGTGCCTTTGGATCCTGCAGCCCTTGTTTTTAGGGGGTGGGTAGTTTTAACTGTTTTTAACATGTGTTTTTTAATTTTTATTGTGAACCGCCCTGAGTTGGCTTTGGCCGAGTGAGCGGTATATAAATGTGACAATTAAATTAAAAATTAAATTAAATTAAACTGCCCAATCCTGTTTTATAAAAATGAGACCACCCCTGGAAGGCCATGATCTTTTTTTCAGTTTCAACAGAATGGGTGTTTTCAAGCTGCATGAATATAGTTGTGTAGGTTATTGAGTTACACCCAGCTGAACTTTGTCCCATGCGAAATCAGATACCAAATAAAATCTCATGTTGGCCCAAATGATTTACCACTGAGCCTTAACACTGTTTTTTGAAATGAAGGTGATATCTAACTCAACCTTTGCATTCAACAGGGTTCTGCCTAGGAGGCTTTGCTGGGCTTTGCATTTGCTAAAGGTAAAGGTTTCCCTTGCTCGAAAGCCAGTCGTATCCGACTCTAGGGTGCAGTGCTCATCTCTGTTTCTAAGCCGAAGAGCCAGCGCTGTCTGCTTCTGCAGACGTTTCCGTGGTCATGTGGCAGGCATGACTAGACACCGGAGTGCACGGAACGCTGTTACCTTCCCACCGAAGTGGTCCCTATTTATCTACTTGCAATTTCTTGCTTTCGAACTGCTAGGTTGGCAGGAGCTGGGATAAAGACGGGAGCTCATTTCCGTCCTGCAGTACTCGGGAATCGAACTGCTGACCTTCCGCTCTATCAACTCACTGTAAAAAGCTAGTGATAGCTAGCTAACTGTGACATACTGTCACAGTTTCTTTAGAATAAAGTCTAATCATGGGAGAAGCATTTACATATCTTGTTTTGCTGTTTAGTTGCACAGTCAAGTCTAACCTTTTGCGACCCCATGGACCGCAGCACGCCAGGCTCCACTGTCATCTACCATTTGCCATAGTCCACCCAGATCTACGCCCACTGCATCAGTGATGCCATCTAGCCAACTAATCGTCTGCCACCCCCTTCTCCTTTTGTCTTCAATCTTTCCCCAGCATCAGGGCCTTCTCTAGTGAGTCCTTTCTTCTCATTTGGTGGCCAAAGTACTTGAGCTTCAGCTTCAGTATTTGTCCTTCCAAGGAGCAGTCAGGATTGATTTTCTTCAGGATTGACTGACTTGATCTTTTTGCAGCCCAGGAGAAGCTCAAGAGCCTTCTCCAGCACCACAGTTGTACTTGGGATCAAAATCCAGCCCTTCCAGGATGTACTTACCTACACTGTCCATTTGTATGGGCTTAAGTAAAGGATCTTAAGAATTACAGTTTGGTAAATTGATGATAATTCACTCCTATATAGCTCTTATTCTTCTCATAGCGAAAAAAATAAATATATTATGTCGCCTTAAAGACTAAGGATAGTATCTGTCACAGAACATCACAACTGCAGAAGTGTTTCTCTACTCCAATAGATCTCCTGTTGTTTAACTAATCTTGCAACTGGTTGCATAACCATTTTCACAAGCAGTGCAAGGCTGGGCATGCAAAGGATAGCCTACCAGACCAGTGAGAATTGTCAGATTTAATATCACACTGCCTGAACCACATGTACCATGATGCCTTGCTGCTGTAACCTTACCCTTATGACCCTTACCCCTCTGACCTCACCTAACCCTATTAAAGGATCCTCACTCACCCGATAACTCTCTCTCCTCCCCTGACCCCTGACTCTCACTGACCGCCATGCGGCCAGTGGAAATAAAAGACAATAGAGACAATGAACTGATTACTGGTCATTGGGCCGAACCATCGGAAAACACCTCTAACAAATGGTAGCAAAGGATTTGGTTTGCCCATAAATAACAAGGATGACCAAAAGGAAGACCCGGACAAGCAAAGTGGGGGCCAAGACGCAGGCCAGACCCACCGGGACCACAGATGGATCCAAAACTCCACAGCTCCAGCTGGCAACGGAAAAGGCCAACACCGAAGGGGCACCCAACGATGGGAACAACCCGTACACAATCCAGGTAGCCGAAGTCCAGAAAATAATTGCAGGAAAAAGAACGATCTCCATGGCGGAGCTACTGACTCTGATAAACAGTGGAAGCGAGAACCTCAACAACAGCGCGGTAAGCCTTACCCCGGGGACCCCAGTAGCAGAAACCCCAAGCATAACGCCAATGCCGAATCTGACCAAGGTGGCCGACCAACCACAGGCGGCGGATCCAGATTCAAACCACCGGGCAGGAAACCCCATCCAGCTAGAAATGCCCAGGGGGGACCCACTCAAGCCGGCAACGCGAAGAAAGGAAAGGACCCTAGGGCCCGAGAGGGTGGACGGATGGACCCCAGCCACGTGGGATATGCCGACCCTCAGCCCCTGGGAACCAGAAGGGGAATGGGAAACCCCACACGGAAGGCAAGTGCCCGAAAGGGACGCCGTCAGCAACGCGGCCGAACTACAAAACGGGACTGAGGCTCTCCCCACGACAATAAATAGAAGGGGACACAACCACCTCCCGGGGACGGCCTACCGCGGGCGAAATGAGCACGACAGACACCCCGACCACCGCACGGAAGTAAACCGACGTGAGGGGGCGATCGCGGACGCGAGGGACATGGGGAACCAAGGACACATGCAAGGGAGACGTGGGAGGCAGAGACCTACCGGAATCCTTCACCGATCTGACCCAGCCGCGGGAGAAGCTCCGACGACGATGCAGGATACCACGCCAGGCCATGCTTTGCAGAGATGGAGCCCTGGCACAGCAGAACTCCTACGGCCCGGCTTGGATGGAGGCATCTCCCCAACAGCTTTGCCCGGCAACCCGATCAGCGAGGCAACCCCAGCGACAAAGCCGTCCCTCCAGCGACACTCCAATCAAGGCAAACAGGACCTCCAGAACAGAGATCTGCTCACCTCGACGACCGAAGGCAAATGAGCTCCATGCAGGCGCAGACAGGACAGCAAAGCTCCCCCTCTGGCGAAGAAGAGGAAATACAAGCCACAACCAGCCAATCAAGCAGCGAAAGGAGAATGGGCTCCCCCTACAGGGAACCAAATAAAGGACAGGCGAGAACTTTAAAACCAACACTCACTGTACCCATCCCTTTTTGCCAATTTAAAGACAGCCCAGGACATCAGAACTACTCAGGCAACCAGATCCAACAAAGCCAACTGCCAAGCAACTTCCAAGTCCTGAGCATAACTGGAAGAAACTTCACGGACTGGGCACAACAATTCCAGGTACTATTAATGAGGGAGGGGGCCCTACACCTGATCCAAGATCCACCCGAGAAACCGTGGACCATGGAGGTGGACAGATTGCACCACAAGGTTTTTTGCTTGTTTTTGGGTACCATTGATGCTACAATGTACGGGTGTGTTAAAGATGGGGCAACTGTTTATGATGCTTGGGAAAAGCTATATAACATGTTTTATTCCAGGAACAGAAGCGCAACATGCCTACTGCAAAGGGAATTTTTTGCATGCAGAATTAGGGAGGGGGGCACCATGAGTGAACATTTGATGAGGCTGAATAGCATGTGGTCTGACCTCGTGAGGAGAGGCGAGACCATCACCGAATAACACCTAGTTAGCATTATCTATAACTCCCTCGACCCGAGTTGGGACGACTTCCTAACTCAGATCGACAACTCGGGCGGTGACAATGTCACATTGGACTACGTCACCAGGAAACTCATAGCCGAAGACAACCTCAGAAGAGACAGGGCCATCATACGCAGGGAGGATAGGCCACACAAAAGGGTTGTTTTCGCAGAACCAACTGTACACAGAGAGGGCAGGCCACGCAGAAGAGTAGATTCCACAGAACGAAGCCCGACACGTGAATGTTACTCATGCGGGTCCAAGAAACACATAAAAAGGGACTGCACAAGGTACACTCAAGACAGCAGAAGTGCAAGACAAAGCTCCCCACACAACCCGGCGCGACACGGGAATATACAAGGACAAAGACACGTGTCGCCATATGGGTACCCAAGTAGGCAGAGAGATGACAGGGACAGAGATAACAGACGGCGGAGATCACCCAGCCCAGACTGGCAGTCTAGATCCCGGAAAGATCCAGAGAAATACAAGCCAGACTCAATGAATGCTGTGAAGCACAGAAACGAGATTGGACGACGTGGGGCAACCAGGCCCAACAACGTCCGCATGCAGCGATGGCTGATCGACTCCGGGGCCACCATGCACACCTCATGCCACAGAGAGCTATTTGATTCATTTGAGGAAGACTCCTCCAGGATTTTAGTTGCCAACCAAGAACACGCCAAGGTGACTGGCAGGGGCAGCATACGCATCCCTGGGATCGGACTGGTCCACGACGTGCTTTATGCCCCTGAAATTCCATACAACATTTTAGCTACCACAAAGCTCACGGAAGAGCCAGACTTGAGGATAATCTTCGGGAACAGAAAGGCATCCATTAAAAGAAGGGGAAAAGAAATAGGAAAAGTAGAGATCACAGGCGGACTACCGTATTTCATCGCTGATGAAAATGAAGAGAGACAAGCCACCATAGGACAGCTCGATGACAACGATGAAGATACGACACAAGATGGCGCAGCAGACAACCCTGAGGTCAGGGGGACAGGAAAACAGAAGGGGAAGCAGCTAACCCCCACAATTCCGCAAGGAGTGGAGGGGCCAAAGAAGTGAGAAAACAAACACCAAGAGTGGCCATAGGGAAACCCGACCATGATGAGTGAGCGCACCTACTACACAGAAAATTAGGGCACGCAGGCTTCCCCACTATCAAGAAAATGCTGGAATGCTCAAGGTCAAGAATTGCAGGAACTACCTGGAATGTTCCGTGTGCAAGAGCTCGAAGACCAAGACCGAGCCACGACCAAGGACTTCCAACAGAAGATTGGATCACCCATTCCAGCTCATGCACCTTGACATGGTAGGGCCGCTCAAAGCATCAATTGGCCAGAAGAGATTCTTCCTAACAATCGTTGACGATTTCAGCCGGTACAGTTATGTGTACACGCTCAAAAGTAAGGATGAGGCGTTCAGCAAGTTCAAGGAGCTCTACACGAGGGTACAAACCCAACACAACGTAAACATAAAACAAATAATGACGGACAGAGACTCAGAATTTCTGTCTAAGGAGTTTGAAACATGGACAAAAGAGAAGGGGATGCTACAGTTGAAGACCGCACCATTCTCAGCTTTCCAGAATGGAGTCGCAGAGAGAAGGAATGGAGTGCTCCAAACCATGATCAGATGCGCCATAGAAGACGCAGGCCTAAGTTTCTCATACTGGGGGGAGGCACTGTTATACTCCAACTACACACTAAACAGATTGTGGTCCAGCATCATTGGAAAGACACCTTATGAAGCTATGTACAACCGAAAACCCAGGCTGGCCCACCTTCACGTCTTTGGGGTACTCGCAGACGTGCACATACCCAAGCAGTTGAGAAGGAAAGGTGACAAGGTAACCAGGAGACTGAGGTTCCTAGGGTATGAGCCAGGTTCAAAGGCATACCGTTTCCTAGATCACAACCAGAAGCTAGTGATCTCAAGGTTGGCCAAATTCCATGAACATGCGAACTGGGGCAAAATACACGCGAACAAAGTGTTGGCAAACAACCAGGAACATGAAGGGGTCAAGTTGACACTGCCCGAAGCAAGGCCCGACGAATCAGAAGGTACGACTCACAACAAATCTGGAATGCAGAGCACTCAGGACAGCACCACAGAGGCGGAAGACGCCGAGCGCCCAGGACCTTTGAGGGAAGCGCCCAGAAGATCGAACAGGTCAACCCAGAACCATATCCTCAGAAGACTGGAGGATTACGTGTTGGGCATAGACGCAAATTCCAAGACACCTACAAGCTACGATGACATAGCCAGACTACCACCCGAAGAGCAAGACAAGTGGATGGCAGCAATGGAGAAAGAAATGGAGAGCCTCGAGGCCCTCAATATGTATAGACCTGCGGAAGTCCCCGAAGGACAGAAACAGTTGGAACGAAATGGGTATTCAAACTGAAACAGCTAGAAGACAAGTGGACAATATACAAGGCCCGACTGGTGGCCCAAGGTTTCACTCAGCAATACCCTGATGACTATGAGGACACATACTCCCCAACCGTGAAACCGGAGATCATCAAGGCTGCCCTAGTGATGGCAACCATACTTGGAGAACAGGTGTATCAGTTCGACGTACAGACAGCCTACCTCCACGCACAGCTAGACAAGGAAATTTACATCAGAGCGCCGCGCGGTTTCGGACGCAGCAGAGGGGAAACATGGTTGCTCAACAAAAGTCTCTACAGCCCCAAGCAGTCCGGCAGAAGATGGTACGAATGCTTAGCCAATGCGATGGGACAGCTGAATTTCTTCCCAGTCAAGGACGACAAGTGTATGTTCCTAAGGAAATCACAGGAGGGCACAGAAAAGGTTCTGGTTTATGTTGACGACCTACTGTATTTTGGGAAGGACAAGTCCAGGTGTGACGAATTCGCCCAAGGCCTACGAAGTGAATTCTCCCGGAAAAGCTTGGGGGAAGTGAACACGTACCTGGGAGTACAAGTATCAAGAGTACCCAACGGCTTTGCTATCTCACAGAAAGAAAAGATAGCTGAACTCCTGGACAGGTGCAACATGTCTGACGCCCACCCATGTGGGACACCTATGCAAACAGACTTCACGAAAATAGCCTACAAAGAAGGAAAACCCTTTGAAGACACCAGCCTCTACAGATCTGCCATCAGATCACTACTGCACATCGCCAACTGGACCAGGCCAGACATCTCACTGGCAGTGAACCTCCTCTCACACCATTCCGGAGGGCCGAAGACACAACATTGGGTAGACGTCAAAAGACTGTTGAGATATCTAAAGGGCACCATGGACACAAGGATGCTACTCACCCCACAAGTGGGCGATGAAGTCAAACTCTCATGCTATGCAGACGCCGACTGGGGCGGATGCATAGGGACCTGAAAAAGCACATCCGGCTACATTGTGATGCTAAACGGCAGCCCCATATACTGGCACACCAAGAAGCAAGAGTTAGTCTCCACATCCACTGCAGAAGCAGAATATGTATGTCTGTCCAACACCACATGTGACTTTATTTGGATAAGCGAACTGATATCTCTCATCTGGGGGAGACCCAGCCTTCCCATTACCATTCACGAAGACAACAAAGCATCCATAGATATAGCAAAGGCCGAATCAGTGAGATGAAGGTCTCGACACATAGATATCAAGTGTAGGCACATAAGGGAACTCGTAGCGAAGGGTTTCATAGAACTGACACATTGCGAAACCAAGGAGCAGGTAGCGGACATCCTGACCAAGCCACTCCCATTAGCCCAGCATAATTATCTAACTGATAAGCTATGCCTCGATGTATAACACACCATAAAACATCACCCACAATATAGTTCAGTCCGTTTGATATTAGAAGGGGTTTTGTCAGATGTAATATCACACTGCCTGAACCACATGTACCATGATGCCTTGCTGCTGTAACCTTATCCCTATGACCCTTACCTCACCTAACCCTATTAAAGGATCCTCACTCACCTGATAACTCTCTCTCCTCCCCTGACCCCTGACTCTCACTGACCGCCATGCGGCCAGTGGAAATAAAAGACAATAGAGACAATGAACTGATTACTGGTCATTGGGCCGAACCATCGGAAAACACCTCTAACAAGAATGCACACATATTCACTTCCCCACAACTCAGCAATGCAACAAGATATTGATTCAACAAATCATTTCAGATTGAACTTTCGCGGCTTACAATCCACATCCTCAAACACATTTTTAATTCCATAGATGCATCTCTTATCTGAGAATATGGATTGTAATCCTTGGAAGGTAACACTGAAATAGATCTCCTAACTGTTAAGGTATCACAGTACTTTTCATTTGTTTATTCATTTGTGGTGTTTTTTAAAAAAAATCTCTTAAATCACTTATCATAAATTACCGCTCCCAGGACCCTCTAGAGAAAGAGAACAAACATGAATATGGTTATAATGGGGGACTTCAATTACCCTCACATAGACTGGGTGAACTGTTGTTCAGCACATGATAAAGAGATAAAGTTCCTAGATATGCTAAATGATTGTTCCCTGGGACAGATGGTTGAAGACCCAACTAGAGGTACAAGAATCCTTGACCTGATCCTGAGTAATACTCAGGATCTGGTGCAAGATGTTAATGTGACTGATCCAATACGGAACAGTGACCACAACTCAATTATGTTTAACTTGATCATAGACCGCAAGTCACTGATAAAATCTAACACAGAGACCTTAAATTTTCAAAAAGGAAATTTCCCAAAGTTGAGGAAACTAGTAAAAAAGAAGCTGAAAGGAAAAATTGAGAGAGTCCAAACACTCCAAGAGGCATGGAGGCTGTTTACAAAAACAATAACAGAGGCTCAATTGGAATGCATACCCAAAAGGAAAAAGGGCACTGCCAGGTCCAAGAGGACTCCAATGTGGCTTACAGGAGCTGTTCGGGAAGTGATCAAGAGCAAGAAAAGCTCATTTAGAAGATGGAAGGCTTGTCCGAATGAGGACAGCAGGCAGAAACATAAATTCTGGCAGAACAAATGCAAGGCAACAATCAGGAAAGCAAAGCAAGACTTTGAGGAGCGTATAGCTAAAAATACTCAGAGAAATAACAAAGACTTCTTTAAGTACATTAGAAGTAAGAACCCAACTAGGAAGGCCATTGGACCATTAGATGACAATGGAAGGCAAGGGGTTATTAAAGAGGAAACAGAGATTGCAGAGAGACTCAATGAATTCTTTGCTTCAGTATTCACTGAAGAAGACAGAGGCCACATGCCCAAAACAGAGCCTATCTTCGTATGGAGGGAAACCGAAGAATTAAGCCAGATAGAAATAACCAGGGAGGAGGTCCTTGCATGTCTTGTTAAGCTAAACACTAACAAATCACCAGGACCAGATGGCATCCATCCACGAGTTCTCAGGGAACTTAAAGATGAAATTGCTGATCTCCTAGCCAAAATATATAATCTTTCCCTCAAATCAGGCTTTGTGCCTGATGACTGGAAGGTAGCGAATATAACACCAATTTTCAAAAAAGGATCCAGGGGTGATCCAGGAAATTACCGACCTGTCAGTTTGACATGTGTCCCAGGTAAAGTGATGGAAACCATCCTAAAAGATAGAATTAATAGGCACATAGAAGAGAAGGCGCTGCTAAAGGAGAGCCAACATGGCTTTTGCAAGGGCAAATCATGCCTCACTAATCTGTTGGAATTTTTTGAGAGTGTCAACAAGCATGTGGATAAGGGGGATCCAGTTGACATTGTTTATTTGGACTTTCAGAAGGCTTTTGACAAGGTCCCACACCAAAGGCTCTTGAATAAACTTACCAGTCATGGAATAAAGGGACAGGTCTTGTCCTGGATCAGCAACTGGCTAAGGGACAGGAAACAGAGGGTAGCACTAAATGGACACTTCTCCAAGTGGAGGGAAGTAAAGAGTGGGGTCCCCCAAGGTTCAGTACTGGGACCCCTGCTGTTCAACCTCTTCATAAATGATCTAGAGGTAGGAGTAAAAAGCAAGGTAGCCAAATTTGCTGACGACACTAAATTATACAGGGTAGTGAAAACTGTGAGAGATTGTGAGGAGCTCCAGAGGGATCTCTCAACACTGGGGGAGTGGGCAAAACAGTGGCAAATGAGTTTCAACATTAGTAAGTGCAGAGTGATGCATGTTGGGGCAAAGAACCCCAATTACATTTGTAAACTGATGGGGTCTGAACTCTCTGCGACAAACCAGGAAAGGGACCTTGGTGTCCTAGTGGACAACTCAATGAAGGTGTCAACCCAGTGTGCCTCAGCAGTGAAAAAAGCAAACTCAATGCTAGGGATCATTAGGAAGGGTATAGAAAATAAATCAGCAAGTGTCATTTTGCCTCTTTATAAATCTATGGTGAGGCCCCACCTGGAATACTGTGTACAGTTCTGGTCGCCATACCTCCAGAAGGATATTATGGAGCTGGAAAAAGTACAGAGGAGGGCAACCAGAATGATTAGGGGACTGGAACACCTTCCTTACCATCTGAGGCTGCAACGGTTGGGCCTTTTCACTCTTGAATGACGGCGTCTAAGAGGTGACCTGATTGAAGTTTATAAAATCATGCACGGTGTGGACAAAGTAGATAAGGAAAAACTGTTTTCCCTATCGCATAACACTAGAACTAGGGGACACTCCATGAAACTTTTGGGTACTAGTTCTCAAACAAATAAGAGAAAGTACTTTTTCACCCAGAGGATTACTGGTCTATGGAACTCCCTGCCAGAAGAAGTGGTGACAGCTGTCAGTCTTGACAGCTTTAAGAAAGGATTAGACAAGTTCATGGAGGACAAGGGTATCAATGGCTATAATTATGGCTACCTAAGGACAACCTCCGGGTTGGAGAGATAGGCAGGATATCAATGCCATTTCCAGGGAATCCTAAGCAGGTGAAGGCATCTGCTTGGGAATACCCTGAAGGAAATGGTGAGCCACTGTGTGAGACAGAATGCTGGACTGGATGGACCGTGGCCTGTTCCAGCAAGGCTGTTCTTATGTTCTTATGTTCTTATGAATAATCCAGTGGGCTCTGCCCATGTTCTTCTATGTCCTGAGCTGGAGCCAGTACTGTTAGACATAGTTATTTCAAGTGGGAGATAATAGGGGTGGCAAAGGAACACCAGTTGCTGTGCTCCTTAAAATGTAGCCATCTGCCACTATGTTTAAGACAACAGATTGTCTTGAGAAAATCCTGGTCCTGATCTGGTAGAAATGGACCACAAGGAAACTGTTCCCACACCACTGTGAGGATACATTTGACTCATCAGTGTGTGAGCCATTGTAATTTCACCATCTCCCTCCCTCCCTCCCCCCCCTCTCTCTCTGCAACCAAAGCAACAGCACTCCTGCTTGACATAAGGCAACATGCCCAACATCCTGGCATTGTCCCTAAATCCAGAATATGTTGTTTGGATCACTAGGCAAAGTGGCGTGGGAAGCCAGAGTGAGAGAGAATGAAATGTGGCAGCCTTACAGAACATTTGCCTTGGATAACATTAATATCATTTGTATAGGACATAACTGTTCTTTCTCTTATATGGCTTTGGCAGGCAGAAAGGGGAAGTTGCTCAAAAGCAAACCGATCAATTTTGATAGCTAGACAAATTATCAAAATTAGACTAGAGAACTGGCTGCAAGCCAAAAAATCCCAATTATGTCTGAGTCATCATGTACTATGAATGCAACTGGCAGTCAAATAATTAAAGAACAAAATAATAGAATGCCTTTACCATAGCCAAAGTGAATTTTCTAAACAGCTCCCAATACCATACATTCATAGGCTAAGTTTAATTTTGCTTGCCACTTTATCTATTTAAATATTCAGTTAAATAAAGTGACTTCAAGTATGGTCCTAGTATTGGAAAAAGAAGAGGAAAACACAACAAAATCACATTTTCCCATTTTTTTCTCACGCTTCCAACAACTTGTCTCTATTTAATGAATTTGAATGAGTAGAAGATAAGGTTGAATTCCTATAGTGAGCTGGGTGGAAAGACCTGAGTAGCAATAATTCCAGTCAGAAATCAGCCGTAAGGAGGAGGAGAGATTTTGCTTATGTACACCAGTGCACAAAACAAGATCAGAATATTCCTCTTCCCTCAGTCTTTTTGTCTTCCTCCATGTCATTTGTTCATGTAGTCAAGTGGATGCCTGAAATAGGGGTGATTATGGGAAGAAGCGTAGAAAGAGTTTGTTGTGAAAGAGAGAAGTGCCAGGAAGCTTGAGGAGAATTCAGTTGCTGCTATTCCCTGTTAGCTGTTTTTTGTTGTTGTTCAGTCGCACAGTTGATTCCGACCCTTTGAGACCCTATGGACCATGGCCCGCCAGGCACCTCTGTCTTCCACCATCCTCCTCAGCCCACTCAGCTCTGTGCCCATTGCATCTACAATACTGTCCAGCCATCTCATTTTTGGACTCCCCTTTCTTCTTTTGCACTTCATCTTTCCCAGCATTGAGGCTTTCTCAAGTGAATCCTCTCTTCTCATTTGATGTCCAAAGTACTTTAGCTTCATCTTTGTTATTTGTCCTTCTAAGGAGCAGTCAGGGTTGATTTCTTCTAGGATCGACCTATATGTTCTCCTCGCTGTTCAGGGTACTCTCAAAACTCTCCTCCAACACCACATTCCAAAGGCATCTATTCTTCTGCGCTTAGCTTTCCTAATGGTCCAACTCTCACAACCATACATTACCACCAGGGATACCATTGCTTCGACTATGCGGATTTTTGTTTGCAAGGTTATGTCTCTACTTTTCACTATGTTCCCCAGGTTTCTCATAGCTTGTCTCCCAAGCATCAGTCGCCCTTTTATTTCATGGCTGCAATCTCCATCTGCAGTGATCTTAGATCCTAAGAAAGTAAAATCTGTCTGCTTCTACTTCTTCCCCATCTATTTTCCAGGAACTGTTGGGGCCCGTTGCCATTACCTTGGCTTTTTTTTTTTTTTTTTAGTCTCAAGCCAGTTTTTGCACTCTCTTCTTTCAACCTAAGCAGCAGCTTCTTTACTGGATTCAATAAACAGATAGCCATGGTTTGGTGTATGCAAACCAAGACACAGGACACAGCCTCGGGCTGGGTTAACTCAGGTTTATTGCATCGTGGACAGAGGGAACATGAGGTAATGGCGGATCGATAGCTCTTTATATACAGTGGTAATACATTTGAACGTGGTGCCATGGTAGCCCATTGGCTACTGTCTGCGTGACGTCATTGCGGGTCACGCCCTTCTTGTCCAGGTGTAGATGGTGGCGGGAAAACTTCCCGCGCTGTTGCCTTTGATGAGTTCGGACCAAGAGAGCTTGGACGCTCGCTGCTGCCAGCTGGTGGTCATTAGCTCGCGTCCTATTACAGGGTTTATATGATACAGCTGAAGGTTACATTGTTGCTATAGGCAAGGTTACATTGGCTCAGATACATTGTAATCCATGTGTAAGATAAAACCATCAGAACACAACACCCCTCCCCCCTAGGACGAGACAAAGTCTCGAGCCCACACTTGAACACACTCCCCCCCCTCAGGAGACAAAGTCTCTCAGCCAAGATGGCTTATTTCGAACACGCTGGGGTCTCGATGCGGGCTGCCTCTCCCCGGGTTTGCTACCTTCTCTTTGTCCCCTGGTTTCCTGTCCTGTAATTGGAGAGGGAGACTCGTTAGTGACTTGCCGCGGCTCCGCGGCGTTGTTGGGAGGTGTGCTCTTTCTTAGGGAGGAACCGGGGGCACTGGGGGCTAACGAAAAACCCCTCTTCTCGCTTGGATGGGTGGGGGAACACTCCTGAAAACCCCCCCGGCTCGCAAAATCAAAATCAAAATTACAATCGGGGGCAGCGGTCGCGAACTCCTCTCCCCCTTCCCCGGCCCCTGATAGGACAGGCGTATCAAAAGGATACGAGTCGGGGCCGCTGCTTCTGCCTTCCCCCCTTGCTTGGGACTGTTGTCCACTGCTGTCTCCCCCTTGGGTTGAGCGGGTGGGGGAGAACCCTAACGCTGAATCCTGTTGCTGATCTCCACTGACTGGCCCACTCACTCGGCGCCTCAGCTGGTCAGCGTGCCTCCTCCAGAGGAGGCCGGTGCTAGTCTCGACCCGGTACGACACTGGCCCCGTCTGTTCTACAACCGTCCCTGGTACCCAGGCTGGCCCTGCGCTGGAATAGTTCCTGCAGTGAACAGGGTCACCGGCGGCGAAACCTTTCGAGACTGCCAACCCTATGTTTTTCCCTTTATCCTCGACTCTCGTCGGGTCTAGCCTGGACAGGATCGTGGTCAGTTTTCGCCGCATCAAGAGCTCTGCCGGCGAGTAGCCTGACGCTAAGGGGGTCACCCTATACGCCAAGAGGAACTGGCAAACTTGGTGATTCAGGTCCCCTGGGCCCATGCGCCGCAGCGCCTCCTTTGTTGTACGCACCAGCCGTTCCACTTGGCCATTCGTGGCCGGGTGAAACGGTGCGGATGTGACATGCCGAATGGCGTTTGCCTCCATGAATGCTCCGAACTCAGCGGAGGTGAAACAACTAGCGTTATCGCTGACTAAAGTGTCGGGTAAACCGAACGTGGAAAAGACTCTCCTTAGCTGGCTAATTGTCGTGGCGGAGGACGTGCTCTTTACTGGGATAACCTCCAGCCACTTGGAGAACGCATCCACCACCAGGAGAAACATGGTTCCTCGGAATGGGCCAGCGAAATCTACGTGCACTCTGGACCACGGCCCCCTTGCTGTGTCCCATTCCCTATGCGGAAGACGGGCCGCCTCAGGTCGGGATCCCTGGCATGCCTCGCAAGTGCCGACCATGTGCTCAATGTCCGCGTCCAGCTGTGGCCACCAGAAGTAACTCCGGGCCAGCGCCTTTGAACGAACTATGCCCGGGTGGCTGACGTGCAGCAGTTCGAGCACCCTCGTCCGCAGGGGCGTAGGGACCACCACCCGTTGGCCCCACAGAAGGCATCCCCTCTCTAGGGACAACTCAAGCTTTTTCCTGAAGAATGGGTCGAACTCTGTACTCGGGGACGAAGCCGGCCACCCCTTCTGTACCCATGAACTAACTTTCTCCAGCGTCCTGTCCTTGCCTGTCGCCCTAGCAATGTCGGCTGGAACTAGTGGGGGTGCGTCTAAAACCTCAATTAGTAACACCTGGCGGTCTCTTTCTGCTCTCGCCATTTGGTCGTCCGACAAGGGCAAAGGGGATCTCGAGAGCGCATCAGCATGGCTGATCTCCTTTCCGGGCCGGTACTCCAACTCATGTTGGTACGCGTTGAGGAAAATAGCCCATCGCAGCATTCTCGGGGACAGGATCTGCGGCGTGGGCTTGCTCGCCGTGAAAATCCCTAGCAGTGGCTTGTGATCGGTCACGATTTTGAACGGGCGGCCATACAAAAAATCGTGAAATTTTTTGGTCCCCGCTACTATTGCTAGCGCCTCCCTGTCGGTTTGTGCGTAATTTCGCTCCGCCTGGGACAGGGACCTTGAGTAAAACGCTACCGGGGCCTCCCTTCCGTCCTCCAACACGTGGCAAAGCACCGCCCCCACCCCCACCGGGGATGCATCACAAACTAGGACCACTGGCTGTTTGGGGTCGAAGTGCGTCAGGATTGCCTCAGATGTTAGGAGTTGCTTTAGCTCTTTGAACGCCCTCTCGTGCTCGTCACCCCACATCCATGTCTCCTCCTTTTTAAGTAACCGATGGAGCGGTTCGGCCACGGACGCCTTCCGCGGGAGGAACGTATGGTAAAAATTGAGGAGCCCCAGGAAGGACTGTAGCTCGGTCTTGGATGTGGGGCGAGGGGCCTTTTTAATGGCTGCTACTTTGGATTTAGACGGTTTAATCCCCTCGGGTGTGATCCGGAACCCTAAAAACTCGACCTCGGTTTCGAAAAAGACACATTTGTCCTTCCTCAATCTCAGCCCCGCTTTCTCGAACACGGTCAGTACTTTGTCCAACCTCTTTGCCAGTTCAGCCTCACTCCCCCCTGTTATCAACACGTCATCAAAATAAGGCAACACCCCCTCCAGTCCCTTCAGGAGGCGTTCCACAAGCGACTGAAACAGGCCGGGTGCCGAGTTCACGCCAAACTGTAACCGCGACACCTGGAACGCTCCTTTATGTGTAACTATCGTTTGCGCCGCGGCCGTGGCGGGGGTCACAGGAAGTTGCTGATAGGCTTGTGCCAAATCGAGTTTAGCGAAACACTTTCCCCCATTTAGCCTGGCCAAAAGGTGACTGATCACCGGCACCGGGTATGCATTAGGGCGGATCGCCTTGTTAATTGTACACTTATAATCAGCGCAAATGCGCACCTCCCCGTTAGCCTTTAGAGCCGTTACAATTGGAGTTTCCCACTCCGCGGAATCAACAGGAATAAGAATCCCCTGGCCCACCAGTTTGTCCAGTTCCGCCTCTATCTTGTCCTTGAGTGCGAACGGCACCCTGCGCGGTTTGAGTCTAATCGGGCGGACCTCCGGGTCTATGTCGAAAGCTACAGGGGGTCCCTTGAACTTTCCGAGTCCTTTCTTAAAAACGGCGGGATGCGCATCGCAAACCGCTTGTATTGGGTCCCCCCCCACGGTATGCACCCCCCCTATGAACAATCCTAAGGGCTGAAACCACTGTGTCCCTAGGAGGCTGCAGCTTCCCCCCTTGAGGACAACTAGGGGCAGTTCCGCAGAATGTCTCTTAAAATTGACCCGAAATTTCCCGACCCCCAACACCGGAATGCTGTTTCCCTGTACGTCTCGTAGCGTGGACCTCAACGCTTTAAGTTTGGGCCGCACGTGGGGGTCGATTTTCAGGAACTCTTTCTGGGGAATTATGGAATAGGAGGACCCCGAGTCAATTTCCATCTTAATAGGGGCCCCTTGTACTAATACCTCAACGAAGTAATGGGACTGTCCCGCGGACACGCTGAACACTGGGGCGTCGTCCTCGCTGTCGTCCGAGACGCGGCCCACGCCGTCCTGCTTCCTCGTGGTCTGGGCGCCATCTTTGGGCCTCGCTGGACGGTCCGGTCTGGCCACACGGTCTTGTGACTGCCTCCGGCCCTCTTTCCGTTTTCTGCATGCCTTGGCGATGTGCCCCCGACGGCCGCAGGTGTAACACTCGGCCTTCCTGAACGGGCATCTTGCGCGCTCGTGGGCCGCTCCGCAACCCTCGCAGCGGCGACCGCCCTTTCGGACCTTCTGGACCTCCTCGCCGTCGCTGCCTTCCGTAGACGACTTTGAGGCCCGTCGAGTCGCGTGCACCGACTGTCCGGTCTTCCCGTGCACCGAATTTTCTGCCTTGCCGGCTCTAGGACGCCACTCACGCCACTGGTGCATCTCGTCCACTCCAGCATTCGTGGACTCTGCGGCTTCCGCGGCCTCTACGACCTCTGCCAGCGTGGGTGGCGGCTCCTTATTCATCAAGCTGCGCTGTACCTCCTTGTCTTTCAGGCCACACAACACGCCGTCCCTGAGGGCCATCTCCAGGATGTCGCCCCATTTACAGGGGGCGGCGGCTATCCTCATGGCGGCCACGAATGCCTCGACCGACTCATCCGGCGCTTGGACTCGCCTCCAAAACGCGCTCCGAGCGGGAAACATTGCCCTCGAGGGACAGAACCGCTCTCGCAGCAGCTTCATGATGTCGCTCGCCTTAAATTCGCTCACCTTCTTCGGAGCGATTATGCCCACCAGCGTCCGCTTGGTTTCCATCCCGAGCATTCTGGTGAGGATGGCCCTCTTCCTCTCCTCGTCGTCTCCTTTGACTCTGAGTTCCACCAGTGCCGCCTGGAAGTCCATCTCAAGCAGCTCCCAGTCTTGCGGTTTGGTGATGTTGAAACCGCTCTGTGCCCTGGCTGTTCCGTGGGGATCCATCATCCCACCTTCGTCGCCAATTTGGTGTATGCAAACCAAGACACAGGACACAGCCTCGGGCTGGGTTAACTCAGGTTTATTGCATCGTGGACAGAGGGAACATGAGGTAATGGCGGATCGATAGCTCTTTATATACAGTGGTAATACATTTGAACGTGGTGCCATGGTAGCCCATTGGCTACTGTCTGCGTGACGTCATTGCGGGTCACGCCCTTCTTGTCCAGGTGTAGATGGTGGCGGGAAAACTTCCCGCGCTGTTGCCTTTGATGAGTTCGGACCAAGAGAGCTTGGACGCTCGCTGCTGCCAGCTGGTGGTCATTAGCTCGCGTCCTATTACAGGGTTTATATGATACAGCTGAAGGTTACATTGTTGCTATAGGCAAGGTTACATTGGCTCAGATACATTGTAATCCATGTGTAAGATAAAACCATCAGAACACAACACATGGCAACAGGAGGTGCTGGCCCTTGAGTGTCCATGAGGAGGCCCAAGATGGGGTGCTTTATTTAATTAATTTATACATTTCTTTCTTTTATTATTCTAATGTATACAGCTGCATGAGCGTGGTAGAGGTGTGCATTGCTTGTGCAAATTATTCCAAGATGCCAACACATACATATACAGTTTTGAGTGGGCCTGTTTTATTCTAACGACTATTGAGCTATACCCAGCCACCAGCTAAGGTGGGTTGTCTGTTTTGTCTCTTTCCATTTTAAAAGTCTGGGGAATTTCTTCATCGAATCACTACACCAGCAAAGAGCTGTTTAAAAACCCATGGGGACACCATTCCGTATAAATCAGTGAAAGTTGTTAATTTAGGGATTCTCAACCTGTGGCCTGTGGGCCCACGGCACCATTTCATGTGACCCACCCACCCCCACTATCTCCACACCAGGAAGTGCCATGTGGTGCAGAAAGGGCAAAATGGCCATATGGCCCCTGAAGCTGTCTGAGGGAATAGGACCCAGCCCCAGCTTAAAAAGGTTGAGAACTCCTGTGCTAATTGATCTAACATTGAAATGTTAAGCCTTTTAAATGCTTCCCTTCCTGCCTACCATACTTAGTTGCTCTGCATCTCTGCAACATTACAATGGTTATGTCGATGCAAGTATTTGTCAACATGACATATGATGATGAACAGTCATCTGTGATTGTTTTATGAAAACCTTTGTGGATGTGAACAGTATATTTAATAACAACTTGTTTACTGTGCAGGCTGTTTCCCCTGTAGCTTATTCACACTACTCACTAACCCTTTCATTCTACCCACGTTCTTTCGCAAAAACTGCCTCCTTTTATATCTTTCTCTTTGATCTCTGTGTAGCTCCTAATTTGATTTGAGAGTCTAGCTGTGTTGTGCTCATGGTAGTGAAGTCTCAGACACACTGATTAATTGAGCTGTATGATGGCAGGGAATGTTCATTTATTCAGGGAATTAAACAGTCTGCAGTTTTCCCTTGTGAGGAAAGGGAAAGTTGTCAGTTTGCCTTGGCATGCAAACTTCACACAGGCTGAAGATTCTGAAAGGGTTCCCGGATGAAAGGCAACTCAGGAACGACAGGCTGTCCAGGACCCGTAAAAGTGAAGAAAGAGGAGTGATGGGAAATTGGGCAAAAAAGGCAAATCCAGAGGAAGTGTAAGCAGCTCAAGGTAAAGGATTGATGTGCAGCCAAGAGAGAAAGCTAATTATGGGATTTTGAAGAATTTCAGGAGAGGCTGTATGTTCTGGAGGATAAACCTGGCTAGTTGTTTGACCTGACTCTGGTGGAAACCTGTTGACACTCATGATGTCTTGGATCTCCCCCACTTCCAACTACCCATGTTGGTTGGAAGTTATAGGACATGTAGCAGGAAATCATCTGAAGGGCTGCGAGGTTCCCTACTCCTGATCTAGAAGCATAGGTGGCTGCTTTCATTCTTCTTCACCATTGCAAGTGACATATAGCAAAACCACCCCAATAGCAGAACAATGGGCCAAACACACTGAATTCCACCATTTACTTGGATCAACCAGCCATTTCTTTGGCTGCAGGTTGTTGCTTTTAAAAAAAAAATGCATTTGTGCTTTAGGAAGTCTGGCCAGGATAAGTGGCTGTTGGCTCAATGGTTAAGAAGCTTGCCTTGTTAGCTGGAAGGCTGGCAAGTTGGCAGTTTGAGGCCTGGGTATTGCATGGTGGATTGAACACACGTCTCTATCCCAGCTCTTGGGGACATGAAAGAAGCCTCATTTGGGCATTCCCCGAGTGGAGTTTCTCCCGCAAAAATCCTTTCAACCCAGAATAATTTCTGACATGAAATTATTATCCTGCTACGGTAATAGAGTAGATCATACTGCCAGCAACTCAACGCCGATCCTCAGGCAGTGGTTAACCAACCTGACAACCCTGAGGACTAATGGCCTTGGGTGACGAAGTCCACAGGGAAGGATGATAGTCCCCAAGTGGATTAATTCCCATTTGAATCCATCTGGAAGGAGGGCAGCAACTTTATCAATATTGGCCTGGGGCTGAGGAGGACTCTGCGTGCCAAAAGGGCTCAGGACCAGAAAGTGTTGTCATAGAACTGGATTGGTGGTACGGGTATCACGCTGCGATGCGGAAGACAAATGGAAGTCCACTGTGTTATATTGTTTCGAGGACAATCTTCATGACTCATTGCCATAGTGAGAGACAATATTCAGAATCGGATATGGAACTTCTTCATTCGTGTCTAGGGCAGACATGAAAGAGCCAAAGTGAAGCCACCTTTTGGTGAATTCATTCTGTAGTTCCTTTCGCCTGACCTAATGTGAGAAAGATTAGCCAGCACAAGGCAGCCATTGCCCAGGGTACATCCATTTGTGCTTCAAAAATACCACAATTTTCCAGGAGGCTCTTTCTGTGCACCCCATGTCATTGGCGTCAGTGTCGCCATCTGCTACTTGTATCCGAGCATACATTTTTCCTGGAAGTTATTTTCTCAGTTGATGGATGTCTCTGGTGACTCAATAAACTGATCACATGAAACATACAACCACACACACTACACTGAATAGATGGTGGAGGGCGTAGTTGAGTTTGATGAAGCTTTCGTGTTTGCCGCTTAGCCTCTTCATGTCTGCAGCGTTCTCCTTCGAAGTGATCAGTAGCAGCAGAGATAGTTTGGAACCAAAGTGGGTGATCTATGGCCGCTGCTTCCCAAGTTTGTGAATTTATACCTGACACCTTCATGGTTTGTTTCAGCTGGTCCTTATAATGCTTCAGAGGAGCTCTGTGAGGTCTTGTACTGGAGCTAAATTCCCCATAAAGAATTTGATGAGGAAGCCTGGAACCATCCATACAGCAGACATGCCCTATCCGATGGCCTATGATGGAAGCTTCAATGCTATTTACTTTTGCCTTCTTGAGAACTGCAATGCTGGTGACATAGTCATTCCACTTGATGTTCAAGGTGGGCCTTAGCTTCTATTGGTGAAAATGGTCAAGCTTTTTAATGTCTTGGTCCATGCAATGGTGTGATTAGGTTTTTTTTTTTGCTACCTACTCTGTGGGCGTGGTATGGTGGGCATGGCCAGGGGGAAAGCCCTGCATTGCACCCGAATTAGAACTACTGTACTTTATTTCAAAACTTGGATGGGTGGCATACATGTCAAGTATCCTGGATTGGCCGGGATTTCCCGTATTTATGCACCGCTTCCTCCATTTTCCCGCTGCCATCCCGTAATTTGACCGGTGGGGAAGTAGTTTCTGCGCATGCACAGAACCTTTCTGCGCATGCGCAGGATTCTGCGCATCTGCGCAAGTCCCGTATTTTCTGGAGCTGCGCTTGACAGGTATGATGGGCGGCCCCATCTGGCGAACTGAGGCGAATCTGCTGAATCCCACCACCGGGTCCATGTTTCAGTATTACAATAACATTGGGTCGGGTGGCTGGGGCGGACTTGGCCCACCCAGAGTTACCAGTTTGCCCACCCTGGCAAAGTGTGATTTCTCATAGGAATGCATTGAAAAGAGGCTTTGTCGCCCATCCTGAAAAAAAAAAATCGCCCACCCACACCTAGAATCCTGGCTATGGTGGCCCTGTTGAGATAACAACAAACTTGGTATACCCCATATGGCACTCGGAAGAAGAAGAGGGTCAAAGGATTTTGGGACAGAATCCCCTTCCCAAACTACAACTCCCAGAGTCCTTTGGAGGGCTGGGGTGGGGGCAGGGCTACTAAGCAGCTATACCAGATATGCTCCTCCGAGCGAGTCGTTCCGCACACCCCAGTCGTTGGACAACAAGCCTGACCCGTCGCACCCGGTTTGATGCCTCGCCCCCCCCCCCCCCATTGGTGCCTCCCAACAGAGGCCACTCCAGTGCGTTAGCGGGCCAGACCAGTGTGCAGCCCCTGCAGGAGCGAGGGTGTCGGACTCGCAGAGGGTGGGTGGGTGGGTGGGCTTTAGTCTTCGCCTCTATCGTCGTCTCGGAAGGAGGAGGTCCCGCCGACGGGGACTGGAGGGACGGAGTGGGTTGGGGCGGGGCGGGCGGGGGAGAGAACAGCAGCCAGAAGCCGGGCGGGCCCGCACGACTCCTCCGCCACCGCGCGCGCCGATCCCGGCCGGCTCCCCTCGAGCGGACCCGGGCGAGGCTTCGGGCGCTGAGTGGCTGCCAGGCGAACTTAAGTGACTGGAACTAAGGAAGGCGCGGAGAGGGCGGCGACACACACACACACACACACACACCCCTTCAGCCCACATTAGGGGGGGAGAGGACACACACTCCCGCTCCCTCCGTGGAGCCGAAGCGAAACCCGACGAGCAAGGCGAAGCCACCAGCGCTAAGCGAGACAAAGAGAGCGAGAGCGAGAAGGCAAGGCGCGCGCGAGGTGTCCACGCACAGGCGGCGGGGAGGTGAGTGGCAGCGAGGCTCTCGAGGGAGGGAAAGGCTGTGGGCAAGCAAGGCTCGGCTTTTCAGGCTCTCCTCCTCCTGGCCGCCGTGTGCCTCGCTTGCGGGGGGGCGGGCGGGCGGGGGATGGGGGGGCGGAGACACACACACACACACAGGTAAAGCGCCCCATTCGCTGCTGGCTGGCGCCTCCAGGCCCCTTTTGCGCGCCTGCAAAGCGCTGGCGCTGATGGTGGGACGCGGCGGCGCGCGGCTGCTCCTCCCGGGGGGAAGGCTTGAGCGGGAGGCGGCGGCGGCGGCGGCCAACCCGGGGCGGCGGAGCGAGCGAGCGAGCGAGCGAGCGCATGCATTCTCGTGACTGACTGCGGACTGATCATCGACGGCACCTCAAGGGATCAGGTGCGCTTCGGTGAGAGAGAGTCGGGGGCGGAGGGCGGGCATGGGTGGCGGAGGAAGGGCTTGGCTAGCTCTCCTCCTCTCTCAGTCCCTTCCCAGCGGCGTGGCGTCCGTGCGAGGCCTCCCTGGGTGGCTCTGGCGCAAAGGCGCTCCAGCTCTGGGTTCCATGGGTGGGTGGGTGGGGGGGAGGAGGTGGTAACGGGGAGAAGGTGTATTGCTTGCATAGGTATGCTTCAGCCCTTCCCCCTGCTTCATGGCCGTGGCTTGCTCTCCGAGGGGACCAGGAGTCGACCCCATCCTACCCCACCCCACCCCACCCCAAAAAGGCCATCCAGCTGCATCAAGGGAGAGCATCAGAAATAGGAAGTGTTAATTGATATGCCTGTGTGTTGTGGCTAGCAAGCAAAAAAAGGTCTCACACAGTTACGGGAAAGACATCGTTTGTGTGCATGTGTGTGTGTATCCACTTCTGACATCTTCAGCAGAAAGCAAGATCCATTGATGGTTACTTTCCATATGTGGAGGCTTATCTTATCTATGTATCTATCTACTGTATTTATTTAGTCACATGCATACCTCGCCCTTTTGATGCTAGCATCACTCAGGGCAGCTCTCTCTCTCATTCTCTCTCTCTCTCTCTCACACACACACACACACACACACACACACAGAAGATCAGAATAAAATCATCCAGTGATAACCAATAAAAACACAAGAAACAAAAAAAAAGCTATATGGGGAAAATCCAGGATGGGTAGTGTCATCGGATTGGCTATTTATCAAGTAAAGGATGAGGAGCTTTCTCTTCCACCCCTTTGCTCATTTCTTTACCACTTAGATGGCATGAAGAACATCAGGACTTTGGTTTTTCTCTTGTTAGGAAAGCAGGAGAGATCTGGTAAGGCCAACTTGTCATTTTATCTCCTCCTCTCTTGCTTTTTTATTTGCGGTGCTCCAGTTGTCAGATTTGCTCAGATCTGCCTGCAGTATTGGCTCCCTTGCAAGGACTTTGATGCTCTTAACAAAAATTGCTGCCAGGTGAAAAGGA
The DNA here is from genome assembly GCA_035047305.1 of Bradypodion pumilum. NCBI lineage: Eukaryota > Metazoa > Chordata > Lepidosauria > Squamata > Chamaeleonidae > Bradypodion > Bradypodion pumilum. Next base: position 93,457,209 of record JAWDJD010000002.1, read on the forward strand.
AGGGGAGTTTTTTTTTAATGCTCATCCTTTTGTACTTAGTGGAAAGCATCAAAGCAGTAGTAAATAATTTATACCTTGCTCACTGCATGGGCATAGTCAGAGCAAGAGAACAGGTAGATAGGTTAGGGTGTAGCTCAAACAGGTTGTTCAGTACTGTACCTGGGTTTCCTGGGCTCAAGGACAAATGGGCAAAATCTTTACTCCCCCCCCCTTCCTTGGAAAAGAGGGTGTGGTAATGGCTCTGTAATGCAGCACTGCTACCAGCACATGTAAGCAGTGAGTTTCTGCCTTTGCATGTGCAGAAGGAAAGCCAGGGCTTAATTTTTAAAGCTTTTTATTATAAAAACAGCATGCTTTTAAGGTGCTTATTTAAAAAGATGGGCAGCTACCTAGCAGAATGCATTAAACTCATGGATGAGCTCGATTCCACTATAAACAATCTGATCCTTTACATAGGATATCTGTTATTTTTAAATAGCAGTTATGAACTACGGGTCATTTTTAAATGGTTGACTTTAAACCTCAGCAGTTTGCCTTAAATGTTCTCTGCCTTTTTATTTAGAGGTTCTGTGTTCTGGAGGGGCTTACTCCCAAGTAAATGTGTTTAATATTGTAGCCTACATTACATTTTATTGAGATTGTGTTGTCCATGGTGGGTTTTGCCTAAATTGTTGTTTTCTCCAAGCTTTAAAATGTGTATATTCTACCTTTTGAGTTGTCAGTATGATGTAAATTGCAGGGTAATGGATGACTCGATTTGAATGTGATTTTAAATGAGACTTTTGTTTTTTCTTAAAGAGATGTTTGTATTTTTAAATTCAATGGCATAGAAAAATCTTGATGATTAAGATGTACCTGTTACTCTAATTTGAAGCCAGAAGCAGTGATGAGGTTAACTAGTGTTACGCTTGTTATTTCTAAAGGATGACTTCATATTTTAATGCAGCATTTATTATGGTGATGGAATTGGGGAGGTCTGACCACTTTACCCACTTCAAGATTCCCAGGCAATAAATATAGATGGATCTATAGCAGTTTGTGAGGTCACGGATAGGTTTGAAGAGGAACTGTGTTTTATTAATTTTGCTGATAATAGTCACTGGAACCTGATTCTTCTAGCAATTCCCAACATTGGTTTGTGGAATGTGCCAGAGTGGCTGTTCTCAAGTAGGAATCTGCACAAAAATGAAAACAGAGAATTGGGTCACAGTCTGCGATAACTCTTTCAATTACAACAGTGTGACACTGGCGTTACAGTGTAGCAGATAATTTTGAATTGTTCTCCAGTGAGCGTTCTCAGAGGTGATAACGTTTCTTCTTGTCTTAAGGTCCAGCAGTTCCATAGGAGAAATGTGTGAGTAGGCTCCTAATACTGTATGCTTTTAGTGTCAAAGAAAGGGCACCAGATGAGAAAAGCTACCTTATTTGCCAGTTGTAAATGAAGGAAGAAACCATTTTTTAACAAAATAAAATAAAAATTAGTGTGTTATTGTTGTACACATACATCTAGTTCCATGGCGGCCATGTCTTTGGGTTGTCACACTGATAAATCATTTCACACTGCCCTCATTTTATCTTTTTGCCCCTCACTGCTTTATATAAAACTTTTGTGCTGCTTAAGTTGCTGACATGGAAATGCTAACTCAGACTGTTGCAAAGTTACCACATCCGTTTTTTTAAATGAGTTCAGTATGAGGTCCCACAGGTTTGACTGTTGTATTTGTTACAGCAGCCAACCCCCCAGCTTAAGCATTTATTTTGTTGGTAGTTCAGCTGGTAAAATGGGGTGTGTGTAAAGTATTAACTGTTAACCTTAGGTTCTGGTTTGGTTTCAATTCAAAGGGCAATATGGTTCTTTTTTTTTTACCTTTTGCCCCTGCCTAAAATTTTGCTACTATTGAGTCCATATAAATATTAGCTAAATCTGTTAAATTCCCTATAATTCTGCCATGTAGTACAGAGGTTCCCAAGATACGGCCCACGGTCCGTACCTGGCCCACGACGCCATTCCATCCACCTGTTGCTGTCTCCCCTGCACCCAGAAGTGGAAGTGGGCATGTTTACATCAGTTGTAAAATGCGCCTGTAGCTGACATAAACGTGGAAGTGGGCACATTTATGACAGCCGAAAATGTGCCTGCTTCTGCTTCCAGGGGCATGGTCAGGCTCATGGCACAAAAAGGTTGGCCATCCCTGATGTAGTACAGTAGTACCTTGCTTAAAGAGCATAATGCATTCCACGGGATTGTTCTTTAAGCAAAACACCATTGTAAGTGGCCAATTGTGACTTCTGGCAGGGGGGATTGTGAACTCTGATTTAGTTCTTAAGCGAGTGTTTGGTTGGTTTTAGTTGTTAAGCGAGGCGACCATTCAGAGAAAATTCTGCTCTTTAAGCGTGTTAGTCTCTAAGCGAGGTGCTCTTTATGCGAGGTTTTACTGTATATGATTTGCTCTTACTACCTTAACCATCTCTCCTCTGTCCCTGATGCCCTGATCTTCCTCAGAAGGAGCATAAACATGCAACCACCTCTTTCCCTTATCAAATTCCTTCCCAAAGTCCACCTATTCTGTGAAGTCTTTCAGTTCCCATCCCTTAGTGTGTGAGCCTCCAAAATATTACTGGACTTCAATGTTCATCTGTTATTATAATTGACTATGCTGGCTAGGGATCATTTGCAGTTAGCAACATGTGGGGGAACATATATTCCCCTTCCCTTCCTTGTAAAATTAAATTAACTATATACAAGCGAAAGAAAATAATTTCCCAATTTCTACTCTTCACCACACATTGTTTTTCTTAAAACAATTTTTAAGTTCTACCAGCCTTTGTTTTCATTGGAATTCTACAAAGTTCCACCTATGATGTTGTGGGAATAGTCTTTAAACTTTCTAGCCAATTTAATTATCATATTTTCTGTTTTGTGTGTATGCGTGTGTGCGGGGGAGGGGTGTATTCAAATTCTTTCTCGGAAATATATATGTACTAAGGCCCCTGATCAGAAAATTTGGTCATAATTCACCTTCATTTCTGCCATTCCCTAGTGGAGATTATGGACACTGTCAGGCCTTATTCTACACCATTTTCGTTTTCATCTTTCGTTTTCTGTTTCTTTTAGCTTTTTTTTTGCTACTTCCTCCTTTGCCCAAAATGTCTCTGTCAAGTGTTGCATGTGATAAGGCTTTGGCTTATGAAATGCTTACACAATCTGCACAACTAGTTTTGTGAGCCTTGATAGTTAGCTCAATAGTCTTGTTCATTAAAATTTTGAAGTACTGTATATAAATACTGAGGTAAACGGTAGCTTCATTTTGGCAGTTTCACGTCTGGCCTAGACTTGGAAGAAGAAGAATTTTACTGTACTACCAGTTCTTATATCTCCAATTGAGAGGTGTCACATATTTTGTTGGCAGTAGACATTGGTTTGGATTTTCATGGTTTGGACTTATTATTTGACAACATTTCTTCTGTTTACTCAGAAATGACTTCCACATTATTCAGTAAGACTTACTCCCCAACGAGTTTGTTGAGGCTTTTGTAACCCTCGAGTTTCTCTCTGATCAGTCTTCACTATTAATTTCCCACTGGTTTCCTGCTTGAACTGGCACTATTTTTGGCTCTGCACACTCCAGAGTGGTGTTCTTTTGCTCTGAAGTCCAGTATTAGTTGTCTTAAAGAAAGAGACATACAGTACAGACATTATATACAAAATACCTTTTTTATCTTCTTGTATTTATGAAATTTAGCATTACCTTTGTACTTTCTTGCTTGCTGAAAGAACATACAGAATATTTAACTCCTAGCATACTGTGTGGAAGGAAGAAGTTTAGAATAGATAGATAATAGTTTGATCTGGAGAAAAGCTAAAGATTTAATTGCTGTGAGAAAAGAATTGCTCTGTTCTGGGAACAATAGTAAGTGTGAACACAACTTCCAAAATCTTTGTTGACTTCTAGTAATAGGTTTGTCAGTTTAAGGCAGGGGTGTTCAAACTATGGGATCCTTTGGGACATGCTAGCTTCACTACTCTGCAAAGATTATCCAACAATTTTCTAGGCCTCAGGTATGTATACCATGTCTGATGATGGCTCAGAAACCAAAAAGGAAGCCTCACAAATTATGACAGCTATGCCAATCAGTCATACATTATTCTGCTCATACAAGTCCTTGCAATAATATTCTAATCTTTAATGTTATATATTATGTTAAAAACATATCTTGCAAACTAAGCAACTGTGTAAAACTTTATGATTTGTCATATTTTTGAACATTCTGGTTTTCTTGGCATAAGCTTAGAATTTTTTGACACAGGGAACCTCCAACACTGATTTTAACTATAACCTTAAACCATACCTGTCAACCACGGCTCTGGACAATACGGGACCTGCGCAGAACGGTTCTGTGCAAGTCGCCTTCTACGCATGTGTAGAAGGCTTTTACGCTTGCGTAGAACCCTTTTACGCTTGTGTAGAACCCTTCTATGCATGCTTAGCCTTCTATGCATGTGTAGAAGGGTTCTACGCAAGCGTAGTAGGGCTCTACGCAAGCGTAAAAGGGTTCTACGCAAGTGTAAAAGCCTTCTACGCATGCATAGAAGGTGACTTGTGCAGAAAGGATGCGCAGTACCTCTTCTCTCCCCCCCCCCCGCTGCCAAATTCCGGGTTTTGGCAGCTCCGGGCAGGAAATGGTGCAAATCGGGCTGAAAAAGGGGAAATCCAGGCCAATCCGGGAAGGTTGACAGGTATGCCTTAAACCAGGGGTGCCCTAACTTTTCGGGCTGTGGGCCGGTCGCATGGTTCAGCAGGCCAGTCATATGGTTCCTCCCACCGGAAGTGGAAGTAAAACACGACTCGTAATCTGTTTTGCAACAGAATGTTTTAAACAGGATGAGATAGATTTTAGGCTGCTATTTTCTCTGCTTAAACCATGGGTGCCCAAACTATGGCCCGTTGGCTGGATCTGGCCCCAACCCCAATTCATCCAGCCCGCGCTGCTCTCATCGCTCCCGGAAGAGGAAGTAAAACGTGCCCATACAAAAGAATAGTCAGTGTAATTTGCTCAGCCTATAAATACAGGTAAAACTCAGAAAATTAGAATATTGTGCAAATGTTCATTCAGTTCAGTAATGCAACTTAAAAGGTGAAACAAATATATGAGATAGACTCATTACATGCAAAGCGAGATACAGTAGTTCAAGCCTTACTTTGTTATAATATTGATGCTTATGGCTTACAGTTTATGAAAACCCCAACCCCCCAATCTCATGTACCCCATAATCATCACATAATCTCATGTGCGCTGTACGCCATGATCATCACAATTATAACAAATTAAGGCATGACATCTCTCACTTTGCATGTAGTGAGTCTCTCAAATATTTGTTTTACCTTTTAAATGGAATGAACATTTGCACGGTAGTCTAACTTTCCGAGTTTCACTTGTAATTTCATAACAGTTCTTAACAGCAAGGAAGGGGTACACAGAAAGAGCCTCCTTGAAGACTGGTATTTTTGAACCACAATTGCGCGTACCCTAGTAACGGGAGCCTTGTGTTGGCAGCTAATCTTTCTCACACTAGGTCAGGTGAAAGGAATTGCTGAATGAACTCACCTAAAGGTGCCTTCATTTTAGCAGTTTCACGTCTGGCCTAGACAAAGAAGAAGATAGCAAGGAAAAACAATCTGTCTAATGGCATTCTAGTATATCTGACCCCCCTCCCCACCTTGTTTATCAAAACTATTACCCACTTCACTTGAATTGTCATTATGTAAGCAAAAGCTATATCTTGTCATGACAGGAGGACAGCAGGAGCTTTTTCAACATCTTGCCATATGAAAAGGGGTGGAAAGTCAATTGACCTCAGGAGAGAGTGAAGGGCAGGCTAAGTATTAAAATGGAAAAACAGTGTTCAAAGTGACTTATTTTTTGCATGAAAGTATCATGGCTTTTTGCTGCCATATAGTGCTGTACTTATAAAGGTGAATGGCTTGGCAATAAAGTGATGGAACAGTGATGTTATGTGGCGATGTTACAGAGAGTTCAGCTGTGTAGTATTTTGAGGAATAAAGGCCATAGTAGGTCCTGGGAGCATGTAATGGAAAATGGATTCTGGAGACAAATCAATTAACCTCTGCCTTTTAAATTAACAACTAATTGTCATATAGGTTATCACTCTTACTGACAGCATTTGGCTTCGTTTCAAATATGCCTTTTCTACAGCACATTCTTTTTTCATTCTTCTGTGCCTGTGTTTGCGATTACAAACCAAAGCCAAAGATGACTTCATCTCATCATTTGGAAACAAGATCAATAATGTGACATCTTCACTACTCTATTAAGCTTATTTGTATTAGAATTTTAAATGGGTAGCATTTTAAGCAGTTATGGCCTCTTTTTATTTTTTTTAGAAAGGATTAATATATCAGGATTAGAAATAGATCTGGAGATTGAGGCACTTCTGATATATCCTAGAGCAGGTGTTCTCAACCTTTTAAAGCCAGGAGTCGGGTCATGCTCCCTCAGACTGCTTCAGGGGCCGGATGGATATTTTGCCCTTCTTCCACCACATGGCACTTCCAGGTATGATGGAGGTGGTGGTGGACCACATGAAATGGCACCACAGGCTGCATCTGGCCCACAGGACGCAGGTTGAGAATCCCTGTCGTAGAGGGAGGGGAACATTTAATATCCATGTAAAGAATACCCTAAAGCTGTCTTTCATTGCTTAATGATTACAATTTTTCATTGCACATGTTTTATTTGGAGATGAGTTTAGGAATTGTTTAGCTCAGAAGGTTAGGCATTTGGATGTCAAGTCTGAGGTTGGAAGTTTCATTCCTCATTGCTCATCTGAGAAGAGCCAGCCTATGTAATCTTGGTCAAGCTTCACTGTCCCAAAGTGCCCTAAGAAGAAAAGAAGGGTAAACCATAAATCAGAAGTTACTAGCTAGCATTTAATTGTTATCATGCTTTAGTCATTCAGAGTGACTCGTTCTACCATTCATTAGCAGATTTTGAGATCAGAGTGGAATTTTTCAATTTGGGAGTACAGGAGGAAAACCGTTTTCCCAGTCCTTATTACCAGTTAGCATGCAGGCTGTAGGGTTCAGGGAATTGTATTCCATAGAAAATATAAGTTTTCCAATTGTAAACATGCAGTCATAATGCCTAGCAAAACTCAGCAGAATTTGGTACAGAGGGGTCTAAGGACATGATGCTGCTGTTCACCAGATATAAAACTTATACTCCTAGAAAACTTGTGGAGTTCTTTAGAATAGTAATTTGTATGGTATTAACCTTATGCTGAATCTGTGTGAAGAATAGTAGATCAACTAGATTTAGAAGCCTGGCTTGATGGTTTAAATATCTGCCATAGCATGAGTTCCCAGGTAGCTATTTTTGCAATTATTTATTCATTCATTCATTTATTTATATTCATATTTATATAACCGCCCAACTTACAAAGACTCTGGGTGGCATACAATCTTAAAACCCTTAAAACAAGAACAACCCCATTAAAACAAATTATCCCGCTAAAAACCCCACACATTAAAAAGTGGAAGATTACTTTGATATTAAACCAACCAGCAGGTGGGGGTCATGACATCTTCAGGACCCCACACCTGCCCCGCCAGCCATGTTTTCAGATCTTTCCTGAAGGGCAGCAATTCCATCTGCAGCCTTAGTTCCACTGGCAGGAGGTTCCATAGGGCCGGAGCGGACACAGAGAAGGTCCTCCTTCTTGTGCTAGAGAGACGGGCCCCTCTAGCAGATGGTACAAGCAGAGAGCCCCTCCGGTCCGCTCTGGTTGGACGGACAGACGTTCTTGGGGCGATGTGGTCTCTTAGGTATCCTGGCCCACTACCATATAGGGCTTTAAAGGTAATGACCAGCACCTTGAATTGCACCCAGAGGCAAACTGGAAGCCAGTGCAGCTCCCGAAGCAGTGATGAGGTGTGAGCATAATGCCCACACCCCATCACCACCCGAGCAGCCGCATTCTGGACCAACTGCAGCCTCCGGATGGAGGTCAAGAGCAGCCCCATGTAGAGCACATTGCAATAATCTAGAGGTGACCAGAGCATGAGTGAAGGTGAGTAAGGAGTCCCGGTCTAGGAGCGGGTGCAACTGGCGAATCACCTGAAGTTGGGCAAAAGCCCTCTTGGCCACGGCCGCTACCTGATCTTCAAGCAGCAGTCGTGAGTCCAGGAGGACCCCCAAGTTGCGCACCGGATCTGTCTGGGGCAGACTAGCCCCATCCAAAACCAATGATGATAGCTCCCGAGATAACACTGGGCCCCTAATCCATAGCCACTCAGTCTTGCCAGGGTACAGTTGTAATCCGTTGTCCCCCATCCAGACCCCAACAGCCGCCAGGCACTCGGACAGGACTTTGACAGCACCACTGGGATCACCACGAGACGAGATGTACACTTGGGTGTCATTCGCATACTGATGGTACTGCGCCCCATGTCAACGGATGATCTCACCCAGCGGTTTCATGTAGATATTAAATAGGAGAGGAGACAGCACCAAGCCCTGAGGCACCCCATATTGGAGTGGCCTAGGGCTGGACGTCTCACTCTCCAACCACACTGACTGGGTACGGCTCTTCAGGAATGAGGAAAACCAAGACAACACAGTGCCCTGGATCCCCAATCCTCGGAGTATAGTAGCTGAATATAGGTGCTGCCATATTCGGGTGAACTACACCAAGGTGATAGTTGTAACAATATACAAAATTTTATTTATTGCACTATGCTGAGATAGTCATTGCTATATAGCTGCATTCCCAAGTTGCCCTATATGAGGTAAAGGCAAAGTTCACCCTTGCTCGAAAGCCAGTCGTATCTGACTCTAGGGTTCAGTGCTCATCTCTGTTTTATAGCCAAAGAGACAGTGCTGTCTGCATTTGCAGACATTTCCATGGACATGTGGTTAGGCGTGCCTAGACACCGAAGTGCACAGAATACTGTTTACCTTCCCACCAAAGTGGTACCTATTTATCTACTTGCAATTTCTTGCTTTTGAACTGCTAGGTTGGCAGGAACTGGGACAGAGACATGGGCTCATTCCGTCATGCAGTACTTGGGTTTTGAACTGCTGACCTTCCGTCCCCCAGTCAGCGTCTTAACCACTTGAGTGAACAGACTTTTAAATGTGTGAACTGGCCTAGTGTCATGTTTGTTAAGCAGGACAGTTTGATGGAGCAGTTGACATAGGAGGGTTTTGAATTAACTGGTAAATACAGATCACCTTTACAGAGTTTTATGGGCTGCTTAAAGAAGCAAATAATTAGGTACACTCTATCAACCGTATAGAGGCTGTGGTGGCTTGAAAGCAAGAAACTGCAAGTAGATAAATAGGGACCACTTCGGTGGGAAAAGATCTTGGGGGCATGAAAGGAGTCTTATTCGGGCGTCCTCTGAGCGGAGTTCCTCCATCAAAAATCCTTTCAACCCAGAATAATTTCTGACACCAAAATATTACGGTATGTATACTGTATGTTATATTTAGTGCTATGGCAAATGGGTTTTTGGGTTGCTGTACCATTATCTTGCTTGTCATTAAGACAGTCCATATTCCTGTTGCAGATGTGGGATACTGTAGTACTATTTCAGTCATGCCCTGTAAACCAGATAGTTATCAAATTGCTCATTATTTATATAAATTGCTGTCATCTCCTTACTACTGACTGATATTGTTCATTCCTCAAAAGGTTCCTGTTATTTCTTATAACAGGACCTTCGTGAGGAACGAGCCCTGGTGGTACAGTGGTTAAACTGCTGTCTTGGAACCAAATGGTTGGAAGTTCGATCCTGACCAGGGCTCAAGGCTGACTCAAGCCTTCCATCCTTCCTGGGTTTGTAAAATGAGTACCTAGCAAGTTGGGGGCAAAATGCGAATTAACTTGTGAACCACCCAGAGAGTGCACTAAGCAATATGGATCAGTATATGTGTGATTGCTTTGCTTTATTCTGAATCTTACTGCATATCTTAGTGATATGGCACTTTAAGACACAAGTAAGGATGAAATATTTAATTCTCGGTAACTATTTAGATTAGAACAATGAGCTGTTTGTTTTCTTTGTGTAAAAAAAAATGGCATCCAAGCACAGCAAGCTGTTTGTTTGCAGAATATCTGGAGGTCACATGTGACTTCTAAACGTATTAAAGCATAATAAAGTTTGGGTTTTTAGCATCTTAACTTTAACTGGAGGGTAGATTTCAGTCTCTTTTGTCCTACCCAACCCCCTACCAAGGTCCAGCTTTTGTAGTACCTCAGATCTGTGAAGTACTGAATCCTTCTTGCAGGCAAGGAAGGTATAGGGATGTGTGAGTGAGACACTGTTGTTACCTGTGTTTGAATATAGGTAAATGCTGTGGCATGGATATGTATCAAATGAAATACAAGGTGATTTTATCAAATTATTCTTTGGTACCTTAGAAACTGTTTTATCAGATAAACTCTTGGTGACTGTGTGTGTTGATATTACAAAAACTGAGCGAAATACAGTAGTCTTTTGTAGCTGCTCATTAGATGTACCTTAGTTTTTTTTAATAATTTTATTGAATTTTATTAACATAAAACAGAAACAAATAAACATATATCATTACATTACAATACAATGTATAAATGAAACAAACAAAAAAGATACATGAAAAGTATAATAAAAATAAACACATGGGTATTACTTTCTTTGCCATATTATTATACTAGCAGGGGCTTACCGGCTTTGCCTGGGAGGACCCAAGTGGGTCTGAGAAGGCTCCCATGCACGGTGTACCCGACACAGTCCCTGTCAGATGTCAGCTGTTCCCCCTGGCCGCCATCTTCCCTGCCCGTCATCTGCCTTACCCGGGCATGCCGCCTCCGTCTTGTCTGGCTTGGGGCATTGTTCTCCTGGAGTCCCCACATGGCGGCCTCTCTTGCACACACAGAGGAACCCTGTCCCTCTCTTTCTTGCCCTCTCTCACTTTTTCACTCACAGATGGCGAACCCCGAATTCCCAAACAGTGTTCTCTGTCGGGCTCTCGTTGTGGGCTGTGTCCATGGCCGTTGCTGCTGTGATGAGCGTGGCGGCTGCCTGTGGCGGCCTTACCACAGTAGCCTCACACTGTCCGCCCTGGGGCATTTGAGTACCCCTGGGTGCATTCTGTGCCTGCGCTGGCAGTTGGTTTGCTGTGCACACAACCATCGCCCCATCTTTTCCACTCTTGGCCCGGCCTCCCCAATTGGCCGGGGCTTGGTGCAGTGGCTGCTGGGGGGCGTAGTTTTTCTTTTTTGCTTTTTGTGGGGCACAGGGCCCCCAGGGCAGTCCAGACCGCAACAGTGCCCGGAGTGGTAGCACAAGGTAGGGGTGTGCCAAGTTTGGGGGTAGTGGTCCAGGGGTGCGGATTTTTCTCATTCTAATAATATTTAAATCTGTTTAGTATATTACTACTTTATTTACCAGTAACTCTCTCATTACCTATATAATATATTGAAAACAAAATTAATATCACCCCGTGATATATACAAAACCCTGGAGACCGTAGTTTTGTCACAGCACTATATTACCATTTCCAAAAATTCATGTGATCTGGTACTGGTTTGCCACCTTTAGATTTTACCAAAGTATGTTCCACAAAAGGTCTCCATTTCCCCCAAAATTTATTTTCCTTAATTATACCTTTCTTTTTATTCAACTCCCATGTAAGTTTGTCATTTAACACAATTTCCCATATGAACCTTAGTTTTAAAAACGTGTAGCAACTTATATTCTGGGGCTGTGGTGGCTTAGCGTTTAAGATGCTGAACTTGACTACTGGAGAGTCAGCAGGTCAGCAGTTCGAGACATGAGTGCTGCATGACAGAGTGAGCTTCTGTCTCTTTCCCAGCTCCTGCCAATCTAGCATTTCGAAAGCAAAAAACTGCAAGCAGATAAATAGGGACCACTTCGGTGGGAAGGTAAACAGTGATCCGTGCACTCCAGTGTCTAGTCATGCCTGTCACATGCCCACAGAAATGTCTGCAGACGCAGACAGCACTGGCTCTTTGGCTATAAATGAAGATGAGCACTGAACCCTAGAGTCGGATACAACTGGCTTTTGAGCAAGGGGGACCTTTACCATACCAACTTATAAAGAGACTTCCTGACCATAAGTGTTTGTTTTCTGGCTGGTATATGAAAAGTGGGAGTGTAGAAATTCAAGGGAAGAAATACAGCTCAGTGGGTTGGAAGATCTGCCTTTATAGCCAGGGAACAGAGTTCAAATCCACACTGTGTCCCCTGCCTTCTGTGCAGTGGTGGGCTCCCAAAAAATTTGCTACCACACTGGGCGCAGTATGGTGGGTGTGGCCAGGGGGAAAGCCCTGCATTGCACCTGAATTGTTGTTGTTGTTTAGTCGCACAGTCGATTCCGACCCTTTGCGACCCCATGGACCATTTTCCTCCAGGCACCTCTGTCCTCCGCCATTCTCCTCAGCCCACCAAGCTCTGTGCCCATCTATCCATCTCATCTTTGGACGCCCCCTTCTTCTCCTGCCCTCCATCTTTCCCAGCATCAAGGCCTTCTCAAGTGAGTCCCCCCTTCTCATTTGATGCCCAAAGTACTTTAGCTTCATCTTCATTATTTGTCCCTCCAATGAACAGTCAGGATTGATTTCTTCCAGTATTGACCTATTTGTTCTCTTTGCTGTCCAAGGGACTCTCAGGACTCTCCTCCAACACCACATCTCAAAGGCATCTATTCTTCTGCGCTCAGCCTTCCTAATGGTCCAGCTCTCACACCCATACATTACCACTGGGAATACCATTGCTTTGACTATGCGAATTTTTGTTTTCAAGGTGATGTCTCTGCTTTTCACTATATTCCCCAGGTTAGGACTACTTTATTTCAAAACTTGGATGGGCAGGGCCAGCCAGAATTTCTGCTACCGGTTCTGGCGAACTGGTGCGAACCAGCTGATGGCCACCAGTGCTTCTGTGTGACCTTGGGCAAGCTGTGCTGTCAGAGTGCCACAAGGAGGACTGAAAAATGACTTCTGATACTTTATACTCAGCATGCAATTACTTGCTGAGTAACATCTAGTGTTAACACATATACTTTTGTTATATCTGCCAGTTCTGTGAAGACATAGTTGCTTCTGTTCTAGACGGGAACATGCCATTATTTTATTTGCCAGGTCCCTCTATTGCTTAAATATATTTGCCTATTTTTGTTGTTCCTGATACCAAAAGAGATTTTGGTAGGCTGCTATTTTGTATTATTATTGTATGATTGTTAAGGGCTATGACAAAATAAGGCACTTGTCCACCTGCTTCCTTGCATTATGTTCAATACTGCATTTAGCGCTGTGGATTTCTCATGTTCTTTCCCCTGTTCAGCTCTTTGTTCCCCTTCTGTTTTCATGCCGTCATGATGGTATTGTAATGTATACTGTTACTGCTATTTTGCACTAGCATTTTACTGATTTATTGTATATTATAGTGTTTTATCATTCTGCATTATAATTCTTTGGGTACTATTAGAAGAAGTGTAGCAATCATATTTGGAAGCAAAATAAAATAAAAGTTTGCGAAGGAAATTTTACAGAGTTGCAACATCCTAGGCTGGAGTAAACTATGATGACATTTAACCTTGTCGGAGGAGAATGTTATTTTTTAATCATCAGGGTGTAGAGATGGGGCCAGACTTGCTATGAGGAAGGACAATTATCTGTTGTACTATTAAAAAGTGTAACTCTCTTAACTTCCTAATGTTGTCTAATGTTCTATTATATCCTCTGCTACTGGAAGATGCCATTTGTTCCAAATGCAGAATAATTGACAGGGAGAGGCATTCTAAAAGGCTTTTCAGTAGGCCAAAGACAGAAACCTATTGAGGAAAAGCTACCCAAAACCCTTTGGGTGTGTGTGTTGTATCCTTCCTCCACTGGTAGTTGCCACAGCTTCTACAGAAAGTCCAATGGTTTTCTATGAAACAGACCATGTAGGCTAGGTGTTCTCAACCTTTTAAAGCCGGGGGCTGAGTCACACTCCCTCAGACAGCTTCAGGGGCTGGATGGCCATTTTGCACTTCCTCCACCACATGGTGTGGTGGAAAGGGGGGCACATGAAATGGTGTCATGGGCAGCATCCAGCCCATGGGCCGCAGGTTGAGAATCCCTGATGTAGGCTATGGATGGGTTGTCTTCCCACAAAACTGTGGTCCTTACACAGACATTTTGTTTTGTTATAAGTACTCAAACTGCAGAGGAAGAAAGAATATGAGAGGAATGTATTATAGTTGTGATAGTGACATAGAATGACATCATAAATGCTATGTGCTATTCCTTCTGTACTACATTACTGTTTAATGCAGGAGTTCTCAACCTTTTTAAGCCGGGGGCCGGGCCACACTCCCTCAGACATCTTCAGGGGCCGGATGGCCATTTTGCCCTTCCTCCACCACATGACACATCCTGGTGTGGTGGAGGCAGAGGGGGACCACATGAAATGGCACCATGGGCCATGTTCGGCCCACGGGCTGCAGGTTGAGAATCCCTAGTTTAGCATCATGTGTAAAAACAAGAGTCAACTCATCACCTTTATGCAACCCCCCAAAAACAACAACAACAACGTTCCATATGGTCAGGAACATAAATAAAGTAGGACTTATTTTTATGTCAGTAGGTTTCTAAAAAATTTTTACTTGCAGACTGGGAATCATTGTTTAAAACAAACCTTTGACAATTGATAAAGAAGCCAACAATTGACTTTGAGTTGTTCTGCTGATTTTTTTAAAAAATGATTTGCCCTGTGACCTTTCAATGAGAATTCAAATGTATATTTCCTTCAAGCCTTTACTTCCAACTTTTTTTCTCTCCAGGGAGCATCTACACTAAAGGCATGCTTAGGGTTTCTACTTTGTATATCCTCTGGGACTGCTTTACTCCATAGAAGCAATAATGCTCCCAATTAAGAAGAAAATTGTAAATATAATTACTTGTTTAACTGCCTAATTTATTTATTTAACTGCTTGCAAGCTTGAAATTTTTTAGAATTACAAGTTACATTCCAGGCCCACCTCTAAAAATATTGTTGTTATAAAAGGACATATTGGTTTGTTTTGTATACCATTCTCTTGGTCGAAGCCACTTTGCATGTTCTGTGTTCCTGTCAAATCTCTGCAGCAGTATGAAATATATATTAATGCAAACAAATATCTTCCAGTTTTTTCAACACTGTAGCATACCCTGCAGAGCTTGGAAAGTTGGAGAAAAGCAGATGTTTTATGTATGCGAAGTATTATGAGTATACAGTGAGAGTCCATAAACCCCACTGGCATTAATGATAGACATGAGCTGAGGTCAAGCTCATTTTGACTGAGCTGTAGTTAAAAAATGTTCCCTTTTACTATCATAATTGCTGAATTGGATAATTTAAAAAGAAAGCTCTTCTGAGCCTTATTTGATTGCCACTTCCGTTATATCTGGACAGAGAAGCAGGAATCTGCCTGTTGGCTCTTTTACTTCTGTGGTGTTCCCAGTGGCTTGAATAGTTGCCCTTTTTATGGGACTCCCTCTCATATTCATACCAGTCATTGTGGCCAATTACCATGTTATCTGTAGGATTCCAGGAGTTGCAGTCCAAATAAATGAATTTGCCTTTTGCTGATTTAAAATAAGTATGTAAAAGTAAGTCGCAACTAAAGTAGGTTCATTTGAATCAGTGGAATTTATGAAGGAGTTGACTTACCAAATCCCCAGAGATCCAGTGGGCCTACTCTAGTACTACTTAATATGCTAAGTAACAGGATTTTAGCATCAGTTGCTGTTTTATGTTTGGAGGTGGAGGTGAACAGTGATAAACTAAAACAAACCAAACACCATGAGATATAGGTGTGAGAACATATTTTAGAAAGCCGAAGCAAATACCATGTATACTCAAATATAAGCTGACCCAAATAAAAGCCGAGGTACGTAATTTTGACGTGAAAACCCAGGAAAATAGATTGACCCAAGTATAAGCTGAGGGTGGGAAATGCAGCAGCTGCTGGTGAGTTTCAATAATCAAAATACATGAAAATACAGTAAAATTAATTAAATTGTTGGTGCATCTCAATCTGGCACAGTCTTGGGACCCTCTTAGTCGTTGACCCAAGTATAAGTCATGTCCCCTTTGGGGGCTCAAAAACCCGGCTTATACTTGAGTATATATGGGAGGTTTTATTCTCTCATGCTAACCAGTTCCACTTCTCTACAAACTCTAGTCTAGGCCTTAATGCTAGAGGTTGTAAGAACGTGACAAAGTCTGTATCAAAGTGTGAAGGTCATTTGTCTTCCAACTGCTAATAGAGATCACTTCCGGGTTTTCAAACTCTCTCAAGGAAAGACTAGTGTTGATTTAATAGAATAAAACTTGTTTACTTTGGCACTCGGACCTTTCCTGGTTTGTCACTCTAAGAGGTTTTGAAACAGGTCTCCTTTGGGAAGGTATTGGTGAGGATTTGTAGCAAAATAAGTTAGATATCCTTCTTGAAGGCATTTGTCTCATCATCTATTGGGCTGGGCTAATGTACTGAAGCATGGTGAATCTAATGAGATCAGTTATTATTCTTGTTAATAATTAGCTTCCTTCAGCCAGCCAAAGATAGAAAATAAAATAAATAGTGGAATCTGTGACAGAATCAAAGACCTGAAACTGCCCTCCCTAAACTAGATTATTAAGTTACAACTCCCATCATCCCCAGGCAGTATGATACATGATATTGGTGGAGAAAAGCTTTTACTTATCAGAGGTGGCCAAACCTTTGGTTTTTGGACTTCAATTCTCAGAAGCCTAAGCCAATTCCCCAAAGCACTGGTCAGCCAACATACTGACTTAGGCTTCTGGGAATTGAAGTCCAAAACCAAATGTTGGCCACATATGAGCAAACCTCCTTATGTATTACTGTGGGTTTCATGTATCCATATTTACCATAGTGACTATTAATTTAAAACTATGTTATTTTAAATTTTTAGTGAGAATTACTTCGCTGCGAGCTGAAATGCTTCCTTCCTTAAATAGCTTTGTTGAAAACAACCTTTTGTTCTTATATACAACACATAGATTTTAATTAATCCCTCTTTACAGAATTACATAGCCAGTTATCTAAGCTATTATTTATTCCCTGAGAATAAATGTAAAGGGAAACTACTATGAGCAAGCTTATCTCATGCCAGGCAGGTTGTACTTCTTAGTGGCAGTTTTATGTTTGGGCAATGAAAGCATTTGTAGCCTCTTGATTTATTAAATTCTGCACAAACCATTTGTTGAGTGATAAGACTGCTTAGTTAAATTGTTTGCCAAAACTTTTAAATAAAATATATCTTAGACTGAGGCTTGACCTCCTCCAATGGCCTTGCTTGGATATTAAACATCATTGGGGAGAAAGCTGAACCTCGGGGTACCCCATATTGCTGTACCCTGAGATGTGACAGTTCCTCCCCAAGTTGAACTCTCTGGACCCAACCAGAGAAAGGACCAAAGCCAAGCTAAAGTTTGGCCCCCTATACCTAACTCAGAGTCTGTCCAGAAGGATATGGTAGTAAAAGGTATCAAAGGTATCAAAGGTTGCTGGGAGAGCTAAGAGGACCAGCAACAAGGAATTTACCCCAGTCTGCCTCTCTCAGAAGTTCATCCAGCAGAGCATGTTATACTTCCCTGTGTAAGCATTATTCAAGACAGGGGCAGTAAACCCTGTTAAAGGGAAATACAGTGCAACCTCGTATAATGAATGCATCATACAATGAAAAAATCGTACGATGAAGAGAATTTTAAACAACAACATTGCATCATATAATGAAAATCTCTATGGGATGCATCGTACAGCGAATATTTTTCTTTGTACGATATTTCCCATAGATATTTTTGTTGCATGATTTTTCCCATAGAGAGTTTCGTTGTACGATGCATCCCATAGGAATTTTCATTGTACGATGCATACATCATACAACGAAAAAAATCGTATAACAAAGTGCCTTGTGGAACCAATTATTTTCATTATACAAGGTTCCACTGTATCTAAACTTGCATCTGTTTCTGCATTTTTTGCCAGTGCAATGCTGCATCGGAAGAGATTTAATTTAATTTACTTTAATAGTCATATTTATATATGCCGCCCGACTCAGGGCGGCATTTCTGCTTTTAAAAAAGTTCTACCTGTGACCAAGAATCCTGACGATTCTGGATTATTGCTTGCTTCTAGAGGCTATGTGCAAGTATGCCTGTTCTCTTTTGACCTGACACTTTAAGCCTAAAGAACACAGTGAGATGGAGACAAGGCTAAGTGTTCTCCTGTAGGCGTGTCTATAATCCTAGGTTGAATAATGCCTGAAAAGAGCTAACGTTATATAAAGCCTGCCTAATTATTATTATTATTATTATTATTATTATTATTATTATTATTATTATTATTATTATTATTATTATTATTATTATTATTATTATTATTATTATTATTATTATGTGTCTAGGCCAGATGGGAAACTGCCAAAATGAAGCCACCTTTTAGTGAGTTCATTCTGCAGTTCCTTTCTGTTGACCTAGTGTGAGAAAGATTAGCCGGCAACAAAAGATTGCCGATACCAGGGTATGCCCAATTGTGGTGCAAAAATACCACATTCGTCAAGGAGGCTCTACTGTGGGAATTCCGCAACAAAATGTGACTCAGTGATATGCACCAAAACATCTCTCCACCCCTTTATTTTGCATGTGAGATAAAGATTTCTGTTTGAATTTCTCTTTGTACTTGTGTACTTAAATAACTTGTTTGCTTGTCACAAGGCTCATTTATGATGGTTTGCTTAGGCTGCTGTGTGTCATTACAAGTTCCCCTTTCCAGTTCTCTAAAATTCTTTCTGCTGCTTCAGGATACTGGCATAGCATTGCAGCCTTTGAAGGGGAACTGTGACATGCTTTTTGAGCTCTTTCTTCAGCAGATTATATTGTTGTTGCTTAATTATGTTTATGATAAGAATATACATTCTTCTTCTGTGTCTAGGCCAGACATGAAACTACCAAAAGGAAGGCACCTTTTGGTGAGTTTATTCTGCAGTTCCTTCTGCCTGACCTAGTTTGAGAAAGATTAGCCAGCAACACAAGGTTGCCATTACCAGGATATGCCCGATTGTGGTTCAGAAATACCACAATCTTCAACGAGGCTCTTTCTGTGTACCCCAGAATATACAGTGAAATTGCCTTGCTAGATTCTTTTGATCTAATAGTTAAAATGTTGAAAGATAGGAGGATTGAAATGTTTAGTTACTATTGGGAGTCATCTCTCTTAAAAATACATTACATTTTGCATTTTGTGTATGTAAACAAGGGATCAATTCCCCCCCCCCCCGACACACACACGCACGCGCACGCACGCGCACACACACACACACACACACACACACACACACACTCATTAATGTTAGTTCAAGTCAAATACTTTTTGCAAAATAGGCATTCTCTAAGCACTTAGCAAATGTATATAGAAGATTGATATCATGTTTGGGTCTTATTAGATAAGATTAGGATGTAGATGAGGAAGGGTGTGGAGACATACAGGTGAAACTCGGAAAATTAGAATATCGTTCAAATGTTCATTCAGTTCAGTAATGCAACTTAAAAGGTGAAACAAATATATGAGATAGACTCATTACACGCAAAGTTCAAGCTTTACTTTGTAATAATATTGATGCTTATGGTTTACAGTTTATGAAAACCTCAACACCCCCCCCCATCTCATGTACCCCATAATCATCACATAATCTCATGTATGCTGTACACCATGATCATCACAATTATAACGAATTAAGGCATGGCATCTCTCGCTTTGCATGTAGTGAGTCTATCTCATATATTTGTTTCACCTTTTAAGTGAAATGAATGAACATTTGCACGATATTCTAATTTTCCGAGTTTCATCTGTATCTTTTGAAATTGACTTGAAATGTTGCTTAATTAATTGAGATAGTTCTGTTTGTATACTTAATTGATTTTAATGGCTTTCATGGTTGTGTTTGCTTTTACTAAAATTTAATAATTCTGTGATTAAATGTGTTTCCACTTATTTTATTGTTTTATGAAGATTCCAAGTAGTGGAAATGTGAGGTAAAATATAATAGTAGAAGACGTTGTGGATGATGATGAGAAAAAACCTATAGAAATTACATGTCCCTTTGCTTAGAGGTTCAACCCTGGTAGAAGTACTTTTCTTGAACTCTAGAGCCTTGATCAACATTGCTGCCCCCATAACCCATTGTTTAACTTTTTTGTCCTCTCCATTAATCCATACATAAATTACATGAGTCATGATAGACCTAATGAGATTGAGATTTTCATTTATTTTTATGTTTTTACCAGATTATTACAAATGTTTAACCAAGGAAACTGAATAATCTGTATAAAACTGACATTTTAGCATTAATGCAATTAACACAAATTCAGATCATATAAAATAAACCTAAAATTCTAGGCCTTTAATTAAAGCAATCAACAGAAAATTATATAGACTCAGTAATGAACTTAAAATTTTGAAATATCTCTGGCAAGGCATTACAACAGGGGTCAGCAACCATTTTAAGTCGGGGGCTGAGTTGAGGATGTTGGACTGTGTTCCTCCTCACTATAAATACTGCTGTAAATGTGTCTGCAGCTGTTGTAAACACATTTATGGCATCCGTAAACACATCCGCAGCCACTGTAAACGTGTCTGTGGTAGCTTCCGGTGGCAGCAGCAGTGGCAGCGGTGGTTGCAGTGAGGGCAGAGGGCATATGGTTTGGTGCCATGGGCCGGATTCAGCCTGCGGGCCGTAGGTGCCAACCCCTGCATTAAAACATTCTTCATTAAGAATTATTCCCTAATATCAGTTACAGTAATACCTCATACAAAGTCCGCTTCATACAACATCGGATTCATACAACATCTCCTAATTCCTTGAAAAAAGTTGCCTCATACAAAGTCGTGCCACTTTGTATGAGGCATTGGGTTTTTCCCAGGTTGCATTGTTCCTGGGCAGTATAAAAGGCAGGACACATGCATGCATTGCTCTTGTGGGTTTTGCATGAGGCGAAGAGTGTTTAGGAGTAGTTTTGAGTACGATTTTGGATTTTTTTGGATTTTTTAATCAGAATTTTTAGAAGCATTCCTGGGATTTTTGCAGCATTCTTCAGGTTCTTGGACAATCAGGGTTGTTTGACATGTTTTTGTAATGTATTTAGCCTTTAGACAATGTTTTCTTAAAGTTCTGTCTGTTTCCTGTCTGTTTCCTTGGCTTTGCCCTGAAGTCTGTGCTGTTACAGTACAATGTATCTCTATGGAAACGACGTTGTATGAGGCATCGCTGCAAGGATTTTGCATGCCTCATACAAAGTCCAAATCCGTATAAAGTCCAAACTTGTGGAACCAAGTTTGTACGTTGTATGAGGTATCACTGTACTTAGAAAAAGTTTAGTCATTACACTTAAAGGTCTGTTTTGCCCTCCCAAAACAGGCTTATGGATGGACTTTCTCCCTCCAGAACTTTGACTTCGATGACACACACACACACACACACACACACACACACACACACACACACACACACACACACACACACACACACACACACACACACACACACACACACACACACACACACACACACACACACACACACACACACACACACACACACACACACACACCAGGATGTTATGTGAAGGATTCTCCTCCTCCTCCTTCTATGTCCAGATCAAAGTTTAAACTGGCAAAATGATGCTACTGTATTTCCCCGAAAATAAGACCTATGGTAACCAGAAAATAAGACCTAGCATAATTTTTTCAGGATGCTCATAATAGCTCATAATAAACCCCAGTTAAAGTCATCAGCCAGAAAGACACATTTTGTATGTCCGGTTAGAACAATCTAACCCACCATATAGATGACAGTTTTGAAATATAGTATGCAAAATAATTTGAAAAGTATTTGTTGACCTCATTAATTGCTGTTCAAAAAGCTCTACATAAATGTAATGGACAAACAAAAATGTTAACTGTTCTACTTCAAGTCAAAGATTCTTTGTTGAGTTTCAAAGGAAACAGTTACTGGAGTAATCAAAGGAATGGTCTCCCAAATGGTAGTGTCCTATCACCATTACTTTTTAACGTGCATACAAATGATCAACTAGTATTTCCATATGCCAGGAATTTCAGTTATGCTAATTATCTTGCCTTGGCAGTCCAGGGGAAACATTTGAGTTTGTCAAGTAACAGCTAACCTCCGTATTACATCTTTTTTCATATTATAAAAATAACCAGCTGAAACCAAACCCTTTAAAAGCATAGATCTGTGCCTTCCATGTGAAGATTAGAGAAGCAGAAAGGAAATTCCAAGTTACCGAAGAAAGCATGATTTTGGAAAGTAATGCCTCAAAGACTTTGGGCATCTCTCTGGATCATTGACTAAACACCAAACAGAAAGTTCTGACCAGAAATAATATACTTAGGAAGCTGGCTGGTTCAGACTGGGGTCCACATTCACAAACAATAAGAACAGCAGCTCTGTCCCTGTGCTGCTCCATAGCAGAATATGCTAGTGTTGTATGGTATAAATTAGCACATGCCAGATACAGTAAGTGGATGTAGCTCTTAATGAATCATGTAGGATTTTTACTGGCTGGCTGAAGCATACCCCTCTGGAGGCACATCAACATGTGCTAATGAAGAAAATAATCGAGCACCAAACTCACCCACTTCATGGAGGCTCCTAAATGATGGGTAAAATTGAGGAAAAGTTTTCTGCACATTTCCCAAACTAGACAGACTAGACTAAAACTATGGAGAGCAAAAATAGTACACCTTGCAAAATGGATGACTGCCAAAGACTGTCTACCACCAGGACAAGATTCTGCCTGAACCATCTGGTGGTAGACTTTGAGGCAAAATAGGAAGATCAAAGAATAATCAGGTAAAATAGGGCTACAGTACATATTTTCTGTGAATGTGGAGAAATAAAATCAATGCAGCATTTATGTGCATGGAATTTATGTTCTTCCACAGCTTCAAAAGATCTAGTAAACAGCCAAAATGGCACTCTTGAAGTAGCTTTTGATTTTTTTACAAAGTCTAATCATTTTACGTTGTCTGAATTTTACCTACATTCTATATACAGTACAGTGGTACCTCATACAACAATTTTAATCAATTGTTTCATACAACAACGAGCCCCGTGGAATGGATTAAAATTGTTGTATGAGGTATATATATATATTGCTAAGTGGTTTTTCCCACTGAAAAATTGTTGTGCGATTGTTTCCATAGGGGAAATTGTTATGTGGGACGCCATTTCCCCCCCAAAACCTAATTGTTATGCAATTTCATTGTTATATGGAGCAATTGTTGTATGAGGTTCCAGTGTATGTCCAGAATTTTCAATTGTGCAGTTCTTTGATACAAAGGAAGAAAACATTTCGTCCATTCCTCCCTGATAAACAAAGTGCCCCTGCTGCAGTTCTCATGGGGCATACAGGCACACACTGGTTTGGTGTATACACATGCTCATCCCCTGAGACCACACTTTTTTGATCAGGGAGGGACAGACCACAAGGTATGACTTGGCTAATGCTATGATCAGGATTTTGCCCATTGTTTATAGCTATGATCCCTAAGTCCATATCATATCATATCATATCATAATGATCACATCTGTCAGTAAGCATGCAGAAAGCAAGAACAGGAAAACCGCACTGTTTAGTCATTATAATTCCTGTCAATGGTTGACAAGAAGTTGGTTAGACCAATTTAGACTGAGTGACAATAGGCAGTTTATTTTAAACACAGGTGGTTATAGTGAAAAGTTAGTAGCTTGATAACTGGAACAGTATGATGATGAGAATGTGTCTACTGTGAGCTTCATTCAGGCTTATGAGATGTTGTCAGCCTGAAAGAACAAACCCTTTTGCTTTTTTGCCTAGTAAACATATTGTCACCAGAACTTTAGCTGTTCTTTATACAGAGGCTTTCTGGGAGAAAAGAAGCCTAAAGTAAGCCCAAGGTTAGCAGTGAGGGTGGGGTAATTATAATTTCATGTCAGAGATTACTCTGGGTTGAAAGGATTTTTACTGGAGAAACTCCACTCAGGGGACACCCAAATGAGGCTCCTTTCATGTCCACAAGTGCAGCCCTCAAGTATTGAAATCTAACCTTCCAGATAAATAGGGACCACTTCAGTGGGAAGGTAAACAGCGTTCCGTGTGCACCAGTGTCTAGTCATGTCTGCCACATGACCACGGAAACGTCTGCAGAAGCAGACAGCGCTGACTCTTCGGCTTTGAAACAGAGATGAGCACTGAACCCTAGAGTTGGATACGACTGGCTTTCGAGCAAGGGAAGCCTAGTCTCCAAGCGTAGCGTTTTAACCACTAAGCCACCAAGGGAGCAAAACTGGGATTCCGTAATCCTTGAGATCAGTCACTGAGAATTGAATTGCTCAACATTTTAGTATTTTGAAGATACTATTAAATAACTTCTTCCTTCAATAGTAGTGAAAGGGTTGTTATCATCCAGCAACTGGCTTTCTAAAAATACAAGTTTTGTTCTGTCTTGTGATGTTCGTTAAATGCATGCTATACTGAATCTCCAGTGGATGGAATCCCTTTGGCAAAAAAGCATGAGATAAAGTACATAGACCTTGTTTTGACAGAATAGCAAAACAGCCCATGTAGCTTTTAAAATAAAACTTCAGTTTGTAAAAGGGGTCCCCCCCATACAGCCACCTCTAGAAAATAGCAGATTTGCTTGACAAAATGTTGGCTGTGCATCTAGTATGGTAAAGGTAAAGGTTGCCTTTGCTCGAAAGCCAGGTGTATCCAACTTTAGGGTGTGGTGCTCATCTCTGTTTATAGCCAAAGAGCAGGCAGTGTGCCTGCAGATGTTTCTGTGGTCATGTGGCAGTCATGACAATTCACCGGAGTGCACAGAACGCTGTTACCTTCCCACTGAAGTGGTACCTATTTATCTACTGGCAATTTCTTGCTTTTGAACCGCTAGGTTGGCAGGAGAAACATGTAGTAGTTGTGACTTAATCCGTTAACTGCTGAGACACCATAACAATCTCTGTTGAGAAGCTTCGTTATGCAAGATTTAGTGATTTGGTTCCTCTGATGTTAGTAAAGGTAAAGGTTTCCCTTGCTCGAAAGCCAGTCGTATCCAACTCTAGGGTGCGGTGCTCATCTCTGTTTATAGCCAAAGAGCAGGCAGTGTGCCTGCAGACGTTTCCGTGGTCATGTGGTAGGCATGACTAGACACTGGAACCCACGGAACGCTGTTACCTTCCCACCGAAGTGGTCCCTATTTATCTACTTGCAATTTCTTGCTTTTGAACTGCTAGGTTGGCAGGAGCTGGGACAAAGACGGGAGCTCATTCCATCCTGCGGTACTCGGGAATTGAACTGCTGACCTTCTGCCTCCCTGTCAGTGTCTTAGGCACTTGAGCCACTACGGTCCCTAACTGATGTTAGTAGCAGTATGGAAAATCTTGAGGATTTAGTGATCACTTGGCTTCACAACTAGCTGAAGTGGGAGAAGATAAAACAGAACCCACACGCTTACTCATACATGCTCATAAACACTGCGTGTGGTTTTATCTGCTTTTGAGGTTACAGCAAGAGTACTAGTTTTAATCCCTCCCGTCTCATGTCTTGTGTTTCCTGCCAAGTGTCCTGGAGAGAAATGTCTTTGCTGCCTACCCCTTCTCCTTTTCATTGCTATACAAAGAGAAACTATTCAGCTTTTCATTGTTATACAAAGAGAAACTATTCAGCTATGTGAAGAGCTCTTTGAAAATGTATTATTGAAAAGACAGTTGGACTCATTTTAGCCCTGTGTTACATGACAGTGAAAATAATGTCATGATCATCTTTTAGTAAGTTTTCTCTTCTGTGGTTTATGCTGCTATATTTGTGAGTTTTAAGAATTCTGGATGACAGATGACTGGGGTGTATCAATAAGAATTAGGAATGTTTATGATTAATTTTATAACACACCGTTTTAGATTTGTGATAGGCATCTATTTCATAGAAAGTGTCCCTAAAAGGAGTCCAGTTTGAAAATGAGGTAGCACTCTGTCTAACTTAGTAAATTAATTACATGACACCATGATCACAGATATAAGAGACTGTGTTGCGACTGTTAATAAATCTAATAAATATTGAATTTTATGACCAAACTTCGATACTGACAAAGGCTGGCAAATGCCATAGCCCTTTTTAGGAATTATCAAATACGTTTACTTAGCAAGAGAGAGGAAGCATTTACTTCTTTTCATTACTGGCATGCTTATATGATAAATACCAGACAGGCTTCTTTGAGGATACTACCAGAGGCAATGAAAATTCAGAGCCCTGAATAGATCTGTTTTAGTTACAATGATATTAAATGTGAGGCTTTCAGACTCCCTCTTGATATCAACATGGAGGAAGATAGCGTGTGCTTACATAGAATAAAAAATGGCTTTCTTTCATTTGTGCTCCTTAGGTGAAGGGTGCTTTATGCCATGCAAATCAATGCTTCCCTCCTTGAATAACAGCAATGGAAAATATTTCCCATAAAGGAAATTGACATACTTAACAGGTATTGCATTCCATGCAGATGATAACAGAATTGCCCCAAGATTAATTTCGAAAACTCTTTAGAACAAAGCAACTTGCCAGGTTTTCTTCTTTGAAAATGCATCTGTCCATGGCTGCCAGACAAGTGGAAAGAGAGAACAGTCTTAAGCAGTGTTTCCCAACCTTTGTTTTTTGGACTTAAATTCCCAGAAGCCTAAGTCAATTTCCCAAAGCACTGATCAGCCAATGTATACAGTGGGACTTCATACAACAATTGCCCCGTATAGCAACGAAGTCATATAACAATTAGTTTTTTTGGGTGGGCGGGGTGGGGGAATGGTGTCCCGCATAACAATTTTCCCTATGGAAAAAATTGTACAACAATTTTTCAATGAGAAAAACCACTTAGCAAAAATAAAATAAAAATCGTACGATGCATCCCATAGGGAAAATCGCTATACAACACATGCATCATATAGCGATTGTTTCGTACAACAACGAGCCCCATGGAACAGATTAAAATCATTGTATGAGGTACCACTGTATAGGCTTCTGGGATTTTAAGTCCCCTTGTGGGGTGTGGGCCCCACATTGGGAACCAATAGTCTAAAGTCTGTTTTGAAAAATGGACAACAGTATTTAATATTTCTCTCTTTAGTAGCGGTGATTTTATTATGTCTTTTGTATAACTGCTCTCTTTGAACAATTACAAACTGATTCTTACTGGGTGTTAAATTTTGGTGCAGGTTTGTTTTTGTGCAGATGTGCGTGACCACTATTTTACTTTCCCTGTTCACAATATTCAAAGTGGCTAAGAAGAGCATTATGTCTGTTAGTATTAATTCTTGGTGCCTACTTATAGGTCATTTCAGGATTGTTTCAAGGTTGTGGTTCCCACAAAATGAATTTTTTCTGGACTAAGCATATTTCCCCATCATCCAGCTACAGAAGGAATAGCCCCTCCACATGTCGTTGGACTACAGCTCTCATCAGCCATAGGCATCACATCTGCTGGTCAGTGATGATGGAGGTTGAAACTCTCATTCCCTCCCCATCTGTGAAATAAAGAGGCAAGACACATTCAATATGGCCAAAAGGTCTGTGCCACAATTTTATTGAAATTGATTAACCTGTGGGGGAGTCTGGTAGTGCAACACCTGATATCAAAGCAGGGGAAGCTAATCTGCCCCTCTCTATACCGGACAGGCAAATCCTTGCACCTGTGCAGTGCTGATTCTTGTCAGCTACTGTCAAAGCTAGCTGTTATTCAGGGAAGCAACCCTGGGTCCATATTCAACTCTGTTCACAAGAACGAATGTTGGACATCTCCAAAGCTATTTCATGGTGTGCCCTGAATGCCCAACTGATTCATACGAATCACGACAGGCAATCAGTGTCACCTTGTCAATAGATGCCCTAAGAGGATTCACCAATAGCCTCATCCACCCAGCACTACCTGCCAACTAATTGTGACCTAATTTATCACCACCCACCTCAATTAAAGGACAACTAACAAAATAGAGTAGGGTAGGCGAAAAACTACCCAGTACCCTCAATGCAAATCTGGGACTTGGGCTAAAAATTTCTATTCAGCTCCTCAACGGCAACCCACATAAGTACTTTGGGGAAAGAAGGTGAGTGGGTGGGTTGTCATCTCCAAAATGGTCAAAGAGGTTGGCCATGGTTAAATCACCTCTGTGCCATGCCCAGCCCCCAACACAAGGCGACAGCAAAGCCTCATCCTATGTGCCTCTCTTAGCCTCAGGGTGGGAAAAACACCCCAATATTTTTAAGCTGCTATGCAGCTATCATTTGGGGTGCACAATTTCTGGGATTTTGTATAGCCTTCAAGATTCCAGGTAACATTGAGGTTTGCCATCAAGCTTAGTAATGTATTACTATTTAAAAATTTGGATTAGTCTTTTCTATTATTGTACTGTACTGTATATTACCATATTCCGGTTCTTAAAGAAAGCAAGGTAGTGCGTCATGTATACGAATCTGAAATCGCTGCAATAAAGTTCCCCCTTTATTTCAGATTCTCTCTTAGAAAAGCAATGAGTGCAGCTTTTTCCTTTGTGGGGTTTTCTGCCTGTATGCATACGACAGTGATGTTTGCTCCTTCTGGGTTTCGGCTTCTATCTTTGTTTCCTGTATCTAGTACAAGGATACAATTTGCAACACAGCTTAACAAAGATGCTTTCCTTGCAATTCTTAAGGTTCCCTGCTCAAGGAAACGTACTAGTGAGATCATGGGAACTGTGACTAAAAAGTGCATTCACATCTCTCACTCACTCTACCTATCATTTATTTTAGGGTAGCTGAAAGAAATAATGTGAGGGTAAAGTTTTGGGAGGGATTAGCTAGAAAATGCTTCTGCCAGATTGGAGAAAAAAAGTAGTTTATATATTGGCACTTGTTTTTGTAACATTTGTGGTCTGTTAGTACTGTCAGATATTAACACCATTGTTTCCCCAATGAATTAGATGTGCAATTCTTTGTGGCATTAAGGGAGCTAGACCTGTCA
This sequence comes from Bradypodion pumilum, assembly GCA_035047305.1. Lineage (NCBI taxonomy): Eukaryota > Metazoa > Chordata > Lepidosauria > Squamata > Chamaeleonidae > Bradypodion > Bradypodion pumilum. The sequence goes on from JAWDJD010000002.1 coordinate 93,486,318, forward strand.
TGTAGTAGTGTGAAGCACATTATGAAATAGCGCATATTCTTCAATGTCTTAAGTAAATAGTGAGTGTGGAGTTTATTTGACTCTGCTTCCGGCAGCAGGATGTTGTGGATTAGCACTGGAAAAAAGTAGAAAGACCACTCAAGTTTCCCTACCATCTTAAACTTGATTATGCAATCTGTAATATGGATGTGTTTACAATCTGCTTACATACCTAATTATTTTGAACTCAGACTTCATGTCTTCTTCAAATGTATTGCATCTTCAAATGAAGAACCAGGAAAACTAATGAGCATTAGTTATGTTGATTATATCATTTTGAGGTATTCTCCGGGCATTATATCTCTGTGATTGACCAGCATTTGAAAAGGGAGATTAAGTACTGCACCTCTGTCCCATCATTGATGAGGTTTTGAATTTGTCTTTAACTGAACACTGCTCATATGTATTCAACACTTTACTATGCTGTAGCATAGCCACAACTCTTTCAGACTACTGTTTTTGAAAAGAAATATCTACGGTGGTACAATTTGATGACTCTCATTTCTCAACCCTGTTAATAATTCCAGAATTAAAATTGCTGTCTTAACACCAGTGCTTCGCATATAGAATAATTGGAGTTAGGCACTGTGTGTGTAGTCCAGGAGTTCTCGACCTTTTAAAGCTGGGGCCTAGGTCATGCTCCCTCAGATAGCTTCAGGGGCCGGATGGCCATTTTGGCCTTCCTACACCACATGGTACTTCTTGGTGTGGTGGAGTGGGGGGAGTTGAAAATCCCTGGTGTAGATATTCTCTGAAGTATTTGTGATAGTCTTGGTTTGCCATGAATATGAAATACATAGTGTTGGAATCCACAATGCATGTCAGTTCATATTTCCTTTGATAACTGCATAATCTTGCTGGCTGCATCCTGCCAATGTAAATTTAAAATAGATTGCTCAAACTACAGTATAAAGATTTACTGCCTGCATATAATTTAAAACAAAACAATGTAGTTGGCTTCTTCTAGAGTTCATCTTTGTATTTATTTTTATATATATATTTGTGGACAAGTAACTCTTCTTTTGTTGTCATGTGCCATCTTGGCCAGTGGTGACCATATGAATGAGAAATTTCAAAAATCCTCTGTCATCAACAGCCATGCTCAGCTCTTGCAAACTCAAGATCATGGCTTCCTTCATGGAGTTAGTATATCTACTAGTTCTTTCTCTTTTCCTGCTGACTTCACCATTTCCTAGTGTTATTGTCTTTTTCAGCAACTCCTGTCTTATGATATGGCCAAAGTTCAACACCTTCAGCCTTGTCATTTTCACTTCTTGAGATAGTTTAGGCTTCTTTTCCTTGTATCCGTCCTTTCTCCTGCCAAGTAGTATTACGACTAGGGCATATCTAACAATCAGTTGTTTTCAGCACTGGAGTGGCTTAGTGGTTGAGACGCTGAGCTTGAAGACCGAAAGGTTGGGGTTCAATACCCAAGTGCTGCACAATGGATTTTGGGGACATGAAAGGAGCCTCATCCGGGTGTTCACTGAGTGGAGTCTCTCCAGCAAAAATCCTTTCAACCCAAATCGTTTCAATTTCTTAAATTTATTTTTTTATAAATGAATAAAAATAGAGTTGACAGGAATCTATTTATACTAACTACTCTCCTGAAAGACAGTCTTAAATCTTCAGGCATCTTTACTATGTGGCAGTTAAGCCAGAAATACTTACGGGGTGGGAGCAGATTATCACATTGCTGTGCTTCTCTGTATATTTGGATGTTAGATTACACTGTCAATTGTTCTCACGAAAGGAAGGTAAAGCACTCCATAGAGAGTTCTGTACATCCTCAGTAAACATATAAATATCATTTTCACTTTAAATTATTTCTGAAATTTTTCAGAATTTTGTTTTCTTGGTTGGTATTTTTAAATTACCTTTTAACAGTGTCCCAAATGTAACTGTTGCTATTGTTGTTCTACCTTCTTTGGATAACAGTAAATATCCTTTTCTGTCTAATACTGTTGTAAATGCTTACCAAACATTAAAAAAATAGAAAAAAGGGAAAGAAAATTTGCTCAAAGCAAGGTGCTGTAGTTAAATTTCAGAGCTTGGCTAGATAGCTCAGTTTGAACTGGCTACGTAGGGTAGGGTCACTTTAGTCACATAGAACTGAGCTACAGTATATCCTCAATTCTTGCATCCACAAAACATATACACTTTATAAGTGATCCTATTTGGCCCTCTTTCCTTTAAAAGGGAAGGGAAATAGAAAAATCTGACTCTTCCTCCTGTCAAGAGGAAGCTTTCATACCCACCCCACACTCACACAAAGAGTACACCACAACACTGCTGCCCTAAGGCTTTAAAAAGACTTGTGCTCTCTTCCAATCCTCTACAAATGTTTAATTTCCCAATATTTTTGAAGTGGCTAAGCTGTCTGCTTAAGCCATTAACAATATTGGGCAATTGAAAGTGGATGGGAAATTTGTTCCTTTGATTCAATCCAGCAATCACACAAGCTGGAAATTAACCAAAATTGAGTAATCTTACCCTTGCCTTAAAAAAAGGGAGCCCCTGACAGGAAAATAGAAATGTGCTAGTGAAATGCTCTGGGGATGGGTTGTGTTGTGCTAGCACTTAGGTTGTGTGGTCACCAGGAAAAAGACCAAACCAGCCTATCCCCAGAGTGAACCAAAGTGTGGGGAAAATGCAGTTGAACCTTCAGTGTGCTGGGACCTTTCTGTGTTCTTGGCACTTGTGGGAATAAAGTGATGCAGGATTAGTTAATTACTTTAAATCAGCACTTTCACCATATATTTATATTTTCTGATCCTCTAATGTAAGAGTACTGTAAAGGCTTAAGACTGATAGAAAAACATTTTGTATTCTTGTATCCATTGTTCCATTGTTTTCTACACTTGGTGATCCTGCTATGAATAAATAGAACTATCTTCTTAGATTTTCCTGGTCAACAAAACAGGAAACTTTGCCTCCTGCACTTAAAGTTTCAAACATTTATTTTGACTATTCACCTCTGAAAATGTCAAAGAAAAATAATAGCAATAGGAAAAATGAATAGATTAGCTGGGGAAATTTTTGTCAAAGACTTTGGGGGGGGGGGCATGGGGAAGGTGGAGCACCACCTCTGTTGGCAGTGAAATGTAGAAATATTGTTTACAACTATTCGCATGAATGCATAGATCATAAGTTTCATTCTGTTTTAATTCTGCAACAAAACATGAATCTGCAGAACTAAAACGTTTTAGTACACAAAGGCTAAACTAGGACTGTTCTTTCTGTAGTACGTCTCAGAGTAAGCTTTTCCAATAAATGAGAGGAAGAACCTTCCATTTATTAAATATTATTATATGTTTTGGATTTTGAGAGGAGAGTGTTAGATAACGAAGTACTGTAATGCAATCAGAAATCAGTTTGCCTTTATCCTTGCAGATTGCTCGCCTAAATGGCTGGAACAGATGGGACCCAAATTCATCATAGTACTGTACTATGCTTATCAAAGCATGGCAGGGAATCTAACCTTAAATAGATGAATCTGGTTTCGTGGCACTATTTCATGAATCTCTAAGTACATCTCTGGTGATAAGCATTGTTGAAGAGCATTGTTTCCGCACAAAAACAGATGTTTTAATATTCACATATAATGTAAAGTAACTTTGACAGGAGGTCCAGGAGTTTGGTGACCCTCATTAAATTGACTGAATTATTTTTGACGGTAATTAATTCTCTTGTTGTTCCCGGTGGCACTGGTATTTATGGTATGCCATCTACATGTAATTTTAAAATGTGCTCTTATTTTGTTTCTTTTTTATTTGCTGTTTCCTATTTGCTAAATATCAGAGTAAAATACATGGTTCTCAAAATTGCTTTAAAAGGAAATTCTACCGTGGAAATGTAGTAATGTTTGTGTTAAAGTACATTACTCAGACTGGTGATTTTTCTAATTCTTATAATGTAGAGCATCTAAGATTAATAGAGACTACTTTCTGCTGGAAAAAACTGAAAGGTACAATACCTGTAGACCATGTCTGAGAATTACCAAACATTTTTATGACTACTGTTTGAGCATGCTAAAAAATTTTTTATGGCTCACTAAAAACAAACTGAATATGTAAACATTACTTGAACATTGAGGAAGAGGCGGGATAATTACTGTATGACCATACTGTATTTAAAATAAAATAAAGTGCACTTTCCCCAATATTCCATTAGCATTTTATTAGAAACTTTGTATATTGACGTATAAGGTAATTGCTTTTGATTAGACTTGTTTTATGCCCCAGATGGCCAGTCTAGTTTTTAATCTTGCCGTGTTAATCATTCTGTTTGTTGGTTGTAGCCTATTGGAGGGAAACCAAAAGAATCAGAGATCTATATTGGCAGTTATAACCAGCTTATAGGACTTTTGACTTAATACTGTGTTTTTGAAATCTGTTCTTTATGTTGACAAACCTGCTTCATGGATATAGTCCTGGCTTCCAGCTATGAAAAGAACAATTGAATTTCTTGACATTTCCAGTTTAAATAATTTAGAATTAAAATTACCTGACTGGTTCCCCCATCACTGGGGACTTCTAATCTATAGCATCTCATTCTGCAACTGGTAACTTGGATATGAAAGTTATTTCTGTATATAGCCTTATTAGTAGTAAAAATCTAATAAAATGGAGGTAAAATATTGTTTATGTAGAGAATTTTCAAGATTCAGTAGAGCTTTATAGACATGAGTAGAGATATTAATATTCTGAATTGATTTTAGGGTTGATATTTCCCAGTACTGTAATGGGAAACCTCCTTTTCTTTTTGGACTACATGTCATGAAATGCCTAATTGATTTTGGAGATTGTAGTCCAGAATGAAACTGGTAACTACTAACTGGCTGTTACTTCTTAACTAAAGTTCTGGCATTGACTAGCTGGTGGAAAATATGCTCTATTGAATCATGTTATAATTTACTCTGATTTATAACTAATGAAGTCTTTTGAAAGACTATAGTAAATATGGTCTTAAATAATTTGCTGTAAGTAGGCAAGTACAGTATATGATTCACTTGAGTGCTGTGCTTGCAAATACACAATTAAACAAACATTGCTCAGAATTGTTCAGATTTTGGTAGGCTGATAAACATTACTCATTGGTCTTCCATCACATCTGTGTTATTTTCCCATACATTTCTTCCAAGCATTGTTTATTTTTGCTATTGACTGAATCAGCTATTAAATACATATTGTGCAGTAGAAACACAAATAAATGATATGTTGACAGTTGTCACAGAAACTAATACAGTAGTGTCTTGATAGCAGTAAAATTATTGAAATGGGGACAGATAGCATAGAGATGGCAAAAGATGGTGATACATTGCAGCAGGCCTTTGCCTGCCATTTATTTTGAAGGATTTCCATCTACTGTATATTAATCATACCTGTCAAGTATCCCAGATTGGCCAGGATTTCCCGTATTTCCGCTCCGCTTCCTCCACTTTCCCACCGCCATCCCGTAATTTGACCGGCAGGGAAAGTAGTTACTGCGTATGCGCAGAACCCTTCTGTGCATGCGCAGAACCTTCTGCGCATGCACAGAAGGGTTCTGTGCAGAAGGGTTCTGTGCAGAAGGGCTCTGCACAGGTCCTGTATTTTCTGGAGCCACGCTTGACGGGTATGATATTAATAGTGCACCAAAAGTTTCACAGTCCCCTTGGAAATGTTACAGTAGGTTTTCTTCACTGCCCAGACAGAGGCAAAAAGCATCCCTAGAGCAGTACAACAGCTGTCTGAAGCTGTTCATAATCTTTGAAAACTTCATGCTATTTACATTATTGTCTTGCTTGATTCTTTCACTGGGGAATTACATGATTTAGTGGACATCTAATTGCAACATGTTCAAAATTTAGCCTTTTCATTTATGAGGTGGTTTGAATAGAAACTTATGACCAGAAGCTCAGGATGTATAAAATATATGTAACTTTATGACAATTTAAAACTACCTTAACCTGTTTCAGCCAGAACAAATTATAGATTCTTCGGGAGCATTAATTTTTGGAATATGTTGAAACTCTTCCCAATTTGTCTTGTTTGTTTGTTACACAGCTCTGTTGTGTTTTGGGATCAAGGAGAAAGCGGAGGCTTGATTCATGAAGAGGCATAGGGCAAGATAGCCCGGACGGAGTTTATTAGGAATAACAGGACAAAGAAATTCCAGAGAAGAGTATGCAATATATCCTTATTGGTTACCTGCGATAGCATAAGGTTACATAATTGGCTAAATATCAGCATGCCTGCCTCGTGCTCACCTTGCTGATTGGTCAGACAGCTGCGTGCTGGCTAAGTGACTGCGTGCCATCCCTGGGTATAGTAGGGAGGGCCAGAAGGCCTTGAGTAATGGTCAGAGGCCCAAGCTGGGGGCCCAGGCCTAGGCACCAGGCCTCTAAGTTACGGCATAAACAGATGAGGCAGGAGAACGATCACCCACGATTTATGACCATGGTTTGCCATTAGCCACAGCGATCGTGCTGTGAACACCCTCACACAGCTCTACCAGACTACTTATTTATTTTGGATTTATACCCCGCTCTACTCGGCACAGGCCAAAAGGACAGGCCCAAAAAGGGAAGAGATTAAATGTACAGTATACCACAAATTTATGTTCCCAAAGAAGGCCAAATGTTGTTTGGGCCAAATGTGTTGGACAGTTTCAAATTGTAATAAAATTTTATATTTTTTGCACATTCTGATGCTTTGGTTTCTCCTACAAAATCACATCTGTTGGATGTTATCAGTTAGGGATGTTTTTTTGTTTGTTATTTTTATTTTTTGGTCATTTTTGATGCTGAAGAAAAGTTCTTGTCTTTCAGAAAACTGGAGAAAAATTATCTTTTGTAGAGAGAAAAAATAAATTCTCTCTAGCTTTCTGGGATGCATTTCCTCAATTTTAATTTGTCTTTATTATGGTTTAAATATGGTTGAAAATGGTTGAAATCCAGAAGTAAGTTACAACTATAGGCCAGCTGAGTCCTTGGGGATTTGGTAAATCATCACCTATGTAAGTTTCATTGTTTGAATGGTTATAGTCTAGTTGCAATTTACCTCTGGATTTCAGCCATTAAATGCTAGTGTGCTAAGAACACAATTTATTAAAGGGTACCAGATACTTATATGAGTGTTAATATTTTGAAAATTAATAAATTATAGTAAAACCCCTACTTACGTAAAAAGTCCATGCCGTAGGTTTTTGCTTAAATTGGTTTTTATGTAACTTGAAGCAAGCCCATAGGGAAAATTATTCTTTTACATAACTCAAAGAAAGCCGATAAGAAAAATGATTTTTTTATGTAACTCGAAGCAAACCCACAGGAAATCGTGTTACGTAAATTTATGTAAACCAGGACATTTTATGTAAATCGGGATATGGTTTTAGCACAAAATCATTATGTAAGTCAAATTTTATGTAACTCAGGGCATATGTAAGTTGGGGTTTTACTGTATCATACTGAGTGAGATTCTTTGAAATTAATAGCCATTGTGAAACAGTTGAGGTTATCCATTCTTGATGAAACACTACATGGTCTCTCAGTTTTTATGTTTCCCCAAAGAGAATAGTTGGAATTCTCTGAAAACAGCCAGTCTATGTATGACACTTCATGACTGTGTCACTGAAAGCTGAAATGCCTTGATTATTCCACCTCATTACTTCTCTCTTCTGAAGAGGTTTTCATATTTATACAGTTTTGCCAGCTATTTCAAGAAGCCATCATATGATGCGTTCTCAGGTTTTCAGATAATAATTTCATGTCAGAAATTATTCTGGGTTGAAAGGATTTTTGGTGGAAGAACTCCACTCAAGGGATGCCCGAATGAGGCTCCTTTCAGGTCCCCAATGTCTTTTCCCACCGAAGTGGTCCCAAATTTATCTACTTGCAATTTCTTGCTTACGAACTGCTAGGTTGGCAGAAGCTGAGACAGAGACAGGTGCCCATCCCGTCATGCAGTACCTGGGTCTCAAACTGCTGACTTGCCGACCTTCCAGCTAACAAGGTGAGCTTCTTAAGCACTGAAGCCACCACAGCCCCTAGGCTTTCAGATTTGAAAAGTTGTGGGAAACTTGAATCTGGTTTTGAAAGGAAGCTCGACATTTGCCTGGTGTTCTTTCTCTGTTTGCAGTAGCATACTTAACTCTTTTTCTACCCACTCCACAAGAAGAGGAAGAAGCAACCTGTGAATGTGCTTGAAAGTTAAGCATGTCAGCTGCTACTGGATTCCAAGTGAATGGCTCTGAAGAACCATTTCTTGGAATAATTTCTGGCAGATACATGTGACTGGTGAAGCTTCCATGGGCTGAATTCCATGCATGACTCTTCATATGTAAATAGTTGTGATTGAGTGGCTGGAATTGTTCAGTGGGAGGGGCAGTAAAGCTCTTATTCTGTCTGTGTATGCGCTGGGAGAAAAGATAATGAAGCCCTTTGTACCCCCTTCCAAAGACCTGCATTTCTGTAGGAATTGGCTGTACAGCTGCAACCCTGGCAACAAGACCTAGGAGAAAAGAATTAGGGCAGTCTTCCAGAATGCAAGGCAGAGACAGTGGTCCCATTTGCAGATGAGTGAAATTGCCAAGTTTCTACACAGTAAGCAGTAGGACCATCTCTTGAGGCAGAAGAGCTGACGTGATTTTTTACTTAGTTTCTGGATTTCTTAAATCTAAATAGTAGCATTTGATTACTGTTTCTAGTTTTTCTTTTCTTTTTTTTAAAAAAAGGCTAATGTAAGATTCGAGTTGGAGCCTGAAACTTTGGCAACCACATGAAGAGGATTTGTATGTTTGTATAACTTTTAAAAATTATTTGCTTCGGTCCTGCCAGTTAGCCACCCTTTAGTAGGTACAGTAAAACCCTGGGTTACAACCGCCTTGGTTTAAGTTTGCTGCGGTTTACAACAGCAAATCCTATGGCAATGGCATCCCGGTTTACAAATTTTTAATGCATTTTTTTCAGTTTACAATGTTCGATTCAGGACCATTTTTTAATTTTTCAATGCATCCCTATGAATCTTTCGGTTTACATTTTTTTTTCCGGGTTACAACGGAGGCTGTTGGAATGGACCTCTGTCGTAACCCGGGCTTTTACTGTATTTGTATTTAAGTATGTTAGGGGGAGAAGGAAGGATTTGGTTTAAAAAATCTTTATTCTTCCTAAGCATCAAAGTAATGCTTTGTTTTCCCTTTCCTCCTCAGGATATGATTTTTGAGGTAGGGGAGATGTGTTGTTGTTTTTTAAAAAACTCTTTCTAGTATGCAACACCAGTCTACAGCATAATCCTTTGAAGGAATTAATTAGAAATGTTTCATTGGAAATAGATGTGTGTCTTCAACCATGTGATATGCTGTTTGCATAACCACTGATTTAATCAGGATAACAGTGCTGTCTTGACTACAATAGGCTTCATTAATTGCCCAGCTGTTTAATGAGATTCAATGAGATGTGTTGCAAGCTTGGTGGAAGAGGGGTGGGAGGTGGGTACTGTTTTTATTTTCCACCAAATCACTGTCCATTTATTTATACTTGGTGCCAAATTGTGTGTGATAGACTGGTACACAAGTGGAACATTTGGGGTAAAGACAAACTGAATATGCATGAAATCCAAGGTATTCTCTTTGGATCAAGGTATTATCTTCGGATCAAGGCAGGAATTGGAGCATCCGAGACCAGCCTTCCTTTCACAGGCAAGCAGGGTGGGCACACGTAGGTCTGTACTCACCCACGTCCCCTTCTGCAAGGGAACAGGCCATGCCCTTGGCCGGTTCCCTTCCCAGAGAGCCGCCGTGTGAGTGCAGAGACACCTGCCGCCCCTTCGGAAAGGGAACAGGCCAGGCACTTGGCCGCTTCCCTTCCCGGAAGGGCGACGGGTGTCTCTGCACTCACCCTCCAACCCTCCAGGAAAGGAAGCAGCCAATGTCTAGCCGGTTCCCTTCCCGGAAGGGCGCCAGGTGTTTCTGCACTCACATACTGGCCCTCTGGTAAGGGAAGAAGCCAGGCGCTTGGCTGGTTCCTTTGCGGAAGGGCCAAACATGATGCATCGGATAACGCTAAAATAACGTTATACAATGCAAAAAAAATTGAAAAATTTGCACCGTTATCCGATTTTAGCATTATCCAATGCATTCGTTATCCGAGGTATTACTGTACAAGGAATATGTGTGACAAAAAAAATCTGCTTACAGGTAATGTAGTGGCCTTTCATCTGCCTTCTGCATCATAGCATGACCCCCATACCACTGATCCAGTTCCACGAGTCACTTTCTGGTCCTGAGCCCTTTTAGCATACAAAGTCCTCATTGGACCCAAGCCAGTATTGATGAAGCTGCTGCCCTCCATCAAGATGGATTCAAGTGGAATTTAATCCACTTGGGAACCATCACCTTTCCCTGTGGACTTTGGCACCCAAACTATTAGTTCTCAGGGTTATTAGGTTAGTTAACCACTGCCTGACACTCAGCATTGAGTCGCTGGCAGTATGGTCTTCTCCAGTGGTGGGCTCAAAAAAAAATTTTACTACCACACTGTGGGCGTAGTATGGTGCATGTGGCCAGGGGGGAAGCCCTGTGTTACACCCGAATTAGGTCTACTTTATTTCAAAACTTGGAATGGCGGAGCCAGCCAGAATCTGCTGCTGGTTCTGGCGAACTGGTGTGAACCTGCTAATGCCCACCACTGGTCTACTCTCAGGATGGCTTGGCAATAGAAAGTGAAATTATTCTAGATGTATGTAAGCAGATAAGTGCATGTTTGTCCCCACAGTTCTAAGTTAGGGACAAGTTTCAGGAGACACAGTGCTGATTGCATTGTTTTCAACTTGCTGCCAGTTTTCTATTCTCATAGCTAGTCACTTAATTTGGTGATTATTCTTGTGCTTTCTTGGCAGCAGTCTCAGAGTGTCCACAGGATTTCATTTGGCAAATGTGAATAAATATGCTGTGAGGCTTATTTGCAAATGAAATTGCTATTTGTCAAATGAATAAAATTAAAACAAGGATAACCCCTGAAATTCCATGAATGAAGTGGGACTTAGGTTGACAGTCAAACTGTTTTAGGGTCAGGCTACTAGAAAAGGAAGATTATTTACCCCTTCCATGGTCAGTGACATGATGGATGGTTCTAGGGCCATGATGGTGAACCTTGGCACTCCAGGTGTTCTTGGACTTCAATTCCCAGAAGCCTAAGTCAGCACTCTTGCTGATCAGGGCTTCTGGGAATTGAAGTTCAAGAACAGCTGGAATGCCAAGGTTCACCATCACTGTTCTAGGGTATCTTTACTCAAGGGTATGCATATTGATCAGGCATTGTAATGCAAGGGCCAGGTACGTTGTGGTCCACATCAGGGAACATTTGTCTCACCATTTCATGCTGAGTCTCCCGATCAAACTGTGGGCTATCCCAGTGTGGGTATCAACTCATATGTTTTCAACGGATTGTTGGTGCAAGTAAGCTGTACTCATTAGCAGAAATATATCCAGAAGTGGGCATGTCTAGCTAAAGCAACTTGTTCATTGGTCAAACATTTGCATCTTGGATTTATCAGAATAAACTTTAAATGTAAACTAAGGAGTAATACTGAAGAAAATAAAGTAAGACGTCTTTAATGTGAATGATATATATGATACCCTAATTTGTGTAAATGTCTTTCAAATTATGAAAGTAGGTAATGAATATAATCATGTTTTATGTAACCAACAAACAAGTCTACAACTTAAAGGACACATCTTCCTTAGCCATACAAATACCTATACAAAAGTTATTGTATAAACAAATAATGAAAAATGCTAGCTGATATCATCTGTACGACTAAGGGTTTATTTCAATGTGAGTTTTACAAGCCAATTCTTCAGGTGCATATTACATTGCAAATTTCTGTCCTAATTCAAATAATTTAAAATGCTGCACTCCATTCTACTTTTCTTACTGTTAAACTGCAACTTAAGTTAAAACGTTCTTTGTATTTTAAAAAAAACAGCTTCATACTATTTGCCAGTAATCTGTCTTTAGCCATAAGACTGATTAAAAGCTGTAAAACTCTTATCTGTTCCAAAGATGGTTATTGGATGGGTATTCATAGCAGCCTACTATAGAGATTTTCATCTTCCAAGATCAGCTCTGTTTGCCCGTCAAGCCCAATCAGGAAATAAAAAGATAAGACACAGGCAATGTGGTAAAGCTATGACACAATTTCATTTAATTTTATTAAATTTTAGACCCGAACCTTCAACTAGACCTCAACTATAGTGCAGATCCTAGACTAGAAATGCTATAAGGATGTGTTTCACCCTCAAGGATATTTTGTAGTACAGTATTTAGCTACATTCCAGCCAGCTCAATTGAAGAGGTCTTCCCACTCCCATCTAAGACCCAGGTCTCATGATTAAAAGTTGGTCATGCCATGGATTTATCTTAAGGAACATCCTACCAAGAGCACCTGATTCCACCTTATGGGAGCCACTGTACTTGCCACTGTACTTTCTAATAGTACTTTAATAACTAGCACTCAATAGACACAAGAAAGGAACTGTGCACCTAATTTTCTAAGTAAATTCACCATAGAGTTGAAACTATGATTTTACTTATTCTATGCTATCAAAGAGAAATATTGGAACATGTGAATTGAATTAAGATTAACTTGTTTGTTAGCTTTTTAAAACCACTAGTCAGTACTAGTGCTATGTGACCTCATTTAAATATCGCGTGAACTATTTGAAAGCTTTGATCAGGTGGATGACCTTTGTTTCTATTATATAAAAATAATGATTCTGTGGCAAAAATAATATTGGCCTCTATTTTAGGTGGCATAATTATTCTTAAATGATCTTTTTTTTTTACAAATCTTGCTTAAAATATAAAATTTTCAAGCAAAGCATAAATGAAGACAAAGTAAATTCCATAAATGAGTAAAAATGAGTGTGGGAAATTTAAAATAACTTCCATTATATAGAATGTAGTATACATAAAAAGGATCTCTCTCTCTCTCTCTTACACACACACACACACACACACACACACACACACACACACACACACTTCTCTGTTTGCTAAGCAGGAGTATATCATTTTCAGACCTCTGGAAGTTGTCAGTTCTGACCTCTCAATGCCTGTCTTTCTATTCATAGCAAGCTCCCATGGAGAGAATAAAAAGGGAGCAAGAGAAAAGGCTGGCTGTAACAACTTTTCACTCTAGCCATTCCCCCAACTTGCAAAGAAGATTACCTACGAGGGAAATTACAGGGAAAGTGGGAAAGCAGGCTTCAACAAAAAGGGAGGAAATCCCTCTCTGTTTAAGAAACAACTGAGGTGACCATATTATAGGTGTTCTCAACCTTTTCAAGCGGAGGGGTGAGTCACGCTCCCTCAGACAGCTTCAGGGGCCAGATGGCCATTTTGCCCTGCCTGCCACACATGGCACTTCCAGGTGTGGCGGAGGCAGGGGGGGGGCATGAAATGGTGTCATGGGCCACATCCAGGCCGTAGGTTGAGAACCCCTACCATATTATGTGCCTGTGTATGTATGCAACTCAATTATGCTAGTCAGGAGTAAAATTTGCCCCCTCTAATATAAATTTGATCATATGGTAGCTTCTCTTTCTAATTGTAACTTTCTAAATACTTTGGAAATCATTTGTTTGGTATGTGTGCTATACATTAGCATGCTTAGGTAAACACATTTTAGGAGACAGAATCGACTTGCACTGTCCTTAATCTACAGGGTGACCCATAAGTCCCTACCTGTCCATATGCATTATAATTTTTAATCCCCCTCCCCCCGAGAAATATGGCCAGTTTAAGCCCATGTACACTTGACGAGAACATTGTGACAAGTGCGTGGGTACATGAGCACAAGAATACTGGTGACACCCTGGGTACAATAAGTGGCAAACTTAGAGAAAGATTCAATAGGAACTTACAGAGCACCCTGTATATAAGCTATGCAAAATAACCAGTGAGAGGAAGAGTTTTGTGAAATATATGGGAGAGAGAAGATAAACCTCTGTCCACATTTATGTATATCTTTAGAGCATTTCCCCTTATTAAACAGTTTTGTTTAATTACAGGATTGATATATTTTGTGTTGTGGCATGAATTGTCTGCATCATTTTAAAATTGATGGAGCCAGAAAGAAGTGGGTGAGGATATTTGTCTTTAGATTTTACACTTCAGACAGAATCTTTTTTTCATAGTTGGGTTGCTGAATGCAAAAAGCAATGAAAATCCAAAAATAACCACATTACTTACCAGACCTTAAATAGTCATATGCCTTGTTAGCTATCAGAGGAAGTGGTGTGGGAGTAACTGCAGTATGATGTGTTCTGTGAAAGAAAATGTCTTACTGTATTTAATTTGTAATTTTAAAATATACAAATTTCTTAATGTGAGGGAGAGTTGCTTTCATTACATTTAAGAGTACGAGAGTTAGCTGTATTCAGGTAGCAGTGGTTAGCCTATAGTTTATAGCTGTAAATGTAACTGTTTATATTCTTTCATACAGCATTTTAGGTAAGGTTATGGCTTTTTTGAGGAGTATTTTCATAGCACTACTCTATAAGTAAGATGAAGGACATTTTTAGTCCATAAGACTATGCTTTGCAGCCTGCCTGGTACTTTACACTGGAGGTGGGAAACATCTGTTCGATTATTTACTGGTATTGAGAATTTAAACGGCAGCACATGCTGTCTTTCATCAATGTATTGTTTCTCTACCATCGAAGTAACATGAATTACATGATTCCTTCCTCATGCAAACATGACTTGACTTGTTAGAAAGTGATAACTATTCTCCAATTACATATTCTTGTTAATTCTCCTGTCACTGAGCAGTACTACCTATCTGTGTTTGATAGAGTTCACTCATAGTTCTAAGATGGTCTAGAATATAAGATGGTCTAGAATACAGTGAGGGAACTGCAGTGGCTCAAGTCGCTAAGACGCTGACTGGGAAGCGGAAGGTCAGCAGTTCGATTCCCGAGTACTGCAGGACGGAAATGAGCTCCCGTCTTCATCCCAGCTCCTGCCAACCTAGCAGTTCAAAAGCAAGAAATTGCAAGTAGATAAATAGGGACCACTTCGGTGGGAAGGTAACAGCGTTCCATGCGCTCCGGTGTCTAGTCATGCCTGCCACATGACCACGGAAACATCTGCAGAAGCAGACAGCGCGGGCTCTTCGGCTTAGAAACAGATTAGCACTGCACCCTAGAGTCGGATACGACTAGCTTTCGAGCAAGGGAAACCTTTACCTTTAGAATACAGTGATGACACAAAAGAGAAAGCAGCAAACAAAACTGATGGCTTTGGAAAGTAAACCAAGACAAAGACTTAAGGTAGAGGCACACATGTATGTAGAATGTTAGAGGTAAGCATATAGTAAGTGGTTCTCAACCTCGGAGATGTGAATGAATAGAGACACATACCACTGGTGGAACACAGAAATAATCTAGATCAGTGGTTCCCAACGTGGGGCCCACACCTAACAGGAGGACTTCAATTCCCAGATGTCTGTGTCAGTACATTGGCTGATCAGTGCTTTGGGGAATTGACTTAGGCTTCTGGAAATTGAAGTCCAAAAATCAAAGGTTAGGAAACACTGTTCTAGATCAAGATTTCTCAACCTGGGACCTCCAGGTGTTCTTGGATTTCAGTTACCAGAAGCTCACCTGCTGATCAGTGCTTCAGGTAAATTGAAATCCAAGAAAACCTGGAGGACCAAGGTTGAGAAGCAGTGATGCACTGCAGCAGGTTCTATCAGGTTCTGCAGAACCGGTAGCAGAAATTTCCCCAGGCCACGCCCACTTTGTTGGCCGTGCCCACCTCAATAACCCATAATGCAGGATGTTTGGCCATGCCCACAGATTTGGCCAGCCCACAAAGTAGATAGTAATTTTTTTGCAGTGCATCACTATTGAGAAGCTTTGGTCTATCTAGACCAGTGGTTTCCAACCATTTTTTGGCCATGCCCCACCTAAGCATCTCTAAAATCCTAAAACCACATTGATTGTTATCATTTTGCACTTAACATTATTTATATTAACTACTGATCTTAGAGACCCAGTATGGTGTTATGGTTACACAAGGAAACCTAAATTAATATATCATCACAATCAAATGACTTACTTGATATCTTTGGACAAATTGGTAATAGATTCAGGGGGAAATGAAAGAAAAGTATAGAAACTAGAGGGAAACCAAAATATGATTTACTGTCAGAGATATGGATGAAATATTTTATAATAACTAAAAGTTATCTTAGCATAACATATGCCATATTCAGTTTTTGGTCACCCTGTATATCAAGAGCCATTAGCCAAATAATGAATGAAATAAGATAATACTGCACCAAACTCATCCATTCATAGAGACCAATCCCCTAGTTCAGGGGTCAGTAGCCTTTTTAAATCGGGCCTGGTCACATTCCCTCAGACAGTTAGGGGTCCAGAATGGTGGTTCCCCCCACTGTAAACACTGCCATAAACTCATCCGTGGTTGCCGTAAACGCATTTATGGCTGTCGTAAACATATCCGCGGCTGCTTCCAGCAGTGGTGGCTGGAGCAAGGGCACATGCCAGATGATTTGGTGCTGTGGGCCAGATCCAGCCCACGGGCCATAGGTTGCCAACCCCTGCCCTAGCTAATGAGTAGAATTGAAGGAAGGTTTTCTGCACTTCTCAGTTTCTAAATGTTAAACCTATGGGGAACAAAAACAACACACCTTGCCAAATGGATGAATGCCAAAGAGTGTCCCCCCTCCCCCCGGCAAGATTCTGGCTGGACAATCTGGAGGACACTTAATAGAGTTTGAAGGAAACAGGAAGATTAAAGAATAATGAAGTAAAATGGGGCTACTTAGTTGCATGACAATTTTTTCAATGAATATGGAGAAGTCAGATCAATGCAGCATTTATGGGCATGGAATGCATGCCCATACAAAAGAAGATGGTTAGTAGTATGTGAATCAGGAGTTCCCAACCTACGACCCATAGGCCGGTCTCGGTCTCTGATGCCATTCAATCAGGCCCATCACTGTCTCCCCCATACCTGGAAGTAGAAGCGGGTGCGTTTACATTAGCCATAAAATGCAACCGCAGCTGACATAAACGTGGAAGTGGGCATATTTACAACAGCCGTAAATGCTTCTGCTTGGGGGGGGGGGCATGGTCTGGCCCGCTCAGCTGTTCCAGGGGCATGGTCAGGCCCATGGGGCAAAAAGGTTGGCCACCCCTGATGTAAATGGTTGAGAATACTTTTGAAGCACCCTGCTCCTGGTCAGAAATGATCTAATCATTTTAACTTTTCAATGCTTTTGAATTTTATCTGTACAGTGTTTCAAATACATCTGTAATTTGTGCAACACTACATATCAAAGAAAACAGCACCTTCCCTAATGTGATTCTACTTCTCTTCAGTATAGATCTGTTATAAACCTCAATTTCCAGTAGCAGTCTTTCCTTTTAAAATTGTAGTAGGAAATGAGAAAAGGACATGAACAAAGCATACACAATAGCTCATACAAGGATGGGGCAGGTTGCCATATGACAAAAATAAACTTTATACACATGTTTGTTGGTGCAACTCTAGTCTGAAACCAAGTAACTAACTAGCATTATCTGACCTACAGAAAGTAAGTAACCCATTATGGAATGGAGAATAGAGCATATGCTTGCTAAAAACTAAATCAACCTCATAAATATTACAGAGTATTTTGGCAGGATAACTTCAAGGCTTCTGGCTGTTCTAAATTTGCTACAATTGCAGTATATGTTGCTGGCACTCAGGAGGAATAAAAGGAACTTTATATAACTGCATAATCTCAAATAGCTTTTCTATCTCAAAATCATACCTGTCAAGTATCCCAGATTGGCCGGGATTTCCCGTATTACGGCGCCGATTTTCATCCTTTCCTGCCCGGAGCTGCCTCTATCCCGGATCTTGGCAGTGGGGGGAAAGGAGTTTCTGCACAGATCCTTTCTAGGCATGCGTAGAACTTTTCTACACATGCGTAGAAGGGTTCTGTGCAGAAGGGGATGCGTAGAACCCTTCTACGCATGCATAGAACCGACCAGCACAGAACGGTTTTGTGCAGGTCCATTGTACGCATGCGTAAAAGCCTTCTACGCATGCGTAGAATGGACTTGTGCAGAACCGTTCTGCGCATGTCCGTTGTACGCATGCGTACAAAAGTTGACCCTTAACTTAAATGGAGAACACTATTTTCCAGTGGTTAATTACTGAGCACCTTTATTCAAATATGAAAATGGACCTGTGGAGAATCGTTCTGCGCAGGTCCCATATTGTCCGGAGCCGCGCTTGACCGGTATGCTCAAAATATAGATTCAAACATTTAATATCACTGCAACAAGAGACAGTTTAATACACCTGCTGTGTTCTTTAAGAAAAAACCCTAAGCACAATACATCTTGAAGAATTTATATGCTATAATGGAATAAAATAAAGTTCATGTGCTACTGGCATCTGCTTGGGGTCTGTTGTGATTTCAGAAGGAATGTGCATCTTGGAAATTATGGAAACAAGTGCTTTTGTCTATCCGTGAAAATTATGTACATTAGGCAGAAAAGCACTCTTTTCATTCTGTGACAATTTCACCTTTATTTATCAGAACATAAAACAGTTTCAATTAAAAGATATCCTGTGAGCATGAACTTGGAAATTGGAGACTAGTTGTGATCTAGTAGCAGAACACTCTTTTCCCCTCCTATTTTTCCTTCTTTAATAGAAACAGTCAAGACAAAAAGAGACTTGGCATGACATGTTTCTTAAAATCAAATGATGCATTAACATCTGCAGTCCTGTTACTTCCTCTGGTTTTCTGTTTTCTTTGTCTGTTCTCAATACTGAAACAGCTCTAATGCTGCATTTCCTGTCTGAAAGTGCAGTAGTGCAGTGAGAGAGCCAGAAGGCTACAGAAGTTGACCCTTAACTTAAACGGAGAACACTATTTTCCAGTGGTTAATTACTGAGCACCTTTATTCAAATATGAACTGGTCTGTCTATTTTCTCAGTGCTCTCAGAGTGACCATAATTTGTTTGGTTTTTAAATCTTGCTTTCTTACATTAAAATGTTCTTCACAATCTGTGAGCCACTTTGGGTTTGTACTGAATAGAATAAAATAAATAAATGTTGTCAGTCATTTTCCTGCTATCTGCTATATAAATTCAGTTTTATAGTATCAATATGAGCGGCTATGCAGCTTGATCACTTTTAGGCCTGGTGCATGTTCCTTTCTGTCAAAGTGGGATGTTAGTAACATGAATGGAGGCTAGGGGTAGGGGTGGTGATGATGATAATAGTAGAGAAACCCTAGAGTCGGATACGACTGGCTTTCAGGCAAGGGCGACCTTTACCATATCTTAGATGGCACAACCACTCTGCTTCAATGTAATCTTCCCATCATTAAAAAAAAATATTGGATTGTAGTGATACTGATCCTGGGGGGTGGGGGTGGGGTATTTCCACGCTTGGTCCTCCCCCCCCCTAATCATTTTTCTGCCAAAAAAATGTTCTGAAAGTGATGTACTGTACTAAAGATGAAGTAGAACATTCTTTAAACAGATTAAAAACAACAATTTTATAAACCCAGCACCAGATAGAGAAATATAATTTTTACCGATATCCAGAGGTTTAGCATGGATGAAGTCAGCCTGAGTTGGGAGGGAGTTCTACAGTCTGGATCAGCTACAAACAAAGTCTATATTCACTGGACAAAATCTTGTTGCTTAGCAAGTTGCACTACGTTGGACCCACTGAATCAATGGGGATTTGGTCAATCAGCTCTATATTGATTCAGTTTGGTATTCTCTAACTTCATCTTGCTCCTGCATAGTAAATTACAATTCAAGTAGGCCTTTTTTGCATAAATGGAATTTAGAGCCCATTGATTTAGTGGGCTGGCTGTTACACAATTTACTAAGCAACAGGATTTTGGCCACTGGATGGGCCTTTTGGGGTAGTGGGACTTGTAACAGGACTCCTCTGGATGTCTCAAATTCCAGGCAAGCTTATTTTGAGGCTGCGGTCCTTTCAGATATTTTGATCCTATAACATTCAAGTACAGTGGAATCTCAGTTAACGAAATTAATGCGTTCTCCGGGACATTTCGTACAATGAGAATTACTTAAACCAAATTTCCCATAGGAATTCATTGGATGCAATTTCTCATAGGAATGCATTAAAAACAAAATACATTAACCAAAATGTGGTTTCCCATAGGAATGCATTGAAAACCAATTAATCCGTTCCCAAAAAATCTGTAAACTGAGCCACTATGGATTTCCTTCTGTTATGCAATTTTTACGTTAACCAAGCCGTTTATTAACCGAGGTTCCACTGTATAGCAATGGGTGCTAAAAGCCAACATTCTGTAAACATAAGCATACCTAACTTTATCAGCAGAAAGTGAATAAAGCAAAGATTTTACTGTTACTTGTTGCTCTTTAGAATAGAGGTAAACAACTTGTAGGCTTCCAGATGTTGCTGAACTGCAGCTCTCATCATACCTTACCATTGTCTTTGCTGATAAGGGATACTGGGATTTGTAATCCAGAACATATTTGGTGGCTATGATGTACTCATCTCAACTTTGAAAAGAAAGGTTTTGAGAGCTGGTCTGTGAAATCTTCCTCTCTTCTTTTTATTTTAATTTCCCATAAATTAATATACTGTACTCTCTGTTACAAATTGTAAGATCCACTTAGTCTTTAAGTGGGTAGTAGTGTAGTTTTGGCAGAAAAGTCGCCTATATAAAGGGAGTTATAATTCTCTATGTCATACTACTTACATTTGCAGGTGAAGAAGAAAAGGAAAAAATTCCCGCCCTAAATTTTATTACAGGTTATAAATTTTAAGTGGTTAATGTATTCTTCTCTCAGGTTAATAAGGTTATATATCTAATACAGTATGATTAAACATTCATTATAGAATTCTTCCTTACATGGAATGCAACAGTAACACTTTTATCCAGTTAAAAATATTACTTGCCTTCATCTATGGTACAGTCTTGTTTTAAGA
Organism: Bradypodion pumilum; assembly: GCA_035047305.1. Lineage (NCBI taxonomy): Eukaryota > Metazoa > Chordata > Lepidosauria > Squamata > Chamaeleonidae > Bradypodion > Bradypodion pumilum. The sequence goes on from JAWDJD010000002.1 coordinate 93,507,368, forward strand.
GGATAATCTAGTGGACTTTCATTAATCTGAGAAGTCTAGACAGGCTAGCATTCAGAGGAATGCTTGGATCATAACTCCTTTAAGACTTCAGATATATGTTAACATAATTATTTATACTGTTACGAGCTCCTTCTTTACTCTCACGATTTTATTTAAATGCATTCCTTAACCAAAATATAGACTTCAGTTACCCTTGCTTTTGGGGTGTCCTTGTTGAAAGCAGAATAATATGTGTATAGATATTAAAGCTGTGGCGTCCTATACTGTATGTGTTTTCTCCTGAGCCTTGTTATCCATCTGCCTCCTTTGGCTTCTGAACATAACCTGGAGCTGTGATCACTTACAGGAGGTCAGGGAGGAAATCAGGGGAGAAAAGGAAAGGACAAGTTGAGGAAGCCATGAGAGCTTTTTCTTCCATTACATTACATTTAAACATATATGCTTGTCTTCTACCTACCACTCAGGAATTACTCATATACCTTTGAAAAGAAAGACAACAAATAGACCAGAGTCACCTTCCACCCTGCTGTAATTCCCGATGCTTCTGTTTCCAAGTCTTTCTTCCACATTTTCTACATGGTTCATTGTTCTTTGGAGAAAACACCATTTTTTGAAACTCCTACCTTAGGATAAAGTCCAATCTTCCATTTTGCTTCCTTTTCCTTTTAGATATTAAAACCAGAAATGGCACCTTAAAAAAAAACACCCGACCTTCTGTGCCATTTAAAAGTAGGCTAATACTAGTGTTTTACCAGTGTTGCATTTTACCAGCAGTTAGTTATGTGCTAAACAGAGCTTAATTATCTAAACTTTGATGTTTTAGACCACTGCCAAAGGCATAGGACCATGATGGTGAACCTTGGCACTCCAGATGTTCTTGGACTTCAATTCCCAGAAGTGCAAGCATACTGTGAATCCACATGAATGGGTTTACTGTGATTCATTTGGCCCACGCTGCCCTCGTCGCTCCTGGAAGTGGAAGTAAAATGAGCCCGTCCGGGCGTGTTTTACTTCCGCTTCCGGGAGCGATGAGGGCAGCGTGGGCCGGATGAATTGCAGTAAACCCATTTGTGTGTATTCACAGGGTGCTTGGGAATTGAAGTCCAAGAACATCTGGAGTGCCAAGGTTTGTCATCACGGGCATAGGAGATCTGTTCTATGGCTACCCAAAGTATCTTCCTAAACTGATTGCTGGTAGTTCCTTGAACAAAAACAAGCATGCTGTGATGCATACTGGAAAGAGTTTGTTTTTGTTTTGCCCATTCCCCAAAACTTTCAAAACTATCTTACCTCAATTCATTTTTATCCTCAATAACAAAACTGTGATATCTTGAATGGTACAAAGTCCATAGGTGAGCTTTGGTGTTTCCCTGTAGATGGTAGCCTGTGTGAATGTGGAGAAGAATATGATACAATGCACATGATGCCCTTCAACATACACTGAGGAGGACCTTATGTTGGCAAGAGGAAATGCTATTTATGTGGCCTGTTATTGGGCGGATGTCATCTAGCCCTTTTAATTCCTTTTTGTTTTAGATATGTTAATTTTAGCTTTGTATGTTATTATATGCTGATGGTGCCTCTGACACAAATAACGAATCAATCAATATTGGTTTTGCATGCTAAAAACAAGACAGTTTTTATTATCAGAAGGAATCTTGTGTCTCACTGATACACAAATCCATTTGTAGGGTACCCTAGCTTTTGTGGGGTGAGAAATTTTATACCTTTAATATTTAAATAAAAACATTAAAAGGATGTATTTGCTATTAGTTCATATATTTTTTCTGTGAGATAACATAGAAAACATGAATGGTAACTCAACTCAGGTTTGTGCCATGGTACAGATTAATAATCCCCCCCCCCAAAAAAAAAGATTCAAATGTATTATTGAATAGTGCGATTATCTGCTTATTTGAAGGTTTGCATCATGGCCAGACCTTGCAGTGCAGTCCTTTTTGCACTGTGATAGATGGGCGGGCTGGACACGTGGTTCTTCCTGCCACAAATGATGCTGCAAATTTATTTATTTATTTATTTCTGCACATTTATATCCCGCCCTCCTGGTGGGTACACCACTCATGGCAGCTAACAACATAATAATAAAAATGACAATAAGAACAATTAAGCAACAATAGTTAAAACAGATCTAACAGCCCCAGTTTAAAAACCAGCATTAAAAACAAACAGATCATCATTAACAAACAACCCACCCCCACCCTACCCCCGTTAAAACAGAATAACTAAGCCAGGGGGCAGCCCCTCTGCATTTACAACAGCTGTGGGTGCATTTACAGCATTGTTTTTTGCTGGTTTTGCCACTTTGGCAGCTTCCGGTGACAGTGGGAGCAAGGGCAGCACGTTTTCTGGTGTTTTTGGCACTTCCGGCAGCAGGAGTGAGGATGGCAAGCCACATGAAATGGCACTGCAGGCCGGGGCTGGCCCGCAGGCTGTAGGTTGCAAACCCCTGGTTTACATGGACCAATATGAAGTTTACTCCAAACGTTTGCATTTTTACTTCTTTCCCAAAGAGCAAAATAAGGGAGTTTCAGTCTACTGCTTCCTTGTTGTTAACTGCTTAATATCACCTGTTCCTAAAACCATAAAGATTAATTTTTAACTAGAATGGTTTGAGCTCCAGATCGCTAAATGGAAAAACACTTATGCCAATCAAGTTTGTGTCTCAGAGAACTGGTTGGATAAGATAGTGTTATTATCCACCTGGATTCTTTTGCAGTCAGCCAGTCACAATAAAAAGTGTGTTACTTTGTGAGATTCCAAAGCTGGTTATAGAGTCAGGTGGAAACCAATTAAAGTGGCTTATTGCAGGAGGCTGATATATCTGAATAGTTTTTTTGAAGGCTGTTTGGAGATGTTACAACTTCGACTGGCAGTTCTGTTGAGATCCAGAATTCAGAAATGACTTTGATGATTGAAGAAATTATTAGTGAGCATCTTCATCTTACAGAGTAGGATCAAGCTGTTGGAAAGATTATGTGTTACAGTACTCCAATAAACCTGTCTCAATATTAAGATCGTCAGGGAAGACCCTACTCTTCTTTCTTCAAAGTTATATTTGATTGGGACATACAGTAGAACTTTCTATGTGGCCATTAAAACACTCTGAAACTCCCTGACAATATGCCATTACACAATTTCCATCTAAGAAATTACAAGGTTAGAGGAGAGTAGTCCTCAACATTATGTTGCCATTGTCCTCAGAATTCCATATTTCTTGGAAGTCATTAAGCATATGTCTTTGTCAGGATAGTGGTTAATTTTTTACTTGCAAACTAATGTATTTTTGCATACTTGGGTAATACACCAACTATGCAGAAACAACTGGAGGCAATAGATACAGAACCACCTGTATTCAGTATTGTAAAGCATGGCCCATTAATTCACACAATTCTTAATTGTGCATGTTAGTGTTAGGTGTCTTTCTATGTAATATTTTGACCTTGATTTATAAGAGTACAATTGAGATAATACATACTGTGCCAAGTGGCCAGAGTAAAACAGAATAATGCTTCATTGCCCTTTCAAAGTATAACAGCTATATAGTTTCAGGTTAGAGATTAACTAGCCCTTCAGATTCACAAAAGAATGAATGGAATCTTACGAGTGTCAGTATTTCCACTCCAGGAGCTTAAAACCTTTTCAGGTAACAAATATTATTTTGCAACTTTGAAAACACTATTACTTAGAGCAGCAGGCTAACAGTATTTAAATTATGTTAGTTTGGCAGTATGTGAGCCCAAATGGCTCCCGCTTACAGAAACTCACAGAAATGAGGTTGGGTTATTTAATTGTTTGGTGGCAAGAAGAAATGACAGTGATGTGGTAGAGGGGGAGTGACTTGTTAAGAACATTTGATTGGATTAATTCTCAAGATCGGGTAGGACATCATTGCTCCAGCACATTGTGAAAGGCTACATCAAATATGTTCAAGTGGGATAGTTCTTCTTTCGTGTCTAGGTCAGACTTTAAACTGCCAAAATGAAGCCAACTGTTGATGAATTCATTCCAAAGTTCCTTTCGCCTGACCTAGTGTTAAAAATATTAGCCACCACAGCAAGGTTGCCATTGCCTGGGATATGCCCAATTGTAGTTCAAAAATACCACAAACTTTGAGAAGGGTCTTTCTGTGGGATAGTTAATATGACCATTTGTTGAAAGGGTTGGGATTACCAAACACTCAAGCCAAAAGCAGACATTTTACAAGCACAGTACAAAGGAAGTCTCTCCCTTCAATACCCAACAGTGCCCCAAAACTGGTTCTGGAGAGTTTTCTAATCTTCCAGAATGGGACAGTATATACAGTAAGTGTTACGGGTTGGTTGCTTGCTTGGGGGACTGCATGGGGGCTCAGTAGAGAGGGGAAATGGCTGATTTCCCCCTATAAAAGCAGTTCCATCTGCAGATGTCTCCCATCGGTTTCTATCCCCAATACCTATTGAAGACTGGTAAAAACAGAATAAAGTACCTTTTTTGGTTTTCTGTATTTTGAGATTTATTCTCTACTCAATTCATTGTCACAAAAATTAAAAGCCTGTAATTTTTGGTTCTGTCTAAAACCTAGAATATTATGTAAATAGAGCCTATTGAATATTAAGTAGTGGGGTTTTAATCAGTTGTTTCAGAAGCCCAATAGTAAACACTAAAACATTTTTGTCTTTTTGTTGTTGTTGTTGTTTTCCAGGTTATTCCTCGGAAGCTAATAACTGAAAGAAGGTCTCGTTTTTGTGATGTAAGGTCCATTATCTTGAGGGGGAGAAAGAGGCAGAAGACCACTACTTTGGTGCCAACTTGAACTGCATTGCGGAGCTTAAAGAACAAATTTTATTTATCCACTGTGGAATCTAAGCACTAAGTACTCAGAAGAAATATTATTTTGCAGATTTGGAGCTTTGTGTCTTGCTCCTAACTGTGGTATTTGCACTTTGAACTGCTAGCAAAATGAGTGAGTTCTGGTTGTGTTTCAACTGCTGTATTGCAGAACAGCCTCAGCCTGTAAGTAAGGATTTTAATTTACTTCCATAGTTTCTTGGTGTTTATTGTGTCCACAAATGTTCATCTTTTTTCTTTTTGTTCATGGTTTATATAAGGTTGTATCTGTTGTGTTGCTACCAGTCACTGATTATTCTTCACTCGACTAGTCCCATGAAATCAGTTATTTTATTAAATGCATCTGGTTGGATTTAAATTAGCAGAAAGAGCTTCCTAGAAGACTGTGGTATTTTTGAACCACAACTGGGCGTATCCTGGTAACGTCAGCCTTGTGTTGCTGGCTAATCTTTCTCACACTAGTTCAGGCAAAGGGAACTGCAGAAGGAACTCACTAAATGGTGCCTTTATTGTGTAAGTTTCACATCTGACCTAGACACAGAAGAAGAATGACATCAATCAACTGCATATCTTTCCATTTGTAATATGCTTTGAGCTTGAAGATCTACTGTTTATATTCATGTCTTCCTGTACATGCACAGACATATGCATGGTTATATATATTTAAGATGTGTGTGCACATTTGTGCACTATGAAGTTGGTGCCCGCTGTGTTTTTTGTCCTGCTTTTTTGCTTCTTTATGTAGAAATATGGTAATAGGTAAATGCATACTTTTTAAAAAAAGCATCTTCAGCAGTGTCTAAAATGGTGCTGGGGATCTAATTCCCATTCATAAACTGGGGGGACAGGATGTAAACCGGGACATCATTTTAGTAGGATTTGCTGTTCTAAACCGTGGTAAACGTTATCCAAGGCATTCGTAAAGCGAGGTTTTACTTTACCTTTACTGTATATGAGTTGGTACTTAAAAATTTGAGAATCAACACATTTTTAAAAAATAAAAAATCAAGTTGGAGTTTGGCACTAACACTACTAAAGTGAAAGTTTTATTATAAAATTTAAAAAAACGGAAATGGGATTGGCTAGGGTTGGGTAAAAATATAATTTCACTATCTTTTAACTCTGGATGCATGACTTAACAGAGGAAGATCCATGGGAGGAAGTAAAGTCAAGAATGAGTGTCTCATTCTAAAAGACAACAGAGTAAAAAAATCTTCCTGACCCACCAAAAATATATTTTTAAAAAATCCAAAAAAATGATAGACACAATTCTCTCCTGCACCTCGATTGATCTCCCCAGCTGGTGAGCGGCTGGGGTGGAGAAGAAGGGGTGTTCTTAGAGGATTTCCCTTTCTCTCCTGCACCTCGATTGATCTCACCTGCTGGTGGTCAGCCGGGGTGGAGAAGGAGGGTTCTTAGAGATTGCTCGAGGTACAGGAGAGAAAGGGGAATCCTCAAAGAACACCCTTTCCTCTCCCTCCAGCTGACCACCAGCTGGGGAGATTGATTGACCTTTTAAAAAGGCAAAAAATACAGAACACACAATGCAAAAGACGAAGCTAAGCTCCCTATCTTTTCTGGTGCTTCGTCCTGAGAGTTGGCATCAGATGCGCCTCCCTGTCCAGGAAGGTGACGAACAGGAGCAGTTTGTCCGGCTACCATGGGAGCCCACGTCCTGGGCTTTCTTGCTAAAGAAGCCACCTGCGGGCGAGGGGACCTCCCCTCGCCCACCGGTTGTTTCCTCACCAAAAACCCCACTCAAACTCCTCCCGAAGAGCGGACTCTTCACGCCATCCAGAGACTCTAAAATGGCACGGGGCCACCATTTTAAACCCTACCAGACTCTAAAATGGCATGGGGCTGCCATTTTAAACCCTACCAGACTCAGTGTATCCTGGGGAAACCCATTCCATAACACGTGTTTTTTCCATAAATCAGGACATGATTTCCCCAGAATTTCCTTCTGTAAGTCGAGTTTTCCGTTACCCCAGGTGTTTGTAACTTGAGGTTTTACTGTACTTCCATCTTTTCTCCATTTACAATTATTCTCATTCTTTGCCTGTGATATATCACTTTGCAATCAAAAAATGAAAATCACAATTTTGGAAAATCAGGCTCCCCCTTTAAGCATATGAACATATATTTTTCTTTCAGGCTTCAAACAGATGAAACTGTCCAAGAATTTATGAGGCTGAAATCTTAGATCACAACTGAAATTATTTCGGTGGTTAGGAAGGTGAATAATTGTTCCACAGCTATTATGTAAAGCCATTAGGTAACCATAAATATCATGCCAAACATATTGCCTGGTATTTGCTTGTGAAATATGACTACAGTATTATAGTTTATAACAGACACAAAGGTACTGCTGATGGGAAAGATAAAAATAGCCTATTTTAAAAATTGCAATGGACTTATGAGCAAACAAACTCACCCAGGGGCATAACCAAGCCTCTACTGCTGACATGGAAGAATGTGTGGGCCAGCAGATGTTGTTGGAGAGCAACATACATCATCTACTGCTACTATATTGGCTAGGACTGATGGGAGATCTAGCTCAGCTACATCTGGAGAGCTGTATACTACCCACCCTGCTCATTAAACCTTGACTGATGTGTAGTAGCTGCAAATTCATGTTGGAAGTTGCAGGAACAGAGGTTCTCCCTGGGATCAACCATTCAGCCATGAATGCTGGTACAGTACCTGTTTTTAAGTGGAGAGCCATGCAATTACATCTGCAGAAATGTATTGCTTAATTGCTTTATATAGCTAGTCAATCTACCTGTTATAATCATTTTTATCACATTATTGGGCTAAAATAAGAGAAATTAACATACTCCAATGTTGTACCTGCTCACCTAGAAGTGATTTTGTTGTATTGGTAATCAACTGAGCCGTCTTATGGACATCTATTTTCCCCCTACTATATTTATATACCGCCTTCCTCACCCTAGGGTGACCCAAAACAGTTTACAAAAAAAAGAGTACAAAATCCAAACAAAGATACAATATACAGTAGTACAAAAATGCAACACATATACAACAATACAAAATGCAATATGCAATATAAACATAATAAACATAATACAGTGCAAAAATACAAAATTTTGTAAACATGGAACTAAATATGGTTGGTAGTTTATGGGTATCAGAGATGAAGTGGCATTAAGTAGGTTACCTTGTGAAATACATATTCTTCCTCTTTCTACTGTATTCTACTTGACATAATCCTGTCAACTCAGAAATCTTGCAGTGTGAAAAACAGAAGCAGAGTTGATTTGATTATCAGAGAGGAATAGACAGTTACAAGTTGGATTACACTAAGACACAGGATTTTGGCCTTGACCTCAATAAAAGATTTCCATGTGAAAACATAAGAGACTATTGTTTTACTTTCAGTTCTCTCCAGTGGTATTGAGCTATGTGAGATGTGGGTTTTTTTCTGAGCACCTTTCCAAGGCAAATTCTCTACCTTCTCTCTTCTCAACTGGGTTTATTTGGTTGAATAGGAAGGGTTTCATATTGTAACTTTTGACACACATCCTGTCATGGTGCTGCAATGTTTCATCATGTCAGTTGACCTCTCTTCATCTATTTCCTTTTCTAGTTTCAAAAGACTCAACTGAAAGTGAAAAACAATCTCAACCTCTCTTCTCTTCTGGTTTATTTGCTTGGTTCCTGCTGTGTTTCCTTATAAGCAGAGCTGTTGTTTCAGTTACTGCCAGGCTTCTTGAAAAATAACCATATTGTATTTTAATATTACTTCCCCCCCCCCCCCCCCCCCGAGGTAGTACGTTGTAGCAAAAACAAGATGGACTTTTGTGATACTGTACCTTAAAGGTCCCACAGGCCTTGTTTGGCACAAGCATTTGTGGACTGTAGCAAACTTCTGAATGTACACTGAGTAAAACTTTACCAGGCTTTAAATTGCCGAACTTCTATTTTCTGTGTTAAGGTAGCAATTTTTATTAGCATGAATTGAGAATCTTCTGTGATATGCAGTCACTTATTATTAGACTTTGAGGTTCTGTCTGCACTGAATTTGAGAATAGGCTTGGACTTTCCTACAAAGATTCATCCTGCAACATTCTTTATTAAAATAAATATAGGATCTCTCAATGTAATTCTTATCTTGCTCTCTTGATAAAGGGAAGATTGATAGCATGTATAGATGAAGAATTGCCAAGTATACCAATAATAACTGTTTAAAATTTTAATTGGTTATAGTTACTAAGTGCCAGGGTTTTCTAGAAATCATTTGCTAGTCTCTCCTGATGATGATGCTCTGGACCTGGTACAGCTTGTCTAACCTGCCTAACATGTCTCTTTGCCAAGGCACAGTGGGGAATTCAACTCCCAACACTTGGCTCTATGCTCCAACCTTTTAAGCTATCCAACCAAAACATTGTCACAATAGTTATGTGCAAATGGCCTTTCCAAAAATGTCTACTATATTTTCCAAAGAAAAGAGAAATTGTTTCCTATTTTTTTCAAAGGAAGCCTTATCATTGTTGTTGTTGTTCAGTTGCACAGTCGATTCCGACCCTTTGCGACCCCATGGACCATTTTCCTCCAGACACTTTTGTCCTCCACCTTCCTTCCCAGCCCACCCAGCTCTGTGCCCATTGTGTACAATACCATCTAGCCATCTCATCTTTGGACGCCCCCTTCTTCTTTTGCCCTCCACCTTTCCCAGCAGCAAGGCCTTCTCAAGCGAGTCCTTTTTTCTCATTTGATGTCCAAAGTACTTTAGCTTCATCTTCACTGTTTGTCCCTCCAATGAACAGTCAGGGTTTATTTCTTCTAATATTGACCTTTTGTTCTCTTTGCTGTCCAGTGGACTCTCAGGACTCTCCTCCAACACCACATTTCAAAGGCATCTATTCTTCTGTGCTCAGCTTTCCTAATGGTCCAGCTCTCACACTCATACATTACCACCGGGGATGCCATTGCTTTGACTATGGGAATTTTTGTTTTCAAGGTAATGTCTCTGCTTTTCACTATTTTTCACAGGTTTCTCATAGCTTGTCTCCCCATAATCAGTCATCTTTTTATTTCATGGCTACAGTCGCCATCTGCAGTGATCTTAGATCCTAGGAAAGTAAAATCTGTCACTGCTTCTACTTCTTCCCCATCTATTTTCCAGGTACTGATTCGACCCGTTGCCATTATCTTGATTTTCTTGATGTTAAGTCTCAAGCCAGCTTTTGCACTTTCCTTCTTCAATCCAATCAAAAGAGGTTCTTTAGGTCTTCCTCACTTTCTGCCATTAGGGTGGTATCGTCTGCATATCTCAAATTGTTGATGTTTCTCCCAGCAATTTTGATCCCATATTGTGATTCCGCCATCCCTGCATTGCACATTATGTGCTCTGGGTATAGATTGAATAAGCAGGATGATAAAATGCAGCCTTGTCTTACTACTTTTCCTATTCCAAACCACTCTGTCATTCCGTGTTCTGTCCTAACTGTTGCTTCTTGGTTCATGTACAGATTTCTCATGAGGCATATGAAGTGTTCTGGTATTCCCATCTCTTTAATTACTTGCCACATTTTGTTGTGGTCCACACAGTCAAAAGCCTTGGTGCAGTCAATAAAACAAAAGTATACTTGTTTCTGGTATTCCTTTGTTTTCTCCATGATCCAACGTATGTTGGCAATGTGGTCTCTAGTCCCCCTGCCTCTTCTGAAACCGGCCTGCACCTCTGGTAGTTCTCTCTCCACATGTTGCTGAAGTCTATCCTAATTATCTTGCTGGCATGTGGGATGAGTGCGGTTCGATAATCTGAGCATTCTTTGGCATTGCCTTTGTTTGGGATTGGAACGTACACTGATCTTTTCCAATCCTGTGGCTACTGTTTTGTTTTCCAAATTTGCTGGCATATTGAATGCAGTAGTTTGATTCCATCATCTTTTAGGGCTTTGAAAAATTCAACTGGGATACCATCATTTCCACTAGCTTTATGTTTGCAGAGATAAGTTTTCCTTATCTCTCCTTGCTTTTCTTTGAAATTCTGTATTCAGGTGATTGTATTTGTTTTCTTTCTCCTTGGACTTTTGCATTCCTTCTTTCCTCTGCTATTTTAAGGGCCTCATCAGACAACCACTTTGCTTTCTTACGCTTCTTTTCTTTTGGTATGGTTTCTCTTGGTGCCTCCTGCATGATGTCCCGCGTTTCTGTCCATAATTCTTCTGGTAGTCTGTCTATCAGGTACAGGACATTAAATCTGTTCATGACCTCCACCATGTATTCTTTAGGGATGTTGTGTAGGTCATATCTGTCTGGTCTAATTGTTTTCTCCATTTTCTTTAGTCTAAGCCTGAATTTTGCGATCAGTAGGTTGTGATCTGAGCCACAGTCTGCTCCAGGGAACTACAGTCTGGAAACACACACACACACACATACACAGAGGAAGAGAGGGCAGAGAGCTCTCTACAGATTCATAAGGATTTTAGAAAGTCTTTTTAATTGTTTGAATTCTTAAGACTAGATTCTGTTCCATTGTGCCACAAAGCCGATTCTACCTTATTTTTGTCTGTCTTTGATTATTGTTGTACTAGACCAGTGGTAGCAAACCAATGGCATGTATGTCAGAGGTGGCACTTGGAGCCCTCTCTGTGGGCACCCATGCAGTCACCCCAACAAAGAGTATGACCCACCTCTGCCCAGAAGCCCAATGGGAGTGCTTCCTCCCTCCCCCAGCACAGAGTTCACCCCACCCCTCTGCACAGCAGCCCAATGGGAGTGTTTCCATCTACATGCGATGTTTTTTAATTGTAAGCAACTCAGAGTGCAGCCATATCCTAGCTGGATGGGATATAAATATAATAAATAAATGGCAACCTTTTCCAGGATTTTCAGGTGCCGAATACACAGAAGTGGTTTACTATTCTCTTCTTTTTGGGGCCCTTTGGGACTGTGCAGCTTGGCCAAGGCCACATCGATTGGTTCTTCTCATAGGAAGTACAATGGGGAATCAAACTCCCAACCAACTCTGCAGCCACATGCCTAAATGACTGAGCTATCCAAACAGTTAATGTATCACTTACCAATAACTTTTTTAAAAATAGTTTTCCCCTGCTCCCCACTGGGGGGGGGGGCAGAAGAGAAAAAGGGGGCATTGAGGCTCAGAGGACAGAATGGGTTAAATAGAGTCACTTTGATATGAGAGGTGACTTCCGGCACAGAAACCACAGAATGATCCTTGCCTGTAGATGCAAGGATCATTCTAAAATCTCATACTGCACTTTCATGTGATTGTGGCTAGTCCAGGGGTGAGGAACCTGTGGCCTTGAGGGGAGCCTGAGCTTCTGGTAATTGAAGTCCAAGTACCCTTTGGAGGCTCAGGGTTGAGAAAGCCTGGCCTAGAGGAAAGAGACTACCTCTCTAGGCGTTCTGGAATTTCAATTCCCAGAAGCCCAGGCTCCCCTCAAGGCTGCAGGTTCCCCACCCCTGGGCTAGCCCAATTTAGTATGGGATAACATCATCTATCACACCTTTATTTTCCCCCCCTTTTTAATTTAAAATATGATAACAGTTGTAAACCTTAGAACCTGGACACTTTCCAACATATCCTAACAAACTTGAACAGGTTCATAGGAGGGCAACAAAGATGATCAGGGGAATGGAAACAGCCCTATGAAGATAGACTGAAGGAATTGGGCATGTTTAGCCTTGAGAAAAGAAGGCTGGAGAGAGTTATAATAGCACTTTTCAAATACATGAAAGATAATAAGACTGAGGAGGGGCTGGATCTGTTCTCAGTTATCTCAGAATATAAGACATGTAATAATGGGCTGAAATTATAGGAACTCAGATTTAGGCTAATATCAGGAAATACGTCTTAACTGTTAGAGCAGTACAACAGGAGAACGAATTACTTGATGTGTAATGGTCAATGCTCCATTATTGGAGACGTTCAAGAGAAAATTGGACAACCATCTTACACCTGCTTTGACTTGTATTCTTGCGCTGGGTAGGTGGTTGGGTGTGATGGCCTTATAGGCCCCTTCCAGTTCAATTATTCTATGATTCTAGATTTTAAAAACCTAATTCAATACAAACAACAGAGTTGCTTAAACCACTTGAATATCTGAAAATGTGAACCTTAGGATTCTGGGTATGCAAGTGTCTTAGAAATGAAGGTTATCTGTTGTTGCAAAGAACTTCTACTGGTGTTATCCTGAATAAAATAGCTGTGTTATGAATATACAGTATTCACAGAACATTTAAAAACAAAAGTTGTGCAAGGTTTTAGAATAGAAGATGACTAGTTTAAACAAGCTTCTTCAAAGAGCTGTTATTTTCAGGAATCATCTGACAAATGTTACCGCTTAGAAAACATGGCCTGAAATTGCTAGTGTTCTCATGTGATGAGTAATGTAAGTATAATATAATGGTATATTATTGGATAAACACTAAACAATTTTGAGGCTGTAGACTTGCAAGGAATGCTGAGTTGATGAAAAGCTGAGCTAGCTAAAGAAGATACTCATGACAAAGTAATGTAACATTAGTGAGAGATGCTTTCTTTCAGTGGTGGTCAGTTTGTTACAACAATAATCTATTTCATGACCACGAGAAACCCTGAATCCCAGTCACACACATTTGTCTTTAATAGGTTGGATTACAGATTGACGGCTGTTTATAACAAAGGAAATACAGTGCAACTCATACAGACCACCAGTGCTCAAAGGAGCTTAAAATAATTTCACAAAGGGTAGCACTTCAGTCAGCAGGGGAGCCAAAACAAAAGTTATAAATAAAGCTTTGAAACTGTTCTGGGGCATTGGGTGATGGTAAAACAGAGGTGAAAGAGGAAAAGTGAGGATTTCTCAAAAATAAAAAATACCTAAATATTTAGTGTAATAGTTAAATCAGAGGTTCTCAACCTACAGCCCATGGCACCAATTCATGTGGCCCGTACCACCGCCACCACAGAAGCAGAAGCATTTACAACAGCTGTAAATGTGCCCACGGCTGTCGTAAATGCATTTACGACAGCCACTGAGACGTTTTATGGGTGTGTTTACAGCGGGAGGAATCACCAATCCAGCCCGCTCACCTGTCTGAGGGGATGTTGTCCGGCCCGTGGCTTAGAAAGGTTGAGAACCCCTGACCTAAATAATTGGAACTGCAGCATTAGACTGTTGGTCCATGAAATAACCAGTGCCTACCAATGGCTATACTTGACCTGACTGTATGTGATTTTATTAAGAGATAGAGAGTACAAATTACAATATTTCATGAGCATTTAAGAGTACTGAATTACATGAAAGCATGCATCAGGTCTTTGACCTTGTAAATAACAAATCTATTCTAGCAGAAAGAGAGAGATTGCCTTTTTAATTTTTATTCCAAGAACTATATTATTCCCCTTTCTCCCACTTTTCTCCCACTTTTCTGGCCTAGTGGTTGTAATTTTGTATTCAAAATTATACCTATGCACGGGGTGTAAGATTCTTGAATGAACTATGAGATTTGTGCAAACCTTTTTAGTAAAGGTAAGGTAAAGGTTTCTCTTGCTCGAAAGTTATTCGTATCCAACTCTAGGGTTCAGTGTTCATCTCTGTTTCAAAGCCAAAGAGCCAGCACTGTCGGCTTCTGCAGACATTTCCGTGGTCAAGTGGCAGGCATGACTAGACACCGGAGCGCACGGAGCGCTGTTAACCTTCCCACCAAAGTGGTCCATATTTATCTACTTGCAATTTCTTGCTTTCGAACTGCTAGGTTGGCAGTTCTTTTAGAAAAGATTAATGATACACAAATCAAGCAAGAAAAACCAGAATTCTGTACATGTGCTCTTATGCACGGAAAAGAGATGGAAGCCAAAATCAGATGTGGAAGTGTGGGAGGCTAGTGAGGCACATTATCTGTTTTCAGCACAAACAATATTTAAATCATTGAGTGGAAGAATTGGTCTGTTACAGCAGAGGGGGTGGTGGGCAAAACAGAAGGCAGAAGAAATAAAGCAATGACAAGAGGACACAGAACTGTTTGATTTGTTAAATCGAAGCCAAGGTTATGGAAAGAAGTGTGTGCTCCCAGACCATTAAGCAATGAGCACTTTTCTCCTAGCCTTCCTGTATTTTATAGCCAAATTGAGCATGATGTTTTCTTCTAGTCTCTGAACATCTCCCTTCCAAACCTACTCTTTCCTTCCGCCCTGTTCCAGAGAGTTCGGGAAAGTGACTGGGTTCAGAGAGCAGATGACTCCTTGCTTTTCACCACTCCCAGGTTCACTCGCTATGTCATCAGCCTTGTGCAACCTGCATCCCAAAGCAACTCCAAAGCCAAAGCAACTCCACTCATGCTTTCCTGCAGTCCAGGTGATAGAACCTGATTCTCTAACTTCTGAGATCACTGTTTTCCAGCTGCTAGTAGAAAGGAAGAATCACCAAAGTCTTATAGGAGTTGCCCTTAAATGGAGGTAGTCCATGTATGTTGCATTTAATATCGCCTTAAGGAACTCTTGAAAGTGAGATGAAACAAATGAACCATGCTAGGCAGTACTGCTGTCAGTTCTGCACAGTCTCAAACAGGGTTAATGGAGACAAACATTGCTTAGGGACCAATCTTGGAATATAGCCCACGAAAAGCATGCATGGTTGTTTCCTACATACACACACACACACACACACGGTTCTCTAAACCCAAAAGGCATCCAAGATGTTTAAAAAATATGATGGGGGCACCCTTAGGGGGCTGGTGACCCCTTCTAATTTTCCCCATGTCCCCTACTGCACAAGGGAATTTATAGAACTCTATTTCCTCCTCCTCTCCCCCCCCCCCCAAACAAAACTAACAATTTTGTGAGGCTTTTGAGGAAACAGGCAGGAAACTGACAGAACTTTAAGAAATCATTGTCTAAAGGCTAAATACATTACAAAAACATTTGAAACAACCCTGATTGTCCAAGAACCTGAAGAATGCCGCAAAAATCCCAGGAATGCTTCTAAAAATTCTGACGAAAAAATTCAAAAAAATCCAAAAACACGCTCAAAACTACTCATAACACTCTTCACCTCATGCAAAACCCACAAGAGCAATGCATGCATGTGTCCTTCCTTTTATACTGCCCAGGCACAATGCAACCTGGGAAAAACCCCAATGCCTCATACAAAGTCCACCGACTTTGTATGAGGCAACTTTTTTCAAGGAATTAGGCGATGTATGAATTCAACGTTGTACGAAGCGGACTTTGTATGAGGTATTACTGTACGTACTTTCATTGTTATGGTTTCCTCCAAAAAGCACCTAGGATTATAGTCAGAAGAGTTCTGTTAGTAGTCTTTTTGTCCTCCAGGTTACCCAGGGTTGCCCAAGAAAGCTGAAGTTACTTTTATACTTGTTAAAGATTGCCAGCCTAATTTGAGAGCTATGCCATTTTATTTTATTTTTTGCAATGAGGTTGGAATAGTCACTGGAGAAATCTTTCATGTATACTGATCTCTAAAAGGATATGTAGCACAACTGATGGGCAAAGATCAGTCGGCAAAAAATTGCCCCCCAAGGGGAGGGGGCAGAAAAGAGTGAGATAAGAGAAGAGCTGAGTCACATCAGACTTAGCAATCACCTAGCCCAGAGGTCCCCAACCTTTTCTGCACCATGGTGGTAAGGAGGAGGGACCCAGCCACCTGCCAGCCACACTATTGGATTTGGGGTTTGGGCAGTGAGGCATCATACTGCACACAGGCAGGGGCGGATCCCCATCGTAGTTAAGCAACGTGGATTAGGGGCCTGGCTACCTGCCTATCTTCTGTGTCTGAAGCCTGTGCTCTCGTTCTGCTTGCCAGGCACAACCGGCGGAGCACGTTGAGGGCAGAAGTCTGCCATCGTGGCTCCCAGCACCACCCACCCCAATAGCCCAGTTCAGAACAGCTTGTGGCCTGGTGTCGGTCCACGGCCCAGTGGTTGAGGACTCCTGCTATAGCCTAAGGAAATATCCGAACACAAAGTTAGCCCTAAATGAGGCAATCCTAAGTCATTTCTAACATTCATAGGCTGGAAGGGATAGATTCAGCACAGCTCTCATCCATCACGGCTACTAGGATTGGACCCTAAGCACAATGCTAGTTTAATGGTTTAGGTATCTGGTTGTCCAAGGTTGGAAGCTTGATTCCTCCCTATGCTTCTTTGACAGGGTCTCGACTTGGTTATTTGTAGGGTCCCTTCTAGCGCTGCAGTTCTAAGATTATTATTATTCATTGTCTTCTGCATTCACAGAAGTTAACTTTCTACTTAGGTATATCTGTCAACATGTTGCAGCACAGGCATCAAAAGTTTTTTGATGGAGGTTGTTCTGTTGATAGATACATCCACCTCTTTCTACAGCAGCAGATTTAGAAAATAAAAAAGAAATGTTGGGATAGTTTGAATATTGTGAGAATAATTGAGAATGGTGTTAAGACTCACAAAATTAAACTGGGAAAGTCAAAGCAAATATACAGAGAAAGTTCATGCCAAGGTTATTTGAAAGTTTTATTGCTGCTAATTGGAGAAATAATTCAGCCTGCAATCATAATCCCTTGAAAGTTACTTATAATTGAAACAGACTTACATTTATGACTGTTGGTTCATTTAAAATGCTGGGAAGAAAATGTTTGAATCTCCCATGATTATTTCCCCCCACCAAATTCGATGAAGGGGAAGGTATAACTTTAGAAGGATACTGTTTATCCAAATTTGACACATTGATAAGCAATAGATTCTAAAATATATTTTGTTTTTGGTTTAATATATGAGAGAATATATACTTATTTAATATACAGTGATACCTCATACAACGTCCAAACTTGGTTCCACTTGGGGTCTAAAATCAGACTGCAGTACTACACAGAGACACTTCACATATAATTAATCTCACATGTGGGCTCTGCTTGTAGGTAAGAAAGGTTATTTCGTTTATTCATTTATTATTTACACTTCTATTCCACCCCTCTAGGGTAAAAATCATCCCTACTCAGGGCAGCTAACATCATAAAACCAGCCATATAATGATCAAATGTTAAAAATTACACACAATAAAACTCCCAATAAAATCATCACCACACTGTTTTCCCTATTGCATAACACTAGAACTAGGGGGCACTCCATGAAACTTTTGGGTGTTAGTTCTCAAACAAATAAGTGAAAGTACTTTTTCACCCAGATGATCACTGGTCCCTGCCAGAAGAAGTGGTGACAGCTGTCAGTCTCAACAGCTTCAAGAAAGGATTAGACAAGTTCATGGAGGACAAGGGTATCAATGGCTATAATTATGGATAACGAAGAACAACCTCCGGGTTGGAGAGATAAGCAGGATATCTCTCAATGCCATTTGCAAGGAATCCTAAGCAGGTGAAGGCATCTGCTTGGGAATACCCTGAAGCAAATGGTGAGCCACTGTGTGTGACAGAATGCTGGACTGGATGGGCTGTGGCCTGTTCCAGCAAGGCTGTTCTTATGTTCTTATGTCTCCTTTATTTTTTCCCCAATGTGTGTTGCCGAAATGGCTTCCAAATGTCCCAAAGTCTTTTGTTTTAAAATCCCCCTTTTTATATTTAAATCCCATGTAAGTTTTTCATTAACTGCCATATCTCAAACATCAGTATACCATTTACTCAATTCTAAATTCGAAGCAGCTTTCCAATTTCTGGCAACCTGTTGTCTTGCTAATGTTAAGAAAATAGCTAATAAATCCTGTTTCTTTTCGTCTAAATTCAAATCCTCTAAGTCTGTTAATAATACAATTTTCCCATTCAATTTTAAATTAATATCCAGAATTTTGGCTATTTCTTGCTCTGCCCTAGCTTCCATGGATTTCTTGATTCTTCCCCAGTGTTCTTGTATAAGAACAGCCAATGTCATAAAACAAGCTCTTCTGACTCTAAAAAAAAGCCTTTTCAAGAGGCCAGGAGAATCAACTTTTGCTGAATGCTAGTCCCAAATCGGTTACATGTTACAGAAACCAAGTATTATTCACTACTGTATTTTTATACAACACCAAGAATATTTCTGGTATCTATCTTAAGTTAATTCACTACTTATTATAAACCAGGACTAGCAGCTTCTATGAACTTATTTAAATGAGACTTATTTTAGTTCACAGTGATGGCCAATGCCTTTTGCTCAACACAGAAGGATCCTGCAGAAGAGCTAGGTATGCTGTGTTTAATTTCCATTTGTTAGAACCCCGCCAGGAGGGCAATGCCATTTATTCAACCAAATGGGAAAAATAAAAAGTTGCCTTCTCATGACATTTCTTTTTAAAATAAGGCTGTGTTGCAGATATTTTTAAAATTTATCTAAACATTCAGAAGATGATCTTTGGGAGTAGGATGCTCCAGTTACTATGACAACTGCTGAAGCACTTGCTGAAGTTTTTCCTGTTTTAAAGCTGCTAAGCACAAACTTCACACCCACACAGAACATTACTAGAATACACATTGTTTCTGGCATAATTACCCCCCATGTGCATCCATAGCCTTTTTGACTCCTACACACCTTTTCTTCTTTAGGGCCAAGTCACATACCACAAAATTTCTATCAAGACTAGGTCAGGAGTTCTCAACCTTTTAAAGCCAAAGGCTGGGTCACGCTCCCTCAGACAGCTTTGGGGGATGGATGGCTGTTTTAACCTTCCTCCACCACATGGCACTTCCTGGTGTAGTGAAGGCGGTGGGGGATCACATGAAACGGTACAGACAAACCTGTACCAGAGGTAATGAGTTTTTGGCAGAATAAATAACTTAATAGAAGACAACTGGTAGATTCAAGGACATAGGCTTAGCACACTAGGATGTATTTTATGTATTTGTATTATGAGAAAATCGGAATACCATATTAAAGAAAATAATTTGAACAAAGTATTAATACATATATATTCATGTATACATACAAGTAGAATGATTAAGAGATTGGATGTATTGAAATGATTAATTTGTATCAATTTTCATTTTATGTATTGTTTTTTCATTATTTTGTTTATGTAACTTCCGTACTTCTTTTTTATTACCTCTGTATGTGGAAGATACCAGTTGAGTAAGTCTTCTATTTGTGTTAAAACAAACACAATTGGAAAGTTGTTTTAGCTTCCCCATTCACTGCATGGTGACCGCAGAAGAGAGAAGGGGACATATAGACACATTTTTTTCTACAGTCTCAAAGGTTTGGGGCATGCTAACAGTGTATATCCTTATCTGATGTCATGCTATTTACCCTAATACAGTGATACCTCGCTTAAAGAGCATAATGCGTTTCACGGGATTGCTCTTAAGCGAGTTTGCTCTTTAAGCGAAACACCATTGTAAGTGACCAATTGTGACTTCTAGCAGGGGGGATTGCAAACCCCGATTTAGTTGTTAAGCGAGTTTTGGGTTGCCTTTAGTTAGTTGTTAAGCAAGGCGACCATTTAGAGAAAATTCTGCTCTTTAAGCAAGTTAGTCTCTAAGTGAGGCGCTCTTTATGCGAGGTTTTACTGTACTCGGCTGCTTGCATTAACTAAGAATAGGCCTCAACCATTAAAATGCAAAGAAGATTTCTTATGGAACAGATTCAGTTCTTCAAAAAAAATAACCATCCATTTTATGAATGTGGAATATTGTGCTTCTGCACCAATGATTTAGATTGCAAGGAAATGGCCCAATATCATGTTGCCAGCAGGAAAATGAATACCAAGTTTTACGTACCAAATGTCAGCCTGTTGATAACACCACCAGCAGCAATCAAAAATGTTTACAGGATACCGTCTTGTGCTTAATACTTTCAAAAAGAGGCAAAAATATATGCAAATATCTCAGAACCTGACTCCGTTTTTTTGTCAGTTATCCATTTCTTACCCAAACAGAAAGTAATTATCATGGCTGGGTATTTTTTTGCAGGTTCTTTAAGTATCTGTTGCTTGGAAAATATGGATGATCATCAACAGCAGTGATGAAACCTGCTTGTAGGAGTTTATTTATTTGTGTACAGTACTCAGTCATACTCATGTGTAAACTAACCCTAGAACTCATTGTTGGTGTGCAGGAAGGAGGGTGAATTTGATTTCACATTTCAGATCCTCGATCTTACCGTTTCAGAGGATCGAGGCTTTACCTCTTCTCATTTGCATTAAGAACTTTCTTTCCTTTTCCTATGAAGCATGGTACCAGCTGAACTTGAACTTTGTTGCTGCTCTCATTTTTGGAAGCTGAGATGATTTCAATGTTTCAAACAAGGAAATGGTTAATAAATTCTTGTATTAAAGAGAAAGCTAGGGAAAAGGTTGACTTTATTTCTTTCTCCATTCATCTTGATCTAGAGCAGTAACTAGTGAAAAATCTTGGTGTTGCTCAGTCCAAAAAACAATAGCCAAGTAGATGACCTAATTCTAGTCGTTTCACTTCTTTTCCAAAGGATCAGGTAAAATCCCCAGAGAATATCATTGTGAAGACCCACACACACCTGAGACTAATTTAAAATTTCTAGATAGCTCAGTGGTGTAGGTATCTGGCTGTGAGGCCAGAGGTTAGGAATTCATATCCCCAGGGTGTCTCCTTGACAGGCACCGGACTCAATAATATGTAGAGTCCCTTCCAGCTCTGCCATTCTAAAATGATTATTATTGTAATTATCCACCAGATGTTGAGACTGGCATTTTTGAACCCCAAAGAGTCAGTGTGTATCCACTGATAATGTGGTCCATTGTTTCATCCATTTTTCATCCAGTTACTCTCAGTTCCAGTTTTTTCAATTTTTGTTTTAATTAAGTTGATTCATAATGCATGTTCTCAGGCAGAAAATATAAGTCATTCTGTCCCCTTTTTTAGGACACCAGATTTTAGCCATGTCCAATTATTAGCTCTGTTCATTTGGTGGTGGTGGTGGTGGTGTTCAGTCACACAGTTGAGTCCGACTCTTGGACCACATCACGCCAGGCTCCTCTGTCACCTGCCATTCTCCGTAGTCCACCCAGATCTATGGCCACTGCTTCAATGATGCCATCTAGCTATCTCTTGTTCACTGATTCCCAAGAGTCTTTCTGTCTCATTTTTGGCCACATCCAGCTTGCCTTGATTCATCGATCTTACATTCCAGGTTCCTATGCAATAATGTTGTTTACAGCATTGGACTTTCCTTTCACCATCAGATCCATCCACAGCTGAGCATCCTTCGGCTTTGGCCCAGCCGCTTCACTCTCTCTGGGGCTACTTGTACTTGTCCTCTGCTCTTCCCCAGTAGCATATTGGACACCTTCCAACCTGAGGGGCTCATCTTCCAGTGTCATATCATTTAGCTTGTTAGTATTTTCTTGGCAAGGACACTGGAGTGGGTTAGCAGTTCCTTCCACAATCTGAGTTCTCCACTATGGCCTGTCCATCTTGAGTGGCTCTACATGGCATAGCCCGTAGCCTCATAGAACCAAGCAAGCCCCCTTGTCATGGGCTTAAAGCGGCTTTTCATTTTACCTTTGATATTATGAAAGATATACATGGTCTACTAGGTGTTCAGACTGGAGTTTTGGAACTCCACTGCTTGGACCTAGTGGTTCTAATGTCTGGTCTATCATGATTTTAGCAATTCCAGTTGCACTCAGATGTTTTCCCAAACATTTTGGGATTGTTCCAGTGCTTTTGTCACTACTGGTATCACTGTTGCTTTTTTTCTCCTAGAGGTGCTGTACTTTAGTTCTCAAATCCTGATATCCACCCAATCATCACCTGGGATTGCCACATCAGTCAGTTTAACCATTTTTCCCCAACCACAGTTATGTCTGGAGTGTTGTGTTTGAGCTTTTTATTGGTTTGGATCTTAAAGTCCCATGAGATCTTAATCATCTTATTCTCATTCTCAACCACCTTTCAAGCATTGTTTCCCCATATAATTTAAGATCATTCATATATAGCAGGTGTGAAATCCTTCCAGATGCCATTGATGCTTGATATCCATGACCCATATTATTCAGCAGTATCAGCAGAGATACCATGGCTATTACAAAAATAACAAATCACCTTGAAAAATGCTTCTCTTGATCTTGATGTTTCCATGGGACCATTTGCAGTTAGGATGATATTCCATTGTTTCACCATTCTTGTCAAGCATCTCCTGATGTTGTTGTTGATTCTGCAAATGTTTCAATTATCCAAGTATATGGTATGCTATAAAATACCTTCTTTTACAGTTCCTCAATATCATCTTATTAATAAGTAATGGGTTCTTTGTTCCATGCAAATTTTCACAATTTCCTTTTTGTTCTTCTGGTATTAGATTCTGCGTAGCTAGATGTTGATAAACAGAGTTTACTAATAACACCTGTGTACAGTTTGAACATTGTCGGTAAGCAAGCTATGGGTCTATAATTGGTACAACTACTTTATCTTTCATAATCAGAAAGGTTTGATCACTTGCAATCCAGTCACCCTTCTATACATCTTTCAACTCAACAGGCTTCATGATACTTTCCTTAGAACCACCACCACCACCACCACCCCGGCTTCAAAATTTCTGGAAATTTTACATTTCTAAATTCAGGGTCACGGGGCTACCTTTCTGCTCAGCTCCCAACACACCCTACAGTGTGCCCAGGTCAGGTGTCCATTAGTGGAAATGAGATTTCATCCCTATATTCCTCTCAGCTACAATATTAGACCTTCATGGCTGTCTGGCCTCACTCTTTAAGTTCTTTTATTATTAGCTATAACCTCTTCAGGGCAAATTCTTCACACACTCCCCTTTCCACTATTGTATATAAAATAACATTGATCCAGAATAGCATTTGGTGAGTTAACTCTTCCAAATGTTTTGTTGGTTCAAATGAGCCTACTCTAACTACAGCAGACTATGTTGAAGTACATTACAGTTAGAGTAGGCCCATTTGAACTAATTTAACTTCTGGAGGATTTGACTCACCAAATCCCCATTCACTCATTGGGAATACTCTAGTGTGATTTTCTACACTAAAGTACAGGGTTTTTGACTAGAGTATTATAGCATTTCCAACATGCCAGTCTTCTTTACATTGAATCCAGTTGCTGGAGATAATTTTAAAATTTCATTCTATTGCAGTTGCTAGTATTGTTCTTTTTGATGAGATTCTTTTCCAAGTAAATATATCTAAGCTTATTGTGCCACACTTTTTCCTTCCTATAGTCTGGCATGTTTTTTTCTGCTTAACATTTGTACAACAAGAGTTCAGCGGTCCTGTTGTGTTAGTTATATAGAAGAAGCAGGGGTTCCATTAAAAAAAGGACATGTCTGTTGCAGGCTTGAGTTCATTCCAAGCGTATCTTGCTTTTATGGCCTATGGCCTATGATGTATTCTCAGCTGCGTCTTTGATTTGCTGTGACTCAACTGGGACAATGTTTGGATAGCAGAAATTTTGCTGAGGAGATGCATAAAACTCCCACCCAGAACTCTAGGTGGTCTTACCCTGTTGCCCTGTAACATGAGGGGGAATGCTTTTCCCTTTAAAATATGTGAGGGATAAAAATGTTTATAGGGCTAGCGGAGGTAGTAGCTTTTAGTTTCATTTTAATGTTCTCTTTTGTTAAAATACAGTCCCAAGAATTATTTTGTTCAGAGGAGATATGGTCTTTTGTGCTTCTCCTTGGTTGAGAAGGAGACAGATAATTCACTACTGAAATTTTGTTTTGTTAAATATAAATTTTGAGAAAAAGGGAGACTTTGCCTGGAAAATATTTCCCTTCTGTTTTTAAGAGAAAATGTGTTTTTGCCTGGTGACTGCATTTGCTGTTTGGTACTGAGATGATTTTATTTTAAAAGGGGGGTGGGGGAGAGATTTTTGAAAAATTCTTTGAGAATTTAGCATGCTTCTTCATAATATAAGAAATACAAGCTTTTGAAATGGATCAGGTATAGTAAATGAAAACCATTCTTGTAATAATGAGAATTCTATGGCATGGAATGTTCATTAAATGTAGTGAAAGCAAACTGAAAATGCACTCACAGGTACTATTTCCCAGATATATGCTTGCAGCATAGTGATTTTTCTTTTCGTTTTAAAACCAAATTGTGTGCTTGCTTGCCAGGGGATTTATTTCACTGCAACTTTAGAAAATAACAAGGATATATGTTGAAAGAAAAAGGAGAAGTGGAAAAAGGCAAAACTCTTAATTCAGATTATGAAAAGATATAAATTGCCCAGTGTGTGCTGCTGCTTAGGCCTGTATTGCAGATCCTTCTTTAATACACATTCAGATTCATCAAAATATTTTTAAGATTACAAATTGTTGACCGGACAACTTTGCAAAGCAAATTTGAAGGATGTGACAACGTCCTGTGGTTTGGGATCTTTGGAGCATATATAGATACATTCAGAGATAACATAGAAGGATTATTACTTGTTTAAAGACATTATAGCAAAAAAAAAAGCTTAATGTAGAACTAATGGGAATTTTGTAAGTCAGTTCCTCCATAAATTCCATTGATTGAAATAAGCCTACTTTGACTGCAATTTACTGTGCTAAAGTACAGCAGAGAAAGAGTTGCACACCAAATTGTCATTCATATAGTGAGCCAACTCCAGTGTGATTTACCATGCTAAGCAATCAGATTTTGGTCACTAGGTAGAACAAATATTTAATATCTCAATTTTGATTAAACATTTTAATGAAGAATTCAAGTTCTGAACTACAATTGTAGCGAGGCTTCAGAAAGTAGTTATAGCTTTCTAATTATTTCACCTAGTACTGATCCATGTTCTAATTTTTACTCTGAATTTAATTTATATCGTGTTTCTCAACCTTTCAGAAAAGACGGCGAAGGATCGATCGAAGTATGATTGGTGAACCAACAAACTTTGTTCATACGGCTCACGTAGGTTCAGGAGACCTTTTTAGTGGAATGAATTCAGTGAGTATGTTTGCCAAGAATCCTTACAAAAAAAATGTATTTTGGAGAGTGGCGCCCTGAGTCGGCCTTGCGCTGAGTAGGGTGGGGTATAAATCGAATAAATAAAATAAATAAATAAAATAAATAGTTTAGAATTTGACTTAGGCTTCTGAGCCCACTGGTTAAGTCTCATAACCCATTTTATCCCAAATAGTAAAGTTTTTAAAAATCATGATCTTTTTTCTAAGGGTAACGTTCACAATCTTAAGTAAAATGGATTCATTTGTTAGTATCATAAATTATCCAAAGGTTTTTGTGATGAATAAGGTTGGGCAATACAATTATACAGTTCTTGAACTGAAAAACATACCAATTTAACGATAACAGACAGAAAGAAAATATTTCAGTCCTGGAAAGGAAGAGAAAAAGAACCTTCAAAGGTAAAAATGAATACTTTCGTTTATTAAGACCTAACACATATTCAAGAACTTAGAGTAAAGCTCATTCCGTCATGCAGCACTCAGGTATCAAACTGCTGACCTGCCTACCTTCCAGTCATCAAGTTCAGCGTCTTAAGCACTTGAAGCTACTGCAATCCCTTAAGAACCCTTACTTAGGGGCAATTAGAAAATAAGATGCATGATACAGATACAGTCCAATCATGTATATTTCTGCATGCAGTTATGAATGCACTTGTATCTTCAAAAGTAATGATTCATTCAGATGAGTAATATGGCAAAGCTTATAACATGGCCAAACTAAATAGCAAACTTTTTTTTACAATGGAGGGGAAGTTAAACAGTGTGAGTTGCATAGTTTGATTACTTTCTAAAAACATTTGCTTTTTACTATAGTATCAAAACCAATAATAAAATCCATAATCTTATTCTATTAAAATAATATGTTTATTATACCATTTATTTTAGACATGTTTTATTTGTATTTTATTTATTTAATCATGTTTCTAACACCGGCCCCTCACCGAAGCGACTCTGTGCGGCTTACAAATACAATAAAAACACAAAAACATTTAAAATACATTAAAAAGTTTGAATTGTTTAACGTTAAAAGTTTTAAAAAACATTTTTTCTTTTAAAAAAATACCCTCCAGTGCCATCTTCCAAGGACTGAACATTCAAACAAGCCAGCCCAAGGTGGCTAGCTCCCTAGACGCCCCCCACACCCGCTGTGCAAGCCAGGTCTTAAGACCCCTGTAAAAGGGTAAAAGCTGTGCCTGGAGATGAAGTTCAATTGGCAAGAGGTTCCACTGGGCCGAAGCAGACACAGAGAAGACCCTCCTTCTTGTGCTAGAGAGGAGATGGAACTATGAGAGAGCCCCTCCGGTCTGCTCTGGTGGGACGGGCAGTTGTCCTTGGGGTGATACGGTCTCTTAGGTATCCTGGCCCACTACCATGTAGGGCTTTAAAGGTAATCACCAGCACCTTGAATTGCACCTGGAGGCACACTGGCAGCCAGCGCAGCTCCCGAAGCAGTGGTGAGGCACGGGTATAATGCCTGCACTCCATCACCACCCGAGCTGCTACATTCTGGACCAGC
The DNA here is from genome assembly GCA_035047305.1 of Bradypodion pumilum. NCBI lineage: Eukaryota > Metazoa > Chordata > Lepidosauria > Squamata > Chamaeleonidae > Bradypodion > Bradypodion pumilum. The sequence goes on from JAWDJD010000002.1 coordinate 93,534,582, forward strand.
TGCAGTCTCCGAATGGTCATCAGGGGCAGCCCCATATAGAGCACATTGCAATAATCAAGTCTGGAGGTGACCAGAGCGTGCATGACCATGAGCAAGGAGTCCCGGTCCAGAACCAGGCGTAACTGGCGAATCACACGAAGTTGTGCGAAAGCCCTCCTAGTCACGACTGCCACCTGCTCATTGAGCAGGAGTCGTGAGTTCAGGAGGACCCCCAAATTATGCACCAGGTCTGTCTGAGGCAAAGAAGCCCTATCCAGAACCAAAGATGGTAGAAAGGAATAGCTTGAGTTATCCTTCATGAAGTCTACCAAGTAGTTCAGAAAGACTTGTGTACCCTTCAGCCCAAAGATCAAAAGTTTCATTTGCATGTAACTGCTAGATAAACAGAGAAGAGAGCACACAGACTTATGCAGATGAACACTCTTAGCACAGAAATAATAAATTTATGGCTGGACTCCAGTATTTTGTTTTATCGTGTAACCCTTGAATTCGTATTGGGGGGAAATGATATAAAGCATTAAATTGTATTTATGTATTTATTTGTACAGTATACATAAAATGTTACACACCAAATGACAAAGCTGAGGTTGTGAAACTGATTCTTCCAACAAAGGGTCAACCCAACCAAAGGAGGTTGAACACCATTAAGCTGGGCCTATGAACCACCTCCTGGCAGCACCTTAATCTTTCTTGAATTGAGTCTCAATTTATTGGCTGTATCCCATAACTTAATCCAAGCACCCTTTCAAGATATGCCCTGTTTTAAGATGTGTAATAGGAAAAGAAGAATGCTAGCTGAGTATCACTAGCATGCTCGTTCCTTCCCTCCAGGCAACCTGCACAGCAGCTTCATGTAAATGTTAAAATAATACAGAATTTTATGAAGAAAATAACTTGTGAATTTATTATAAAATCTTTCTAACATTCTTACATTACTTTTACACACACACACTTGTATGTGTTTGTCCATGGGCTGTGTTATCATGATCACAATAAAGCAATTATACTTCAGCTTTTTTGCATCTTTATGACATGACAGAGATATAGTTTCATCTTTAATCGTATGGGTTGCCATTCTTACAGCAGTAAGAAAAATGACTTGTTTTAATTAATGGTTTTCAAACCCCACTGAGAAATATAGCTTTGCTAGACTTTTATGGATAAAAGTTGCAAAACCTTTTGTCTTTTTTATTTACTTGATCTTAGAAGTATTTACTTTACTCAGCAGAACTGATACATTCATGTTCTGTTTAAATTGGTCTCCTGTAGTGACTGGATCAGTTGCAGAATAAATAAATCTTTTGCACCAGACTACCCATTACCGTATTTATTTATATTTTCTGAATTCATAGTCTTTGTTCCATGTTCAAGGAGCCAGTTCATTCAAGTTCTGTTATAATTGTTGAAGTTATTGTACACAGCCAGTGCAAATAAACTGTGTTAAACTGTTTTAAGGGTTCTTTCTTTGCAAGATGTTTCTGCACATGTGGTTGGGTTTTCTGTGGTTTTTTCCTCTCAGACATCTCAGAGGAAGTCTTGTCAAATTTATCAGATGTTTAATGACCATTTTTTTTCTGGAAGAAGTGTCAATCTGCACAGTATTGTTACAATTTTGTGCAGATTGGCATCTCTCTTGCACAAGAGTCATGACATGATAACTGATAACTACATGGAATTGAAAAGGTTCCATGGAACATAATGTGCATAGAGATCTATGGGCACAGTTTTTGTATTGCAAAAAACTTGGTGCATGTACAGGAAAGCTACATGAGCTTCGCAAGTGGAGACTTTGGAAGTGAGCTTGAATTGTGTGAAATATGTTTTCATTTAAATGAGACATGAAGGGGACTAAAGATCCCAAGTAATAGATATGCAGAATTTGGGACTTTTTCCTTTTAAAAATTCAGTTACTCATTACCTCTTATTAACACTGTTATGAAAAGAGTAAAATAGTAAAACCAAAGTCAAACCATAAATGACCTTCAGAAGCATCATTGTAGAGCTAACAAGTAATTGTTAGTTACATTTTTAAATGTCATGATTATAAACAAATCTAAATAATTGTTGTTTGTGGGGAAACTAAGCTCTCATTATGCCTAAAACATAATGCATTACAGGTCATGTCTTTATTTGCAACCTGTTAATGCTATACTCTGTGTATATTCAATTTGTGAACTGTAAAATGTTTTATCAATCTTGTGAACATAAATTTAGTTTGAATAGCAAAAAAAAATTTAAAAATAGTGGTTTTGCTTTATCTCAGGAGTTCCCAATCTACAGCCAGTGGTCTGGACCCAGCCCACAGCACCATTTCATCTGGCCCACAGTCACCCTTGCTGCTCCCCGGAAGTGGAAATGGACGCATTTACGTCCACCGTAAAATGCAGCCACGCATGTGTAAACACGCCCGTGGTTGCCCTCGCCATTCCCGGAAGTGGAAGCAGATGCAATTATATCAGCCGTAAAACCCACCCACGCACGCATAAACACGCCCGTGCCTGACCTAAACATGGAAGTGGGCACTTTTAGGGCTGTTGTAAATGCACCCGCTCAGCTGTCCGGTCAGGCCCATGGCATAAAAAGGTTGGGAACCCCTGCTTTAACTTAATGAGCTTGAGAATTGCTAGTTTGTGGCTGATTCTTTCCCAACCTGTTCTTCTGTGTCTAGGTAAGTTCAATTCAGAACCAAATGCAGTCCAAAGGAGGCTACGGAGGAGGCATGTCTGCAAATGTTCAAATGCAACTTGTAGATACAAAAGCAGGATAACTGTAGGACCTATTTCAAGTGAGTATTAAAAGGTCTGTAAGCGCTGTTCCCTACTACTTCTGTCCATCAGGGAGAAAAGTGAGGCAGGGCTGCAGATGGCAATGTTTCTTTGCTGCAGTCCACTGTTAAAAGTAAATTTCATGGGTTGGTCTGTTGCAACAATATGAAGAAGGAGTCTGATGGTACTTTGAAGTTATTTTGCACCAGCTTTTGTGAACTACAGGGTACTTGAAGATGTGGCTGGGAAGGTTTGTACGAAATAAAACTTAATCAATTGTAATATTCCCAGAGACGCCTTGTTATTTTCAAGTGGCAGTTTTCAAAGCCAAAATCAGAAGAATCAAATGGGTACTGGGACAGGCACAACAGGAAAAAAAATCACAATTGTGTCAATGGAGTGCATTTGTTTTTTCAGATAAAAGAATGCAATTTCTGGACCTTGGCTGAGAGCTTTAGACCTTAATTGTAATGCATCTTGCACAAAATGGACCCTGTAATATCCTGTATCCAACAGAACTGTCAAATAAAGAGAGTTTAATTGAACACAAAAATTAAATTATAAAGAAGGTTTATGTCAGAAAACAGCTTTATAAATGATTTGTTTTTTAGAGCTAACAAATGGATGAAAATTAACTCAAAGATGAATATGTTCAACTGTGAATTATTTATTTATTGCACTTTTACACCATCCATCTGAGAAATGTCATATTATTAATAAAAACCTAAGTATAAATTCAACCTCACAGCACCATGTTAATAACTTAAAATAGCTTATAATTTACATATATACACTTCTTGCCTAAAAAGCCTGAGCTGTCCAGAACTAAAGTTGAAATAAACTCTAAACTAAATTAAAGCAACAATCTGTCTACTGGTAAAGGTCACTCTTGCTCAAAAGCCAGTCATATCCGACTCTAGGGTTCAGTGCTTATTAAAACATATTTAAAAGCTTCCCCAAATAGGCTTTTTTTAAAGGTGTTTTTTTTAAAATACAGTACATCCAGGAATAATGTTTGGCACAGATCCACTGGTAAAGAATTCCACAGGGTGGGAACTGCCATCAAAAAGGCCTGTTTCCTTGTTGAGATCTTCTATGCCATTCTCTGTCAGTACTAGGAGCTGTGCTTTTGTAACTATTGGGTGGTGTGGGCAGATGTTCTTTGGGAGAGACATTCTGTCAGATAACACGGCCCTAATCATGTTGGGGTTTGTATGTTGGTATTAGTACTTTGTGCCTGGTATGGAAGGGAACAGGGAGCCAGTGTAGCTGGCCACAGCATTTTGAACTCATAATTTCCATAGCAGAGTGAAGGGCAACCCCAGATAGAGATTCTTAAGACTACTAGTGCATGAACTAGTGTTGCCAGAGACCATCTGCCTAAGTAGAGACACTGTTGGGAAATCCAGCGAAGATGGGGAAAGGCAGTTTTAACCATCACTGATATCTGTTAATCTGAGATAAGCACTGGATCTACGATAATGCCCATATTGTGCACCTGGTCCCTAGTTGTACAGATCCTTCCCCACACACACACACAACAGTAGGATCTTCACCTTGTCAGAATTCTGCTTCACCCTGTTCATCCCTCTCCATTCCATTATGGAGTCCAGACAATCATCAAAGCATTGGATTTCATCCATTTCACAGGATGTAGACATAGAGATGCATGTCATCAGCATATTGATGACAACACACTCCAGATCCCTCTCACAACTGCTGTACATAAATGTTAAATAACATAATTGATCCCTACACACTTCATAACAAAATGTCAAAGAGGCTGACACTTTCACTCTGTTTTGGACTCTGAATCTGGTCGTCAAGAAAGGAGTGAACCCACTGTAATTCTGTGCCTCCGTTCCCTAATCCTGACAGCCTCTTCATAAGGATACCATGCTCAAGAGGGCTTTAAGACCCAGAATGTCATTCAAACCCAGATACTCAAGGCTGGATTGAGATTGCAGATGGTAACTATCTGAATCTAGCCTTGTATAGTTTAGACTGGATTAAGATCAGGGAGGTGAGATATATTTAGCTAACTTTAGCTTTGCTGGAGGAGCTGGTGATTTTGGTAATTTGAACTGGAGTCATGCAAAAAAGGAGAAATGTTGGTTATCATTTGTTGTCATTGTCGTCAACTGCAACTCATATGCGAGAATGCATTTTTTCCCTGAAGCAGGAAAAATGTAATTAGCGTGAATTTGTTTAAGGTGGGTATCACTAATGCTAATACTTTCAGTGACATTAATTGCAATGAATGACCATGTTTTGCTGATGCCAGAGGTAAGTAGAAAGACTAAAGGAAAACAAGAATGGCTGAGAGACATGATAAGGCATTTATCTTAATGCAGAGCAGTGATGTCTCAGGTAATCACCCACCTAATCCTTACGAGACATGATGGCCATACTGTATTAAAAAAAGGAACTCATGTTGACCTGATCATGCAGTTTAATCATGGTGTTAGGTTTTTATCCAGAAAATTGAACACTTTCCCTGATTTTCTATGAACAGTCAGGGGAAATGTAATTTCTTTTTTTTTTCCTTAGCTGCACTGCTACCAATCAGATGGGAAGTCGTTTCTACAGCTGCACTGCCACTGATCAGCTGGCAATCCGGAAAGCCACATACCACCAATTTAACTGTTGCATGGTGGCGTAGTAGTTAAGGCATTAGGTTTGGAGACCGGGAACACAGGTTCAAATCTCGAGAGCTGCACGGTGGGGGACATGAAAGGAGCATCATTTGGATGTCCCCCGCAAAAATCCTTCCAATCCAGAGTAATCTCTGTCACAAAAAATGAACCTCCTCTTTTTTATTAACTTGTGGTAGATGAACATTGTTTTGATGCATCACTTAGACCCTTGTCATCAAAGCAAAACATTAGCACCACAGTCATCTTCCAAATGTTTTATTTTTAAAAATTCAGCTGCAGTTTGGCTTACCAATTACCAGCTGTTTGGTGGCTGTGCAGCAGTAGCAGTCCTGATCAATGGAATGGCTTTCTCTATGACTTCCCTCAGTCAAAGGAAGTAGTCATTTTGCTCATATTGTGAAGTAGCCACTTAACAGTACGTGTAAGTAAGTAATAAATAGGTAATTGCTGTTTAGATGCAGGGAGTGGACTAAATATCATTTAGCTTCTGTCCCCATCCTCAAGTAACCCCAGAAATCCTGACAGATCACATCAGGAAAGCCAATGTAAAAAGGGCCTCTGCGTACAGATCAAACAGAGAGAGATAAAATATACCTTTGTGTATTTTGTGTCTTATCTTTGCCTGTACAATATAATATAGTGGCACACCCATTTCTTTTTATGATCCATACAATGAAAGACATTACTGTGATCTTTAAAGCATAGATTGATTGAGTTTATTCTTAATTACACTCCATTCACCAGTATGTGCTTGCAATATGATCTCTAGTTCCTCTTCCTTTTCTGAAACCAGCTTGAACATTGAGCTGGATGTTCTAAGAAACAAGTAAAGAGTCTTCAAAATCTTAGCGAGGCTGGTAATACGGAGCTTTTGGATGTCAATTCATATGGTAATTGTAAGGCAGAAGTGTCTTGGTAGCACATAACAGTGCAAACAAGGCAAGTTAGCCTGTAGTTTGTTGCAATACAACCAATGAAGGATTTTGTGCAATTTTAAAAGACACGTTTTACTTGGCATAATACTTCATGAATTGCTAGCCCTCTTTCAGTTGGATGTGAAGACATGGGCTGCAGTCCATGAAATTGTATGCCAAATGTAACTAATATTTAGAGTGCAGCAAGAGTCTTTATTACTTAGAAGTTATATCTTTGTCATTTTTCTGTGGAGATACTGTATATACATTAATGTGACAAGAAAGAAATTCCCTCCAATCCAATTACTGGTTATCCCTTCTTGTTCTGGGACATCGTGGCTACCATATCAGCCTCCCTTCTCCACACAGGCTGTAGTTGAATCAGCAGTTTGGCAAGAGGGTTTTTCCATGCCCAACATGAGGCGCCTTTGCTACATGTTACAGTAAGGTATAACACAGGCAATATATGATGTGTTGGGAGTTTTTCTCCTAAGCCAGGGGTGCCCAAACTACGGCCCACAGGCCTGATCCGGCCCTCAACACAAATTCATCTGGCCCGCACCGGTCAGGCACATTTTACTTTCGCTTCTGGGAGCGATCAGAGTGGTGCAGGCTGAATGAATTTGTGTCGAGGGCCAGATCTGGCACACAGGTCGTATTTTGGACACCCCTGGTTTAAGCAGAGAAAATGACAGCCTAAAATCTATTTCATCCTGTTGCAAAACAGAAGGCAAGGCATGTTTTACTTATGCTTCCGGTGGGAGGAACCACATGACTGGCCCACTGAACCATGTGACCTACCCACTGAACCACGAGACCAGCCCATGGGCCGAAATGTTTGGGTACCCCTGTCCTATGCTGTAGTTCTGCCTTTGGTCTGAAAATCTGTGTATATGAATCTGTGTATATGAAATGATCTAATGATTTTTTTTTCCAACTAAGTATCCAGTGTTTATTCATTCTTATGTTCTTCTTATGTTCTTCACAGGTACTTGTGCATTTCTCTACTTTCCTTCCTGTGTCCCTCTCTTTATGCCTTGGTGACTGCTTCCTGTGCTCATGACGAGAGAAGTTGATGGCCATCATTCTCCCCTTGTGATTACACCTGTTCTGCTGTGAGGATGACATTTTACCAGACTGTTCTTGTCGTGCCTTTTAAGCGGCAAGTTTACATCTCACTACTATCAAACCATCTGTGGACATAGTATTGGTTGAATTGTTTTGTGGGGGAGTTTTCCCACTTGTCAGCATTTTAAGATAATATTATAAGCAGTTAAAATTCTCAAGCTATCGTTTGCTATTGGGTTAGCTGTACTTCCTCTGCAAATGCCTTGTTTATGACATTCTTTCGTTTTTTTAAAAAAAAATCCTTATTTCCCCTGCCCCAGAGTAATTAGAAGCAAGTTCCTATTAGTAAGTTGAATGTGTCATTGTTAATATAGATCTATTTTTTTTAAGGTCTGGGACCTACAAGCACAATGATCATTTTACACAGTCAGAAGTCCGCAAAGTACATGACCGCATGCTATGTAAATTTGCTTGGTATGGTGGCCTGTTGGGTGCCAAACACTTTATTTTACTTTTAATGCTTGTTCTTGCAGATGGATAATATTACTGCTTATTAAAATGTTTGGCAGTAGCACCCAACCATGCCAATCTCTTAGGGGTCAGGGGGAGGACTTGAAACTTTGAGTTGCTTAAGAAAACACATCATCTTAGGTTTTTGATCCAACTGGTCTTGAAATAATAAATAGAGGTTGCATCCATAAGGCATTTTGTTGTAAATGTTCAGTATATTTATTTTGAAAGAGCTGACCTCAAGATTGTAAGCCAGTGTAGTAACGTACAAACTAAATGTTGTGACGCTTTTTGTCTGGTTAAAAAGGCATTGTTATGTTGCCTATTTTCCTTTCCTCCCCCTCCCCCCCCCCCCCATCCCAAGAGCTTGGAAATGTTGGCATTAACAGTAACATGTTAGTGCCGACATTAAGTCAAAAATTAATTTGTTGCAGGAAAAACTCTGAAATTAATTCATCAGGTTAATTAGTAGTGTGTTAATAATATCTTACTTTTAAATTATAAAAAAGGGAAAAAAACAAATCTGTCCCCAAAAGTAATTAATTAAAGTACTGTATCACAAAGCATTAATCATTGCACAACTCATAAAATTTGTTGTCATTAAAATAATCACTTCTAAAATCAGTAATTTATTAAAATCAAATTAGGGTTGACAGACTAATTTTTAATTATTTATTTCCAAGCTCTTTTTCTTTTCTTGGAAAACAAATGCTTACGTTTGGGCCTTTCTGGCATTTTCAGTAGCAGCATGTAGAACTGCCTGCAATATTATAGCTGGAATTTAGTTGACCTCTCAAAGTCTTTGGCAGTTTCCACAGACTAAATATTTAGGGGCCATGTCAGTTGCTATGAGCAACATACTAACCTGGCAGCAGCTAATGCCAGTGAAAAACAACATACAGGGTGGCTTTTTGCTATGTTGGTAAAGAAGCCGTTTGCTCAGGTTCCAAAGCATGTTCCTCTTTCACAAAGTGTGAAAAATTATTTTAATATTGCACTGTTTTTGAAATATTTATGTAAGTAGTTCATTTTCTCATTTTCTCTTTATTTTTATTTTGTCTTCCCCCATCTTCATGTCCTCATGGTTACAAGAAGCTGAACTCTGTTGATGAACACATGCAAAATATTTTATTAAACCATATTTAGAATCTTCCTCATGCAAAATTCTTAACATCTTAACTGGCGAGTGGAATAACAGCCTAGTTGAAGTAGTTCTTAAAAGGTGATAGGCGCATGATTGTGTGTACACACGCGCAGACACACACTGACATTTTACTTCAGAAGCCCTATGGCTGTGATGGCAAACCTTGGCACTCCAGATGTTCTTGGACTTCCATTCCCAGAAGCCCAAGCACCCTGTGAATCCACACGAATGGGTTTACTGCGATTCATCTGGCCCCTGCTGCCCTCGTTGCTCCCGGAAGTGGAAGCAAAATGTGCCCGTACAGGGGCGTTTTACTTCCACTTCCGGGAGCGACGAGGGCAGCACAGACCAGATGAATTGCAGTAAACCCATTCATGTGGATTCACAGGGTGCTTGGGCTTCTGGGAATTGAAGTCCAAAAACATCTGGAGTGCCAAGGTTCACCACCACGGCCTTATGGATTTCAGTGAGGATCATACAAGGAACCACTTGAAGATCTCACTGAAACTGAAGGAGATCACACAGAAGCATTATTTTGTAATTGATCCCTCTTAGTATTTTCTCCAGTCATTCATAATTTATAAACAACATGCACCAGAACGAGCGATAACCCACACAGACATCTTGTAAAAATTCAATCCCCAGTACTAAAAATTCAGCATTTCAAAAGATAATTAAAGCCTTATCCACTGCTAGGCCTGATTCACTGAGGAGCTAATCTATGTAACCATCTCAGTTTGAGAAAAAACAAGTTTGGATATATGTGTACAAGCGGTTGTTCCAGTTCTATTATATGATTTCAGAAGGCATTCCTGGTATATTATATGGATGGTTAATACAACAGTAATACGATGATGCTGGTGAAACATCTGGTTCAGGTAGGCTAGTCAGTTGTCTGCCTGAAGCTAACTTTGGGTGCTTGGGCCAAATATGATTGTTGTCAGGATTTCAAGAGTATACATTTTCAAAGATGCTCTTCAAAATAGTCTAGGATTTCTGGGTTATTTTCAATATTATCCTCATTGACAGAAAATCAGCTTTAGAGAGCATTTTTTAAACCCAAATAATAAAAACGAAATTATCTTCAGCTCAGTTGCCAGAATAGAGAGACATATTTTTATAACAAACATACATTTTTGTACATTATGTTCATTCTTAAATAATGTAAGTTCAGTGTTGTCTTGTAGATATTAAAAGAAGAGTATTGACTTTTGATTCAATAAATGTTTTCTTTCAGTTACTGCTTTACCTGTTCATTACAGCCAGTATCTATCAATATGTATCTTATTTTCGGGAAAACTCACTGGCTTAGAAAAACTATTCCTTATTGCCGATTTAGGATCGTTAGTAAAGGTAAAGGTCACCCTTGCTCAAATGCCAGTCGTATCCAACTCTAGGGTTCAGTGCTCATCTCTGTTTATAGCCAAAGAGCAAACGTTGTCTACATTTTGCAGACATTTCCGTGGTCATGTGGCAGACATGACTAGACACTGGAGCGCACGGAACGCTGTTTACCTTCCCACCGAAGTGGTCCCTATTTATCTACTTGCAATTTCTTGCTTTCGAACTGCTAGGTTGGCAGGAGCTGGGACAGAGACGGGAGCTCACTCTGTCATGCGATACCCGGGAATCGAACTCCGACCTTCCAGTCAGCGATTTCAGTGTCTTAACCACTTGAGCCACTGCAGTATTGTTACTACACGATAAAAGAGGGACTATATTGGGGCTACTATATATTGTCTTCACATTCATGTTCAGTACCTGCACACAAGCCACATGCACACATTTCTGCCATGTTGTCTTGCTTCAATCCACTCTTGACTTTTGTCCCATCCAGTGTGGCGTAGTTGATGGAGTGACGGACTAGGACTTGGGTGTCTGAATCCCTGCTCAACCATGGAAACTCGTTGGGGGTGTAGAATTGGTAAAACCACTCATCAAACATCTAACCTATCTTTGAAAGCCCTATCCTAGCTTGCCATAAATCAGGTCCAGCCTGGCAGTACATAATATAACATTGACTTATACCTGTGGAGCTCAGAAAAAAACAGTCCCAGTGAGCTTGCACAAAGTAGAGCAGACTGGATTTGAAATGTTACTGTCTTGTTTGTTGTCTTTCCTATAAATATTAATTAAAAATGGAAGATAGCTTTTTTCAGTGCCAAAAGGGAAATCCCATCATGTTTCCTGTTTCAGTAAATTACCTTTTCCCATGTCTCTTATCCCATTCCCATTCCCTATCTGATATTGCAGTTTTTAAAAAAATCTTAGTATGTACATGTTTTTCAAAATAAATTAAAATAGCAACTTTTAGTTCCTTATGGTACACCTGCACATTTCTATCACTATACAGTAAAACCCTTACTTATGGGAAAAAAGTCCATTCCGTAGGCTTTTGCTTAAATCAAAAAAAAATGTAACTCAAAACAAACCCATAGGAAAAATGAAATTTTTATGTAAATCGAAGCAAACCCATAGGGAAATGAAATTTTACGTAACTCAAAGCAAACCCATAAGAAAAAGAATCTATGTAACTCGAAGCAAATGCATAGGAAATCTTGTAAATCGGGACATGGTTTTAGCATAAAATCATTATATAAGTCGAATTTTATGTAATTCAAGGCATTTGTAAGTCGGGGTTTTACTGTACTGTACTCTCCTTCCTCAATCCAACACCACTTGTACCTGCCGTTTAGTGAGACCACACCCCATAACTATAAAAGGGGCTAAATTGTTGCCATTACACTGCAAAAGGAAATTGAAGTCCCTTATTAAGTTATAGTAGTTACCCAGTGTGGTATAACAGATAGAATGATGGACTAAGACTCAGGAAACTTAGGTTTGAATCCCAGCTCAAGTCATGAAAATTCCTTTGGGGTGGGGAGGTGGCATTGGTAAAAACCACTTCTTAAATATCTTCCCTACCTTGAAAACCTTATTAGTGTTGCTATAAATTGGGCACAACTCGAGACCACATAACACATAAATAACATTAGTAATGTAATGTAATCACATGTTGCTAGTGCTAACTAGTTAGTTCCAAGGGCTGGACAAATAGGACAGTTTGGTCCACTCATCCTGTCACAGTTGTCCCAACTATACAACAATGGATATAGTAGTCACAAGGGACAGCATTGTATCAGCATGTAATTTCAAAATATTGCCCTAAATCATAGTTAATGTTGCTGGCAACTCTCCTGTCTTGATCACTTTATTTACAGCTGATAATATTATTGATCTGTAAATATTTAATGCATTGGTGTGCAAAAATTTAATACATGGCAAAAAGCAAAATAAAGGTTGCATTATTATTTTTGAAAGATGATCTTGAGAAAATGGTGATCTGAAAAATGCAGTTCTTCTTTAATGATCTGCAGCTTCTATGATATTTCTCAACAAAGCTCTTGGCAGAATAAAGTAAAAGTTTTAAAATGTACCCAAGAAATAACCTTATGGATCAGATTAAGATCTCATTAGGGAAATCACAGATAAGTGTTCCAGTTCCATAATCTTCTTGAAATATGTAATAAATTCTCAGTCAAGTTCTGTTTAATACAATGTGCTGTTCGTTGCACTTTATAAAAATTAATTTATCCACTCCTTCATACTTACCTACAGTTTTCAATTTCTTATTTTAAGTTGTTGCCATTCAAATATTTATCTTCAATTAGACCTAACTGAAGTGTCTGACATGGGAGGGTCTGTTTCCTAGTTCAAATAAAAATGCATTACAGGAATTCAGACTTGTTAAAGTGTGGAATGTGCTGTGCTGGGAAATAAGGTTTCGGCTTCACTGCTGTGATACTAAAACAAAATCATGTTATGCTCATATTGGGGGCAGACATAAATGTAGAATGGAGTGTCTTAATTCACCCAAAGGCTTTGGGAAATGTTTCACTGGCAAAGAGGCACAAATCCATGACATAATCTGTACACCATCTTTTCATAGGGTATCTGTCCTCCATCTCCCTTGCTTTGGGGTGACTTCAGATGGACTTCTTCTAGTGCTATTCATTCATCAACATGCTAGGAGTTTCATCAACGCTGGCAGTTTTGTTCATTATGCTACTGTCAATGGCATTCACAAACTGGACCCTGTATAACGAGTCATTATATCCTGGAGGGGGCAGAAACAGGAAAAATTCCCCCCATAACTTTATTAATAATAAGAGGTTACATTGAAACTGGCTTCAGGGCTACTGGCTTGCTATCTAGCTTTCACAGTAGGCATTAGTATGAAAATGTTATATTCAGTGCAGTCTCATATATGTTTATTCAAAGGTCAATCTGATATATGAAGATAGGTAAACAGCCTCAGTGTAGGAAGATGTACCAGATCTATATCTATAAAACAGGTGTGGGGTTGTATGTGCTTGAAAGGCTCCCACACTCCTGGACCGATCCCGCTGAAATTTGGCACATACCTTGGGCCAGCGAGATCTGCACAGTGGGGGTCACAAGACCCGTGGGGAGCGAACACCCCCAAAATTGTGTCCCAATTGATTATACAATGTGTGTTTCCCAGTGATGTAATTGGCTAATGTCCCAGGTAGGTTGTGACATCATCTGACTAGCTCAGCTGTAGCCCTCTGAGCTCAGCTGTAGTTTTCACAGTAGGTGGAAGGCAAATGGGCATGCAAGATCAGCACTGTGGGGGTCACAAGCCCCATGTGGGGTGTATGCCGTTGGGCTTGCCACTCTCACCAGGTGGCCGGACACATGTATGGGAAGGATAAGGGCAGTAATTGACTGTCGACGGAGAAGCGGGACGGGTGAGGGAAGAGAGAGATGGAGGAAGGGAGGCAGGAGTGACCTACATACACCCCACAAGGTTTCCAAGAGGGAAAGGCTGGCCTACATTAAAGAAAAGAAAAACCCGAACGAAGCCGGGTAATCAGCTAGTAATGTTATAGAATCTGTCAGGTTGTGTAACACAACTATAATGAAAGGAAGATTTCCCATTATAACTAGAACGGATGAATCAAAAAAGATAAGTTAGTCTACTCTGTGTTGATTAGTGATCAGTTAGATTATTTGATAAGAGATACAGATACATACGCTTTGACATGGACATGCCTAACTGTGTGCATATGGTTGAAATTAGCTGGCTGCTCTTCATTAACTGCCACCAAATGAAAAGGAGCAAAATGTGTGTGTCATTTCTACTCTCACTGTGTAACAACATGAGGTTCATCTGCTCAGTTAAGTTCACAGCAAGCATCTGGAACTCCAGCACATTTCTGGCCTACTTTCCATGAATGCTGGCCTACTTCTGACAAATTATATCAGGTACCACTCAAATGACAGCCAGGTTTCTCTGTACTGCCTGCAGGTGCTTTGATCTGCTCTGTTATGGTACATTTCAGGCTGCTCCTTGAAGAAAATGAAAAACACAAAGCAAGCTATTAAAGCCAGATGCACTGGTTTAGTCCCATGTTTACTTACAAGGCTCCTCATTTTCTCCTGAAATCTTAGACTCATCCCAAAATTTATGAGCCTAAATCAGTCCTAGTGGATCTTGCGTGCAGTGGCAAATCAGTGCTCAAGCAATTTAACAAAATGCAGCTTTTTGACAGATGCTTTGGAATATATGACAAAGATATCCTAAAATTAAAAAATATTGGCATGTCCTTTACCTGTATTCAATCTCACCCTGAAGATTGGGAGGCCTTCTGAAATATTTGAGGAAACATCGGTTGCATTAGCAATAGTCCACTCATTTAGTATTGAATGTAGCCCAGAGATTGTCCACATGGTCATGGCAAAGCTCTTGGGTTGTGTCATCAGAGTCTTCAAAGTCACATATATTTCATCTTGTTCTGCAGCCTTTTGAATGTAAAGTAATTATACTATAAATGTAGGCATAATATTAAAGTTCTATATAAGATTACCTGACTGAGAGATTATAATGTGGAACTCAGTGACATTAGATCTGCTGTTTATAAACAACACTGACACTTTGTATTGTAATGGACATCCAGTTGGTGGCATCCACAGTGAATATTGTTTTGGAATAAATGCCAACATACAATAACACCATGCTGTTACTGAGTTTTTAGTCTCAGAAAAAAAATCTTTTCCTGCTGAAATATATTGGGGACTGAAAGCTGTTTCTGACAATGTGCAGTTGAAAATGTGAGGATGACATCATTCAAAGTGATCACTGCATAACATAAGCATGCATCACTGTTCAGGACTACCCCTAACAATAACCACAGCTCTGTCATCATATTTTGAAGCTTCCTCTTCTTCCTACATATAAGCTGCGACTAGAAAAATGAGCATTATGAAGAGTGATGACGTAGTGACATTGTGGTTGAAGACAAACAGACACTTAAAATTCCTAATCGATGGATACTAGCTGAAAATGGAGATTCTGAAATGTTGTTTTTCTTTCAAAGATCTCAATTTGTTTTCAGTTTACAGGCAAAACTTGGCCAACATTAATTTTTGGCATGAGATATCTGACAAAAAGCTGTCAAACAACAGGCTGAAAATTTGAAATTGAAAAGATTAAAGAAGTCACAAAATAAGAGAGAAATGAGAAAAGAAGGATGTAACATCCCAGCAGCTCAAGTAATCCAGGATCAGCTAGCCTATCTTCATTAGCCTCATATTTTCCTAGTTCACATTGGGCTAGCTAGTCACCTGAGTGACCATTCATGTGCTACAGTTCAATCTTAACTAAGGTAAAGGTAAAGGTTTCCCTTGCTCGAAAGCCAGTCGTATCCGACTCTAGGGTGCAGTGCTCATCTCTGTTTCTAAGCCGAAGAGCCAGCGCTGTCTGCTTCTGCAGACGTTTCCGTGGTCATGTGGCAGGCATGACTAGACACCGGAGCGCACGGAACGCTGTTACCTTCCCACCAAAGTGGTCCCTATTTATCTACTTGCAATTTCTTGCTTTCGAACTGCTAGGTTGGCAGGAGCTGGGATGAAGACGGGAGCTCATTTCCGTCCTGCAGTACTCGGGAATCGAACTGCTGACCTTCCGCTTCCCAGTCAGCATCTTAGCGACTTGAGCCACTGCAGTACCCATTCTTAACTACTCAGTTTTTATTCCTAAATGCTAAATCTGATGTAAAATGTCTTTGAAAATGAATATAAATTATAATATTGTACATAGCTTAAGAAGATGCAGATTATTATATAGTTGGTAGAGATGTAAAATTTCCGGAAATTTTGAAGCTCAGGGAAAAAAACTTTTTTTCTGGGGGGGGGGGGGGGGGGGAGATGGGAAAAAACGAAAATTTTCAGAAAAATTGAAAATAATCTGATACCATACATATTTTTTTAGAAATGATTTATAAAATATTAGAACCTGGCCTTATCTTAAAATATTTTATTCATCATGTTAAAATAAAACATTCCATTCCCGAGTGTTGTTTACACCAATAGGGTGGGATATAAATATACAAAATAAAATAATAAATAAATAATTTTTATTTTTTATTTTTTGGGGAAAAACCAAAAAGACTTCAGGAAAAAAATGGGGTTTTTTTTCCGATTTTTTCTATTTTTTTTCCCCGGGCATTCATATCTCTAATAGTTGGAAGAGAAAGCTAATTGTTTTTTTAAAAATAAGATATTTTCTAAAATGTTGTTTCTTTGCAGGAAATGTATTGGGGACGGGGGGGGGGGCTTTTATCAAACATGGAAAATGTTGAATAACTTTTTTCCTCCTGCCAACCACACTAATTTCTGCAACTCGACCATATTATCAGTCTATAGCTCTCCCTTTTTCTTGTCCCTTGCTCCTGCTATAGACTGGCTTAGAGCAGGGATTCTCAACCTGTGGCCCACAGGTCGGCTCCTCCCACCACCACCACACCCAGAAGTGCCATGTGGTGGAGGAAGGGCAAAATGGTTATCCGTCCACTGAAGCTGTCTGAGGGAGCATGACCTGGCACCCGGCTTTAAAAGGTTAACAACTCCTGGCTTAGAGTGAAAACCAGGTAGGCAGGAGAGCTCTCTTAGAAGTTCACTGCCACTGTGTTTCCCAACACAGTAACTCTAATCCTCTCTGGTTGAATGGCATCAGCATCATTTTCACAAAGGATTATATGGAACAAACAGTGGGAACTAATGAACTTTCAATTCCCAGATCCTTTTTTCCATGCAAATGAGTTTAGCCATGAAGAATGTGAGGAGAAAAATGAAATACAGTATAACAGGGGGGGAAATCCAGTGACTATTTTCAGTTAGTGTTTTAGTTGAAACAGGTCACGTTCTTCCCATAGATGTCCTCTTTTATGCTACAACAGTAGAATAACATCACCTGAATCTTTATCCCAATATTGTTTTGCAGTATTCAATATTTTCTGCCTTATATTTCTACAGCTTCAGCTGTGTCAAATGTTTGTTGGCATCCAAAGCTTTGACTAAAAGCACATTATGCCTGATTTTAGTTTGAATAATTTCATGGCACCCATGAGAAAGATCAAGATGCCTCATACAATACTGAGATACAGTAAATGCTTCCCAGTTCCCAACATTCCAATATGTTCCACGTCTTCTCACTAAGAAACTCACCTACAATGGAGCTCTGTAAATACAACATTAGTTCCATTGAGCTCCGCTTGCTGAGACATGCATAACAAAATATTCACAGACTACAGCCTTAAATCTTTTTCATGCCTGTGATAAAACTGTCCAAATGGATATATTATTAATTGCTCAGTTTATAGCTGGTAGAGTCAGGCTAACTTTCAGTGCTTTGATTACTGATCACAATGTGTTGACAAATTATCTGAATGCCCATCACATACTGTACTTGTTGTTCAGTCGCATAGTCGAGTCTCCATGGACCACTGCATGCCAGGCACCCCTATCCTTCACCATCCTCTGCTGCCCCCTTCTCCTTTTGTCTTCAGTCTTTCCCAGCATCAAGGCCTTCTCGAGTTCTCTCTTCTCATTTGGTGTCCAAAGTACTTTAGCTTCATCTTCAATATTGTCCTTCCAAGGAGCAGTCAGGGTTGATTTCAGGACACTTCTCCAAGTGGAGGGAAGTAAAGAGTGGGGTCCCCCAAGGTTCAGTACTGGGACCCCTGCTTTTCAACCTCTTCATAAATGATCTAGAGGTAGGAGTAAAAAGCAAGGTAGCCAAATTTGCTGACGACACTAAATTATACAGGGTAGTGAAAACAGAGATTGTGAGGAGCTCCAGAGGGATCTCTTGTCACTGGGGGAGTGGGCAAAACAGTGGCAAATGAGCTTCAACATTAGTAAGTGCAGAGTGATGCATGTTGGGGCAAAGAACCCCAATTACATTTATAAACTGATGGGGTCTGAACTCTCTGCGACAAACCAGGAAAGGGACCTTGGTGTCCTGGTGGACAACTCAATGAAGGTGTCAACCCAGTGTGCCTCAGCAGTGAAAAAAGCAAACTCAATGCTAGGGATCATTAGGAAGGGTATAGAAAATAAGTCAGCAAGTGTCATTTTGCCTCTTTATAAATCTATGGTGAGGGCTCATCTGGAATACTGTGTACAGTTCTGGTCGCCATACCTCCAGAAGGATATTATGGAGCTGGAAAAAGTGCAGAGGAGGGCAACCAGAATGATTAGGGGACTGGAACACATTCCTTACCATCTGAGGCTGCAACGGTTGGGCCTTTTTACTCTTGAACGACAGGGTCTAAGAGGTGACCTGATTGAAGTTTATAAAATCATGCACGGTGTGGACAAAGTAGATAAGGAAAAACTGTTTTCCCTATCGCACAACACTAGAACTAGGGGTCACTCGATGAAACTTTTGGGTACTAGTTCTCAAACAAATAAGAGAAAGTACTTTTTCACCCAGAGGATTACTAGTCTATGGAACTCCCTGCCAGAAGAAGTGGTGACAGCTGTCAGTCTTGACAGCTTTAAGAAAGAATTAGACAAGTTCATGGAGGACAAGGGTATCAATGGCTATAATTATGGATACTTAAGGACAACCTCGGGGTTGGAGAGATAGGCAGGATATCTCTCAATGCCATTTCCAGGGAATCCTAAGCAGGTGAAGGCATCTCCTTGGGAATACCCTGAAGGAAATGTGTGAGACAGAATGCTGGACTGGATGGGCTGTGGCCTGTTCCAGCAAGGCTGTTCTTATGTTCTTATGATTTCCTTCAGGATTGACTTATTTGTTCTCTTTGCTGTCCAGAGTACTCTCAAAATTCTCCTCTAGCACCACATTTCAAAGGTTTCTATTCTTCTGTGCTCAGCTTTCCTTATGGTCCATCTCATACCTGTCAAGTTTCAGGAAATTTCTGTCAAATAAAGGAAATCTCCCAGCCAAAATGGGAAACTGGACAGCTATGCTTATCCTGTGCTGGCCTCCAGTCTAATTGCAGTCTAACTAATACAGGATGATGGCAGGAAAGAGTGTAAAATACGAGGGTTTGACAGAAATTTCCCGAAACTTGTCAGGTATGGTCCATCTCTCACAACCATACATTACTACTGGGAATACCATTGCTTTGACTATGGGGACTTTTGTTGTCATCACATACTACTGCCAGAAATTCCTGACTCAGCTGGTGTCTCTATGTTCTGGGATTATTATATGTCTCTATTACTACTGTAATCTAACTGGTTGTTTCCTGTCCAGTAAGATATGAAACATAACCATTCCTTAGCTTACAGATGTTTGAGAAAGCCCTGGATTTCCAATGAAAGGATTCTTGTACCATGAAGAAAACGGGGACTCCCTGGCTCTAGGGTTGAATCCATCCTTTCTGAGATCACAAATTGGTTCCTATCGTAGTGGTTTCCCAGTATTTCCTTTTCTTAGTCAGACACCTTTAAGGAAGCATAGGAGTTCAGGCTGTTGTATGTAGACAGGGAACGCTTATTCTGCTCTCACATAATCATTTATTGTGTCTCACCCTGTCCCTAGAAATAGAATTAACCATAGAAGCTTTATTCCAGAATATGTGCTTTATTCCAGAATATGTGCTAGCAATGTTCAAAGGTAAAGTGTGGGGGTGAGTTTAAGTCCAAAACAATTTAACAGCCTGCCTCGTATATTAAAGAAGAAACTCAGAGAGATTAAATATGTTGTTATGTGTTTTCAAGTCTGAAACACCTTATAGCAATGCTAAAAAGGCCTTTAAAGTAAGATGTTTAAGATGTTCTACACTGCCATGAACTATCATGGCTGAACAGGGATTCAAACCCAACTCTCTTGAGTCCTAGTTTGTTACTCTGTCTATTACACCACACCAGATGAAGGTATATGACTGACATGATAAAGCAAATGACACATCTGCATAATGTGCTATGAGATGTCCTGTTTCCAGACCATTTTTTTTTTGGGGGGGGGGGGTGTTAAATGACAAAACTAGCACCAGGAATACTGTCCCTTTAGAAGATAATGCAGTTGGGTACAGCTAGTTTAATATGCTCTCTTTCACCCATCTATACCTATAAATCTGAGTGTTAACCGTTGGATTGTGACAAAGGCTCCCGCACCTGGCCATAGTAGCCCATACCGAGCCTCGAGCACTCACCGGAACCCGGTCCAGAGGTTACTGCAGGGTTGAGAAATGCGCCAGTGGAGCAGGAGCCCCATGAACGCAAACAAAGAAAAAGGACTTCAATTCCCAACATTCTTTGCGCTGCGCCACAGCCAATCAGGCCGAGAGGTGCAAGGAAAAAGAACATTGGGAAACACGTCACGGCCAATTGAAATTGAGCCACAGAAAAAAAAACGCTGCACTAACGCAAACCACAAATGCAAAACTACAAGTCCCAGCGTCCTGTGTGCCCTGAACGCGCAGAACGCTGAGAAAGCTGGCGCGCGAAAAATAAACTTACAAAAAGCAACGGGAGCACAAGTCCCCAGCAGTCAGACTCAGCGCTTCACAGCCACGCAAAACCAAAAGCCACAAAACGCCACCATGAGACACCCGCCATCCTTCTTTCCCAGAGCAACGGGGAGAAGAGGGACTCCCTCTCCTCCATGCTACCCCGCCGAAGACACGGCGAGACAACCACCAGCCTCAAGTAAAGTTGAGCCGGGGTGCCAAAAATAATTTTTTTATTTGATGCATTGCCGATTAGATTGACTGATAAGGAAATTAAAGATTTCCAAAATATAATAAATAATTATTGTAATGCAGGAAAAAAGCCTAGAATTGCTAAGATTTTTTGGTATTTCTCTCAGAAAGAAGGAGGAGCTTTCCAAATTAAGAATACTGTGAAGCTTTTAGCAAGGGAGAAGGTTGTCTGAGAAGAAATAGAGATGAAGGAGTTAAAAATGGGTAAAGGGATATTTCTAGGTGACAAGAAAGGGAAAATTGGTGTTAAAAATAAAATGATGAAAACAATGTTGGATGTTTGGAACAAGGTTAAAAAGAAATTGAGTCCAGAACTATCTCCTATAATAGAATTAGATGATATTAAAAGTTTTCCGATACAATTAGATAATAGTTTGAAGATGGTATTGGAAAGGAAAAATGTTTCTTTGCTGAAGGACTGGGTTCGTGCCTGTAAAGATAGTGAGAACAAAGCAGTAATCTATTCCCAGCTGAATTTGAACTGGTTTCAGAAGGTAATGTTGGATAGATGGACTGATAAACACAAGGAAGAAATTAGTTTAGAGAGGGATAAACAGAATTTGAGCAATTGTTAAAGATACGAAAAGGGGATATGGGACTAAAGGGTATAGTAAGTAGAATTTATAAAATTTTAAACAATGAAGGTAATCCACAAGAAACTTTGAAGTCATGCTGGGAACAGGATTTGAACATAAAAATTCAGGAAAAAAATTGGAAAGACAAGTGGAGAAAAAGATATATGAGAACTATGTCGGTAAGAATGAAAGAGCACAATTATAAAATGTTATGGAAGTGGTATTTGACCCCTGAGCGATTATTTCAAATGGACAATGCTAAAAGTAAAATGTGTTGGAGATGTAAAAACTCTTTGGGGACATATGAACACATGTGGTGGAATTGTAAAGTGGTAAAAGAGTACTGGGGAAAATTGAGAAAGAAATATGTGATATTATGGGGGTAGAATGTGAATTGAATTTAAATATGGTGTTGTTAACAGATGTGGAGAATTTGAAAGTAAATGAAGACACTAAGGAACTAATAGCTATTATGTTGATATCAGCTAGAATGTGTATAGCAAGGAGCTGGAAACTTGATAGAGTTTTAAAAACAGAGGAATGGTATAAAGAGATGTGAGATCTTGCATTGAACGACAAACTGACATGGGAGATAAATAAATATAAGGGGAAAATTAAAGAAAATAGATTTTGGAAAATTTGGCAACCTTTTGTGGAATACTCATTAAATGGAGATCAGAGCGATAGCCTTGTACCAGATTATATATATTTTTGGAAATGGTAAAAAAGGCAATATTCCGCAGGCTCTTATAATGTGTAAATACACAGGTTGATTATTAGTGCTTATGTTATGTTTAATGTAATTGGATTTGATAAAAATTGTATATGTTTTTTTTTCTTTTCAATTATGTGTTTTCTTTTCTGTATTTTCTTCTTTCTTGTAATGTTTATCTTTTTATATTAAATAAAAAATTAATTTAAAAAACCATCCACAATGGCACAAAAACACAAAGAAAACACCCAACTACAACACAAAAACCCACAAAGTACACAAACAAACAACAACTAATTACAAAAATAAACAACGAAATAAGAAAAATTAGACAAAACCAGAAATAACCAAACCAATTAAACCAACCTAAAACTAAACAAAAACAAAAAAGAACAAACAGAAACACCTCCCAGCCCACCACCACAAAAGCAAAACAAAAAAAACCCCAGAAGAAATAAAACAAGACAACTCACCAGCACGTCCTCCCTCCACCACGACCGGATCAGAAATGAAGAAACAAAGAGACTACTTACTGGAAGAAGCCTTACCCAGAGGCCAGGAGAGAAAAAACACATAAAATGAAAGCAAAACCCCTAGCAGCCCCACCTGCAGGGCAGAATAGTAAAAACAACTCAAAAATACTCAGCAGCCCCACCTACAGGCTACGAGAGTAAAAACAAGTCAAAAACATAACAATAAATCACAATTTTACACAAATCACAAACATATGTCAAAAAAATTAAATAAAAATATTTCTAAATCCTGTAAACACAGTTTAAAAACACTGAATGTAAAAAACATGTACTTTCACATTTTTAAAATTATTACCTGTGGAACAACTATTTAAAAAAACCCACAAAATAAAAAATTATTTGATTATATAAAACTATTTGAAAAAATTATATCATCCTTTGTTCTTTTTTTAATCTACAAAAAAACCCAAAAATAAATGTTAATATATCTATTCTTTTTTTTAAAAAAATGTGTAACTAAAAATAACATATATGTTAAAACAAATATTCAAAAATACATTTGAAAAAATACAAACTCAAGTTATTATTACTTTATAGTATCAAAACAATACAATCTGTTTAACAAATGACAACATAAAAAATTCTACATAAATAAAAATTTTTTTTAAAAAAAAACAATTACAGAATAAACTCTTTTTTACATACATTACCAAAAAAACACACTTTACAACACAATTTAAAACAGCCCGGCAACGCCGGGCAACCTCTGCTAGTCCCAGATAAGAATCAGTTGAAGATTCTGTAATTCAACCTGGAAGTGAACTGACATGAATGTCTAAAGGTTAAACTCTACCTGTCATTAGAGATCAAATTATAAAAATTTTACAGAAATGATCTGGGCATACCTTTAAGACTGGCAAACTATGCTTGCAAACAATAATTGCACTCAGATCCTGAAGTCCAGACACTAAACAAAGCTGTCAAGATGTCAAGATGGTACTATTGAACCACAATCATGCGTACCCTGGTAACTGTAACCTTGTGTTGCTGGCTAATTTTTCTCATACTAGGTCAGGCAAAAGGAACTGCAGAATGGGCTCACCAAAAAGTACTTTAATTTTGGCAGTTTCATGTCTGACCTAGACACAGAAGAAGAAGATGTCAAGCTTTGGGTGTATAGAGTGCTAAAATATGTTAGGGTAGTGTAGAAAAAGTAGCTCTGGAAATGAAAGTGCTTTTAAAATTGAGGCTTGGAAAATTGTTTACTATAGACATTGCAAAACAGAAATCCACTTTCCGAATATGCTCTTCCTAAATACAGGAAATCTGTAACACCCTATTCATTCCCAAGTTTATACTCCACCAGGAAAAGGCACAGCTAACAAACTACCGGTAAATAGAATATGTGTATGTTTCCACCTTCCATTCCACAGGCCTTGCTGAATTTGCTACGGATATCTTTGATACCTCGGACGAAAGCTGTCTCTTGCCTCCCTCAACAAAATGTCCCAAAGCTGTTACCTGTATTTCATTTCTAACATCCAATTAAGCACACAGTGAAATATTATGTGACTTTTGAACGAATCAGACATTGTAAACTGAAGGTCAGACTTAACATAGCCCACAGAACAGAAACAAGAATGTGGAACTTTATATAGGAAGTGGAAAAACTGTTGAACCCTTATTTGAATGCTCTGATTACTTTATGGTGCCTAAAGCTTTGAGTCTGAAGTTAATCAGACAGTCTCATTCTAGTAAGTAACAATGTCAAAATAACACATCTGACAGTTCAAAAATAAAGCCAGTGAAACCAAGAATTAATGTAAAATAACATTACACATGTCTGCTTACACTGCACTCAGACCGTGCTACTTGATATCAGGCATTTCAGTCAGGAATTATGTTTTGAGGTGCTTATTCTTCTGCAATGCCAGGGAAACCTCCTGTTTTTGTGAGCAATGGGCAGAGGTAAGCCACCTTTAGAGTTTCATCTGCTGGCACTGCACACTTTAGGATTTTAACTTCTGTTCCTTTGGCTGTACTCTGCTGGTCTTGGACTATAATAAAGATTGATTGTTTGATTGACATATCTTCTCCCTCTGGTCCAAGTCTGTAAACCTACTGCACAATCCCCCCCATTAAAACCACTTTTATGGCTCCTAAAATATTAAGTGTCTTTTTGGTAGCCCTGCCCCTTGGAAGACTCATGCCTATATGGGAATGGTTTTCCTGTAAAACAAAATGCAATTTCTCAAACTTTGTTTTAGGAAAATATTCAGGGGTGTGTTTTGTTTCCTTGCTTTTAATCACAAGCAATATTGGTTGCTTTGAAATAAAAAAATCACTTTATTTCCACTTCCTGCCTCTTCTGGAGAATGTGGGGGCTGGATAACTGTTTGGATTCTTGAAGTTGATATAGTGGAAGGACTCCAGGTAGGTGGAACATATAACTCTGCCTCCTTCCTTACTTTACACAAAGAGGAAGCACCCTGAGCCGGTACTTGCAAGGAGCAATGAACCACTGGATAAGCCTTGAAAGGCAGAACACTGTGTCCCTTAAGAAAGCCTGCTGCCCTCTTCTACAATCGAAGACCCAACCCTGTTATCACTAGTAGAACTGACTTCAACCACCAACATGAGTCTCTCTTGTTTATTTATTTGCTAGCATTTTTTGCCTGGCACTGCCAGGCTGGTTTTTTTGGGGGGGTGTTGGTGGTAGGGGTGGTTTTGGGGGATGCACACACACACACACACACACACAAACACAAACAATACACACACAACCACACACACAACACAACCACACACACACAATACACATACAACACAAATACGCACAATACACACACACACTGAAGCTGTGTAGGGAGAGGAGGGGTTCCCCCTCCTCCTCCTCCCCCCCCAAGCCTCGGCGAGGCCACACACACACACACACGCCGAAGCTATGCGAGGAGAGGAAGGGCTGCCCCTCCTCTCCCCTGAAGCCTCGGCGAGGCCACACACACACACACACCAAAGCTATGCAGGGAGAGGAGGGGCTCCCCCTCCCCCCCAAGCCTTGGCAAGGTCACACACAACACAACTCTGCAACCCCACCAAAGCCGTCTCAGGCTGGGCCGCGGTGGCACGGAAGGCAAGCGGCCCTGCTCAGAAGGCTGCACCAGGGAGGCACAGAGTGTGATTGGCCCAGCAGGCAAGAAGTAAGTGGGGGGGGGCAGGGACTGAGGGGGGATGGGAGGGGGCAGGTTTGTGTTCCCCCTTTCTCCTCCCAGACCAGGGTGGGCGGCATGGTCCCTGGGCCTGTTTTCTCCCCCTCAGTCCTTGTCCTCTGCCCCACTTACCTGTTGCCGGCTTGGCTGTTGGTTCGGCCACTCACCTTCCATGCCTCCATGGTGCAGCCTGTCCTCCATTCCTGCCGGCGCCGAGGCCTTTGGTGGTTGGGCGGGGGGCACCAAAAGCAGGCAGCCCACCCGCCAACCACCATGCCCGCCCACCCGCCGTGGGGATGGCTTCCCTCCAGGAGACAAAGTGTCTCCCGGAGAGAAGTGGTTCACGCATTGTCCGGCCATTTTTTTAACGCACATGCCGGCTTCCCAGCGTTCTCTGCGCTCGCGCCCTTCAGCCTGATTGCGGCGATGCTCGCAGGGTCATTAGGTAAGTGTGGGCAGCTCAGTACAGGATGGTTGGGCCCGGTGTGGACGTGCATGCCGGACACATACCACGCAACCTACATAAGAACATAAGAACAGCCTTGCTGGAACAGGCCACAGCCCATCCAGTCTCACACAGTGGCTCACCATTTCCTTCAGGGTATTCCCAAGCAGATGCCTTCACCTGCTTAGGATTCCCTGGAAATGGCATTGAGAGATATCCTGCCTATCTCTCCAACCCGGAGGTTGTCCTTAGGTAGCCATAATTATAGCCATTGATAGCCTTGTCCTCCATGAACTTGTCTAATCCTTTCTTAAAGCTGTCAAGACTGACAGCTGTCACCACTTCTTCTGGCAGGGAGTTCCATAGACCAGTAATCCTCTGGGTGAAAAAGTACTTTCTCTTATTTGTTTGAGAACTAGTACCCAAAAGTTTCATGGAGTGTCCCCTAGTTCTAGTGTTGTGCGATAGGGAAAACAGTTTTTCCTTATCTACTTTGTCCACACCGTGCATGATTTTATAAACTTCAATCAGGTCACCTCTTAGACGCCGTCGTTCAAGAGTGAAAAGGCCCAACCGTTGCAGCCTCAGATGGTAAGGAAGGTGTTCCAGTCCCCTAATCATTCTGGTTGCCCTCCTCTGTACTTTCTCCAACTCCATAATATCCTTCTGGAGGTATGGCGACCAGAACTGTACACAATATTCCAGATGGGGCCTCACCATAGATTTATAAAGAGGCAAAATGACACTTGCTGACTTATTTTCTATACCCTTCCTAATGATCCCTAACCTCTTTCTTATAGGTATAGATTTACTTACTCATTTCATTTTGTTCTTGTGTTTTCATCAAGAATATAGTACTCAAAGTGACTAAAAACCACTCCTAATAATGAATGATGCAATAAAACCATTAAAATAATCATAGGTTATGGTAAAGATCTCCTGTTATTTTTAGGTCATGTCCAACTTTTGGGTGCAGTGCTCATCTCCGTTTATAACCAAAGAGGCAACGCTATCTGCATCTGCAGACATTTCCATAGTCATGTGGCAGACATCATTAGATGCCAAAGGGCACAGAATGCTGTCACCTTGCCTACTGAAGCAGTAACTATTTATCTACATTATTATTATTATTATTATTATTATTATTATTATTATTATTATTATTATTATTATTATTATTATTATTATTATTATTATTATTATTAATTAGATTTTTATCCCGTCTGACTCAACACTACGTGCCACTCGAGGTGGTGTACAACATAAGCAATAATACAATACAACACAGTTTAAAATGCAATACAATTACAAATAAGCAAAAAATTAACAAAAATATATGATTTCATCTTACACAGTTTACAGGACAAATACAAATTATACAAAATACCATTTAAATACTGAAATCACAATGTTAATTGCATTAAACCCTCAGCTCCCTCACGTCCGTAAAACCCCTTGGCTCAAAACATCGTAGATGGAGCCCTATTGCAACTTCTTGCTTTTGAACTGCTAGGTTGTCAGGAGCTGGGACACAGATTGGAGCTCAATTTGTTGTGCAGTACTCGGGTCTCAAACTACTGACATGTCGACCTTCCAGTTATCAAGCTCAGGTTCTTAACCACTAAACCAGGGTTTCTCAACCTTACCGAGCCACAGGCCGGACAACTGCCCCTCAGACCATGCCGTGGATCAGACGCATTGGCAGTAGGTGTGTTTGCACATGCATGGGCAGATCTGCTTCTGGGGTCATCACCCTGGGCTGGATGGAATGGCATTGGGAGCCAGGTCTGGCCCGTGGGCTGTAGGTTGTGAACCCCTGCACTAAACCATTGCAGCCCTTAAAATGGTCATAGTAATCTGCAAAACAGGATAAAAAGCTGGAGAGAATGCATGGAATAGGAGGAGAAACAACTTTTTACCTGGACAACAAGCTCCTTGGCTTGGCAAAAGCAGGTGAACCCACAACAAAAGAGCCAGAGCCTCCAGACAGTAGCAGTATGGGCTTTGGCAGGTACTCAGCAATGCTACCCCAAATATCAGCCTTGAGGATAAGGATAAGACATAACAGTACAAATTTATTTCATTTATTCCATTTTTATACCACCCAATTGGGAAATTTCCCACTCTGGGTGGTGTACACACAATATCAGATAACACAACAAAACATACAACAAATTAAAAAACAGACCAACTAAACAAATTATGGGGAACTGCTTGCTTCACAGATTTATTGCAAAGTTACTATCTCTATTATCTATTATTATTCCTTAATCTGTATCTCAGTTACATGTGTCCAGTAACTCATAAGCTTCCCTCCATTCATGTTTCACAAAATAAAGAGGGATTACAGTCTTTGTTACTAGTTTATTTCTTTAGGTCAGAATGTTATAGGGACCACCCCTACCCCAACTCCAGTGCAAATTGAAATAATTTCTGGAATGTCCAGGTGGCTAAAATCCTACACCTTATGTCATTGCCTTATTGCTTCAGGCAGACATGGGCTGGGCCACCGTGACACGGGGATTCATCTCGGTGTGCCCTTGCCTCTGGTGCCCTGGGGCGCAAATAATAATTTTATTATTTTATCTGCCTGTCGCGCTGCACTTTAGATTAAGCCATTGCTCCAAGCTCCCTCCTTCAGCTTGGAGCAATGGTTTATTTTAAAGTGCTATGCACTGTGCGGAGCAAGCGAGGGGTGGCGAACAAGCGGTTCCCGGAGGCAGCCTTCTCCTCCATCCCTTGGTCACCACCCCTCGCCCCTGTCCAGCACCCTCCCATAGTGCCCAGCACACACATGGCTTTAGGACAGTAAATTTTAGGGCCATCTCCTGGATATGAAATCGAAATGGAGAAGAAAAATAAGGTGAATTTAGCCTGTATCAAAACTGATGGGTGGGTGACTTCCATATGAGAGGACAGTCCTCTGTTTTCAGAAAAACCACCTTCTGCCTGAAGAGGCTAAAGAGAGGGGCTGAAATAGGAGTTACACAACACAGCATTCCCTTTGCACGGTGATGGTCTTTCTACCCACAAAAAAGACAGAGTGTTGCAGTTTACTGAAATTAGTATGAGCTACGACTCACTAAGATAATTGGCTAGAAAATTCCTGGTTCTCATTTCCCTTGAGCTAGCTGCCATCCTCTCATCTCACTCCCCATGTTTTTCTAATTTTCATAAGTAAAGAAGAGATGTAGTACTGAAGGTGGGGGAGGGGGTTGCAACTATCTTCTAGCAGAACTCTTTGTATAGAGATAATGCGTGCGAAAAAGCTTTGACTGCTTGCAATGTGCTGTATAAACACTTGGGCCTGTTCGGGATTAGGATAGCTGGACCAAGAACAGAGGCATTTCCATTTTTAAGTGCTTCCAGAATATGATGGGAGCAGGTTGTTGTTGTAATGTGCCGTCGAGTCGTCTCCTACCCTATGAATGAGAAAGCTCCAAAATATCCTGTCCTCAATAACCCTGGTGCTCAGCACTTCCAAACACAAGCTTGTGGCTTCCCTCATGGAGCCACTCCATCCCCTGTTTGGACTTTTTATTTTCCTGCTGCTTTCCAGCTTGACCAGCATTATTGTCTTTTCCAGAGAGTTTTGCCTTCTCGTGATGTGCCCAAAATAGGACAGATAATGGTAAAGGTCGTCCTTGTTCGAAAGCCAATCATATCCGACTCTAGGGTTCAGTGCTCATCTCTGTTTACAGCCAAAGAGCCAGCACTGTCTGCATCTGCAGACATTTCTGTGGACATGTGGCAGGCATATCTTGACACCGCAGTGCACGGAATGCTGTTTACCTTCCCACCAAAGTGGTCCCTATTTATCTACTTGCAAATTCTTGCTTTCGAACTGCTAGGTTGGCAGGAGCTGGGATAGAGACGGGAGATCATTCCATTATGCAGTACTCGGGT